>CM055830.1:30135814-30191428 GCA_029582265.1 Zoroaster sp. YZ-2022 | reverse complement strand
TAATAATAAAGGGTTTTCCCCCATAATGGTAGGGTTAAATTACTCATAAAAATGAAAATGCCGATCATGCAAGTATTCAGATATACAAATTAGTTGAGATCCATCAACTCCAAATATTCAAGCCTTTATAAACAAACAAGGTGTTTGAAGCAAAATGTGAAATATTAATATGAAACAGAATATGTACATTATGACATTTATAGCAGGCCTTACTGTACATGTATGTTCAGAATGTGGATTTTGTAAAATTTGGAGTCAATTTCTAGGCTAGAGCTTGCAAGTTACGTGTAAATTAACCCTGCTACACATAAGAGCCACTCCCAACCACAAAATGTTGAATATATTGTACACATATCGTTTGTGCATAATGTAATCTTGTATAACAAAACTCTACAGGGCCTAAGGAACCACTGTACAAAAAACCTGTCATTAGGATTTTCAGCAGTTATTTTTGTAAACACAGACTCTCAAGAGTAAGCTTCCTACCATCACTGAGACTGGAACATAATAGTATGCACTACAATATATCAATCACAAACCACTAAAACCAACAGACATACATGTATGAGTGTTATGTTACTATGCAGTATAGCTATTAGAACCACTGCCTTCCACAGCAATGACTTGGAGTGGCCTCAATGGTTTTATTCATAAATTTAACCAGATAGTAGGGAGGTTAAAGAGATTGAAAATGCATATTCACACATATAGTTGTAACATGAACATGTATGTATATTTATGTATACAAACTTAATTTGGAGTACCATGGGTAATTAGAAATTTAGTGCATCGGATTTGTGTTCCTGATGGCTGGTCATCAGGAATGAGTTCGAATCCAACCGTTGACCGGGGTGCTTGTGTCCTTGAGCAAGACACTTTACCATAACTGCTTCTCTCTACCCCAGGGGTAAATGGGTACACATGTACCTGTGAGGGGCAGTTGGTTGTGTTTGATTAGCCCCTGTATGCACTGTAATGGCAGCAAATTGAGCTGTATATACTCCCCAGGGAGCTGAGATGGTTTCAGGAATGATTTATGAGCCTGATGAGCAGGGGTATAATGTCATGCGCCTTGAGCACCAGTTTGGTGGATACGTGCGCTATATAAGTCTACATGTGTTATTATTATTATTATTATTATTATTATTATTATTGTGTGTGTGTGTGTTAATTTATTATACTGTACATGATATCTTTGAAGGGAAGGTACATGTACACTATTGTATATTTATACATACCAAAAGTGCATTAACCTAAACCCTCATTATATATGACATAAATCACAATAAAGGGGCCACTTGCATCCGTCACATTAGCAGTTTTTCCAACGGTTGTTATTTATTTTTAAGTACCTGAAACCGACCAAAAAGTGTTTCAACATGTGAATGGACATGCAGGCTTATACTAGAACTAATTTGAGTTGATTTATTTTATTTAAAAAAAAAATTTTATTTATTTTTTTACCCTCAAATTTCCATAAAAATTGGACGGAAAAAGTTACCTCACTTTTCCGTCCATTTGTTGATAGAAATTTTTAGGCTAATTTAAAAAAATAATAATAATAATCAACTCAAATTTATCTTTCAGAATAAGCATGCGTAATGTCCTATTCAAATGTTGAAATTCTTTTTGTGGTTTCGAACTTGTATTATTAAAACAAAAAAGTACAACCATAAGAAGAAAACACCTGCTAACGTGACGATGAGAAAATGGCCCTGCTGTAAAGTGTTTATGTCATATCGCAATCGCTTCTACTTCGCTTTTTTTTAAGTGTTCAAAGCAATAATTAACTGAATTGTTTTTGTTTATGCACTGCTGATACAACTTTTGCAATCCAACAAACAATTCCTGTATTTTATAATATTGAAAGAAATTATTTCTTTAGTATGATTGATATACGGCCAACTTTCGCAAATGTTCCTTTAAAATTTGCCATTTAGTGATGGTACATGTACTTTTGCAGGTAAATCAAACAAACAATTCCTGTATTCTCTAAGATGAAAAGAAATTATTTCTCAGTATGATTGATACATGTAATAACTTTCAGGAACCAAACACACGGTAAGTTCCTTTTAATATTTGAAATTTAGTGATGGTACATGTAGCTTTTGGTAAATCCAACAAAAAAACAATTCTGTATTCTCTAAGATGAAAATTATTTCTCAGTATGATTGATACATATGTAATATTAACTTTCGGGTAAACACAGTAAGTTCCTTTAATATTTGAAATTTAGTGATGGTATGTAGCTTTGGTAAATCCAACAAAACAATTCCTGTATTCTCTAAAGATGAAAGAAATTATTTCTCAGTATGATTGATACATGCATAATAACTTTCAGGTAAAACACCAAGTTAACCCTAACTCTAAACATTGTGTTAAAACAATAAAATCATAAATCTACTCCAACCCAAGCTTGTTGTCCTAGGAGTTAGGGTTAATATTTGAAAATTTAGTGATGGTAGCTTTATGTAATATTTTGACCATCAAATGTTTATGTTTATAACCAATAAATAATAATGACCTTTCAGCTTCACTTGTGTGAATTTATGATAATTTATGGATACACAGTGCAGTATCAATTCATACTTTATTAGATATGAATATTCATAAGGGCTTAGTCTAAGTAACTTTATGACACTAATTATTCATAAGCTTAACCTAACGCTTAACCTAACTCCTGAACAACAAAAAGCAGTTGGAGGAGGATTTTGAGATTTTTATTGTTCAGTAACAATGCTTGGGAGTTAGGTTAGTTAATGACCTAATATAATGGGCATGTTGTAATAATACAGTAATACATGTAATGGTACACGTAGACTTCATCCCATAAATATTCCTGATATGCCTACAACGGGCAGGCATTATAATTTCAGGCTTTATATGGATATTCATTAGACTTTGGGTCAGTGCACATGTACGTACATGTATAAGAGCAGGATTTGCATAAATAGGGCATCCATTTGTTATTCTTTGAAAACCAGGGCTCGATTTCTACCAAAGCACTAAGATTCATCTTAAGATGAGTTGTTAGTATTACTGTGGGTATAAAATGGAGAATTATAAAATGATTTGTATTGTGATTTATCACACTTTGCTTAAGCAATTAAAGATTGATACACAGTTAAGATCAATCTTAGCTCTTTATGAAATCGGCCCTGGTGTGTCCAAAGTGGTTAACTTTCAATACTTCTGCATGTAAAATAGGTGTCCAAATATGGAGGAAGGAAAATAGATTTTCCTTCCTGATCCATGGTCCAAGACACCCAAAGGTATCACTTAATAATAATTAGCAACATGTGTATTGATACCGTTAGGTCAAAAGACACCCAAAGGTATACTGGCAAATAATACTTATGCTAGAGGTTGTTACGTACCTTGACACTATGAATTATTCATTAAGTTTGATGACCTTCTAAATAATAATTGGCATAATAATAATAATACCGTTAGGTAAAAAGACACACCCAAAGGTATAAGCTGGCTAATACTATGCTTAGAGTTATTGCGTACCTTGACACTGAATTATTCATAAGTTTGATGACCTTCTAGTAATAATTGGCATAATTATGTGTAATAATACTGTTAGGGTAAAAAAGACAATTCCCAAAGGTATTGCTGGCTGATACTGTGCTTCAAGTTATTCTGTTACCTTGACACTGAATTATTCATAAGAAAGTTTTGATGGCCTTCTAAATAATAATTAGCATGTGTAATAATACTGTTAGGTAAAAGACAACCCAAAGGTATTGCTGGCTAATACTGTGCTTCAAGTTGTTCTGGTACCTTGACACTGAATTATTCATAAAGCTTGATGACACTCCTAATTAATAATTAGCATAAAAAAAGATGCAAAGGTATCTCTGTGGTTAATACTAGGTGCACCCAACTAAATAAACTCCCACTAGTAAACAGTGCTAAACACAAAATATTCAAAAATCATTAAAAAAATACTTAGAAGTCCCACAGTTTTTAAAAACCAAAGAGAAAAATATTGATTCGATATATAACCTTTTTATTTTTCTTCTCTGTTACTGTCTAAAGTCCAGGTTTCCAGGAAGTTATCCTCATCCCAAATGAAAAACCACCTCTTCACACTAGTGAAAATGTTACACACTGAAAAAAACAGACCATTTTGGAAAAAGGCCTTACGCTTGAAATCAAATTAGGACCACTTTTTCAGGGGCCTAGTGCTCCATCCAAAATACATCACAGTTGGAAGTCAAGGATCCCAGGTTATGATATTGGGCCATTTTTACACAATCCATCAAATGTAGAAAAAATTTGAGGGTTTACACTTTATGATAAACAGCTCGGTAGCCAATGAATTCCTTGTACTATTAGTGGGGTTCACCCTACTGTATGCTTAGAATTGTTCTGTACCTTGATCACTGAATTATTCATAAGCTTGATGACCCTCTAATTGGCGCATACAGTGTATGTGTAATAATACTGTTAGACTTCATCTGATATATAAATTCTTCTTAACTTGCATCCCACAGTGGGCACATTTTGGGAACATAATTCCAGGCTTTCTTGGATAGATTGTACAGAGTATAGAAGACATTATGTCGTGGCTGGAGCAGTCAAGCTTGCCACAGGACTCAAGTTCTGGTGTTATGCAGCAGAATGTGGGTTCGAATCCCGGCCGTCGTGACACTTGTGTCCTTGAGCCAAGACATTTAACCATAATTGCTTCTCTCCACCCAGAGAGTTAAATGGGTACCCTGTGGAGGCAGTTGGTTGGTTGATTAGCCCCTATATGCGCTGTAATGGCAGCAATTTTAGTTTCTATATACTCCCCAGGGAGCTGGGGAGATGGTCTTCAGGAATGATTTATGAGCCTTATGAGCAGGGGTATAGTCATGTCGCCTTGAGCACCACTCAGTTGAGTGGATACGCGGTGCTATATAAGTCCACACATTATTGTATTGCTGCTGCTGCTGCTGCTGCTGCTGCTGCTGCTGCTGCTGCTGCTGCTGCTGCTTCTGCTTCTGCTGCTGCTGCTGCTGCTGCTGCTGCTGCTGCTGCTGCTGCTTCTGCTGCTGCTGCTGCTGCTGCTGCTGCTGCTGCTTCTGCTGCTGCTGCTGCTGCTGCTGCTGCTGCTTGCTGCTGCTGCTGCCGTTGCTGTTGCTATTGCTGTTGCTGCTGCTGCTGTTGCTGTTGCTGTTGCTGCTTGCTGTTGCTGTTGCTGCTTGCTGTTGCTGTTGCCGTTGCTGTTGCTGCTGCTGTTGCTGTGCTGCTGTTACTTATTGTTGCTGCTGCTGCTGCTGTTGCATTGCTTGCTGCTTGCTGTTACTGTTGCTGTTGCTGCTTGCTGTTGCTGTTGCTGTTGCTGTTGCTGTTGCTGTTGCTGTTGCTGTTGCTGTTGCTGTTGCTGTTGTTGTTGTTGTTGTTGTTGTTGTTGTTGTTGTTGTTGTTGTTGTTGTTGTTGTTGTTGTTGTTGTTGTTGTTGTTGTTGTTGTTGTTGTTGTTGTTGTTGTTGTTGTTGTTGTTGTTGAAAAAAGTCTGACTTAAAGAAAAGTTGTGTTATCTCTCAAGAAAATTTGTGTTATCTCTCAAGAAAATTCCATCTTCTTTCAAATTGTTTTCTTTGTTCAATAAATATGTTGTATATTTTGATTAGTTATATGTAATGTTATGTACATGTACATATTGTATATTAGGTTTTCTTTAAGGCACTTAGCATTTCCTTGTGGTCCAGGGTTTTGGTTGATTACTTTTTTATTTTAAGCGTTTATTTTTACATCTGTGCTGTAAACAAAATTGCAATAACAGTAGTGAGTGTGATGCTCTACCATTCCCATGTGTACATCTGTCCAACAAATTATACTGGTACATGTGTCTCTAACTAACTATAATATAATATGACAATTGTGTGCATGTACATTGTGTATATTTCTGCATGAGTTCATGATTTATGCACAAAGCATGACGGGTGACATACTACTTCCCAGGCCAGATATATACATTATTGATGGTTCAATATAGATTTGGTTCACTAGTTGTGTTTTACAATGTGTATTATAAACACCAATGACGGGAATTACAAACAGCAATGACGGAAATAAATAGACTTGTACATGTAAATCAGGAGGCCTGTGATTTCTCAAGGATTTTTCCCAGATTTGCGGATTTTTACAAATCTCTTTTTTGCCTCAGAATTGTTTTGAGGAAGTACATGTGCTATCACCAAGGGAAGAGAGAAAGTAGCCTGTATTGTGTCCAAACCTCTAGTTTTGTTTGTTTGTAGAGTTTGGAGAATCTGTAAATTAAACATCCAGGAGGTTCAGGGGTGCTTTGTCATATGGGAGACCCAGGCCTCTACCCACAGGAGGTTCAGGGGGGCTTTGTCCACTAGACCAAAGGGAGACCCAGGCCCGCTACCCACAGGAGGTTCAGGGGGCTTTGTCCTTCAGGGGGCTTTGTGCTGTAATGGCAGCAATTGAGCTGTATACTCCCCAGGGAGCTGAGATGGTTTCAGGAATGATTTATGAGCCTGATGAGCAGGGGTAATAATATAATGCGCCTTGAGCACCAGTTTGGTGGATATGTGCGCTATATAAGTCCACATTATTATTATTATTATTATTATTAGATCGCTCAGTTGGTAGAGCACCAGTACAGTAATCGGGAAGTCGCAAGTTCAGGTCCTGCTTTAGTAAATTTGTCTTTGTTCACTCGCAAAATCAACCCTTTGAGGCAATGTTATCCTGTTTTCTTCCGATTCAAGATCAATTCTTGTTGTTAATTCACAGCTGTATGAAAGGATCAAGAAAAGGAGGAGCCATCAATATTCCTCACGCTGACCACACAGCAGGGGAAGAAGGCCGTCAGGAGTTCAGGCGTCATCTTGCGCTGTCTATGAAAATGAGAAGAATGTTCAGATAGTCGTTAAAGCGCTTTGGGCCCTCAGTTGCTTAGTTGTCGACGGTAAGAAATACCTAGGATTTAATTGGAATAGCGGAAGAAGTAAGGTTCTTAATGGTTGACACATTTTCAGGAATGGAATACATTTAAACAAAATTATGTTACAAATAAAATATTGTTACAAATATTTGAATAATTTTCATTTGAATAGCATAATAACTGTACCTGTACATGCACATATGTGAAGAACATTCCATTTGACTATGCTTCGTGAAGAAGTTGTTCATAGCTCGGGGATTTACTCATAACAACTCAGCCAGTTCCAATCAATTATTTACACATATATATATGACAGGTGCTTTAATTAGCTGTTACGACCTGGTAGGTCGGAACAGCTATTGTTCTAACAAGATTTTTTATTTTTCTTATTACTTTATTTCCACCAAAACCCCATTGCATTAACTGCACTTTCTTGTGGCAAATGGCCTCTTAGCATTGTCAGAAAGAGTCAACTCATATACCATATGGAAGCTTATGCCTTGACTTAGTTTCTAAATGTCATTAGACTAAAATTCTTAATTAATTAGCTTAGTTATAGTCACGTGAATATTTAATTAGGCAATCTTGTGTACAGCATATCTCAAGAAGTATACACCCGATCATCAAACTTTTTTCAGTTATACATTTGTGGGTACTGTAGATGTGCCTTTTGGCCTGCAATGTCCTGTAAGCGTCATCATGACATCATTTATAGCGCATTTTGTATCTGTGTACAAAACACATGCACTGAAAAAGTTGATGTGACCAAGTCGCTGACTTATTCGGCAGTAATTCTCCATATATCTTGTACATAATACACAAACAGATATAGCGTGGGACTTGTTTACAGTCCAATTAATTACGATCTTTTACGCAATAATAATACATAGATTCCATATAGTAGTCCACACCGTTGTGTAGTCATTGCATTCCTAAATGAAATGAAAGCAGGTGCGTCCGATTCCTTTTCAGTTTCATTTGATAATTATAATGAGTCCATTACATTTGACGAGGATCAAAAGCGGTGAGTATTCTTTCCATATGATAGCATACATTTCTAGCAAAAAGGAAAATTGTAAAAGAGGGCGGACATTTTAACGTTAAGTCCCATTGTTTCACGTACATGTAAGTGCAGCAATATACACATCGTTAGGTTAACCAGTAGCAATATGGGCGGAACAACCACTAGCACCGTCGTAACTGAAACAAGGACTTTGAAAACTGAACCATTCACTCACTCCGACGATCAGATATCAACCGGAAGGCTTGGGAAGATTGGTTATAGGAATTGAGCATAAATTCCGCTATTTTCAATTACTCAACCGTATTTTTGAAATTTTTGTTTTCTCAAAAAAAATCTTCCCTTCAGTTTGTGCACAAATTAACGTTAAGTAGTAAAGTACCTATTTATTTGTATGCACGCATTGGGATAGTACTGACCATCAATCCTATAAACAGAATTGGTGTAAAAATGTTAAAGGGACACGATCAGAGCAGACTTTCTACAAACAGGGCATGGAATCGGCGTCCTGAACACAGTGACTAAAAATTACTGGCTCATTTATGCAGCAGCAACACAAATATGACCTCATTATGTGAGTATTATTTTCAGTCACTGGGTTAAACTAGAACTTGAACTCTGATTCCATGTCCTGTTGATCGTGACGATAAGCCCACCTTCAAGCAATAACTTTAATTAGCTGTTACGACTACCTGTTAGTCACATACAACTTCAAGAAACACAATAGTGCATCTTTCTACAAGGAACACATCCTTACCTTGTTAAGATGGCCTTACAAACTTATACGAAGTCACAACACAATGTAATTTGAAGGATAACTGTACAATGAGTTCACTACCCACGCAAACTATTTCTTATAGGTCTGACGTACACTTTGTCTTGTCTTTTAACACCAACCTCAACTTACGAAATTATGTATTTGGATCTTTCCACACTAATGTACAAAAGTGTGACATTTAAGGAACATGGGACATTGATAATAAAATGAAGTACTTTTTACTCATAACTTTTTTCTGTGTACATTCCAAGTGCCTTGAGGAGTGTGCTTTTCAAAAATTAAGACAACTTTCTAAGTAATTAAGTAATTACAATATGTTTGTAACATGGACAGACATTTATTTAGAAATTGACTAAAAGTACTAATAGAACAGATTTATTCACCCACATGTTGTCCCTTTATAATGCTATTTCCCTAAGGATTGTTACCTACGGGGTATATTTCACATGCTAATTTCTTAAATACCCAGAAGATGTCTTAGTTTTGGCTCATAACAATCCAAAAGGTACGAAGCCCGGGAAGGAAAAAAATTCAATGGAGTAATCCGTGCGCATGGATTAGTAATCCATTCGCACGGATTAGTAATCCGTTCGCACGGATTAGTAATCCGTTCGCACGGATTGGAATTCGTCACGGTTTAGTAATCCGTTACGCGCGGTTTTAGTAATCCGTTCGCACGGATTAGTAATCCAATAAGGTCATCATCAGAACAACTACTTCCATTGACCTCCGCCATCTTGAGATCAACTAACGTGTGTGTACATGCGTGTGGCAGATTGCTAAACCGCTGCGCGGATTGTTAAACCGTGCGACGGATTCCTAATCCGCGTAACGGATTCTAATCCGTCGCGAACAGATTCCTAATCCGTGCGCCGGATTACTCCATTGAATTTTATTTCTTACCACTGTCCTTCCCGGCTTCGTAAAAAGGGGTTAGGGATGTAAATGAAAAAGCATTTGAGCAATTATTTCATTCTATTGTCACTTTCCTGTCAATTTTCAAACAACATGTCTGTCCATGTTACAAACATGTCTTAAAGATGATCCTGTAATTTCTTAAGTACCAATATTATTTTCTTATTATTTGTTATGCACAATCATTAAATGCTAAGGAATGTTCAGGAATAGATTAGGACAAAACAGTTGCCTTTATTTGACCCTCCCATGTAACACTCCAATAGTTATCATATGTATACCCATTAGTGTGGAAAGACCCACTTATTATTTATTTTGTAAGTTCTTTAAAACAGTTTTCTATATATTTAATGAAGAGTTGTACTTTTTACAGATTTTGTTTGTGTCTCACTCAGCCATGTAGTGGCTGTCTTCTATAGCCTGTGCATTACCAGTCAACAATTCTTAATTTGGTAGTTGACAAATCTATTAAGACCTGTCCACCATAAAACTCATATAGCGCCCTCAAGTCACCGGTTTTAATAGTGACATAACCATTGTTCTTAGCGTTGCAATTGTATTGGGTCAAACTATACACCAAATTGTAAACTTAGTATGAAAAACTAAATTTCGTCATCGTGATGTCATCCGGTTTCCATTTACAGTCTCATGAATATTTAATTAGCAAATCCATTTTGAAGCATAACTCAAGAAGTATACACTCGATACTTAAACTTTTTGCAGTTATAGACTTGATGGATACTGTGAATGTGCGCTGTGGTATCGTGACCTCATAATGACCTCTACTTCCGGTTCAACAGGAAGTTTGAATAAAAATCAATATTTTAGGGTACAAAAACAATGCGATGAAGTTTCTTTAACATATTAGAACAAAAATAGTACTGAGGAATTCTTATTATTTTTTTGACTGCACCCAAACATCCTCACGAATGAAATGCAAATAAAACCACACATTATGAATCGTAACAGCTTTGTGTTCGTCCGAAGGACAAACACCTTGCAAAAACAAAGGTCAAGATCATTTTATGCAGACTCCTGTACCTTACAACTTATCTGACATTAAATTCACAAACACGACCCCACTTTGACCTTTCCTTCCAGTCCAAACAGGACAAAACAAGACACCCTCAATATCACTCTCCGTTGAAATAGTTCATGGCATACTCCATTAAGTATCTAAGGTCAAGGTCATTAACTGTAAACAACACGACGTCATTAACGTAACAGTTTGTGTTCGTCCAAGGACAAACACCTAAATGTCTAGTTACATTTGTTTGATTTTCTAGACTTAGTTTGTCGAGAGTAATGCATGGTTACTGTGACATAGTATCGCTTGGCTTCACTGTGACATCACAGTAATGCTTGGCTGTGTTGTGTTATGGCATCTGTGTCAATATTTGACACCATGCTGAATTGGGAAAGTAGCATAAATCCCTTTGAGATATGGTTCAAGGTGTAATCAACTTCATTTTAGTTACATTTGGTTCACTCTTGTTTTTACCCATGATGATAACTTTGAAAAACAGAAACTAATTAATGATGTGATTTCAAACAAATAACAAATTCATGTATTTATTAAGTGTGTCATTTTATAATTTTTGAATTTCTGTTTTATGGGTCATATTAAAGGGAAGGTAATGTTGGAAAACCATTCTGTGAAGGTTTCAGCTCAGTGCAGAGTCTAAATCATGAAAAATATTGTGAACAAGCATTTAGTTGTAAATGTTTGTGTTTTTTCTGACGTGAGATTTCTTCAGGCTGATTGGAGCCAATTTTGTACCTTCTCTCCAAAATTGAAATCTATTTTCTAAGGTGAGATATTGAATCCTTACAGGTATGAGACTGTTAATGGTACCGCAGAGGCTGGATCAGACTACATCGCACAGCGAAGCACCCTTGTCTTTGAACCAGGGGAGACGGAGAAAGTCATCGAGATCGAGATTATTGATGATAACGAATGGGAGCCAGATGAGACATTCTTTGTCAAGTTAGCCATGGATGCAAACAACGAGGCTTGTTTGGGTCATCGATCTGTCATGCAGGTCATTATCATGAATGATGATGGTAAGAATTGTGTCTTATCTTGTCAAATACTTGGGCCTTTTACACATCATGTGAGGGCGCTGTAATCAGGTCATTGTCATGAACGATGATGGTAAGAATTGCATCTTATCTGTCATGCAGGTCATTATGAATAATGATGGTAAGAATTGTATCTTATCTGTCATGCAGGTCATTATCATGAACGATGATGGTAAGAATTGTATCTTATCTGTCATGCAGGTCATTATCATGAACGATGATGGTAAGAATTGTATCTTATCTGTCATGCAGGTCATTATCATGAACGATGATGGTAAGAATTGTATCTTATCTGTCATGCAGGTCATTATCATGAACGATGATGGTAAGAATTGTATCTTATCTTGTCAAATACTTGGGCCTTTTACATGTGAGGCGCTGTAATCAGGTCATTATCATGAACGATGATGCTAAGAGTTGTATCTTATCTGTCATGCAGGTCATTATCATGAACGATGATGGTAAGAATTATCTTATCTTGTCAAATTCATTAGCCTTTACACATCATGTGAGGCGCTGTAATCAGGTCATTGTCATGAATGATGATGGTAAGAATTGTATCTTATCTTGTCAAATGCTTGGGCCTTTTACACATCATGTGAGGCGCTGTAATCAGGTCATTATCATGAACGATGATGCTAAGAGTTGTATCATATCTGTCATGCAGGTCTTATCATGAACGATGATGGTAAGAATTGTATCTTATCTTGTCAAATTCATTGGCCTTTACACATCATGTGAGGGTGCTGTAATCAGGTCATTATCATGAACGATGATGCTAAGAGTTGTATATTATCTGTCATGCAGGTCATTATCATGAACGATGATGGTAAGAATTGTATCTTGTCAAATTCATTAGCCTTTACACATCATGTGGGGGTACATTGACATAGGTCCTCCTCTAGCGGGACAGACGTAACCCCATACTGAGGTTTGGGAGCTGGCTTGGCAACCTCATCTGTTCTGATTTAAAAAAAAACAAAAAAAAAGTGATTTGTGTTTAATTTCTTGTTTGTATTTATATCTGTTTATTCTATGCCGTGTTCATTTTTTGTTAGGCGCTTTTGATCATTTTTAAATGGAAACGGCGCAATAGAAATGTTTAATTTATTATTATTATTATTATGTGAGGGTGCTGTAATCAGGTCATTATCATGAACGATAATGGTAAGAATTATATCTTATCTTGTCAAATTCATTGGCCTTTACACATCATGTGAGGGTGCTGTAATCAGGTCATTATCATGAACGATGATGGTAAGAATTGTATCTTATCTTGTCAAATTCATTGGCCTTTACACATCATGTGAGGGCGCTGTAATCAGGTCGTTATCATGAACGATGATGGTAAGAATTGTATGTTATCTGTCATGCAGGTCATTATCATGAACGATGATGGTAAGAATTGTATCTTATCTTGTCAAATTCATTGGCCTTTACACATCATGTGAGGGTGCTGTAATCAGGTCATTATCATGAACGATAATGGTAAGAATTGTATCTTATCTTGTCAAATTCATTGGCCTTTACACATCATGTGAGGGTGCTGTAATCAGGTCATTATCATGAACGATAATGGTAAGAATTATATCTTATCTTGTCAAATACTTGGGCCTTTTACACATCATGTGAGGGCGCTGTAATCAGGTCATTGTCATGAATGATGATGGTAAGAATTATATCTTATCTTGTCAAATATTTGGGCCTTTTACACATCATGTGAGGGCGCTGTAATCAGGTAATTGTCATGAATGATGATGGTATATTGTATCTTATCTTGTCAAATACTTGGGCCTTTTACACATGTGAGGGCGCTGTAATCAGGTCATTGTCATGAATGATGATGGTTAGCCTGAAGATCTGACGTCATGCTCTGAGCTAGATGCGCATGAATTACTCCAGATCCTGACCGTGCGGCCGCCATGTTTTCCCCCAATGCTCAACTTTGACCTTGGTAGCTAGCATGAGCCTCAAAGCGTGACGTCAGATCTATCTGCTCCAAACACATCAACATCCTCTGGTCGTAAATATGATCCACTGGGTGACTGTTTGGGCTGTCTGGTTTCCGGCCTCAACTTCTTGCTAAGGAATGAGCTCTTCTGCATAAATGTACATTTAGTATGCATATATGTTATGGGAGACTTTGGAGATACTGGACGGCAGTAGGCAGTTCTATAATCATTACTTATTCAGTTTCCTTAAAGGGGCATTATCGTCACGATCAGAGTAGACTTTCAGTCGGTCATGGAATCGATGTCCTAGCTTAAGATGAACACAGTGACTGAAAATTACTGGCTCATGCATGCAGCAGCAATGTTAATATGACCTTATCATGCTTTCAGTCACAGAGTTAATCTAAAACAAGTGCTCCGATTTCATGTCCTGTTGATCGTGATGATACTGCCCCTTTAACCAGTTCGCGTCGGGAATAAAAAAGTTTTTCTGGGCCCCTGCGCGGGTTTCTTTTCCCCCACACAAACACGTTAATGGAAGCTTCCACAGCGCGTGTCACGTCTACCGAGCATGTCACTGTATCGCCGGCTCGTTGCCACGCCAACCGAGCATGCATACAAATATTCCGAGTTTCCTCTGGCGTGTATAGACGCTCTCCGATCCGTGGTGCAAAAAAATTTGCGTGTATACACGGCCTCGACGCGAACTGGTTAAAGGAAAGAGGTAATCTTAGCATAACTGCTTCAATGTGTGTTTGCTTACTTTCTTTGAATGGAGCAAAACATGGTAGTCGGCAACTCTTTTTAAATGGATATTTTTTTTATTCTCTGGAATGAGAGCACTTTTCAACATTTTTCAACATGATTGATACCTTTACTAATATTGTTAGTTTACCAAATTCACATCAAGTTAGATTTCGGATAATAATTCGGTAATTTTGTAAATGGATAATTTATTTACTAATGTTGTACATGTACATGTACCTTCCCGTTAACAAATAAACTCCTTATCTTCAATTGTAGAGCCTGGAGTACTGGAATTCACCAAGACAAGTTTCTTGATCAAAGAGAGTGCTGGTAGCGTCTTCATCCCAGTAGGCAGAAATCAAGGTGTAGATGGTCGAATTGAAGTCCAATGGCGTACCAAGGATATGGAAGCTGTCAACGGGTCAGACTACATAGGAGGAGAGGGCATCTTGGTCTTTGAACATAACGAGAAGGAGAAGGAAATTGAGATACCGATCATTGATGACCAGGAGTACGAGAAGGACGAGAGTTTCCAGGTTGAGCTTTTTGAGCCAACGGGAGGAGCTCAGCTTGGACGACTCATAAAAACCGTGGTAACCATCATCAATGATGACAGTGAGTTACTTCTTTACATTGCTATTTAAAAATACTGAAAACATTGCTTTCTTAACTTGGCCAGTTACTTTTCTGAAATATATGAAAAATGAGATGAAGTGCAAAAGGATGTTTGTGTTTTTAATTGATATGATGGTTTAAATCATACCAATAACATGTCTTTTAGGCCAAAAAAGTCTCCAGTTTCTGGTCATTGGTCAGCTTCAAAATCGGTGCGGTGACGCATTTTTATTTATTTTTTTCGGCCACAGGGAAATACGTGATACATTGTATACACAGGGACCAAATTTCCCATATACAAAGTATGGTGGCTAAGAGAGGCCTCACAAATCAGGCAAACGTTCATACCCCTATGTGAAAAAGTTGTTTAAACCACAGCACGGCAGAATTGCAATTGATCCAGCAATTTAGGCTGCAATTGGACATCATTTCATAGCAAAAAAAAGAAAATTAAAAATGCTGACGCACGGGTCTGAGGTGACACGCGCGGAGACTTTTCTTTTGGGCCTTAACAAGTTCATTTTGCTTTTGAAATTGTTATTTTGTTGACTTTTGAAATTATAAGGCTTGTTGTGAAGGGATATTGTATGCTTGCCTTACCTATCGGCCAATAAAGCTGTTCATTAAAACCCTCCTACAATCAGTGCAATTTTTGAAACAACCCATTCAGGCCACTCCAAGCCATTAGCTGTTACCAGTGGCCTCCTATGGTTATCCTTCTGTGCACTGTCACACCACTGAGATTACAGGGTAAAGTGGTCTCACATTGATACATTGCAGGCCATACTAATATGTTCAAACATTTACAGTGGCCTTGGGTGGCGCACAGTTGATTTTGTAAGATTACTTGGAAAGGACAGCAGGCTTGTACATGTATGTACTGAAGGTTGCTCAAGAACAGAATTTTTGTGGATCAGAGTGGCCTCCATGTGTCGGAGGGTTAATCAATCTGTCAATTGAGTTCAATTATTTTTTTGACCACAGATTATGCTGGCATCCTGGATAGAGTGGTGGCCATCACCCATGTCAATATGGATCGTCTGAAGTTAGGCAATGCCTCCTATGGAGATCAGTTTGTTGATGCGATGAATGTAAATGGTGGAGACATTGAAGGTGCCTCAGTGCTGGATTATGTTCTGCACTTCGTGACATTTGCATTCAAGGTACATCTTGTTAGCTCAGTATTTAAAGGCACCGTATCATCACAATCAATGGGGCATGGAATTGGAGTGCTAGGTTTAGATAAACTCAGTGACTGAAAAGTATACCACCACAATGGTAAGGTCATATTACCGTTGCTGCTGCACAAGTGAGCCAGTAAATTTCAGTCACTGTGTTCTCCTTACACTAGGACACTGATTCCATGCCCTGTTGAAAATCTGCTCTGATCGTGATGATACTGTCCCTTTAAATGTGCTTATCGTGACATGGTTGGCTTCGTGCTTCTCGTGCAATTTGTTAACAATCATGTCTAATATCAATTTTACTAAACCAAAGATTTATTTCCAAAATCAATATTATTTGATTTACGCTCTTATTATAATAATAATAATAAAATTGAAATTATATAAAACAAACAAAAAACACATACACAATTAAATTCTAAATAACCAAACAAGACAAATCATTGTGCTTTATTTTTACTGCTGCGTAAGCGGTGCTAATCACATTTTATACAGTGGAATAGGATGCATCATATCAATTTTATAAAACTGTTCGCATTGTTAAATTTAAAATAAACACTATTTTGCAAGAAAATTAATTTTTTTTTAAATGTTTTAAAATAGTGAATATTCGGCATTTTGCCATCGAGTCACAAACATCGAGTCACAAACATCAAGTCCCAAGTCTGAGTCGGAAGGGTCGAGTCTGAGTCTGAGTCTTAGTCCGAGTCTGAGTTATAATCATGACTTAAGTATGAATCTGAGTCACCAATGTGACTCAAGTCAGACTTGAGTCCGAGTCCGATAAGATATGAAATTAAGTAAAGAATGTTTGTGGTGACACCATGTGAAAATTCTCAATTAAGTAGTAATTAGTTCTGAAAAGAACTGGAGGTTACAACTCAACGTTTTGATCAGTATGCTTGTATCAGCATACTGATCAAAACATTGAGTTATAACCTCCAATTCTTTTCAGAACTAATTACTACTTAATTGAGAATTTTCACATGGTGTCACCACAAACATTCTTACTATCCTTTTCACCAAGAAATGCTACAAATATTAAAATATGAAATTAATCAATTCAAATAATCTTCCCCCTCCCCAACCCATCCTGTAGGTCATCTTTGCCTTTGTTCCACCCCCTGGGTTTCTCAACAGCGGTGGCTATGTCACGTTCATTTGTGCTCTCGGCATGATTACGATTCTGACTGCCCTTGTCGGTGACCTCGCGTCCATCTTCGGCTGTCTTATTAATCTTGAGAAGTCCGTGACAGCAATCACAATTGTCGCGCTGGGTACCAGTCTGCCTGATCTGTTTGCGAGCAAGACGGCAGCCCTGAATGAGAAGTATGCAGACAGTTGCATTGGTAATGTGACGGGTAGCAACTCGGTCAACGTGTTTCTTGGTCTTGGATTCCCATGGCTTGTCGCTTCCATCTACTGGGCTCTTAAGGTAAGAGATAAGAAGGGTTTATATAGGGGGGGGGGGGGGGGGTGTGGATCCAGAGTGGAAAATAATAATAATCTACAACCCACAATGCACCACTGAAAAAAAACAACACCCAATCAATCAATCAATCTACCACTGGAATATTTCTACCTCTGCAAACCTTTTTAGTATAGCAAGTCCACTTTATAACAACGTCCACTATGTGTCATGTTTAAGCTTGGGAGATATCGATTTTCTTTTTCATCCACGATATATCGGCAAACATATATCGTGATTTTTCGATAATATCACAATTATTTTGTTTGCATTCCTGCATGATTGCTTCAGAGCCGACAACCACAGGTATGTACCCCTCTACAGGCGTCACAATAAATCAAAAATTCGTTTGCGTTGTGTGTATGTTCGCTTTTGTTTCTCACTTCCAAAAGCTGAAAAGACTGTCCTAATTTTGTTTCCGTGGAATTTCTGACTTGACAATGGCGATTTTTTTTTATTATTATTTTTTTTAATTTATTTTTTTAAATTTTTTTTTTAAATTGCGATATATTTTTTTAATCGCGATTTGCCGATATCTCGGTAAGTTCAAAAGGTTCTTGATATCGTAATCTAATAAAAAAGATATCGCGATATTCGATATAATCGTCTTATCGCCCAAGCTTAGTCATGTTATGTATTTTCTTTGACATCATTTTAAACATAAGTCGTATTTGTTTTGGTGCATATGTCTGGATTGCAATATTCAATACAAATATCATTTTTCTCGACAGGATGATGAGTTTGTGGTACCGGCTGGTTCCCTCGCCTTTAGTGTTACCGTCTATACCATATGTGCTTTGACCTGTATTGGATTACTCTTGGCACGTCGTTACTTAGGAGTATTTGGCAAGGCAGAGTTGGGCGGGACCTACGCCCCAAAGATAATCAGTGCTGTATTTCTGGTATTCCTATGGTTCGTCTACATAATTCTGTCTTCTCTTCAAGCCTATAATGTCATTTTTCCTTCAGAGTAAAAATCTGTTGCAGTTATCTACTCTCAAGGGTTCAACATCAACTATACTATCCTGATTGGGAGAGACTTTTATCCTGATTGAAACCCTAACCTCCCAATGAGGATACCAATAGGCCACCATTCGGGGAACCCTCAGGTGACAGTGATGCCTTGCATACTATCCTGATTGGGAGATACTTTACCCTGATTGGAACATACTTTAATCCTGATTGGAACCCTATTATTCCAATGATGATACCAGTGGGCCACCATTGGGAACCCCTTAGGTGACAATGATGCCTTGCATACTATCCCGATTGGGAGATACTTTAATCCTGATTGGAACCCTATTCTCCCAATGATGATACCAGTGGGCCCCCATTGGGCCCCCATTGGGAACCCCTTAGGTGGCAATGATGCCTTGCATACTATCCCGATTGGGAGATACTTTTATCCTGATTGAAACCCTATTCTCCCAATGAGGATACCAATAGGCCACCATTCGGGGAGCCCTTGGGTGGCAATGATGCCTAGCATACTATCCCGATTGGGAGATACTTTAATCCTGATTGGAACCCTATTCTCCCAATGAGGATACCAATAGGCCCCAAAGGTATTGTTGGGGTGACAACATCACCTTTTGCATTAATAAGGCTCACAGGGTCTCTGTCAACTATACTATCCTGATCGGGAGATTTATCCTGATTGAAACCCTATTCTCCCATTTGAGGATACAAATACGCCCCGATCGAGAAACCCTTGGGTGACAACCACACATTCTGCTTGCTCTGCCATCTGCATCTGCCTGTTATTGATTTTTATTGTACATATATCCTTGTTCGTAAGTAGATACATGTATGTACTACGTGCGCACATTGGTAGTAAGAGCATACTTTTCGCTATTTCCGGTTCCAAAGCCGGCACACTGTTGTGTGTAATTTGACCTTGCAGTGCCCTCTAGTGACAGAAATAACACAGTGCTGATCAAGATGAATAGGCGAGGAATCAAATCCATAGACACGCATCCAACTGCGGTCATCTTTGTTTGTAACCCAGACTGTAAGATAATGATTATAGTGCTGATTCTCATTGCATACATAAGCCAGCCTATTTTCCTTCAAGCCTCATTTTGGTCTTGTGGAATTGCAAGGGGGAAAATTAAGATAGCTGTACAATGACGAAGATATTTCTTCTACACACATCTAATTCTGTCCCTTAATATTCTCGGTTACTTTTCAAACAATAATGAAAAGAAACAGCGCCCTCGCCATTTCATAAACTTAATAGGTACATTTGACCATATGGGTCTGTCTCTGTAAATAATTTCTCCTTTTCATTTTGGCTTTTAATTAGAATCAGTTCAATTAGGAAAAAGAGTTGATTTTTGTTGATATATGTGTTTACTTTTATTACATTTGTTCATGACAGGTAGAAGGAATAATAATCAGTTGAATGATCTTACATACAGACAGGGAAAGAGATAATTCACTGATATATTGGCTTGGATATAAAGACCATTTAATCATCTTCTTTTGCAAAAAAAAAAAAAAAAAAAATCAAACTATAATTATCGCTGCTAATTCTTCATATCTGTCATATTGTATATGAATAATATTTATATAACAAGAATGGAAGGTGGGGGGGGGGGTGGTGGGTTGTATGCCTTGTGATCCTGTTTGTATGATAAATTTGTACCTGGATGGAAGATTTAAATCCATTAAGGCGAGAGACAACAGCTGTTTATCCCAATTCAGTCAATAATTGTATTATTAAGTTAACCATTTCTTCCTTCAGCGCAAAAACATATCTTCAGCAATTCCTATTACTGCAGGGGGGGGCGGCCTGGGGAAGGTCGGGGAGAGGTTCTGGGAGTGGGTCAGGGAGTGGGTACATTTCAGAATGATTCAACAGTCTTGGTCCTGGCATTATTATTAATGCAACAATGCAGTTAAGTGGTTATACAATATTATTGCAATAATGCCTTGGTATCACACATTAAATTCTGAAACTTTAGTTTCTTATAGATGCTTTTTTATTTTCATGTTTTTTTTAAACTTTCCATATGATGTTTGACATTCTGTTTGATATACGCATTCAGAGATGTGACCAACATTAACCCTCCTCCTCTAGCTGCACTTTAGTGGGAAGTTGCTATAGAGGTCAAAATCAGTCAACTGCCTGTTTTGAATGTTGACCAATTTGTGCACACAGGGGCATTTTTTGACTGGTATTGACTGTCATTTTGACCACCCTGAACAATACCAGACAATGCTTTTACCAGTCAAAAACGGTCGACTCATTTTGACCTGTAAATGTACTCACTACACGTAAGGTTTGACAGTGTTTGACTTGTAAGTGCACTAGATATACCTTGGAAAGTATATCAACATTTTGACTGATTTTGACCTTTGTAGTAGCAGGAGGGTTAATCAGACTTGTTGTCTTTCAAATCGTGAAACATTTGTACATTTTTTCATATTTTTGGCATATTTGATTGAATTTCATTTGCTTAATATAAGACTATAATGAGTAGTTTTATTTCAGGGCTTTGTATAACTGAAGATGTTTCTACCTTTTTTTTTTTACAGTGTAATGGTAAACAGTGTGTTTATTTTGTTCTTATCTGAATTAATCAGATTGAGTTTATTTACCAACAAGTTACTGGGAGGAGGATGTATTTAAAATAATACAATACCCTTGTCCACTTGACCCTTGACCCACATCTGCAGGTTGGACCTTGGGCAGTGTGGAGGGAGGGGGTGTTGGGAGGGGGGTGGGCACAATTAATAGGCACACAAATGCAGGGTTAAAAAGTCTTTCTTAAAATGCAGGCATGATATTGTAGGAAATCCTACCTTTTGATTTTGAAAATCCTACCATGAAACCGGGTTCCGACTAACTTCAGACCATGGAAACTTTCCTTGTGTATCATTTTATTGTAAAATACCAAGATAAAAAACAGTTTCCTTGCTATGCATGGCTATAGAGGTAAAGGGCTATAGGCTAGTATATGCCTAATGATAATGGCAAACATTTTTCCTACCTTTTTACTTTCCTCACAATATCATCCCTGAAAAGGACACACTATTTTGTTTAAATAAGTATACTGTATATCATAATTAATCCTTCCTGGGCTTTGAAACCACGAAATTAATTAATAAAATTAACGAGCATATTTGTGTATTAACTTAATTACTGTATAAATGCATGCTATTGTTGATTCTTAATATGTGGCCTTGAAATAATAACGTAGTCAATAATGAAATATGCATAAAGCAGGTGGTAATGTTCTAAATGTAGAGTTATTTATTGTACGTTTTTATCACATATTTATCTATACAGTTATACACTGTGTGTGAAGCACTCTATACTCTGTGCTTTCCGAGTATCCGTGAAAAAAAAAATCTACAAGAGACTCGGGCGGGATTGAAACCCACGACCTTCTGCTTACTAGTGCAGATGTCTTAACCTCTCAACCACGAAGCTAGCCTGATGACGATTACATTGGCCGATGAGAATCCTATAGAGCAGCAGGTACCGTGACATATATAGATTGATGAATACTAGTCTGCACTCGTAAACAGGAGGTTGTGGGTTCGAATCCTACCCGAGTCTTCTGTGGATTTTTCCCACAGACACTCGGAAGCATTGAGTATGCAGTGCTTCCTACAAGACATCAATCTATAAATTATGTAATGTTTGCGATTTTTTTTTTATGAGGGAGGAGGGCCAAAGTCCTGGTACAGCCAAGCCTTTGAGAAGCCCGGCTAGGCCCAGGCTATACCTGGCCTCCTTAATCTGTCTTTTGTGAGTTGGCTAGGCCCTCCAGAAGCCCAGGTTAGGTTGATTGGCAGGTACTGTATTGTTGCAGGATTAGGACACCAAAACAAAACAAAGGCAGATTAGGACACCAGGTAGCCTGGGCCTGGCCAGGCTTCTCAAAGGCTTGGCTTTACCATGGCTTTGGCCCTCCTCCCTTACAGGTTTGACATTAAAATGGACACACTGCACACATTGTGATTTAATATCAAGAAACCAAAAAATATAATGAGTATTTTTTTATTCTGAAACATGGAACAATACAAGTGTTACAAACTTGCCTTTGTTTTCAGTAGAAAATCCAACAAAAATGTCACAGAACCTAGAATAGAAATTCGGACTTATTATTGCAAAAATAATTGTGGATGTTGTTGTAGGTTATTAATTTTTAACAACAAATATTTACATTTTTATTGGGACACCCTGTAACTTTTATCTTTAACTTTATGCTTATATAAATTACTAGATAAATTATGTATGCAATTTTGATTCCTAAATATATTACTTATTGTATAATATTGCAAGTTAGTTCTAACTGGTATTTATGTGGTGTATGTATTTTTTATGAAGTTTTTTTACAAACATGTCACTCAGCTAAATTCTGTTGTATTTGATGGTGAAGTTGTCATCGTCATCGTGTCACTTTGGGTTAGATGACATTTACATAATGACAGCTAGAAGGGACATATTCTCAGGCCTTTTGACTTTCATACTGATATTCAATTTATTCTGTTAAAAAATAAAATGTTTTATCTCACAGTAAAGCAGAAGGGCGTCGTTGTCGCCAAAGGAACTCCCCGATGGTAACCCAGGCAATCTCTATTCTATGCAGGTTTGTGTTCTGTTATGATTGTCTGGGTACCATTGGGGATACCCTGGGCGACAGCGACCCCTTCTGCATTACTAATGTATGTATAGGATTGAGCTTGCCTGGGTACCACTGGGAGTACCCTGGGCGACAAGGACCCCTTCATCCACAGTAAAGGGATATTTGTATCTTCAGTTGTGCACGTTTGTGCTCTGTTTGTCTGGGTACCATTGGGGATACCCTGGGCGACAACGACCCCTTCTGCATTACTAATGTATGTATAGGATTGAGCTTGCCTGGGTACCACTGGGAGTACCCTGGGCGACAAGGACCCCTTCATCCACAGTAAAGGGATATTTGTATCTTCAGTTGTGCAATGTTTGTAATGAAAATAACGACTCAACTCTTTACTAGATGTATAATGAATTTCTACTTTGTGTGCAAATAGTACTGGAATTGATATATTAGATTCAGCTTAGTTTGTTTTAGCAGGTGTTATCATATTTAGCGCTTAGCCTTTAGAAATGAATAAATGATTGAGTAATGAGCATGATTAGTGTATGTCAATGGTGATATTATTGTATTGTAGTTACCAGGGAAACATTTATTCTTGACATGTCTTGGTATTGGACTAATGCCACCAGAATACAGATATTTATAAGTTAGGAGTGTTCAACCCACTACATGTATATGGCTGGATAGCACAACTGGTAGAGCACCGCCGGTTCAGCATTCCAGAGATGCCATGTTCAAATCCTACTTCAGTAAATGTTTCTTTGTTCACTTTGTTCATTTTTGTTTTGGTTATATATATAATGTGCACATGAATGATGGAATGAGGCCAAACGGACACCATCTTCCTCCCCCATTCCATGAAAATCCTGCACCTTTGGAAAGTCAATTTGCATAAAAGAAGCAATTTTTTTTATTGATATTCAGTTGTCGTACAAGTGTTCACCAGTCACTCTAAACAGCGCCCCCTATTGTATTCATCATACCTCATAATTATAAGCCAATGGACCCCTTTAAAGGTTTGGTACGGCTGACGCAATACGAGGGCACTTTTAAAAGTGGCTTAAAGGGACAATATCGTAACGATCAGACTGGCAGACTTTCGACAGGGCATGAAATCGGTGTCCTAGTTTTTGATGAACTCGTTGACTGGAAATAATAATCGTATAAATAGGCTAAGAAGGCATATTAATTATTAATATTTTTAAGAGTTGCACCTTATTGAATGATTATTTATCACACTAACATCGGTTAGGGTGATGTCTCGATATCAACGAGGTTCATCGTTAAACCGGCTTAGCGCCCTCTGTCTGTGAATATGAGTTCTATGTTGCCACAGTTTCGGTTGGGAACGTGCTAGGGTAAGACTGAGGTTTCCCATAACTATTAATTGAGTTTGATGAGCAGGGGTAATAATAACTGGGGTGTATTGAACTCCAGTTTGGTGGATACATGTAGCTTTGAATGGTGAAAAGGATAGGTTAAAAACTTTGACACTATGTAGAAGTTCTCTTTTGAGTAGTAAATAGTTTCGATCACTATGCTCTGACAGTCTCCAGGAGAATACTACAGGCTCAGTTGGCATTATAAACCACCAAATCAAACCATCCAATTAGAAACAAAAGCAAAACAGAAACAACTGTTCTTAAGGCAGGGCCATAGCCAACCCCCAACGCCAACCCCCGCCCCCCCCCCACCCCCGCCGACGTCCTCCCCCAATATCAGTCGCAAAATCGAACCCCAGTCAACAAATTAATTTCGGGGAGAAATTTCTAACACCTACTCCCCCGCTGTTCAACGATTCCTCCCCCTGGATTTGCCAATGTCATCTTTGTCATCGGTGAAATGCTAGGAAAGTACATGTACTTTGTCACAGAACAGAAGAAACTTTCAGTCCTTCATTGTTTTTGTTTATTCTACGCAAATTGCTCACTGAATCAATCAAGTAATTACATTTATTACGATATCCAGGGCTGGATTTAGGACTGGGCAAGCTGGGCAGTTGCCCAGGGGCCTCCACAACCAGGGGCCTCCACATATTTCATGGGGAAAAAAATTGTAAGGAAAAATGTAGGCTGACCTGAACTGTAGGCTGGTCTGTAAATATATGTACTGTACTATATTTTTGTTATGATTGATCATGATTGACCTGCTTGTTTGCTTATTCAGATTCTTTCTACTTGAAAAAAATTACTTTATGGATGACTGTAACTATGTCTTGTGACTCTTGTCACCTTTTAGTTTTTAGTATTCTAAGGTAGGGTGGGCCTCCACTACTGAAGGCTGCCCAGGGGCCTCCACATGTCTAAATCCGGCCCTGACGATATCAGTTTACATCTTCACATTAATTGTTGTTACATTAAACAAAGATTACAAATATTAAAAAGGAAATTTGAATAATTTCTCCATTGTACGAAAAGAAATGAAATGATGTCAACAATTTCAATAAGGATCGATCGACCATTAGACTAACGTTAATTATTTTCCCTCAATAAAATATGAATTGGTAGATTTATAACTTGAAACAAATTATGCATGTTGTGAAGTCTTACTGTCAATAATGACTCCTAGATGCCAAAACAATTCAATAAATTGTATCATGAATTATGCTCACCTATTCGTGGGAGATCAACTTCAATTAACACTGGTTCAGAAGGCTGGGGGGACTCGAAATACTTACTTCTACTGCTTTTATATCTACACTGTAAAAATGGTGTTTAGAATCCAAAGACATTTCTAAACACTTATCTTGTATTAACTTTTTCACATGTTGAGCCTAAAACATGTTTAGATTGTGCTTTTCTGTGATGTGTGTTTGAATGCTAAATATCATATGAACAGGTGTCAAAAAGCTAAGCACGTTTAGCTTTGTGATATGTACAGAGGATGGCCGTTTAGCATTTAAACGCATTCTGCGCGTGTTTAAATTTTAAACACCATTATTACAGTGTAAATTAGAAGCACAACATTATGAATTAACTTATTTTACATTTGCTAAGGTCGTTCTTTATCTAACAGTACCCCTCCAAAGCTGAGATAAAAGGAAGGACTCCCTCTATCGACAGCTTTTGACCCCCAAACGGCAAACAATTCAATATTTTTCCAAATGCATGATATAATTACATTAGTAAATTTATATGGGTATTAAAGAAGATCAAAGATAAAGTTGCTTTTACTTTCGTCATTTATAGAGAATAAAATTCAAAATATTTAATCTAAAATTATATATTTTTAAAATTGTCTAGAGCGCAATACATAATTCAACATTGAAAACAATATTTTACATTATGACACATTTCAACATTTTCAAGTATAGTCGTACAAATCAAGCTCTGTATTTCATCAATGCATCATTATGCATAACTATTATAAAATGCTTTTGAAAATAATGTTTTGAAATATTTTAACCTACTTGTTTTCCTTTATTAAAGGTAACAAAATATGATTAAGAAAAAAGCTAATAGAGAAAGCACGGGCGAAACATCTCCACTGATGCTTCAAAGTGGTTCATTAAAGGAAATATTCAACATTGGTATTGTTGGTAAGACCACAGGGAAAAACCTTCTATGAGTGCTCTTCCATTTCTCTGCATCAAGATAAACATTCAATAACCAACCCGTGAACATTTTAAGCTCAATGAAAAAAGAAGGTACATTCACTGGCCAAAAGTATTGCAACATGAATTTGTACGAGACATTGCCTAGACGGATGGCCGCAATTATCAGGTCACGTGGTTACCCGACAAAGTATTGAAGGACTTTGTTTCCGAGCAAGAACAGTAAAAAAGAACATTGACTTCAAAACACAGGCACTTTCAAGAAATCTTAAGTAGTGTTAATAAAATAAAATAAATTATTGTAACACAGTTCTCCAAACTGAACTTTGGTTTGAATTTCAATGTTGCAATACTTATGGCCAGTGAGTGTAATATAAAAATACAACGGGAAACACTTCGAGCAAAAAGTAGCAATCTGTAAATTTTTTGAAAATGTGCATATTTGTACGTTCTCCCCTTTGAAATCAGGTATTTACCAGTGTTGAACGTTCCCTTTGTGTCAGAATTGATACGGCAGTTCTTAACATCCAAAACTCACTTTATTTGTATACGGCCATGCATAAATCTTTGGCAGTTTATTTTGTAATAATGAAAATACTGTTCTACTGTTCTTGCGTGTTGTTTTACGATCGATTTTGTTCCCAAAAGAATAATAATGTAGACATATTTCAGGTCCTTTGACGTATTTTCATGCTGCATTTTTTGAGAGAAATTAGGTCTTGCCAGCTTCTCCACATAATACCGTTTCCATAAGGATTCGTATTTGTATTATATTTACCGTTTAAGTGAGAAACGAAAGATTGATGAAACCACCAGGCTCCTTCAAAGCGTTGTGCACAATTTTCAGACCATTTATCATTGTCATTGTCCTTCGTCGAAAAGGGCAGCCCATTGTGCCAGATAAGAGAATCCCCAGCTGTGCTGTCGAGATCGTATTCACCAAATTGAAGATTGTACTTGTCACCAGTAACATTGAAATCTTTATATTTCGCAAATGCTGTGCTGCCATTTCCATCGTCAAGATCCACCCTTAGCTCCCATAATCCTTGTGAATCGTTAGAGGTCAGGGTCACCAAGTTGTCATTACCCAGCCAGAATTCTCCTGAAAGTTCTCCAAAACCAGACTTATACTCAGTCCAGTTTCGGTAGAAGTCCACACTGCTGTCCTGTCTCCTCTGAAATACAATCCATCCTCCGCCATCAGTGTTCATATCACAATAGACATGCAGACCATCAGCGAATCCGTCTGGGTAAATCGTGTAGATACCACTTATGTTATAACCTGCCTTCAATAATGTCTTACAATTTATTCTGTTACGATCAAAGGAGATATCGGGCAATGAGAAGAGAGGTGTGTTCTCATCTTCATCAAAGTACACACTCCCTTGATCTTTAAAGAAGTCTTCAGGATGCCCAGCCCTTGACGCATTGCTCAACTCACATAGTTTAATGTCTTTGAAGAAGTTGAATGACTTACAATCATTATCCATGCTGCATTCACGTCCACAGATGACATAATTGGGTACAGTTTTCGTATTGTACACAAAGTTCTTAAGGACTCTGTTTTCTGCACTGTGCAACCTTTGGTTTAGCCCGCCACATTGATTTCCAAAGCTTTCAACTTGTTCCATCATCAGTAGTGAAAACATGTAAATCATTGTAAAATGAAGAACGTACACCAAGGGTACGTGCTTCATCATTTCTATCACTCTTATAGCCATGTCATCAATTCAGAATGTCTTCAAAGCTTGGGATGGACGCGATTTTCAAGAGTAAAATAATAAATTCTATCACTGTGAAAATTAGGCTGATTCTGTAAATCAGTAGCAAGAAATCACTGTTCAATGAAAAACGCTTCCCTTCGAAATGTAGGAATGAAACCTGGCTGCCCCTCGGTGATTTTGCATGTGGTTTATATAGCTTGTGTTTTCCATAGAAAGGTCTCTGTACGGCACTGATTAGTCAATACTAAACGCCCATCGTGACATGCATCGCCTGATTGGTCAATATGTAATGATAATGAATAAACATATGTTTTTTAAAGTAGAATATATGATCATTGGTTTAATAGTTTCGTGGCACGGCAACGAATCTGTTTCCTCTCATTGGTGGCTGAATTGACCGTCACACGTACAGAGAGAAAAATGGGGGATGCTTATTGGTTGATGCTCACTTTATAACCAAAGGGCCTCTGTGCGATCTATGATTGGTCACTGTCTAGTTTTCACACGTCACAAGAACCATAACCCATGATTGGCTGAAATGACTGTCACTCGTTTAGACAGAGTTTGGCTCCTATATAGCGTAATACAACCCATGATATAAGGAAGTTTAATTAGTCACTGGCAATTCCCGTCTCTTACTCAACAAAGGTTTGTTGTTATTGACTTGTCAAAGCAATTAAGGAAACAACAAGGCGTGTTGTCGGTACCTCATTTATGACAATAAAATTGTCCTGAAAGTATTTTTCGAAAAACTGAGCACGATAATACGCTCTGTTGATGGTGGCTGATATAGAAAGCTGTTGATCACAGGTAATTTCCTGATGCAAAATGAATGTCCATATTTCTGAGGATTGGTGCGTTGTTATAGCCCAATTTTACAAAAGAGTCATCATCGAACATAATTACCAAGCAACCAATTGCACACAACACAAATATTGCAAATAAACACGCAGTCGTCTATGATTTGTATGACATTAGTTATTACCTAGACACGAACACGTACACTTGCATTGGAATTAGAAGTGGAATAACACGAGTCATTCTGAACGTAATTAGCCAGTTTATAATGAAGACAAACTTAAAGTTAAGCCCAACTTTGCAACCCCCGCGCCTCTTCTATAAATATATTACCCACAACTACCCAATACCAGAGATGCAGGGGTGTGAAAGTGACGCGTGTATATAGATACCAACATGTCAGTGTTCGCATGTTACGCTAGAATATGGTACTTTAAATCACCTAGTGCAACCCCCTCCATCCTCGTAACTAGAACAAATAAAACTCATCATGTCCACGGAGCTGCAACACGATGGAAAAGCCTATTATTCGATACTGGCACAACTGAAATGGGTGATAAAAATGGGTTATTTTTCTCCACTCGGGGGAGAGGGTAGGTGAGGGGAATGGTAAGTGAGGAGGGAGGATAAGGGAGAGAGGGGGTGAGGGGAGGGGGAGGATTGGGGAGGGAAGGGGAGGGGAGGTGGGGAGGTGAAGAGGGGAGGTGAGGAGGGGTGAGGAGGGGGTGATGAGGAGGAGAGGTAGGGAGGTGAGGTGAGGAGGGACAGGTGAGGAGGTGAGGAGAGGGAGATGAGGAGAGGGAGGTGAGGAGAGGGAGGTGAGGAGAGGGAGGTGAGGAGAGGGAGGTGAGGAGAGGGAGGTGAGGAGAGGGATGGGAAGGAGAAGATGGGAAGGTGAGGGGGATGAGGAGGGGGATGAGGAGGGGGTGGTGAGGAGGGGGTGGTGAGGAGGGGCAGGTGAGGGGAGGTGAGGGAGGTGAGGAGAGGGAGGTGAAAAAAGGGAGGTAAGGAGGGGAGGTGAGGAGGGGAGTGAGGAGGGGGAGGTGAGGATGGCGAAGTGAGAAAGGGAGGTGAGGAGGAGAAGGGAGGAGGGGAGGGGAGGTGAGGTTGACGTAGGGTAGGGGAGGTGAGGAGGGTGACGTAGGGTAGGGGATAGGAGTATGAGAGGGTGGGGAGGGGAGGAGGGGAGGTGGGGAGTGAGGGGAAGTGAGGCGGGGAGGTGGAGAAGTGAGGAGGGGAGTAAGGAGGGAAGGTGAGGAAGAGAGGTGAAGAGGGGAGGTGAGGAGGGGAAGTGAGGAGGGGAGTGAGGAGGGGAGTGAGGAGGGGAGTGGGGAGGTGAGGAGGGGAGGTGAGGAGGTAAAGAAGAGAGGTGGGGAAGGGAGGGGAGGTGAGGAGGGTGATGTAGGGTAGGGGATAGGAGTATGAGAGGGTGGGGTGGGGAAGGACAGGGCAGGGGAGGGGAAGGAGAGGGGAGGGGAGGGGAGGGGAGGGGAGGGGAGGGGAAGGAGAGGGCAGGGGAGGGGTACCGCGCGCCCGAAAGTAGACCCACCATTGTTAAGTTTACTGCATCACGTACAGATAACAAAAGAACAAAACAATTACTCCATGATTGGTTCATATCACTCAGTTTATTCAACATCATTGGTCACTCAAACCAGTTCAATTAATAACATGCATTACAATTACAGCTTCACAAGAAACAAAATCTAACAGAGTAAAATAATTTTGTAGGAAATATTTCTTCACATTTTCTAATCTGAAAAAAGATATGAACTGATACCACATTAAAAATTCCACGACCATTATGGGTCAAACTGACCCGGAAACTGGCCCCTATTACAGGTCAGTCTGACCCCAAATGGATCTGGCACCACCGGACCCAACTCTAGGGTTCATTATTTTTCCTAATAAAATATGTACATTTGTACAAGATTTGTAATAAATGAGTAAATTTAGTCTTCATGTCAACAATGACCTATACAAATTACAAATTAAAGTTAAAATAAAATCAAGGACTCTCTCTACTGATAATTCTCAAAGTCATTCTCAGATTTAATGAAGAACTAGAGCTTAAGTGTTTGTTAGAACAAACACACGGTGTTCGAGTCAACTTCCGGTTCAATCAAATTATCATCGATGATGTCAATATCATATTGTGCAAGGGTTTATCATCTTTTATAATAACAATATCAATTTCATATTCAAAAGACATATCAATTTTGCGTTAGAATGTGTTGAATTTGAACTTATGAATTATGACCTCCTCATGATTATGAAAAAATAACAAATTTGTCAACTTATACATCAAATTGAAGCTATGAGATATGACCTTTTAAAATTTGTAAAAAATTGTTACTTCGTGTGCCACTAATTGGACCATTGGCAAGCATTTATGGTAACTCATTTCACAAGAATTACAAGCTATTAATGTAAGGAATTCAGTTGTGTTTTTTGTTTTCTAATAGGTCATTTAGTTCTTGAGATATTGGCTGTTGAACTTGGAAATGTTGTGAGATTTAAGCAATACATTAGAAATTAACAAGTGTGACTTGGAACACAATGTTTTTTATTTTAAATATTGACACTAGCCCAACACATGCTTTTCAAAAACCATGCTAGATGATAAATCAACATTAAAAATCACTCATATGAAAATAGTTTGCCAGGGTTGTAGGTAGCCAGATCAACCTATTCAGCGTTATTATGGGCATAAAGTCACAAAGTTGATTTAGGATAGAAGGGGACTACATGTATAGTAACTGGATTAAACTTGGCTGCAAATTCAAAGAGCAGGAAGTGTGGGTTAAATTGTTTGGGGGAGTTGGGGGTTACTGAAGGCACTGAAGCATGGAAGACCATATAAATATTTCCCCTTTCCTTTCCTTCATCTAATTAGCCTTTCATTAGAAAACAAGCTTATAACTACTACATGATAAAGTTGGAAGAAAGCTTGCATCCGTGCTTTCCATCTTCCACTGACCCCCGCAGAAGAGTTTTTGTCAAAAAGTAAATAATTCCCAATTCAAACAAAATTAAATGTAATTATATCCACTGGATCAAATCTGATAATTGGTTGCCCTTTTCACTTTGTTTATGGACAAACCTTTCAATTTTAGATTTAAATGAAGCCAACATTGGTATTTATCTCTTGGTATTAAGTCTTGTACAAAAATAAATGTAATCTTTATTTATCATATACTTCACTTTCAGGTTAAGTTTATAACAAAAATATAATGATAAATTGACAATGATAATGACAGTGTAATCAAGCATCTCCTTATTGTGACATGCTTATAAACTGTCTTTGTTTTCACCTATACTGCAAATAATTAAAAAATAATGTATAAAATTTGAAATCAAATTCTATATTGATTTTTACATTTTCAAGGTTGTACAAATGATTGGCAAACTGTCTGTAGCTGCATCCATACTACAGAATTACAACCTAAAGATCAGATGCCATTTTGTACATAAATTGTTAGACATTGAAATAATCAAAGAGTTGTACGGGTGCTTGTAAATTGCTAATAAAGCAATGAAATACATATTTATTTTAACTGTCTGTTGGGTTTCATGACTTGACTTTTGTGGTTACACACTTCCCTCTACCCACAATCAATTGAAACCACTTTGTTGACCTGTTTAACCCAATCTAGAAATGAGTGTACATGGTCTTACACATGTAACAAGTGAAATGACTTCAGTGTAAATGAACCTAACCATGATCCTTTGTTGACAAGAAAACAGAATATATATCCACTGGATCAAATCTGATAATTGGTTGCCCTTTTCAATTTGTTTATGGAAAAACCTTTCAATTTTAGATTTAAATGAAGCCAACATTGGTATTTATCTCTTGGTATTAAGTCTTGTATAAAAATTAATTTAATCTTTATTTATAATATAATTCACTTTCAGGTTAAGTTTATAACAAAAATATAATGATAAATTGACAATGATAGCGACACTGTAATCAAGCATCTCCTTATTGTGACATGCTTATAAACTGTCTTTGTTTTCACCTATACTGCAAATAATTAAAAAATAATTTATACAATTTGAAAACAAATTCTACATTGATTTTCACATTTTCACGGTTGTACACATGATTGGCAAAATGTCTGTAGCTGCATCCATACTACAGAATTACAACCTAAAGATCAGATGCCATTTTGTACATAAATTGTTAGACATTGAAATAATCAAAGAGTTTTATGGGTGCTTGTAAATTGCTAATAAAACAATGAAATACATATTTATTTTAACTGTCTGTTGGGTTTCATGACTTGACTTTCGTGGTTACACACTTTCCTCCCCAACAATCAATTGAAACCACTTTGTTGACCTGTTTATAACCTATACTTGTAACCAATCTAGAAATGAGTGTACATGGTCTTACACATGTAACAAGTGAAATGACTTCAGTGTAAATGAACCCAACCATGATCCTTTGTTGACAAGAAAACAGAATGAATCTGCATTTATAATAAATGTACGCTCTGTATATACGATTTAGTGACAGTTCAGAATGGGTGACATTCAGGGGTTGTCATTGGAATCGGTAATTTTGGAATAAAATATCTGCCCCCTCCCCCCCAAGTTCTTGGTGATGGCATGTACTGCCACTGGTGATGAACCAACACATTTGTTTTTGTTTTTTAATTCTTTTTTTTTTAAATTCTTTGGTCTATCATTGCAGAGAAATTTCACAGAAGTTCTAATTTATGTGAAAATAATATGTCACAGTGAACATGCTGTAAAAAATAATAGGAAGGTTTTATAAGTACATGGACCAAGAATAAATTATTTCAAAATTCAGATAAGTTCTAATTTATGTGAATGGGGAAAATAATGTATACTTTTGGAGTAGCTGGACCATTGAAATTGAAAAGGGCATTGGTTTGTTTTCAAAATTGCACACAATTATTCTTGACAATGTGTAATAAATTAACGAAATGTTCTTGCACGAAACTCACATCAAAAGAGAAAGGTATTTTAGGAAATTGCCGAGTCTCATATACTCATAGTCATAATTATAGTTTCATGTGATTGTGATGTGAGTGATGTCTGAGCATGGAGGAAGGAAATCTATTTCCTTCCTCCATGAGGCCTCGGGGAGCAGGACCTACAAGTACATGTATTGTGTCATGAATATTGTGCATTTTTCCTGTGAAATAATTGTCTATGTAAGTTTATTTGTATCTGAGAAGGGTAACAAATTAAGGAAAGGTGCAGTAAACAATCGCTAGGCTACTTTATTTAAGTTTTTTGGAAAAAACAAAAATTACTAAATATATGGCATAACATTTCTACTGAATAATTGCCATAACCTTAACAACTGAATTTTCCTATCCTTATTTATATTCTAAATACATTTTGGTGACATCTGTTCATATTTTGTTAGTTGTTTACTGTCCAAAGTATGTTCACGTAGGCCTAACTAAACGTTAGTCATGTTAGTTAAACAGGCACAATGCAACGACGAATGGACAGCTTAAAAAATGGTTTTTCTTGTATAAAAACACGAAGATAAATACAGGAAATCCTCTTAAAAATTAATTTCAAGATACTTACTCTTTTTATGACTGTGTACTGTTGGCGATCCATTTTTACAGCCTAAAAAATGACGTCTGGGCCATGGCACCACACACGGAAACAGCGTTTATCGACTGCACATGCAGCTCCATTGTAACCAAATATCGTGTAATACACGATATTTGGTCACAATAGATCCACATGCACAATTGATATCGACGCCGCCCGCGTGTGCTGTGCCCATGGCCCAGACTAGCGCCACGTATTGCGCCTTGCGGCGCTATACGATTATTGATTCTTTCATGCAACGTATATGAAACGTTTTAAATATTTTACTTTTTAGCGTAATTCGACACCTGATGACGTAATCATGACGTCACAGAAAACGGTTTCGTCTGCTTGATATGTTCTGTTTATGTGTTAAGTTTGAAGGCTGTATATATGCTTAGCAAGGATGCCTTTGTTGCCGGACAGTCGCCACTGAGAAAAAGAAGTAAAAAAAAAACAGTACAAAAACAAAGGGCCCGTATTCATAAAGAGTCACTAATTTAAACTGTTACCAAGTTAATCTCCAATTAGTTACTGAGGAATTGCCCACTAAGTTAATTTGGTATTTATAAAACTGCCACTAATTAGTAGATACTAAAATGTCTCACTAACTTGGTATAGCATTTTAAAACTGATTTACTTCTTCAAGTACAATGAACCCTGAATCGTTTCCTGGAATTGATTGTTATGCTAATAGGAGAATGCCCTTAGGAAAGGTTGACTGAGTGTGCATGCACAGGCCTTACATAGACATGGCTGCAAAAAGGGAAAGAGGTGAGAATTGGGATTACATGGAAAAGATCTTTTGCTAAAACTATGCCAGGAAAAAGTGAAAATCATAGAAGACAAGGTATTGATGCAGATTCAACTAAGAGGAAAGAGAAGGCATGGAAGAAATCGTAAACAAATTCAGTGCAAGGTACGGGCAGAGACGCGATAAAAAGCGGCTAAAGGAACAGTGGGGCAGGATAAAACTGAAGGCTAAACAGGACTACAGTAAATATGAAAAAGAGAGAAAGAAGACAGGTGGGGGGCCCGTGCCAAAAAAAAACACAGGTATCTCTGAACCAATTCATCCTCAGCATCTCAATAATGTCCATTGCTGCTGGTTTAGTAAATCGGAAACGACAGGAACTCAATGTCATCATAGAACTCAAAATGGATTCAGTCTGTCCCTGAAAATCCTCTCTCGCGGCGGAGTGCACCACCCTGCTGCCTTTTGGATATCGCGTAGAGCAATAATAGCATCCATGACTGCAAGAGAACAGCTCAGAAATGGCACATGTATTCCACTTAGTGAGAAGTTAAAGTACCCCAGGGCCCTCTAGTTAGTGAGACTAGTTTAGTGTAAGTTAGTGGCAGTTTAAGACTAGTGAACCTTTATGAATTCAATTTTAATTTAAAATTGCCACTAGGGTGGATTTAAACTATCACTAGGCTAAAATTGGTTTAGTAGTCCTTTATGAATACGGGCCTAGGTGTTCGCGCTGCGCTCTCGAACACCTAATTACGGAGAGTGTATACCATTGATAAAAAAAACCAAAACAAACTGAAGGAATTCTTATCTACAAGCTTCCTTGGTAATAGTACCAAACATCCTAGATCCTGTGTACTTATTCCATCTGACGTGTCGTTTTGTGAGAAAACGTGAACACAAATTCAAATCCGAAATGAATCACGGTCCGTGATCCATTTCCACATTATAATGTAGAAACAAATCTTAATACATTTTCACTATTTTCTCTCTAACAGAATGGAATAATCTGAAACTTTCACAGGTTGTTTGCTATGCATATCTCTTCATTCTTATAAAAGTATGGATACATTGATAAGCATTTTACCAATGGTGTATACAATCCCTTACAATAATGACCTTTTGGTGAGTCTATCGAATTCTAGATTGAAAAGAAAATCAATAGTTTCCCCAGTGCAAGATAGAATTCCACCAGTAAATGTATAGGTATTAAAGATAAACTACTGGCTATTACATTTGTAATGTTACAACAAATGAAAACTAACTGATTTGTTAACACAACATGGCTATTTAATAGGACTAGGCGCGTAGCCAGGGGTTGTGCAGAGGGGAAAAACTCTTTTTTGTCCTCTTTTCTTTATAACAATTGGGAAAGATTTTCCCCACAGCAAAATATTTGATCCCAAGGGGGGGGGGGAGGGTGGTTGTAACCTTAGTCAAAATATTTTCCAGATTGTTGTGACTGCCCCTCCCTTTGGCTACGCCCCTGATAAGGACATTTTCACTAATGAGTTCGTTGTGACAATACGTCACACATTTATTTCCATGTTGGCAACAACTTAATCCATAATGGGTACAATAGTACATTACAGATTATTAATATTAAGCACAGTTGACAATATGTTAAGTGTAAATTACAGTTTGACAGAATTTATACATTAGAACTTGGCAGTATTACCAACATGTAGGGGAACATGAAGCATAATGCTTTTAAATCTTCCCCTATGACAGACAAAGACTTAGACATGACAAGGACATGAAACAGGCATGTGAGACCTGACTAATAAATAATTCATAACAATAATAACATTTTGATAATAATTTGAATCAAGTTTTTTATTTTTAGTTTTTTATATTTTTTAATGCAATACATATTTAAAAAGTATTGTTTAAGTTTTTTGGAGAATGAACCAAGCGTAACAGGTTCTTTTAGATCCGGTTTGAGATGATTCCAAAATATAATACCACGCGGAGAAAACACACTGTTTTTAGATAATGACGTTCTGTTATAATTAATGTAAAGATTACCCTTCGATGCACCACGGGTGCCATATGTATGTACCGATGAAGACAGCATGCAAAAATCTTTGAAATCAGTAGGAAGGTCATTTTTATACTTAAACATGAATTTGCCTAGATTTAGATTGTATAGGTCGATGAATTTAAGAACGTTTAACTCCGCAAACAACGCAGCGGTATGTTCTAAGTACCCACTTTTTGTAATAATTCGAACAGCTTTCTTCTGTAGAAGAAACAGTTTATTAGATTGTGAAGTCGAGCTACCCCAGTTTAATATAGCATAATTTATATATGGAAGAATGAGGGAATTATATAACGTTAAAAAAATATGTTGAGGTAGAAAAATTTTCAATCTGTTCATGACACCAATGTTTTTGGAGATTTTGCTGGTCAACATATCTATATGTTTATTCCAAGAAAGATTCTCATCAATAACAATTCCTAAGAATTTTGTACTCTTTACTTGGTTCAATGCAGTGCCATTTATGCGTATATTAGCATTGCGGTTGTATTTGTTCTGTCGAGTACTAAAAACTATATAATTGGTCTTAAGTAGATTTACAGATAGTTTATTGGATGAGAGCCATTTGCTTATCTTAACAAGTTCAATATTCAAATTATTAATAGCAATGTCTACATTGTCATGGTTATATAATAGATTTGTATCATCTGCAAACAAACAGAATGAAACCATATTAGTCGAATTACATATATCATTAACATAAATAATGAACAATAAAGGACCCAGTACAGACCCTTGAGGAACTCCACAGGAAACTGAGTTATTTAATGAATTTGGTGAATTATATGAGACAAATTGTTTTCTTTGTGATAAGTAACTACTGAACCAGTCCAAGGCTATTCCGCGAACACATTTTGCATAGTCTGTAGCGAACATGTATACTGTTTACAGGATACTTAATGTTACAAAAGGTCAAAGAATACTACAATACATTTCTTGCAATTGAATATTACTTAAGTTGAATATAAACAAATCACAAATAGTCTACTTATACAGCTCATAAGATTTAATTTAAAATTTAAAATTTTCTATAGCGCATGCAGTACATAATTTTACATTGATATAACATTGATATAATGATACACACACAATGACAATATTTAAAATGAAACATTTAACAAAATATTCTTCAAGTATGGTGGCTAAGAGAGGCCTCACAAATCGGGCAAACATTCAGACCCCTATGTGAAAAAGTCGTTTAAAACACAGCACGGCAGAATTCAAATTTTTACATATTTTACATGGCCTTGGTGCGACTTGGTAATGATTGAGGGCGAGGAGGGACGATAGTGTAGAAGAATCCCTGACATTCTCCCACATTGACCCCTACGCCTCCAATGATTTTTCAAAAATTTATTTTGGATTTGTTGATTTATTTTTAACGCCAAAATATTTCGTAGTGTTTTTCTTGCTACAACCTAGCCTGTGACCTGCATCGTTGTCCTCTGCATTCGAGAGTTACCAATGCAGTATGGAATTCCATATCTGCCATTCTAAACGTCGCCCGTCGCCCGTCGCCCGTATGAAACCTCGTGTATGGTTGATAGATTCCTATTGAGTTAGACGGGCATGGTTGACCATACAATACGTATGAGTTCGACGGGCATGGTTGACCATACAATACGTATGAAGCCTCGTGTATGGTTGATAGATTGATATTGAGTTAGACGGGCATGGTTGACCATACAATACGTATGAAGCCTCGTGTATGGTTGATAGATTGATATTGAGTTAGACGGGCATGGTTGACCATACAATACGTATGAACCTCGTGTATGGTTGATAGATTGATATTGAGTTAGACGGGCATGGTTGACCATACAATACGTATGAAGCCTCGTGTATGGTTGATAGATTCCTATTGAGTTAGACGGGCATGGTTGACCATACAATACGTATGAACCTCGTGTATGGTTGATAGATTGATATTGAGTTAGACGGGCATGGTTGACCATACAATACGTATGAAGCCTCGTGTATGGTTGATAGATTCCTATTGAGTTAGACGGTCATGGTTGACCATACAATACGTATGAAGCCTCGTGTATGGTTGATAGATTCCTATTGAGTTAGACGGGCATGGTGGACCATACAATACGTATGAAGCCTCGTGTATGGTTGATAGATTGGTATTGAGTAAGACGGGCATGGTGGACCATACAATACGTATGAAGCCTCGCGTATGGTTGATAGATTGGCATTGAGTTAGACGGGCATGGTGGACCATACAATACGTAGCAGTCTGGTTTCACTGTAAAGCAGCGCACTGAGTGTATTACCGTGTACGAATAGTGCATTTTCCAATAGACATGCCATATATAATTGCTCATTGCTCAGAAACTGTTAGAGTGCCCATCACCTCTGACATGAATTAGAGGGGAAATTAAAAAAATATATATATATTTTACTCGACTTTGAACTTTATAATCTGTAATACCTTTTTTGTGGTTGATTTTAGGCGATAGGTTTTCCATACCAATTTATAGGGCTTATAAAAAGCTTCAAAATGACACCAGAACCGGCTCTCTAGGTGCTATACTTTCTGAGATATGGGCGTTTTAATTCGTGTGGTATCGCTAATTAGCTCAAAGTTCGTTAGCGTGTATCTCACTAATTAAGAGTCCTAGAGCAATTTTTTCCATTTCTGGCCGTTTCTCATCTGAATGACCAATTTATTTCAGGTCTTATAGATGTTTAACATTATTATTTCGACTTTCATTTTAGGGCGAAAAAATTATGAATGAAATTTTGAGGTCCTTGCGCATGAGTGAAGATGTTATACGAGCATTTCAAGACAATAACGTAATTATTTGATTTCACATCATGCACATCAAATGTTCTAAGATTGCGTTGTGTATATTTTCAGAAATAAGTTTCATTAACAATATTACTTTCCTGGAGACAAAATCACATCAAAATCACAATTTCAAAAACAAACATATCTCTGTTCCATTTTGCTATGAATATTGGAAAATTCACATAGGAACTTGGAAGGAAGAATATTATTTTTTGCAAATTTTATTTGATGCTTGTGTTTCATGACAAAAAATACAACGAATGTCAATTGACATTGAAGGCGACGGGCGACGGGCGACAGGCAACACAGTCGACGGGCGACGTTTAAAATGGCAGATATGGAATTCCATAATGCAGCACCTTATCCGAAGTAGACTTGAGATGAAGTCTAATATTGGCAGTAATAATATAATTATTACGTTGCCTTTGGGTATCTAATAACTGTCTGTGATCTTACCGTGTGTCTGAGTTACCGCCCCCAACGGTATATTGTCGTGTTAGTTAAGACCACCGCGGTACAAACCGGCCTTATCCATAGGCGCTGATACATCCCGATATTTATTAACACACATAGATTTAAAATGAAACCGTAATCGTTTTACTAATTAATTTAGGAAGGGGTAGGGGTGGAGGGAAGGGGTAGGGGTGGAGGGAAGGGGTAGGGAAGGGGAATGTAGAGTAGGGGAATATAGAGTAGGGGGAGGGGATAGGGAGGGTAGGGGAGGGGATAGGGGAGGGTAAGGGAGGGTTTTACTAATTATTTTGTAGGGAGGCGGTAAATGTAGAGATGGGGAGGGGTAGGGGTAGGGGGCAGGGGAGGTTAGGGGAGGGTAGGGGTTTAAGGGTAGGGAGATTAGGAGTAGGGGAAGGGCAGGGGAGGGAAAGGGCAAGGGCAAGGGCAAGGGGAGGGGAGGGATGGTAGGGGAAGGGATTGGGGTGAGAGGGTATGGGTTGGGGGAAGGGCAGGGGAGAAGAGGGGAAGGAGCGAGAAGGAAGGGGGTGGGTGGGGAAGGGAGAGTAGGGAGGGGAAGGGGAAGGAGAGTAGAGGGAAGGGGTTGGGGAAGGGAGGGGAGAGTAGGGGTTGGGGAAGGATAGGGGACAGGGGAGGGAAGGAGAGGGAGGTGAGGGGAGGGGTTCCACGCGTGCCCAAAAGTAGATCCACCGTTGTTAAGGCTATTGCTTCATGCACACATAACAACAGAAGAAACAATTACTCCATGATTGGTTGATATCACTCAGTTTATTCAACGTCATTGGTCACTCAAACCAGTTAAATTAATAATATGTATTACAATATTGATTTACAGCTTCACAAGAAATAAAATCTAACAGAGTAAAATAAGAGAATATTAAATGTGAGAAAAGATATGAACTGATACCAAGATTTGCAAAACACATTAAAAATTCCACAACCATTTATGGGTCGAACTGACCCGGAAACTGGGTCAGAATTCAGAAAGAATCTATTTAAGCAATTCTAACCCAGATTACAGGTCAGTCTGACCCCAAATGGATCTGGCACCATTAGACCCAACTCTAGGGTTAAATATGACATCAGTTCATTTTTTTCGCTATAAAATATGTATATTTCTTCTTAAGATATTCAGTCTTCATGTCAACAATGACCTATACAGATTATAGCAAACATTCTGCCGAACTTTGGCTGCTAAATGAGTTGTGTTCCATCTACCGATATACCCCCTATTTCATATAATGAGAAGTAAAGATAAAATAAAGGACTCTTTTTTTAAACTTCTCAAAGTCAAACTCAAATTTAATGAACTTGGATTACGGCTATGGCTAGATCACTGTTTGTTCTTATACTTCAGCATTGGCGCTGCAGCCAGTAGCCATAACCGTATAGCCAAAACCGCTTAATTCAGATACGGCCTAGCATGCCGACATTGGGCAGTTCTGAAAATTTGACAGGTTGTTTCCTATCGTTTCGGTTTGCGGTAACACCTTGTGTTTATCTCAACTATCGCTAATTGAGGTAACAGGTTCTGAAAAGAACCTTATCGCACAACTCGTATCTCAACTGTCGCTAATGGTGAGATTATGGTTCAGGGGAGAACCAATATTGGGCAACTCATTTCTCAACGATCGCTAAGTGAGAATATGGTTCAGGGAGAACCATGGGGACTTCACGGGGGCTTCTCTACGTGTCGATTACCGTGTGTGTGTGGGTTGCCTACTGTCTTGCAATTGAATATTACTTAAGTCGAATATACAAAAATCACAAATAGTCTACTTATGAAAATTACAGCTCATAAGATTTAATTTCAAATTTCAAATTTCCTAGAGCGCATGCAGTACATACGTCTACATTGATATAACATCATATACACAATAACAATACTTTAAAATGAAACATTTAACAAAATATTCTTCAGAAGCATGGTTACACTGTAGACAAATGAAGTCCAGAAATGAATTCATTGCGTGCATGCTCCGTCATAAATGCTTTTTAGAACTAGCTTTTGAGTATTATTTTGTTAAATATTTCTTCTTAAACTAGGCCTAATTCTTTTGGTGATTATAATATAGCATCATTTTCTAATTATAATGTAAAACTGTGTGTAAAGCTGATGATGGTTTCAATATTTCCTATGTGATGTCACTATAAAGAAAAATTTAAATAATTTCCAGCAATTTGACATAAGAATGAATACAGACAATCTGATTACCCTGTTCATTATTTACACATTAATGACACAACGCAATGAGCAACAATTTACACAGGTTAGTTGTTTAATGTATATCTGGATTGAAAGTAAGCATACTCGCAAAGCAGTGTTGCGAACATTACCAATGTTGTATTTTCCCTAAAAACAAAATTATTGATGATAAAATAGCGAAAAACACGGGAAATACATCTTTTAAAGATAATATAGAATTGGTAATTCTAAAATAATCACATGACCAACCTTTTGTGTAACGTATTTGGTGTAAACGTATTTATTGTCAATCTTCCTTAGCAATAATGTTATCTGAGGTGCTTCCATTTCTAAGAAAAATGAAATTACTGACAAATCGTTTATCGGAAAAATAATTCTTTACTCAATCCCACATAAGAATGAGTTAGAAAAATGTAAATGGATTTTCATTATTTTCTTATTGACCACACAATGTAATATGCAGCAACTTTGACAGGTTGCTGTATATTGATTCAAAGAGATTAATCATTGACCACACAATGTAATATGCAGCAACTTTGACAGGTTGCTGTATATTGATTCAAAGAGATTAATCATTGACCACACAATGTAATATGCAGCAACTTTGACAGGTTGCTGTGTATTGATTCAAAGAGATTAATCATTGACCACACAATGTAATATGCAGCAACTTTGACAGGTTGCTGTGTATTGATTCAAAGAGATTAATCATTGACCACACAATGTAATATGCAGCAACTTTGACAGGTTGCTGTGTATTGATTCAAAGAGATTAATCATTGACCACACAATGTAACATGCAGCAACTTTGACAGGTTGCTGTGTATTGATTCAAAGAGATTAATCATTGACCACACAATGTAACATGCAGCAACTTTGACAGGTTGCTGTGTATTGATTCAAAGAGATTAATCATTGACCACACAATGTAACATGCAGCAACTTTGACAGGTTGCTGTGTATTGATTCAAAGAGATTAATCATTGACCACACAATGTAACATGCAGCAACTTTGACAGGTTGCTGTGTATTGATTCAAAGAGATTAATCATTGACCACACAATGTAACATGCAGCAACTTTTGACAGGTTGCTGTGTATTGATTCAAAGAGATTAATCATTGACCACACAATGTAACATGCAGCAACTTTGACAGGTTGCTGTGTATTGATTCAAAGAGATTAATCATTGACCACACAATGTAACATGCAGCAACTTTGACAGGTTGCTGTGTATTGATTCAAAGAGATTAATCATTGACCACACAATGTAACATGCAGCAACTTTGACGGGTTGCTGTGTATTGATTCAAAGAGATTAATCATTGACCACACAATGTAACATGCAGCAACTTTGACAGGTTGCTGTGTATTGATTCAAAGAGATTAATCATTGACCACAACAATGTAACATGCAGCAACTTTGACAGGTTGCTGTGTATTGATTCAAAGAGATTAATCATTGACCACACAATGTAACATGCAGCAACTTTGACAGGTTGCTGTGTATTGATTCAAAGAGATTAATCATTGACCACACAATGTAACATGCAGCAACTTTGACAGGTTGCTGTGTATTGATTCAAAGAGATTAATCATTGACCACACAATGTAACATGCAGCAACTTTGACAGGTTGCTGTGTATTGATTCAAAGAGATTAATCATACTCATAACCAGTCATGCCAACATTGTTTAATCCTTCCATAGTTTATAAACGAGTTCTCATCTAGCAGTTAAAAGTTTGGATATTTAATGGCGCGAAACATGCCGAGAGCAACAAATACATAATGGTGCATCACAATTGAAGAGTTATCATTAATATTGAGAACAGTGTTCATTGTATTATATTTCTTTTGTTATCCCATTGAAAAAAATGTTTTCCCTTAATGTTAGTCTTTTGGGGAAACTGTGCATTTGCAAATCCGAGTGTTTGCGGGGTATGTGGCCCTTTTTTTTATCGTCGTTCATGTACATGTACCATATTTTTTGTCAGTGTGAACCCCCTTATTTCGAGACCTGGGTCTGCCCTTGAAACTACGACCTGTGTAGGGTATGTTTAATCGATAAATCAATCCATATTTTGTTTGTCCTTGGTTATACTTTAGGTTAATTTAGTCAGAATTCATAGTAGTTATCGACATCCAATCCTCAAAACATGATTTAAGATATCCAGCCATACATGTAAGACCTAACTTGTGGCAGTTACTGTCATTATTTAAATAATCTTCTTTATTGCGTGTGATTTAGTTTTGTTCCGAAAAGTCAAATAATGTACTTACAAAGCTGTCTGACGTATTTCCATGCTGCAGGCTTGGAGGGAATAGAGGTTTCGCCAACTACTCCACTGAATGCCGTTACCATGAGAATTAGGACCACTTGGGTAATATTTACCATTCAAATGAGAATCAATACAATGAACAAACCACCAGGCTCCCTCATGGCGTGTTGCACAATTATCGTGCCATTCATCATTGTCATTGTCCTTTGTCGAAAAGGGCAGCCCTTTGTTCCAGTAAAGAGCATTCCCAGCTGTGCTGCTGGTATCATATTCATCATATTGAAGAATGTACTCGTCACCAATAATATTGAAATCTTTATATTTTGCAAATGCTGTGCTGGCAGTTCCATCCTCAAGATCCACCCTTAGCTCCCATAATCCTTGTGAATGATCAGATGTCAGGGTCACCAAGTTGTCATTTCCCAGCCAGAATTCTCCTGAAAGTTCTCCAAAACCAGACTTATACTCAGTCCAGTTGCGGTAGAAGTCCACACTGCCGTCCTGTCTCCTTTGAAATACAATCCATCCTCCGCCATCAGTGTCCATGTCACAATAGACATGCAGACCATCAGCGAATCCGTCTGGGTAAATCGTGTAGATACCACTTATGTTATAACCTGCCTTCAACAATGTCTTACAATTATCAAAGGAGATATCGGGCAATGAGAAGAGAGGTGTGTTCTCATCTTCATCAAAGTACACACTCCCTTGATCTTTAAAGAAGTCTTCAGGATACTCAGCCCTTGACGCATTGCTCAACTCACATAGTTTAATGTCTTTGAAGAAGTTGAATGACTTACAATCATTATCCATGCTGCATTCACGTCCACAGATGACATAATTGGGTACAGTTTTCGTATTGTACACAAAGTTCTTAAGGACTCTGTTTTCTGCACTGTGCAACCTTTGGTTTAGCCCGCCACATTGACTTCCAAAGCTTTCAACTTGTTCCATCATCAGTAGTGAAAACATGTAAATCATTGTAAAATGAAGAACGTACATCAAGGGTACTTGCTTCATCATTTCTACCACTCTTATATCCATGTCATCAATTCAGAATGTCTTCAAAGCTTGAGACGATTTTCAAGTCAAAATAATAAACTCTCAGTAAAAATTAGGCTGATTCTGTAAAACAGTAGCAAGAAATAAAAATGTTCAATGAAAAACGCTTCCCATCAAAATGTAGTAATGAAACCTGACTGGCCCCGTTGATCACATTAAATCACATCTAATCAGTGGAATATGAAAGCTGATTGCTAGAGAATATCTTGCGGCAGGAAAATTCAAGATCACTTGATAAACAACCGTCTTAACAGCGCACTGTAGATATGAATCTGGTTATCTGTGGCGTGGATAATTATGTGTTATGGTTTGTGTTGCTTTCTAAAACAAAATAGTGTGTAATGCAATGATTGGCCATTATTGCAACCAACACCCAACCACATGTAGCAAGTTGATTGGTTGATTGTGCTTATACCTAAACATGAAGTGGTGTTATTGGTCAATGTCTCCTCTGATCGGCTGGTGATATAAATCTGACCGTCACACGTGATAATAAGATGCCATATTAATTCCTGTCAGTTAAGTTGTCTAAAGGAATATTCTTAAAAAGCTAGGCGATCAAGGTTGTTATTTGTTATTCAAAGGAAGCAATTAATAAATGCATCGGTATCTGCACACACGTCTATATGGGCTTATAGATCCCTTGCAGTTAATTTCACACGAATCCTCTGGTTTATGGCGAAGAACTATTAACTTCCTGAGGAGTTCGTGTGTAGCTACAGCCACACACAAAACGAGAAACGAGAAACGTTCCTCGAACCACTATATGACTGGTAACTTACCACAACACAAGATATTCTAATATGAACGGCAGCCATGCAATACTGTATTAAAGAAATAGTATCGTCACGATCAGAGCCGACTTTCGACAGGGCATAGAATCGGTGTTCTAGTTTTAGATGAACTCAGTGACTGGACTTGGGAGCACCTCAAGTATATTCTGTAATATAGAAAATGCCGATATAATTCATTCATTATTTGATACTTTCTGTAAATCATATGTTATGTGCGTGGAATTGAGATCCGATATTATTCGGACTACAATGTAAATAATCTCTTCTTGCATACTTCGTTGCTGTAATTTTGTTTATATATGTTTTAGATTTTTACAATATTTTCTAGAACTCATTTTAAATCAACTTGGGTTCCAATGGTCATTGATAGCTATATGATTGATGGTACACCCTCAGATTTGGTGTCGCGCGTGCATCCCTTGTTCTGGACAACACCTACGACGTCAGGACTGAGGGTGTATCATCACACATTTTTGTATCTTGTTAATTTGCTTTTAAACGTGTTTTGTACTATTTATGTGTATGTGTGTCGGACGCACCGCCTTTTGGCCGAGTGCCACTGTTGTAAAAGTGTAAGTCCAAATAAATAAATAAAATAAAATAAAATAAAATATACCCCGGGAGCGCGCGCTGGCCGAGATAACAAGGCACAATAAGACCATTATTACTGTGGCTGATGCATGAAAATAATGAAGCAGTGGCTGCAAACTCTAGGACACCGATTGCAAATCCAACAGCCCACGCCTTACCCTAACAGCCCCCCCCCCCCCCCCCCCATAATACCACAGATGCAGGGGTGTAAAAGTGACACGTGTATACCAACAAGTCACTGTTCGCATATAACACCAATACTTATTAATATACCGAGATAAGCTACACTCACTGGCCAAAAGTATTGCAACATGCTCAAAATAGCACTTTACAGTAACAGGTGAGATGATCATTTTAATCCGATTTCATCGATCGTGTATTACATAGCAAGAACAGTAAAAAAGAACATTGACTTCAAAACACAGGAACTTTCAAAAAGTCTTAAGTAGTGTAAATAAAATAAAATAAATTATTGTAACACAGTTCTCCAAACTGAACTCTGGTGTGAATTTCAATGTTGCAATACTTATGGCCAGTGAGTGTAGAATAGGGTACTTCAAAGCATCTGGTGCATCCCACATCGTTATAATAACTAGAACAAATAATGCTCATGTCCACGAAGCTGCAACACGATGGAAAAGCCTATTATTCGATACTGGCACAACTGAAATGTTTCACTGAACACCCAATTGACATCCGTTTCCCTTAGCTTGTATCCTTATTGACTTTATAAAATAAATAAATGTTCCGTTCAGGCTAGTGGCCGTTCCAGAGTCTGATCTCCTGACTCCCTTTGATTGGCCCATTAGTTGACGCTTGGCCCTCGACTGACACAAATACTATAGCTGCGAGAACCTGCAGTATTGCAGAGACATCCATTTTCCCAATGACTGACGAACGGGGTGAGAGAGGAGGGCGTAGGGGGTCTAGGCATAGATTTTGTTTACATGGCATGGCAAAACAAGTGGGGGGGGGGGGGGCACGACAATTCTTTTTACATGACTCTTGGTGCGACGGTCTGAGTAGTGGTTTACCACAGTGGTGGTGATTTTTTTGGTGACGATTGAGGGCGATAGGGTAAAAGAACCCCTGACATGCTCCCCACATATTTTAACGTGATTTTGTTTGACTTTGGATTTTATGATATATTTTTAATGCCAAAATATTTCGTAGGTTTTTCTTGCTACAACTATTCTCGATTGACCTATAACTGCATTGTTATTATCTGCATTCGACCGTTACCCATGTAGCACCTTATTAATATATTCAAAGTAGACTTGGGATTTAATATTACATTCTACTTTTGGATATCTAATAACTGTCTATGAACTTGCCGCGCCTGATTTACCGCCCCAAAGTTATTTTGCCGTGTTAAAGGCCAGTTCATATTTCACGCGAAAGCGAAAGAGAAGCGACGTCGACAATGGTTCACGGCAAATATTCGGAGAGAGGTTCGAAAAGTTTCAACACATTTCAACTTGTGCGAATCATTCGCCGCGAATTTGATGACGTAAAATACGCTTTGTATTCGCTTTTGCGTCAAGTATGAGACCACGGCAATAGACTGGTCCCCTATCTTTATCTTATCAAGGATAAAGAGAGGCAGCGGGCGTACCATTCAAAGGAATTTCACTGGATACGGTGTGCTAAAGATCTGACGCCACGCTTCGAGACTCGCGCGCTAGCTACCAACCAAGGTCAAAGTTGAATCTCAGGAGAAAAAATGACGAACGACACGTATCTGGGGCGCGTTTTCGCGACCGTAACCAGAAACATGTTTGAGCTTCGGTCGTTGGTTTAGCGTTTTCGCGAGTTCAGGTTGTACTACGATGCAACGGCGGATCTAGGCCCAAAGTTTAGGGGGGGCCAAATGCTCAGTGGAGGGGCGTATTTGCGAGCGCAAAACGTTTCTGGTGGGGTTTGTTTGTTTTGTGGGTCTAGACGTTAATACTTGATTTAGTATGAAATTTCAGTGATAAGCTTTGGATTTGAACCCGCAACCTTGTGATTGTAGGCTAGGTCCTGCGGTCTAACCACTTGACTAATGCAGGGTTTCCGGAAATGCTTAGCTTCTGGTTGCTCTGAGCGGACAAATATTATTCATAAATAGATTAGCTTTTTCCACTGTATATGAGCCCTATAATGGTCGTTGAAATACCTGTATGGCAAAATGTGGCGATTGGAGGAAACAACAACAATCAGTTAAAGCAAGAAACTAAAGTTCAATCGATGGACACCGCTTGTGGCGAAGTACTCCAATAACCCGAGTGGTGGTTGGAGACGGTCACGATGAGCTTGAAGGAGGATGAGAGACTCCAGGCGATCCTCTCATGGAAACCCCACACAACCAGTCGCGTGTGCATAAGCCATGCATACAATCACCGTGTACGCCTCGTCCTAATGCAGCATTTAACTGCACAAACTACCATTACCAAATTTTGTGGCAATGTTGGATCGTGAGTAGGATTATGAACACATTCATGTAGCCAATCAGTGTGTTGTAATTTGCATACTTTAACAAAAGCTGAACGTATAAGCAAGACTTAGCTGCACAAGGAGGGGCGTAAGTTGTGGGGTTTGTTTGTCTCTCTTTTCCCCCCTTTTTTTTCTTCTTTTCTTTTCTTTTCTTTTCTTTTCTTTTTTGGGGGCGTACAGCTTCGGTTTTTTTGGGGGGGCCATGGCCCCCGTTGGCCCCCCCCTGGATCCGCCGTTGCTACGATGACGTCATTTTTCTGACCAAACGTGAACCGAAGTTTGTGATCGGTTACGCTTGGTTTAAAGATGGCGGATTGTAAAAAGTAACGAAAGTTTTGTTAATTATTTGTTAAACATGATGAAATGATTGTTTCACGAGTAAGTTCTACTTTGCAAAAATTTTAATTACACATTATATATTGAGAAATTTTGATGATTGAACATATCGCCTAGCTATACCGTCTTGTTTCTGGTTAAGAATATGACGTCAGAAACAAGTTTCTGGTTTGGGTCGCGAAAACGCGCCCAGCGTAATTGGAAGTGTGACGTCAGATCTTCAGGCTACCACGGCGATACAATGCCCTTGGGTGATATAAGCCTCATAGAGGGCGCATTCGCTCATACCAAAACCGGCCTTATTCAGAGAATTATAGTTCTTATATACATATATAACTCTATGCCTTATCCATACATTAGACAATTCTTGTTGGCTCATTCCGGGTTTGTACAACGCGTTTGACACGACAGGCACAAATTAAATTTATTAACACAAATAGTTTTAAACCGTAATGAAACCGTAATCATTTTACTAATTAATTTGTAGGGAGAGGAAGGGTAGGGGAAGGAGGAAGGGTAGGGAAGGGGCATGTAGAGTATGGGTTAGGGGTCAGTAGGGGTAGGGGAAGGGTAGGGGAAGGGGAAGGAAAGGAGTGGGGTGGGGAAGGAAGGGAAGGTGAGGGGCGGGAGGAATGGAGGGGTTAGGGGTTGGTAGAGGGAGGTGAGGGAAGGGAGGTTAGGGAGGGTGAGGTAGGGAGGGTGGGAGGGAGGGTTAGGGAGGGTAGGGGAGGGAGGGTTAGGGAGGTAGGGGAGGGAGAAGTTAGGGAGGAGGGGTAGGGTTAGGGAGGGTTGGGGAGGAGAGATTAGGGAAGGTAGTGGTAGGGAAAGGGCACGGAGAGGAAGGGAAGGGATGGAGAGGAGGGAATGGGAGGGAGGGAGGGGAGGAAGGAATTCTTCTCTACAAGCTTCCTTGGTTGTGGTCAGTACCAAACATCCTAGATCCTGTGTACTATTCCGTCTGACACAAATTCAAATCGAAATGAATCACGGTCCAGATCCATTTCCACATTACAATCTTAATACATTTCTAACTATTTTCTCTCTAACAAGAATGGAATAATCTGAAACTTTACAGGTTGTTTGCTATGGCACATCTCTTCATTCTTATAAAGCATGGATACATTGGATAAACATTTTACCAATGGTGTACAATCCTTACATATAATGACCTTTGGTATGAGTCTATCGAATTCTAAATTGAAAAGAAAATCAATAGTTTCCCCCAGTGCAAGATAGAATTCCACCAGTAAATGTGTAGGTAATAAAGATAAACCTACTGGCGTCTACATTTTGTAATGTTACAACAAACGAAAACTGTATAGGCACTAACTTTCAATTGACGGTTAACACAACATGGTTATTTAATAGGACCAGCGCGTATGCCAGGTTGTGCAGAGGGAAAGCTCCTCTGTTGTCCTTTTCCTCTTTTCTAACAATTCGGGAAAGATTTTCCCCACAGCAGCAAAACATTATTTGATCCCGGGGGGGGGTTGTAACTCAGTCAAAATATGGTTGAATGTTAAAGCATTGCAGTTCGAAACTTTGCTAAGTCGAGGACAGCAAAAGAGCATGAGTCCGAGGGTCTTGTCAGGATACTGAACAGAGGTGTCCGAGACATTGCTTAACCAGAGTTATTTGATTTCAATCACTCATTTAATCAAAATAACAGTTCCAATTTGCCAGGCCGAAAGTGACGTAAGATACGTGTGAAAATCTTGCAATGCGTAATGTCAACAGTCACTTTCAGCCTTCCACAAATTGAAAGCATTTTGACCCCTCGATTAAATGGAAAGTGATTAAAGGCTGAAATGAAATGGTTTGTCTTCTGTTTAAGCAAACAAAACTTGAGACCTCGGACTTGCATTTCTTTTGCTGTCCCTCGACTTATGCATTCAGTATTTTCCTAGATTGTTGTGACTGCCCCTCCCTTTGGCTACGCCTCCTGATAAGGACATTATTCACTATCGAGTTCGTCGTGACAAGTACAATGTCACATATTTATTTCCATCGTTGTTGGCAACAACTTAATCCATAATGGGAGTACAATAGTACATTACAGATTATTAATATTAAGCACAGTTGACAATATGTTGAAGTGTAAATTACAGTTTGACAGAATTTATACATTAGAGAACTTGGCGTATTATACATAGGAACTTGGCAGTATACATAGGAACTTGGCAGTATACATAGGAACTTGGCATGTATAGATAGAACTCATGGCAGTATGAGAACTTGGCAGTATACATAGGAACCTGCAGTATACATGCAGGAACTTGGCAGTATACATAGGAACTTGGCAGTATAGGAACTCAGCATATAGGAACTTGGCATATATATAGGAACTTGGCAGTAATACCAACATGTGAGGGAAAATGAAGCATAATGCTTTTAAATCTTCCCATATGACAGACAAAAGACTTAGACATGACAAAGGACATCCATAACAGTGCATATGAGACCCTGACTAATAAATAATTCATAAACAATAATAACATTTTGATAATAATTTTGAATCAAGTTTTTTTTTAATGCATATACATATTTAAAAAGTATTGTTTAAAAGTTTCTTTGGAGAATATAGAACCAAGTGTAAGAGGTTAACTCTTTTTAGATTCAGTTTGAGATGATTCCAAAATATAATACCACGAGAAAACACACTGTTTTGAATGTGACATTCTATTTAATAATGTATTATAAAAGATTACCTCTTCGATGCACCACAGGTGCCATATGCCTATGTCTTCCGATGAAGATAGCATGCAAAAATCTTTGAAATCAGTAGGGAAGAAGGCTCATTTTATACAAAACATGAATTTCGCCTAAATTTAGATTGTATGGGTCGATGAATTTAAGAACGTTTAACTCTGCAAACAACAAGCGGTATGTTCTAGTACCATCACTTTTGTAATAATTCAGACAGCTTTCTTCTGTAGAAGAAATAACAGTTTATTACATTGATTGAAGCTATTACCCCAATTTAATATAGCTATAATTTAGATATGGAAGAATAGAGGGAATTCATATAACGTTGCAAAAGAATATGTTGAGGTAGAAAAATTTCAATCTGTTCATGACACCAATGTTTTTGGAGATTTCCGTTGATCAACATATCAGTATCATGTCTTATTCCAAGAAAGATTCTCATCAATGTACAATTCCTAAGATGTTTAATCTTTACTTGGTTCAATAGTGAATTGCCATTTATGCGTATATTAGCATTGCGGTTGTATTTGTCTCTGTCAGTACTAAAAACTATATAATTGGTCTTAGGTAGATTTACAGATAGTTTATTGGATGGGGAGCTAGCATTTGCTTATCTTAACAAGGTTCAATATTCAAATTATTAATATGTCTATATTGTAGTGGTCTATAATAGATTTGTGTCATCTGCAAACAAATAGAATGAAACCATATTAGTCGAATTCCATATATCATTAACATAAGTAATGAATAAATAAAGGACCCATTACAGACCTTGAGGAACTCCACAGGAAAATTGAGTTATGCTGTAATTTGATGAATTTATATAGAGACAAATTATTTCTTTGCTGATAGCGCTACTGAACCAGTCCAAGGCTATTCCGCGTAACATGCATTCTGCTTGCATAGTCTGTAGTCTGCTGTGAACGTGAACATGTATACTGTTTACAGGATACTTAATGTTACAAAAGGTCAAAGAATACTACAATACATTTCTTGCAATTGATATATACTTTAAGTTGAATTTTGCTAAACAAACACAATCACAAATAGTTCACGTATTATACAGCTCTCATAAGATTTCTAATTTAAAAATTTCCAATTTTCTATAGCGCATGCAGTATAATTTACACATTGATATAACATTGATATATATTGATATACACAATGACAATATATTAAATGAAACATTTTAACAAAAAATATTCTTCTTCTAAGTAATGGTGGCTAAGAGAGGCCTCACAAATCAGGGCAAACATTCAGACCCCTATGTGAAAAGTTAACACAGCACGGCAGAATTCAAATTTTACATATTTTACATGGCCTTGGTGCGACAAGTGTAATGATTGGAGGGTGAGGAGGGACGATAGTGTGTAGAAGAACCCCTGACATTCTCCCCACACTGACCCCATGCTACGCACTCAATGATTTTTGAAATTTTTTTTTTTGAAATTTGATTTTTGGATTTGTTGATTTATTTTTAACGTCAAAATATTTCGGCGATTCTAAACGTCGCCCGACGACCACTGCCCGTCGCCCGTATGAAGCCTCTGTGTATGGTTTGATAGATTCCTATTGAGTTAGAGCGGGCATGGTTGACCATACAATACGTATGAAGCCTCGCGTATGATTTGATGATAGATTGGTATTGAGTTAGACGGGCATGGTTGACCATACAATACGTATGAAGCCTCGTGTATGTGGTTGATAGATTGGTATTGAGGATTAGACGGCCATGGTTGACCGCATATAATACTTTTCGTAGCAGTCTGGTTTCACTGTAAAGCATGCACTGGAGTGTATTACCGTGTACAAACAGTGCATTACATTTCCAATAGACATGCTAGATATAATGTTTCATTGCTCAGAAACTGTTAGAATTTTACATCACCTCTGACATATGGTAACTCAGAGGAAATAATATATATATATATTTACTCAACTTTGAACCTTTATAATCTGTGATAACTTTTTGTGGTTGATTTTAGGCGACATGGTTTTCTCCATACACCAATTTATAGGCTTATAAAAGCTTCAAAATGACACACCAGAACTGGCTCTCTAGGTGCTATACTTTTCTGAGATAGGTGTTTTTAATTCGTGAGGTATCGCTAATTAGTTCAAAGTTCGTTGGCGTGTATCTCACTAATTAAGGTCCCTAGAAACAATTTTTTTTCCCTTT
>CM055830.1:30109518-30135314 GCA_029582265.1 Zoroaster sp. YZ-2022 | reverse complement strand
ATGATTGGGTTGTAGTCTTCACCTGTAGAAGTTCGAAACAATGAAGTCCATGGTCAGTCGGGCTGTATATGTACCGTCGGGTTCAATCGTGGCTCAAATTGTGATCACTCTCCATCCCGATCGTGAAAGACATCGCCACCACAATCGTATCCGATCGCAAAAGAGCGCAACGGTTCGTGATGATCGTATCGGAACGTATCCGAACGTATCTGCACGTATCAGATCGTCCAAAATCGGGGACCCCGATCGTGATGATCGTGTCAGATCGGGACACAATCGTGGACTCTATCGGGACAATCCTATCGGAACGTATCTGATCGTATCTGAACGGGAGACCAGATCGTGACAGATCGTGTCATCTGAAATTGACCAATCGTGCCTATATCGCATCCAAGCGCACCAAATCGTACCAGAACGTATCGACTCGCATCAACTCGCATCCAAACGTGAAATTTCAGAAAAGGAAACAAAAATTCCACGATCAGCTACGAATGGCCAATCGTGGCGTTCGTAACGGATCGCACGACAGTGGGAACCTAGCATTAGATATCTAAGATAGTCAAACGAAGTAGGATAACAAACATTTTAAGGAAGCACATATACATCGGTGATATTCATCAATGGGCTCATATTTTCCTGAAAGCAAACTATGTGGAACGTTGCCATAGTACAACAAAATTCGTCCACGGCTGAGGCTCAAGTAATTAAGAAGAAAACAAATAACAAATCTATCCTGGGACCTGTTTCTTACAATTTTCATATATTAAACATTTGAACATATATTTGCTGTGTTCAGATTGATATAAATATGCCCAGCTCTAATTTACACATCCCACGCACCTTCAAAATGGCTGGAGACCGGGCATTCTTAGTTGCCGATACCAGATCCTGGAATTACTTACCACATAATATCCGTAGCATCAGTTCACTCAATCAATTTAAAGGTAAACTCAAAACACATCCGTTTTAATCTACATATTGTTTTCTGGAGTGCACAGTAGCCCTTGGGAAAATCAACGGCGGATCCAGGGGCTAACGGGGCCATGGCTCAAAAAACCAAGCTGTACGCCCCCAAAAAAAAAAAAAAAAAAAAAAAGAAAAGAAAAGAAGAAAAAAAAGGGGGAAAAAGAGAGACAAAATAAATCACCACAACTTTACGCCCCCTTCTTGTGCAGCTATGTCTTGCTTTTACGTTCAGCTTTTGTTAATGTATGCAAATTTCAACACACTGATTGGCTAGATGAATGTGTTCATTATCCTACTCACGATCCAACATTGCCCCAAAATTTGCAATGGTAGTTTGTGCAGTTAAGCCAAGCTGCATTAGACGAGGCGTACTCGGTGATTGTATGTATGGCTTATGTACACGCGACTGGTTGTGTGGGTTTCCTGGATATTAGGTGAGCTATGCAACGTCCGCAATGTAGGCCTACGTTTAGACTTGGCGCGAACATCGCGTGCATAAAACGCATTTTGTTGGCGGTACTCTGGATATCAAATGCAGAGTCAGGAGCGCATTTCTCTCAAGGTGGAGCGTACCCTGACTGCTTTGCGTTCAACCATGAGAGAGGATCGCCTGGGTCTCTCATCCTCCTTCAAGCTCATCGTGACCGTCTCCCAACCACCACTCGGGTTATTGAGTACTTCGCCACAAGCGGTGTCCATCGATTGAACTTTAGTTTCTTGCTTTAACTGATTGTTGTTGTTTCCTCCAATCGCCACATTTTGCCATACAGGTATTTCAACGACCATTATAGGGCTCATATACAGTGGAAAAAGCTAATCTATTTATGAATAATATTTGTCCGCTCAGAGCAACCAGAAGCTAAGCATTTCCGGAAACCCTGCATTAGTCAAGTGGTTAGACCGCAGGACCTAGCCTACAATCACAAGGTTGCGGGTTCAAATCCAAAGCTTATCACTGAAATTTCATACTAAATCAAGTATTGTCGTTCAGAACCCACAAAACAAACAAACCCCACCAGAAACGTTTTGCGCTCGCAAATACGCCCCTCCACTGAGCATTTGGCCCCCCCTAAACTTTGGGCCTAGATCCGCCGTTGGGGAAAATGAGCTATATAAATCCTATTATTATATTATCAGGTCGTAAAAGAGAAAATAGTGAAAAAGCATACACATATTTATTTCGAACTCCAAAGAGGAAATACTGTTACAGATGGTGGTTAGTTCCTTTAAGACATTCGGCTGTGTTTCTATTATTGGTTCACCCAAGGAATATCTGTAATCATCTTAAGTCTTGAGCACCACCGCCCGAGACTATTTAATACACAAAGATACTTGTATATTGTTCATTTGGATCCACAAATACGGAAGCAGAATGGGTTTGGGTTTGGGTGTAACTTCTATTTAAGACCGGTTCGCTCCGTATATTTTCACACTCTCTAAAATCTTCAAAATGATTCATTTGATAATCAGTAGTGATAATTAGGTGTTCGAACGCGCAGCGAGAACACCTATTGTTTTTGTACTGTTTTTTTTTTTTTTACTTCTTAATCTCAGTGGCGACTGTCCGGCAACAAAGGCATCCTTGCAAAGCATTTACAGCCTTCAAACTTAACACATGAACAGAACATATCAAGCAGACGAAACCGTTTTATGTGACGTCATGATTACGTCATCAGGTGTCGAATTACGCTAAAAAGAAAAATATTTAAAACGTTTCATATACGTTGCATGAATAAATTAAACGTTGCATGAATAAATTAAAGATCGTTTTGCGCCGCAAGGCTCAATACGAGGCGCCAGTCTGGGCTATGGGCGTCGTAATACGCAAACAGCGTCGATATCGATTGGTGGCGATGAGACTATTGTAACCAAATATCGTGTAGTACACGATATTTGGTTACAATGGAGCTGCATGTACAATCGATATCGCGCTGTTTGCTGTGTAAATAGCGGCCCAGACGTCATTTTTTAGAGCTGTAAAATGGATCGCCAACAGTACACGGTCATAAAAGAGTAAGTATTTTGAAGTTACTTTTCAGAGGATTTCATTTATCTTCGTGTTTTTATACAAAGAAAACATTTTTTAAGCTGTCCATTCGCTGTCGTTGCATGCATTGTGCCTGTTTAACTAACATGACTAACGTTAGTTAGGCCTACGTGCATTGAACATACTTTGGACAGTAAACAACTATTAACTAACAAATTAATATGAACAGATGTCACCAAATGTATTTAGAATATAAATAAGGATAGGAAAATTCAGTTGTTAAGGTTATGGCAATTATTCAGTAGAAATTTTATGCCATATATTTTGTAATTTTTGTTTTCTCCAAAAATCTTCAGTTTGTGCACAAATTAAATAAGTAGCCTATGATGTTTACTGCACTTTTCCTTAATTTTGTACCCTTCTCAGATACAAATAAACTTACATAGACAATTATTTCACAGGAAAATGCACAATATTCATGACACAATACATGTACTTGTAGGTCCTGCCCTCGAGGCCTCTCTCTCAGACAGACATCACTCACATCACAATCACATGAAATTATATGAGTATATGAGACTCTGCAATTTCTTAAATACCTTTCTCTTTTTGATGAGAGTTTCGTGTAGAACATTTCTTTAATTTATTACACATTGTCAAGAATAATTAAGTACAATTTTGAAAACAAACCAATGCCCTTTTCAATTTCAATGGTCCAGCTACTCTAAAATTATACACTATTTTCCCCATTCTGTAAATTAGAACTTCTCTGAATTTTCAAATACTGTATTCTTGGTCCATGTACTTATAAAACCTTCCTATTATTTTTACAGCATGTGCACTGTGACATATTATTTTCTCATTCACATAAATTAGAACTTCTCAGAAATATCAAATACTTTATTCCATGTACTTCCATAAAACTTAACTATTATTTTTACAGCATGTTGACTCTGATGTATCATGGCTCAGACTGAGTTCCAGCCAACAGTACCCCTAACCGCAGGCGTTAATACCACATCCAGATGCAGTATCGTAACTGTTCAAGTGTCATCAACAATCTTGGTATGGTTTAACGTCTTATGTTAACAGATCGTTTGAGAAGGGTCTTCATCAATGATGAACATTTCATTTAGTTTTAATGGTTGTTTATTACCTGTTAGTATAATTTGTTATTATTTTTTGCTATAGCAGTACTGGCATTTCAGTCCAAGAAAAGGTGTATCTGATAACCACCTTTCCAATCCATGTCAGTTAAACAACATTTATTTAAATCTAAGCCCTTACTCCTATTTTCAATCTTAAATCTTTTTTAGAAAGGACAGAAACATCTTGCAACTTCAGCTATGCAGAATTGATGCTGGGTGTGATTTTCGACATAATGAAGCACCAGTCGTCAGTCAATGGAATTGGTAATTTGGGCCCCTTATACTTTTATTGCTTGTTTGCCCCTCCCCTTCCCTAGTTCTTGGATTCTATAGTGCTACAATGATAGACCAAAGAATTTTAGAAAAAAAACCAAATTTGTTGGTTCATCACCAGTGGCAGTACATGCCATCACCAAGAACTGGGGAGGGGGCGACATTTTATTCTAAAATTACCGATTCCAATGACAACCCCTGAATATCACCCATTCTGAACTGTCCCTAAATCGTACATACAGAGCGTACATTTATTATAAATGCAGGTTGATTCTGTTTTCTTATCAACAAAGGATCATGATTGGGTTCATTACACTGAAGTCATTTCACTTGTTACATGTGTAAGACCATGTACACTCATTTCTAGATTGTTTACAATTAGGTTAAACAGGTCAACAAAGTGGTTTCAATTGTGGGGGAGGGAAGTGTGTAACCACAAAAGTCAAGTTATGAAACCCAACAGACAGTTAAAATAAATATGTATTTCATTGCTTTATTAGCAATTTACAAGCATCCATACAACTCTTTGATTATTTCAATGTTCAACAATTTATGTACAAATGGCATCTGATCTTACAGACATTTTGCCAATCATGTGTACAACCTTGAAAAGTTAAAAATCAATGTATAATTTGTTTTCAAATTTTATAAATAATTTTTTAATTATTTATGGTATAGGTGAAAACAAAGACAGTTTATAAGCATGTCACAATAAGGAGATGCTTAACAGTGTCACTATCATTGTCAATTTATCATTATATTTTTGTTATAAACTTAACCTGAAAGTGAAGTATATTATAAATAAAGATTAAATTTATTTTTGTACAAGACTTAATACCAAGAGATAAATACCAATGTTGGCTTCATTTAAATCTAAAATTGAAAGGTTTTTCCATAAACAAAGTGAAAATGGCATCCAATTATCAGATTTGATCCAGTGGATATATATTCTGTTTTCTTGTCAACAAAGGATCATGGTTGGGTTCATTTACACTGAAGTCATTTCACTTGTTACATGTGTAAGACCATGTACACTCATTTCTGACCATGTACACTCATTTCTAGATTGGTTACAAGTAGGTTAAACAGGTCAACAAAATGGTTTCAATTGATTGTGGGGGAGGGAAGTGTGTAACCACAAAAGTCAAGTCATGAAACCCAACAGACAGTTAAAATAAATATGTATTTCATTGCTTTATTAGCAATTTACAAGCACCCATACAACTCTTTGATTATTTCAATGTTCTAACAATTTATGTACAAAATGGCATCTGATCTTTACAGACATTTTGCCAATCATGTGTACAGCCTTGAAAAGTTAAAATCAATGTATAATTTGTTTTCAAATTTTATAAATAATTTTTTAATTATTTGCGGTATAGGTGAAAACAAAGACAGTTTATAAGCATGTCACAATAAGGAGATGCTTGATTACAGTGTCACTATCATTGTCAATTTATCATTATATTTTTGTTATAAACTTAACCTGAAAGTGAAGTATATTATAAATAATGATTAAATTTATTTTTGCCAAGAGATAAATACCAATGTTGGCTTCATTTAAATCTAAAATTGAAAGGTTTTTCCATAAACAAAGTGAAAATGGCAACCAATTATCAGATTTGATCCAGTGGATATATATTCTGTTTTCTTGTCAACAAAGGATCATGGTTGGGTTCATTTACACTGAAGTCATTTCACTTGTTACATGTAAAGACCATGTACACTCATTTCTAGATTGGTTACAAGTAGGTTAAACAGGTCAGCAAAGTGGTTTCAATTGATTGTGGGGGAGGGAAGTGTGTAACCACAAAAGTCAAGTCATGAAACCCAACAGTTAAAATAAATATGTATTTCATTGCTTTATTAGCAATTTACAAGCACCCATACAATTTCTTTGATTATTTCAATGTCTAACAATTTATGTACAAATGGCATCTGATCTTTAGGTTGTAATTCTGTAGTATGGATGCAGCTACAGACATTTTGCCAATCATGTGTACAACCTTGAAATGTAAAATCAATGTAGAATTTGTTTTCAAATTTTATACATTATATTTTAATTATTTGCAGTATAGGTGAAAACAAAGACAGTTTATAAGCATGTCACAATAAGGAGATGCTTGATTACAATGTCAATATCATTGTCAATTTATCATTATATTTTGTTATAAACTTAACCTGAAAGTGAAGTATATTATAAATAAAGATTAAATTTATTTTTGTACAAGACTTAATACCAAGAGATAAATACCAATGTTGGCTTCATTTAAATCTAAAATTGAAAGGTTTTTCCATAAACAAAGTGAAAATGGCAACCAATTATCAGATTTGATCCAGTGAATATAATTACATTTAATTTTGTTTGAATTGGGAATTATTTACTTTTGACAAAAACCTTCTGCGGGGGGGGGCAGTGGAAGATGGAAAGCACGGATGCAAGCTTTCTTCCAACTTTATCATGTAGTAGTTATAAGCTTGTTTTCTAATGAAAGGCTAATTAGCTGAAGGAAAGGAAAGGGGAAATATTTATATGGTCTTCCATGCTTCAGTGCCTTCAAACTACCCCAAACAATTTAACCCACTTCCTGCTCTTTTGAATTTGCAGCCAAGTTTAATCCAGTTACTATACATGTAGTCCCTTCTATCCTAAATCAACTTTGTGACTTTATGCCCATAATAAGGCCAAAACAAAAAAGATGTTGAGTTGCCCTCCACCGACCGACCCAAAAGTGCTGAAATCTCGGGTCGGTTTTTTTCTTTTTTTTCTTTTTTTCTTTGTTTTCCCCTGTCATTCATAGGCCTATTTATTAATGAAACTTACCAATTTTCTTTGTATAAAACATAATACGTTTGATTTGTGAAATTTTCCACTTTTTTTTCCGGTAAATTTACCGGTACCCAAGACTCAATCTACATGTTTTCAAATCGAATGGCCCCGGCCCTCACATGGTGCACTGCCTTCGCACACACTGTGTGCCAACGATTGCGACTCAAATCTACACGTTTTCCAATCGAATGGCCCCTCGCATGTTTTCCACTGGCTTCGCGCACTGTTTTGTATGTCAACGATTGCGACTCAATCTACACGTTTTCAAATCAAATGGCCCTCACACGTTGTGCACTGGCTCCCGCACTGTACGTGTGTCACCGATCGCGACTCGATCTACACGTTTTCAAATCGAATGGCCACCACATGTTGCATGTTGAGCATTGTACGCAATATGGATGAATTTGCTGTGTCAATCACAGCGAAAAGTACAACAAAACTGCTTGGGATACTTTTTATTCTGAAGCAAAATTCCTTGCTGATAGGTATACAAATGAAAAACATGGTATGTGGTTTCAGTTCCAATGCATTTCAATCTTAAAATGACAGTCAAGGAGAAAAGAAAAAAATCCTGACCGATCGACCCTTCAAATATTTTCACTGGAGGGCACCAACAATTTTTTTTTATTTGGCCTAACGTTGAATAGGTTGATCTGGCTACCTACAACCCTGGCAAACTATTTTCATATGAGTGATTTTTAATGTTGATTTATCATCTAGCATGTTTTTTTTTGAAAAGCATGTGTTGGGCTAGTGTCAATATTTAAAATAAAAAACATTGTGTTCCAAGTCACACTTGTTAATTTCTAATTTACTGCTTAAATCTCACAACATTTCCAAGTTCAACAGCCAATATCTCAAGAACTAAATGACCTATTAGAAAACAAAAAACACAATTGAATTCCTTACATTAATAGCTTGTAATTCTTGTGAAATGAGTTACCATAAATGCTTGCCAATGGTCCAATTAGTGGCACACGAAGTAACGATTTTTAAAAGGTCATATCTCATAGCTTCAATTTAATGTATAAGTTGACAAATTTGTTATTTTTTCATAATCATGAGGTCATATATGACCTTCAAACCACCTAATGTAACCTTTACTTCCTGTCCAAACAGGAAGTTCAAATTCAACACAATTCTAACGCAAAATTGATATGTCTTTTGAATATGAAATTGATATTGTTATTATAAAAGATGATAAACCCTTGCACAATATGATATTGACATCATCGATGATAATTTGATTGAACCGGAAGTAGACTCGAACACCGTGTGTTTGTTCTAACAAACACTTAAGCTCTAGTTAGGTGTTCGAGAGCGCAGCGCGAACACCTATTGTTTTTGTACTGTTTTTTTTTTACTTCTCCTTCTTCTCAGTGGCGATCTGTCCGGTAACAAAGGCATCCTTGCTAAGCATATACAGCCTTCAAACTTAACACATAAACAGAACATATCAAGCAGACGAAACCGTTTTCTGTGACGTCATGATTACGTCATCAGGTGTCGAATTACGCTAAATCAAAGTTTAATATTTCGAAAAATCATATCTCATGAACCACAAAAGATATTTTCACAATCTTTGCACCATCTGAAAGATCTTGAATTATGTAATTTTTCGTTTTTAGACGTGACCCCAATCTGACCTTTCCTTCCGGTCAAAACTGGAAGTTGAAAATTTCAAAATTTCAAAAAATCATATCTCATGAACCATATAAGATATTTCACAATCTTTTTATCATCTTAAAGATCTTGGACGTGACCCCAATCTGACCTTTCCTTCCGGTCGAAACCGGAAGGTTAAGTGAAACAATATGCTGAATTACTATTCCCTGTATGTACGATCTATAGCCCATATCGCGCGTGCACAGAATACGTAAACACAGGAATATACTGAGTTTAATATAGGCCTACAACGTAACGGAATGAAACGAGTGTGGAAAATTTCTCCTTTTTTACATGATATTGGGTCACAAATGTTCCTTCCTCAAGTCATCACCTCTCAATATAACAAACCTGAAGATTTTTTTTTGGGAAAATGCATGGAAATTTACACCATTCTCATTCAATGCGGCATTTGTACGGTACATGTCCCGCAGTGTAACATGAGTATGTGTGTTGTGTATGAAGCGTCAGTGAAATTTGTGCTTTGTTCAGACTGCTTCGCAGAATCGTGCTTTAAAATAGAACGGGTCAAACGGCAGTTACAAGGCTCAGACTGTCACAGCAGATGTTGTGCCTACAATATAAGACTTTCCAGTACATCTACAAAAGGTAACTTTTCTTATAATTATGGTGATTTAGGTTTTTAAGGGTATTATTTTAATATTGCGTTAGTTTCATTTAATTTGGGACGATTGAGGGCGCATTTCATGATTTACGGTCCTCGGATGCTGATTATATGAGTGATGACGAAACAAGTAGTCCAAACAAATTTCTGAACGGGTATGCTATTCTTTAAGTACTTCGATTGAAGGATGTTTATTACATCACACTAATTATTGTAACATTATTTAAAGCCAAAGCCAGTGTAGATTTTATATTTGAATTAGATTTAACCTATAATTTAGTGCCGCGCATGGGTTTTGTTTACTTGTTTTGGAGTGAAGCGGCCTGGAGTTTTCCACGTCAGACTGCCACATTTTCTGGTAGACAGCGTTAGTGTAAACTTTTGGGAGTTTTGTCATCAAACCTTTGAAGTTAAATTGTCATCGACTGGTGAGTAGATCATATATAGTAATAGTGTAAAATGAGTAGGATTTATTGACATAAAACATGTAGGTTTCAGGCCATGGCAATATTTAAAATTAAATGTTTTCCTGTACATGTAACACAGTTACTGTTATGACGTATTGAATTATGCCTATGCTAATAATGGGTTAGGATTGAATTGTACACACATGTATCTAATATAATTTTATGTATTGTGTTTACTAGGTTTTTCTTGGATGTCAGAACAATATAAATGCCATATAAAAGCGCAGGTTAAACCTCATATTTTCTGTCTCATCAAGCTGTTTATTTTATCCATCTCTGGATCATCTTACTACATAATTTTAAGATTAAAATTAGTTGATACCTATACTTTTACAGTGTCACATAAAGTAGGTGATGTATGGTCCATGTATTTGTTTCTTCCATGGCTACTTGTATTCCCCTTGTAGTGAGTAAGTTAATCACCTTAAAATCAAACATTTCACAAATTGATTGTTAGAAGTATGCCAGAAGTTCCAGAATAAGTGTTACTGATGGGCTTATAATTCTACTTTTGGCAATACATAGATCTGTGTTTTTATTGAAAGAGTAGATGTAAACAAGCATTTGAAATTGAAATCATTTATTTATTATCTTCCAGCGTAAGAAGAAACGAAAACCACTCAAAGTACAACATGACTCACAAGATATGTGGTGAATAGAGGAACCCAACACACTAGAAGTTACTACTGCAGTGAAATACCCTGATGTGTCCATTATTCAGAAAGAACAGTCGTACTTTTAACAAAATGGTCAGAGCACAGACCAGATTAGAAGTTTTAAGATTGTCAACACTCAGCATTGCACCTTTGGTAAAAATTATTCTGAGACACCCAAGCATATTTTTTTGGTAAATTTAATTGTTTACAATGTGGCTTGAATTTGAAATCGGGTGAAAAAGGTTTTGAGGCACAGCAGTTTAAATACAAAATGAATTACTTTTGATTTTGAGGCAAGAGATCCAGATTGTGCAAATGGAATAATGTGTATAAATTTGTAATCGAAAAGCATCAATGAACTTCCCACAATGATTGTTTAATAACCAAAAAAGAGTCTAGAAAAAAAGAGTCTAGAACAACAAAATGGTAAATATTGTTTTCCCAAATTGTTGGGTGTTTACTTTTAAATATTGGTTTTGGTTAGCCGGTTAGCAAATTTCTAAATGGTCAGTGAATTTTGTTTCATTTTAATTAATGTAATAACCAAATTATATGTTTCATTATCATTAATAAATAAATAAATTAAAAAGATTAAGGCCTACACGTTTTAAGCATTTTTCTGATACAGAACCTTAAAACTTAACACATAGACCTTAACATGTAGTTGTATCCTCGGTTGTGACATCATGGTTAAGGCATCAGATATCGAATTACACTAAATCAAAATTTAATATTTCAAAATATCATATCTCATGGACCACAAAAGATATTTACACAATCTTTGCATCATCTTACAGATCTTGAATTATGTGACATTTCGTACATAGACATGATCCAATCAGACTTCTCTTTCCGGTCGAAACTGGATATGGTATATGCCTTCAGTGGACGAAATTACAATTGACATGTGACCTTTTAAAAAATATGACTGATGACGTCATCACATATCATTGCCCTTTTGTGGCAACATAATCTCAAAAGTCATAGGAAATTTGAATATGACATCTTATATTCTCAAACAATGTTTGATAACATCATCAAAGTTCAGAGCGCCCCCTAGTGGCATTTTTTTAAAAGGGATTATTTTCCAATCTCAGAAATTGAACCAAAGCAAGTACTAACGTTATTTTTTCATGATCATGAGGAAGTTTCATTGTGTCATATAATTATATGACCTTCAAATCACCTGTTCTGACCTTTACTTCCGGTCCAAACAATTAGACCAAAGTCAACACATTCTAATGCAAAATTGATATATTTTTTGAATATGAAATTGATATTGAAATAATAAAATATGATACACCTTTGCAAAATATGATATTGACATCATCGTTGATAATTTAATTTGAACCGGAAGTTGACTCGAACACCGTGTGTTTGTTCAAACAAACACTTAAGCTCTAGTTACTATTGTTATGCCCACTTGGTACTGATTTTGGTGTAATAATATGGATATAGGTGGTGGTATAGGTTTCTTTCAAAACCTTTTTGAGAGGTGCGTTCAGCTTGCTGGATCTTGCATTTTATAACTGCTTGATAGGGCATACTATACTGTAAAAACAAATGTAAATTTACAGAAAAATGCAGGAAACTCTATTTCCAACAATTTGCTGCATTACAAGTGTGTTAATTAAACTGATTAACACAATTTTTGCAAACACTTAATAATTTTAAACCGCAGTACGTTTCAATATTTGTTTGTTTTCCCCATTCTGATTCTCTTTTTTCGGCTCAGAACTGAAAACGCGGGCTGTACCGTATCAACAAGTTTTCAGTCAAGGGGTCTTTGTCCGACCTTAGAGAGGAATTTGTGCCCTTTATTAGTAATTTGTGTCTCTCGATGAGCGTTCTGATTCACCGAATTACCAAGTAACTTTGTGGGATACGGGGTCAACTCAATATGTGCTATTGCAAGGGGAAGTTCCTTTAACCGAAGGATCTTCATTTGGCACAGATGTGCGTATTACGGTTATAGGTGATGAATCTATTGATAAGCCTCTCCATCGTTTGTATTTAGGCCAAACAAAAAAATATGTTGAGTTGCCCTCCACCGACCGACCCAAAAGTGCTGAAATCTCGGGTCGGTTTTTTTCCTTTTTTTTCTTTTTTCTTTTCCCGTCATTCATAGGCCTATTTATTAATGAAACTTACAAATTTTCTGTGTAAAACATAATACGTTTGATTTGTGAAAATTAATTTTCCACTTCAAATTTACCGGTACCCAAGACTCAATCTACAGGTTTTCAAATCGAATGGCCCCGGCCCTCACATGGTGCACTGCCTTCGCACACACTGTGTGCCAACGATTGCGACTCAATCTACACGTTTTTAAATCAAATGGCCCTCACACGTTGCATGTTAAGCATTGCACGCAATATGGATGAATTTGCTGTGTCAATCACAGCGAAAAGTAGATCTATCACACTATTCAGCAAAATATCAAGAATAAGTCTAAATGGATCTTTCCAATGTTTGTTTGAACAACATTTACCAGACCAGTACCAGGGTTTTATTATTTAGGTACTTGTGCATACTGCTAGATCATTGTCTTTGAAAAACATGGTATGTGGTTCCAGTTCCAATGCATTTCAATCTTAAAATGACAGTCAAGGAGAAAAATAAAATTAAAAAAAATAAAAATCCCGACAGACCGACCCCTTCAAATATTTTCACTGGAGGGCAACTCAACATTTTTTTTTTGGCCTTATAGTCGGGCTTAGTTTCAGGTCCCATGACCGTGGGTGTAATTCCCACTTTGCCTCAAGAGCTTAACACTACTACTAGGTAACGAAGTAACTGGTACTAGGGTATTTATAGAACCTTGTATGACGGATGTGCCATGTTCTGATAATAATACTAGGTTATTAGAGGAGGAGTTACCTGGTATATTCCCACTTGTGTTACAACTCGATCCATGAGTAGTAAACTCAAGGCGCCAGTTCATATTGTTGCATATTTAGACCTTTCTGAACCTAGTCTACTTGATGAAGCCTATAGGGTTTCTTTTGATAATGATTTTTCAAATTATTTGGATGATGGGATGAGTACTGATCCTCGTTGATACTAAGGGTTCAGCATTTATGTTGTATCGAATTTTGCATGATTGCTTTTAGCCTGGTATTTGAAAGTCAGTTGCTTAATATTTCCGCATATGTTATGAAGAACCATTTAGCAATGTTATTGTAGATTGTGTAGGGCCTTTGCCTAAAACTAGGTTAGGTCATGAATCATGAATCATGTGTGTCTCAACTAGATAAGATATGTCGAAGCAATTCCACTTCGATCTATTAAGGCTAACCAGTTGGTGAAGCATTAAGATTTTTTTCACTCGTTTCGGCCTACCCAGGGTTGTTCAGAGTGGTCACAGAATTAATTTTACATCTAGATTGTTGTTCTTGAGTTATTTCTGGTACACCATGTAATAATCTTTTTTTGGACAAAGTGATGGCTCTGAGAATAGCCGGTTGGTTTGTTCTCTCAGAGCCATCACTGCCTCCAAAAAGAGATCTTTACATGGTGTAACTGAAATAACTCAAGAACATCTATCTCCACCATGCAAAGCCTCAAATCCTACATCTAGATTGTTTTAACAACAGTTGTGTGCTTTAGGCCCCGAAAAATAATAAAATAAAAAACAAAAAACAAAAACAAAAAACAAAAAACAAAAAAATAAAAATAAAAAATCACCGTTTTCTGAACACCTCTTGTTTTGTTTTGTTATATTTAGGTGTTCGAGAGCGCAGCGCGAACACCTATTGTTTTTGTACTGTTTTTTTTTTTTTTTTTTATACTTCTCCTTCTTCTCAGTGGCGATCTGTCCGGTAACAAAGGCATCCTTGCTAAGCATATACAGCCTTCAAACTTAACACATAAACAGAACATATCAAGCAGACGAAACCGTTTTCTGTGACGTCATGATTACGTCATCAGGTGTCGAATTACGCTAAATCAAAGTTTAATATTTCGAAAAATCATATCTCATGAACCACAAAAGATATTTTCACAATCTTTGCATCATCTGAAAGATCTTGAATTATGTAATTTTTCGTTTTTAGACGTGATCCCAATCTGACCTTTCCTTCCGGTCAAAACCGGAAGTCGAAAATTTCAAAATTTCAAAAAATCATATCTCATGAACCATAGAAGATATTTTCACAATCTTTTTATTATCCTAAAGATCTTGAACTATGTCACATTTCGTTTTCAGACGTGACCCCAATCTGACCTTTCCTTCCGGTCGAAACCGGAAGGTTAAGTGAAACAATACGCTGAATTACTATTCCCTGTATGTACGAATAGCAGTGTTGTAACCAAGTCATTTTTTCTCAAGTCAAGTCAAGTCACAAGTCAAATGTTCTCAAGTGAAGTCAAGTCTCAAGTCAAATTTTCTCAATTCAAGTCAAGTCACAAGTCAAATTTTCCCAAGTCAAGTCAAGTCACAAGTCAAATTTTCTCAAGTCAAGTCAAGTCACAAGTCATTTATCGTCCCGAATAAGGCTAAAAACGTCTTCAGTTTCAAAATTGGTGCGCTGACGCGATTTAGTTTTTTGTTTGTTTTGTTTTGTTTAAATTTTTTTTACATGTGTAGGCGGGGACCAAATTTCCCATTATACAAAGTATGGTGGCTAAGAGAGGACTCACAAATCAGCCAAACGTTTATACCCCTATGTGAAAAAGTGTGGCTGCGATTGGACATCGTTTCATAGCAAAAAATAATAAAATAAAATGCCGACGTGCAGGTCTAGCTGAGGCCACGCGCACGGAGATCACCAGAAACCGGAGCCTTTTTAGGTGTTCGAAAGCGCAGCGCGAACACCTATTGTTTTTGTACTGTTTTTTTTTATTTTTTTGTTTTTACTTCTTAATCTCAGTGGCGACTGTCCGGCAACAAAGGCATCCTTGCAAAGCATTTACAGCCTTCAAACTTAACACATGAACAGAACATAACAAGCTGACGAAACCGTTTTCTGTGACGTCATGATTACGTCATCAGGTGTCGAATTACGCTAAAAAGTAAAATATTTAAAACGTTTCATATACGTTGCATGAATAAATTAAACATTGCATGAATAAATTAAAGATCGTTTTGCGCCGCAAGGCGCAATACGAGGCGCTAGTTTACACACGCTAACAGCGTCGATCTCGATTGTACATGTAGATCCATTGTAACCAAATATCGTGTACTACACGATATTTGGTTACAATGGAGCTGCATGTACAATCGAGATCGACGCTGTTGCCCGTGGATCGCCAATACGGTCATAAAGAGTAAGTATCTTTTTGATAGGTTACTTTTTTGATAGGTTACTTTAAGTTACTTTTTGATAGGATTTCCTGTATTTATCTTCGTGTTTTTATACAAGAAAAAACATTTTTTAAGCTGTCCATTCGTCGTTGCATTGTGCCTGTTTAACTAACAATAACATGGCTAACGTTAGTTAGGCCTACATGAACATACTTTGGACAGTAAACAACTAACAAAATATGAACAGATGTCACCAAAATGTATTTAGAATATAAATAAGGATAGGAAAATTCAGTTAAGGTTATGGTAATTTTTAGTAGAAATTTTATGCCATATATTTTGTAATTTTTGTTTTCTCCAAAAATCTTCAGTTTGTGCACAAATTAAATAGGTAGCCTAGTGATTGTTTAGTGCACTTTTCCTTAATTTTGTACCCTTCTCAGATACAAAACTTACATAGACAATTATTTCTCAGGAAAAATGCACAATATTCATGACACAATACATGTACTTGTAGGTATTGCTCCCTGAGGCCTCTCTCACTAGACATCTCTCACTATCACATGGAATTATAAGTATAGTGAGTATATGTGACTCGGCAATTTCCTTAAATACCTTTCTCTTTTGATGTGAGTTTCATGCGAGAACATTTCTTTAATTTATTACACATTGTCAAGAATAATTGTGCAATTTTGAAAACAAATCAATGCCATTTTAAATTTTAATGGTCCAGCTACTCCAAAATTATACACTATTTTCCCCATTCACATAAATTAGAACTTATCTGAATTTTCAAATACTTTATTCTTGGTCCATGTACTCATAACACCTTCCTATTATTTTTTACAGCATGTTCACTGTGACATATTATTTTCCTCATTCACATAAATTAGAACTTCTCTGAAATTTCTCTACAATGATAGACCAAAGAATGTAAAAAAAAAAAGAATTAAAAAAAAACACAAATGTGTTGGTTCATCACCAGTGGCAGGACATGCCATCACCAAGAACTTGGGGAAGGGGGCAGACATTTTTCATGCGAGAACATTTCTTTAATTTATTACACATTGTCAAGAATAATTGTGTGCAATTTTGAAAACAAACCAATGCCATTTTCAATTTTAATGGTCCAGCTACTCCAAAATGATACACTATTTTCCCCATCCACATAAATTAGAACTTATCTGAATTTTCAAATACTTTATTCTTGGTCCATGTACTTATAACACCTTCCTATTATTTTGTTTACAGCATGTTCACTGTGACATATTATTTTCGTCATTCACATAAATTAGAACTTCTCTGAAATTTCTCTGCAATGATAAACCAAAGAATGTAAAAAAAAGAATAAAAAACCCAAATGTGTTGGTTCATCACCAGTGGCAGGACATGCCATCACCAAGAACTTGGGGAGGGGCAGACATTTTATTCCAAAATTACCAATTCCAATGACATACAGAGAGTACATTTATTATAAATGCAGATTGATTCTGTTTTCTTGTCAACAAAGGATGGGTTCATTTACACTGAAGTAAATTTACTTGTGTCAGACCATGTACACTCATTTCTAGATTGGTTACAAGTAGGTTAAACAGGTCAACAAAGTGGGGAAGGAAATGTAACCACAAAGTCAAATCATAAAACCCAACAGACAGTTAAAATAAATATGTATTTCATTGTTTTATTAGCAATTACAAGCACCCATACAACTCTTTGGTTATTTCAATGTCTAACAATTTATGTACAAAATGGCATCTGATCTTTAGGTTGTAATTCTGTAGTATGGATGCAGCTACAGACATTTTGCCAATCATGTGTACAACCTTGAAAATGTAAAAATCAATGTAGAATTTGTTTTCAAATTTTATTAATGTTTTTTTTTATTTGCAGTATAGGTGGAAACAAAGACAGGTTAACAATAAGGAGATTGTTCACAATAGGTTCACAATAAGGAGATGCTTGATTACAGTGTGACTATCATTGTCAATTTATCATTATATTTTTGTTATAAACTTAACCTGAAAGTGAAGTATATTATAAATAAAGACTAAATTTATTTTTGTACAAGAATTAATACCAAAGAGATAAATACCAATGTTGGCTTCATTTAAATCTAAAATTGAAAGTTTTTCCATAAACAAAGTGAAAAGGGCAACCAATTATCAGATTTGATCTGGTGGATATATATTCCGTTTTCTTGTCAACAAAGGATCATGGTTGGGTTCATTTACACTGAAGTCATTTTACTTGTTACATGTGTAAGACCATGTACACTCATTTCTAGATTGGTTACAAGTAGGTTAAACAGGTCAACAAAGTGGTTGCAATTGATTGTGGGGAGGGAAGTGTGTAACCACAAAAGTCAGAGTCATGAAATCCAACAGAGAGTTAAAATAAATATGTATTTCATTGCTGTATTAGCAATTTACAAGCACTCATACAACTATTTGATTATTTCAATGTCTAACAATTTATGTACAAAATGGCATCTGATCTTTAGGTTGTAATTCTGTAGTATTGATGCAGCTACAGACATTTTGCCAATCATGTGTAGAACCTTGAAAATGTAAAAATCAATGTAGAATTTGTTTTAAATTTTATACATTATTTTTAAATTATTTGCAGTACAGGTGTAAACAAAGACAGTTTATAAGCATGTCACAATAAGGAGATGCTTGATTACAGTGTCACTATCGTGTCAATTGATCATTATATTTTTGTTATAAACTTTACCTGAAAGTAAATAAAGTATAAATTTATTTTTATACAAGACTTAATACCAAGAGATAAATACCAATGTTGGCTTTATTTAAATCTAAAATTGAAAAGTTTTTCCATAAACAAAGTGAAAAGGGCAACCAATTATCAGATTTGATCCAGTGGATATAATTACATTAAATTTTTGTTTAAATTGGGAATTATTTACTTTTTGACAAAAACTCTTCTGCGGGGGGGCAATGGAAGATAGAAAGCACGGATGCAAGCTTTCTTCCAACTTTATCATGTAGTAGTGATAAGCTTGTTTTCTAATGAAAGCCTAATTAGCTGAAGGAAAGTAAAGGGGAAATATTTATATGGTCTTCAGTGTCTTCAGTAACCCCTGACTGCCCCAAACAATTTAACCCACACTTCCTGCTCTTTGAATTTGCAGCCAAGTTTAATCCAGTTACTATACATGTAGTCCCCTTCTATCCTAAATCAACTTTGTGACTTTATGCCTATAATAACGTTGAATAGGTTGATCTGGCTACCTACAACCCTGGCAAACTATTTTCATATGAGTGATTTTTAATGTTGATTTATCATCTAGCATGGTTTTGAAAAAGCATGTGTTGGGCTAGTGTCAATATTTAAAATAAAAAAACATTGTGTTCCAAGTCACACTTGTTAATTTCTAATTTACTGCTTAAATCTCACAACATTTCCAAGTTCAACAGCCAATATCTCAAGAACTAAATGACCTATTAGAAAACAAAAAACACAATTGAATTCCTTACATTAATAGCTTGTAATTCTTGTGATTCTTGAGTTACCATAAATGCTTGCCAATGGTCTAATTAGTGGCACACAAAGCAACGATTTTATATTAATTTTAAAAGGTCATTTCATAGCTTCAATTTAATGTATAAGTTGACTTATATGTTATTTTTTCATAATCATGAGGAGGTCATATATAACTTTCAAACCACCTAATGTGACCTTTACTTCCTGTCCAAACAGGAAGTTCAAATTCAACACATTCTAACGCAAAATTGATATGTCTTTTGAATATGAAATTGATATTGTTATTATAAAAGATGCCAAACCCTTGGAAAATATGATATTGACATCATCAATGATAATTTGATTGAACCGGAAGTAGACTCGAACACCGTGTGTTTGTTCTAACAAACACTTAAGCTCTAGTTTTATTTTTGTTTGTTTGTTGTTGTTGCCTATAATAATGTTCTGTTTGTCATGTTCCCTGTCTTGGCAGTGAGAATAAATCCAGTGTTTGTCATTTGTTGTTTATAGGATATACATAATTGACACATTTATCTCGAATTAGCCGCGAAACCTCGCTGTAATCATCGGGCAATATTTTCTAGAAAACTATACAAACGCACACACGTGTACCGTGTATCGTGCAGTACATGTGAAGGGAAATGTATGGTGAAACGTATAGGCTCAAATGTACACTGTAGGCCTGAAGATTGACACTTTATTGAAGATGTTTAGACGTATTTTACTTCATTAATGTAAGTTGCTGATTTAATAAAATAAATGAAAAACAAGTGATAACATGATGGGAGGTAAATAAATGACTATTGAAGACCAGAAACTCACAAACAAATCCGACGTTAACGCTTCACAAATTGTGAAGTGCGTCATTGTTTTTGTTGGTGTCCGCATCTGAATTCAATGATATTTACAAAACAGGGAACCAGGTAGTTTTTTATCAATTCGGTCAAGAAATTATGGGGGTTGTGTGGAAAGTATAGAAAGAAGCGATTGAGGTTTAATTTTTTTTTAATCTGAAAATTATCAATCTAGCGTAGGTAACATGTATTTAGAGTGGTTCATTTCAATATTTGTACGAAAATTTGCAGACGGTTGAAGCTGTTACACGCGGGACAATTAATTTTTCTCCCAGGACGGAAACCGACGGATGGTAATTTACACTCTTATATGGGCCTCGGAATTTGGTAATTTGGAAGAAGATAAATTTTGTATACGCCCCAAAAACTAGTAATTGCTGCTTCTTAGTTATTCGGTCGCTGTTAATTGTCACAAACAATACATTTGTTAAAATTACGGACTCCGGATCCAGTGTATTACAACGTTGTGCATGAAATCCTTACTGATTCTGTGTTGACAACTCTGACAACGCTTGCATAGGTGATGTAAGGAGAATTTAAAAATTACGTTCGTAAAATATTTAAAAATTCCCTTTTTACGGAGTAAAACATTTAAAAAAAAAACATGTACCCTTTAATGATTACACACATAATAAACATAATTTGAGTCAAAATAGCTATTCGGTTTTGTTTTACGAAAAATTTGCGATAATTTGTTCAACACTTTACAAATTCTTAATACAATTAACAATGTCGCTATAACCTCGTTCCAGCCGTTTGTATAAATTATTTTGAATATTAATGCAATGCCTTTACCAGTAATAGCCCACTTCTTCCACTACGACGGATTGTGTTGAAGATTAGACATGTAGCGTACACTTTACAGTATAGAAGGCACATACGTGTACAGTATACACTATTATTATGTATTACGTATAGATATAAAATTCGCGATGGCATTTTTTTCCCGTCACAGAAGTATTCGGCTGCCGTGGCCGGATTGACCAGAAAAATGCATGTAATAAAACAACCTAAAATACATGATGACTTGCAATGTCGTCAAGTCAAATTTACTCAAGTCAAGTCAAGTCACAAGTCATTTTTGTCCAAGTCAAGTCAAGTCCCAAGTCATTTTTGTCCAAGTCAAGTCAAGTCGCAAGTCACAAAAATTGGCGACTCGAGTCGGACTCGAGTCCGAGTCACCGACTCGAGTCAACAACTCTGACGAATAGACATATCGCGCGTGCACAGAATACGTACACACAGCAATATACGGAGTTTAATATTGGCCTACAACGTAAAGGCCTTGTCACACGGGGCAATTTTCGGGCAATTTTCAGGCAATAAAAGTTGCTGGCAATGAGATTGCTCGGAGATTGCCCTGTGTGGCTTTCATGCAATCCAGTGGCAATGACTAGACTATACTAGCTGGCTTTCTACTTTGAGGCAATCTATCGAGGCAATCTCCAATCACATTGCGTATCAGTGATCACGTGACATTTTATCACAAGCAAAACATTTTCAGCGGCGGCCATTTAATTCTCGTTTACATGAAAAATACTGAGGAATTTTGCTGTTCTTTTTAACTCCAAAGCAAAATACAAGAAACTAAAATGTGTTACCGAGAAAGAGGAAAATATAATTGCATTATTAAGAGGTGAGTAGACATTATTTAGAGGTTTATTGGCCTAGAATGTGCGTTTGTAAAGTAGGCCTATCGTAGACATAATTATTGCATGCACAATCCAATGGAGATTCGTGACGGACGAAACTGTTGCACTGCATCTATTTCGTAAAACTATATTGAGTCTACTCTTTCCCTGTTTTTGCAGTGTACCTACATGATTTTACGTTTGCATTTAACTAAGGATAATGACTGAGCATGGATAGATGCTATATTGTCCAGAAAAGTTTAAAACTGTGCCATGCAGTCAAAGTCAAAAGAGCATCGTTGGAAAATACTTCATTGTGTAACTCGCCTGTACAGTACATGTACATGTGTATGCAAATCCATGTAAATAATTATATACATGTTCGTGTGTTGTTGTTCTTCTGCAATTCTGCATGTTCTTCGTGTCAGCGAAATATATCCCTAACTCAACCTAAAGAGATGCTTTACTTGATTAGTCTGCTAGTTGTAGTCACAAAATTGTCATAGGGCACCTGTTTTTTCTGGAGCTAGGTTACATTTGTTGTTTTGTTATTATTAAACATAAAAAGTCTGTCCCTCTATGCTTTAAAGAAAGGTCAGGTCTTATAACATAAAAAAGATGAAGAGCCTGCATAAAAAAAAAAAAAACTAATAAGTGAAGAAAAAGCTGCAGAGGATGAGTTAATATGAGTTAATTGGAAAATAAACATGCAGGTGTGTTGGTGGACAACATGTGTACACCAACATTCAGGATGGAAAATGCAAATGGGGTAGGGGTGATGAAGGTTGTTTTTGCAATTATAAAGGGCATTCTCTTACTGGAGTAATACATGTTGGTCTTTCCCTATTCAGAATTTATTTTTTCACAGAATCATTTGAACATTTCTTTATATTTTGTATTTTAGCTCTCCAGTATGCTGAGTAATTGGAATTAGATGCAATGGCTGGCATCAGTGAGAATCAGTTCAACAGCCTAGAAAGCATCTAAAACACAAGCCCCAAGGTAACCAATAAATCTGTGGTACAATTATTGTAAATGTGTGTGTGTGTGTGTGTGTGGATGATTGCATTCCTCCTGACTGCCCTATGATCCACTCACATGACCCCACCAACCTACATTGAAGATTGTGATTTTTACAAAAAGCAATTCTTTTAAAACTTTATCCACAATGTTGTATTCTTTCCCAGTGAAAACAGGTCAACTCGTATGCGTGCCAACTCGTACTATTACCAACTCATACTCATTTTGGTCAACTCGACCCGTAAAAATATTTATTACTGAATATTTACTGGCATGTGTACGGGTTGACATCCTGTTAATTTAGCTACACTATAGTGTCTATAGTTCCTCATAATACTAGTAGTGCTTATGTCTTGTGTGGTGATGGATGCATTGCAGTTTACTTGATACTAGCACTTAATTTTCTCACTAAAGTAGTCCAGAAACAAATATCAGCACATTTATTGAGATAATGAAACAGTCACATCATGGAGGAAGGAAGACGTCACATGTAACTTTCTATTCCATTGTAAAACCTAACTTAAAGACATTGTTCTGAAGGGATCATTTTTCTAAAGTTGCATAATTTTTCTGAAGTTACATCAATCCATCATCCTGATAATAACATATGAGGGCATTCTAAGTTATGTGTGTTTTGTTAGCATGACCCATTGTTTTTACATGATTAGTTTATATTTCAGATCATCGGTATCCATTTGTGCTACTGCTACAAGGTGTGTCAGAGTCTGTGTAACTTTGTGATCCAATGGCCAGCATTTGAAGTTTATCCATTCATCAAAGGAGTTAATGTATGATTCAAATTATTTTATATGGACTTATCCTATCTGTGGCAGTCTTTACCCTCAAGAGAATTGATTTTTAGGACCTCAAGACATATATCTAGGTCTTTCTAGGAATTTCTTTAACATGTTAGAACAAAATTAGTACTGAGGAATTCTTATTATATTTTTTGACTGGACCCAAAACATCCTCACAAAATGTAGTTATTAAGCAATATCTGTTGGTGATCTAGTAAATGTATATTGCCGACAGTGAATCCCACAACAGTTGGGCCACATAAACATAGTCAACATAACCCCCAATCTTCATTGCATGGGTGTGTCAGCCTTGGAATACCTTTTGCCAGATCACCCAATTAAAGCACTAGTATAAGGGGCCCCCTTATACTTGTATTGCTTGTTTGCCCCTCCCCTTCCCTAGTTCTTGGATTCTATAGTGCTGCAATGATAGACCAAAGAATTTTAGAAAACAAATGTGTTGGTTCATCACCAGTGGCAGTACATGCCATCACTAAGAACTTGGGCGGAGGGAAAAGGCATTTTATTCCAAAATTACCGATTCCAATGACAACCCCTGAATGTCACCCATTCTGAACTCACTAAATCGTACATACAGAGTGTACATTTATTTTAAATGCAGATTGTTTCTGTTTTCTTGTCAACAAAGGATCATGGTTGGGTTCATTTACACTGAAGTCATTTCACTTGTTGCATGTGTAAGACCATGTACACTCATTTCTAGATTGGTTACAAGTAGGTTAAACAGGTCAACAAAGTGGTTTAAATTGATTGTGGGGAGGGAAATGTGGAACCACAAAAGTCAAGTCATGAAACCCAACAGACAATTAAAATAAATATGTATTTCATTGTTTTATTAGCAATTTACAAGCACCCATACAACTCTTTGATTATTTCAGTGTCTAACAATTTATGTACAAAATGGCATCTGATCTTTATGTTGTAAATTGTAGTATGGACAGACATTTTGCCAATCATGTGTACAACCTTGAAAATGTAAAAATCAATGTAGAATTTTGAGTTTTCAAATTTTATAAATTATTTTGTAATTATTTGCAGATTAGGTGAAAACAAAGACAATTTATAAGCATGTCACAATAAGGAGATGATTGATTACAGTGTCACTATCATTGTCAATTTATCATATTTTTTTATTTATAAACTTGACCTGAAAGTGAAGTATATTATAAATAAAGATCACTCTCAGTATAAAAAACATGCAGTCCATCAATTAAACAAATTTTTTATACAAGACTTAATACCAATGTTGGCTTTATTTAAATCTAGAATTGAAAGGTTTCCATAAAAATGAAAAGGGCAACCAATTATCAAATTTGATCCAGTGGATATAATTACATTTAATTTTGTTTGAATTGGGAATTATTTACTTTTTGTGGGGGTAGGGAAGATGGAAAGCACGGATGCAAGCTTTCTTCCAACTTTATCATGTAGTAGTTATAAGCTTGTTTTCTAATGAAAGGCTAATTAGCTGATATCCATACAAGCAACTCAGCCAATTTTAATCCAGTTACTATACATGTAGTCCCCCTCTACGCTAAATAAACTTTGTGACTTTATGCCCATAATAATGCTTGAATAGGTTGATCTGGCTGCCTACAACCCTGTCAAACTATTTTCATATGAGTGATTTTAATGTTGATTTATCATCGAGCATGGTTTTTGAAAAGTATGTTGGGCTAGTGTCAATATTTAAAATAAAAAACAGTGTTCCAAGTCACACTTGTTAATTTCTAATTTATTGCTTAAATCTCACAACTTTTTCAAGTTCAACAGCCAATATCTCAAGAACTAAATGACATATTAGAAAACAAAACACAATTGAATTCCTTACATTAATAGCTTGTAATTTTTAGAAATGACTTATCATAAATGCTTTGCCAATGGTCCAATTAGTGGCACACGAAGTAACGATTTTACAAATTTTAAAAGGTCATATCTCATAGCTTTAATTTGATGTATAAGTTGACAAATTTGTTATTTTTCATAATCATGAGGAGGTCATATATGACCTTCAAACCACCTAATCTGACCTTTACTTCCTGTCCAAACAGTAAGTTCAAATTCAACACATTCTAACGCAAAATTGATATGTCTTTTGAATATGAAA
>CM055830.1:30080568-30109018 GCA_029582265.1 Zoroaster sp. YZ-2022 | reverse complement strand
TCCAAAAAAGAGTCCCCCAAGGTGTGGGGCCCAAAAAAAAAAATGTCCAAGTAAGTAACAGTGACTTAAAGGTCCTAGGAAGAGTCAAATTGTGCTTATTTATTTTCTTTTGTTATTTTATCAATTGATATGAATAAAAAACGATTTTACGTTTAATTTATGTCTGGATTGGGCTAATTATTTTTAATTTGATTTTACAAAATTGCCTCATCTAATTTCAAATGTTGCCCAACGCGCGGTGGCGCTGTTCGTGACAGTAGACCTATAGGAGCAATAAACCAGTAGAATAAACTAAGCTCTAATGTTAGGCACCCAATGTTGCCATTGTGTTTAGCTTGCTCCATACGGTTAAACCGTGGGATTATAAAAGGGTCATAAATCCTGTGCGCAACGTACACATGTACAGTGTATGTGCACGACTTGACAAGTTGCATAGTAAACATGACCGTATAGCACCGATAAATCTGGTACTGTAGGCTCTTACCGTAAAAACGTGCGCAAGGCCCTACGTCGAATCAATGGCATGGATAATATCATGGCCAGGAGTCATTGGTGAATTGTGTAAGCTGTCGTTCATGACCGTTTCAAAAACATAATTCTGCACTCGATGATTTTGGAAAACAAGATCCAAAATCACACACATAATTAACATTGTCAAAGAAATTTGTGCTAATGACATCTTTCAGGTGACTTCACAATGAAACGACATTTTTAGCGTTAATGTGGTGTGCGAAGTGTATGACAATCGACCTCTAACGTTAGTAATAAGCCTATTAGCCAGTGGGTGCACATACACATGTAGAGATTACACGGAAAACAAAGCAACTTACCCTGAGATCTTTCTCGCTTCAAGAAAGCCATACTCTTTTCTTTTCTGGACGTTTCTTGGCCTTCTGACTTAGGCGAAATATTGTTGGTGCACTGCATCAGGGGCGCAGCATGGCTTTAAATCCTCCTGCCAAACTGGGCTCTGGAGCCCCTGGTCAGTTAATATGTTGGCTCAAAGTGAGCGCTACATATCATAGAGTGCTCCGTTGGTCCTGGACCATTTCGGCCCTGGTCAGCTTCACACCTGCCGTCCAAATTCGCCTGTATTTAGGGTTCTGGTGGAAATCGGTGAAGGCTGAGCACTCTTCCTTTGTGGTGTTACACTACCCAGCAACAACACACCTACAAGGCATTTCCCAAAAATGTGGGATATCTACTAAATTTAGCTGAAAAGAAGATCTAATATGACACATCAACTTCAGTGGTTTTGAGTACGACTTGACTGAAACTTCATCGCAGGCAGTGCTGGACCTTCCTAGGTCTACGTCACGGATTTGCGGATTATAATATGATAATGAGGAGGTAGGGGAGTGAGCGCCCCCCTAATTTCAGAATTTATTTTTTTAATGGTGCAAAGGGGCGGGGATAAAATAGACAAATGACAAATATATGTTCCAATAGATATACTTTATTGTTTTCACTGTTAAAAATTTCTATTTCCTAGGACCTTTAACATTTATGAGTAAACATTTATATACGTGTTAATGGACCACAGGTCTGTAAATGAAATATTCTTTCATTCATCATGCTGACAGAATTGTATTTCCTTTTTATCTTGAACTTTCACCTCATGGGGTCAAATTTAAAAGCCTTCTTTGATGAACCAAGACTAATCCACCAATCAAGTTTGAAGATTATCCATGAAGTATTTCTGAAATGTATTGGATGGATGGACACATGCACAAAGAACAAGTATGCTCCTCTTTGCTTTGACTTTGGCATACAAATAAATACAAATGTTTAGAATTAAAATAAATAAATTAATTAAAAAAACAATTGAAAAGTATGATGATAACCTGTGCAGTAGGATTTAGACAATAAATCAATAATTCAAAGTCAACCACAAAGGTTTTCCCAGTTGCAATGTGAAGACCACTCTTCCAATTAAATCCTACCACTATCCAAGCATCTAAACCAACACTTTCTTTCCCCATTGAAATATAAAAGTCGTTGACATCTCTCCTGCAAAGACAAGTTTAGAAAACACGAGGAAACCATCCCCATGTGTTTGTTTTATTTTCTTGCTTGAGCTTATGTGATACATGTCACTCTAAAAGCAGTATCTTATGTGTCAACATATCCTGTCTAATGACCAAATGCTATTTGCTACTTAGACAACTTGTATCTACACAAGTACATGAGTACATTTGATGCAATGCTCATTTCATATGAACACATCAGCATGTACATGAAGACACACATAAAGTTGTATTCATTGATGAAAATGAATCAATTAACAAACAACAAATGCAACAAGAAGCATGTGTGCATGTCTTAGATCCGAGTAGTCATGTGATGATGTGATTATGAAAATTACTCACCTTCCCTTGAAGAATGTTCGTTTAATAATACCACTTTTTCCTCAACATTATACATTCATATTTTGTTAAAACGAAGTGTTTTGGGCAATTTTCCTACAGGAAATTATCATCCATTATCTTCCATATTTGTAATTAGTTTTATCCTAACACTTGAGGCAGACCAAACAATTTACATAACCCTAACTCCTGCTAAACTGTAGTAAACTGTCAAAATTAATCATATTTGATTACCTTTACAGGGGCTCCCAGTGCATCGTACACCAAATATAGAATTTTTTAAAGGTAAAAGTAAAATATAGGTTATTATAGGTTTACCAAATGCCAAAATATAGGTTTTATAGGTTATTTCCCGTGATTATGCAGTGTTAATTAACAAGTTTTTGGTAAATTGCCTTACCTACAACAAATTAAAGTACATTTTCTTTTTAACACGTTCCTTTAACACTTAATGTTACATGTACATGTATTCAATCACATTTACATAATGGATTGAACTGCTTTCTCATTTTCTTTGTATAGGCTTCTCATAACCAGCAATGATCTTTCACATTGAAAAACATTATAATATTACATTATGCATTGAAATAATGTTAAGTTCATGATATGTGTAATGTACAGTACAAGGTACAAAGCAGTATGCTACTAGAAAGAAAACGTTACGGTGCATACATGATTTTGCCTTGACAAAATACATGTATATGCAAGTCCCCTCAGTTTACATCATTAAGAAATCTAAACCCAAGAAGAAATTGAAACTGTGGATGACAGACGGCATCTTACAGTCCATCAAATGTAAAAAAGTAGAAAATGTTTCTTAATTGTCCAAACGTAGAGAATGAGGAGAGGTACAAATATTTCCGCAATAGACTAAATGTTGTGATAAAACAAGCCAAAATAAAAAAAATTCAATGCAAGTTTTCCAAAGCAAAGTCTAATATAAGAGAAACCTGGAATATTATTAACTCCATACTGAAACCTACCGGTCCTAACAAGAAACAAGACTGCACCTTTAATTGTAATGGTAATCAAACCAGTGACCACAGTGAAATAGCCAATGCATTCAACAACTATTCACTCAGATTGCACCCTCACTGGACGAGAAAATTCCCCAAGCTCATACCAACTACCGGGACTATCTTAAGAGCCCAAATAGACAGTCACTGTTCTTAAAACCTACCAGTGAACTAGAGATCAACAAAATCGTTTGAACTTTTCTGAATAAAAAGGCTGCTGGTATTGATGATATTAATCCAGGAGTGGTCAAATCTGTCATTGGTGAGATTAGCAAGCCTATATGTCATGTATTCAATAACTCATTGTCTAGAGGTGTTTTCCCCAGTAAATTGAAAATAGCTAAAGTTACTCCGATTTATAAATGCGGTGATCGTTCTGAAATAAGTAACTATAGACCAATTTCAGTTCTCCCGTGTTTATCTAAAATTCTCGAAAAAATTGTTTATGACAGAACTGTGAATTTTTTTAATAAGTTCAATTTAATCTGTAACAGTCAATATGGTTTTTGAAGCAATCATTCAACCTCCGCAGCACTAATTGATTTAACCAGCAAGATAATCGGCGCTTTCGAGAACAACGCATATGCTATGGGAGTATTCATGGATTTATCGAAAGCATTCGATACCATTAATTAACCATGACATTCTACTCCATAAGCTTGACTATTATGGGATCCGTGGCATAGCTCATGGTGTACTGATCGACAGTAATTTGACATTTAAATACCACATAGATCAGATTGCAAATAAAGTAGTAAACTCTATTGGCATCATGAACAACCGCAGTACTCCGTACACTCTATTGTTCGTTAATACTCCCATACTTGACGTATTGTAACATTGTGTGGGGAAACACATTTCGTACTTATACTAACAAACTGCTCACGCTCCAAAAGAAAGCCATTCGGTTAATTTCTAAAGCCCACTTCATTGCCCACACATATCCCCTCTTCAAAGACTTGAAACTGCTCAACCTTGACAACATCAATAAATATCAACAAAACGTGTTCATGTATAAATACGCCAACAAACAACTACCTAGCAAATTCCAAGCATTATTCACATTTAATTATAATGTTCATAATTACAACACTAGAACATCAACAAACATACATCTTCCAATCCATAGAACTAGACTTTTTCAACATACCATTCGATACACTGGTGCCATAAATTGGAACACACTACCCCAACTTATTAGACATTCCCCTTCTCTCGGTTTATTCAAGCGTAATATAAAACGGTATCTTTTAAATTGTTCCCTGTAATTTATTGATGTTATATTGCTTAAACTAATATTACTTTTCATTATTTTGTCTCATGTATGGTATAAATATGTACTTATACATTCCATCCCTAAACTTGGATAGGCTATCGTCTCCACCCTTTATGTGACATCTGTTTATATGCTTTCGCTAGGGTTAATCCATGTTTGCCTGTCTGTCCCTTTTTTGTCCTATGTCTGTTTGTCTGTTTGTCTGTCTGTCTGTCTGTCTGTCTGTCTGTCTGTCTTGTCTAAGGCATCCCCAACACAAGCAATGCTTCTCGGGATATGCCTCCATTTCACTATTTTGTTGCTATGCTACTTTATGTAATTCCCCTACTCACTTTATTTATTTTGTAGTTTGTATTATTGTTTTACACTGCAATCTGTAAAGTGAATATATGTAAAGTGAAATGGAAATAAATGTGATTATGATGATGATATTATGATGATTTCTTCCTGTTATTTAGAATTGTGCTGACCCTTGCTGCAATGAGAAACAACCAAAAACGATCAACAAGTACCTGCTGTGAATATAAAGTGTGCGCGTCAATCAGAATTGAAGTCACAGATCAGTGGTGAGTAAACCTTGTTAGTCTCAAGCTCAGTGCGGTATAGAAGGGGATGGGGCATGGGGAGGGGGAACACCTGGTATTTTACCAGGAATTGTTCCCATGATGGATGTATATGCATGCAGTTGAGTATGCATTGATCATGACTGTTGAGTTTGAAAATCTGTTACATTTTACACCAAGAATTAGTCAAGACTGTTTGCAGTGACACCAGGTAGAAATTCTCCTGTTACTAATACTAATAATACTAATACTAATACTAATACTAATACTAACACTACTACTAACACTACTACTAACACTACTACTACTAACACTACTACTACTAACACTACTACTACTAACACTACTACTACTAACACTACTACTACTAACACTACTACTACTAACACTACTACTACTAACACTACTACTACTAACACTAACACTAACACTAACACTAACACTAACACTAACACTAACACTAACACTAACACTAACACTAACACTAACACTAACACTAACACTAACACTAACACTAACACTAACACTAACACTAACACTAACACTAACACTAACACTAACACTAACACTAACACTAACACTAACACTAACACTAACACTAACACTAACACTAACACTAACACTAACACTAACACTAACACTAATAATAATAATAATAGTTTCCCGTCGTATAATCATTACCAAAAGTGTACTCCTTGTAGGTGCTACCGAGTAGACGCTACAGGGTAAGTTTCAACATCGGCCATTAAAGATCTTGTGGCTTTTTACTGTAAAAACCTTTTGCATTTCTCCGATTTCGGAAGACTCTTTACAACGTACGTTACTCAGTGTATAAAGTTAGCAGTGAGACGCGCGTTCCATCTGCGTCCTTTAGACCATCTTGATATCAACTAACGCTGAGTGAATTACTGCAGGGTGAAATACACATCGCTTTTGCATGTAATTTCCCCTGAAACAATACAACTTTTCTCACAATTTTGTGATGATAATAATTAATGCTATGCAGCATCAACTCAACGGTGAATCAGCGCCGAACTCTCAAAGAGGAAGTCCATCGCCCGTTCTGGTCGGTATGCTTGAGCAGGTACCGCCAGATCGTATACACGCTGCTCAGAACAATAACAGAATTCGTGCTGTAAACAGGAGAAAGTGGAGTAAGGACGATAACAGAATTGCAATGGAATGTTTTATAAGGAGCAAGCCAGAGAACAGAGGGCACAGAAGGAGAATGATTAACATATGGCAGGATAAAGGCATGTTTGAAATAAGCGAACAGCGGCTTGCCGACCAGGTAAAACAAATCAAACATAATCGGTGGCTAACGAAAGTTGAGGTGGAAGAGATGAGTAGAATAATATCACGGACAGAGGCTGGGGATGAAGAAGCGCAGGAGGAGGAACTGGACAACGTGGTCGCTGGTGAGCTGGCAAGTTCCCAGAGTGCAGATGAGGTCAGTGGAGGAGTAGAGGAGGGAACAGAAGACTTGACGGAGGAAGAGCTAGAGATTAGGAAGAAGATTGAAGAGGTAATGGTATCGGTAAAAGGGACTGGTAAGTGGAGTATTCCTGCATTGCGTCAGGTCCCAAGGGAAAAGCTGACAAATGTGTCAGCTATGGTAAGTAGAATCCTTGGGACGGTAAGTACTACTAATCTTTCTGAAATTAACGATCTTGTCTTTGCAGGTGCAGTTGTAGTAGCGGAGAGATCAGGGGTAAAATCTTCACATTCACAATCACAACATAAAGATAATAAACCTTGGTGGAAACGCAGACTCGAGGGCCAAATTAACGAGTTACGCAAAGATCTCAGTAGAATAGAGCAAATGGATAGAGGTGCAATGAAAGATTCAGATATGAGGAACAGATTAATAAAGAAGTATCAAGTAAAAGGAAAGGGGATGAGTGTAGTTAAGGAGGAAATAAAGCAAATGGTTAAGGCGAAGGCTGCGAAAGTAAAGAGGTACGATGACAGAGTCAGGCAGTTTCATCAAAATCGCCTGTTCAGTACAAATCAACGTCAATTATTCAAAGAAATGGACGGGAAATGTGACAACTCACAAGTGGGCCCAGAGCCAGCAGAGGCAAGGAATTTCTGGGGTGGCCTTTGGGATCAGCCTGGTGATCATAACAGACAAGCAGAATGGTTAGCCGACGTGAAAGACGAGTTAAAGAATGTACAACAACAAGAGGGATTTCAGATTGATGTGAGCAAGGTGAAGAAACAGTTGAGGAAAGTGCCGAATTGGAAAGCCCCGGGACCAGACCAAGTGCACGGATACTGGCTAAAGAACTTCAGTAGTCTTCACGAAAGAATAGCCCAGCAGCTGCAACAATGCTTAGTGCGTGGCAACGTTCCGACGTGGATGACTTGTATTGTAAGGTCCAATCTGCTTACAGACCCAATCACAGCACGTAGACAGCCCTGTTGAAAGTCAAGAGTGATATCATCCAAGCTTTTGACAATCGGCAGGCTGTTTTCGTGGTGTTGTTGGATCTGTCTGCTGCTTTTGACACAATTGATTATGATGTTTTGTTACATAGATTATCACATGTATTTGGTTTCAAGAATAACGTTATTGCCTGGTTCAAATCCTACCTTAATAATCGAACATGTAGAATTAGGATCGCCAATGAATTTTCTGATCCTAAGGTTCTTTATGGTTTGCCCCAAGGCTCATGTGTCGGACCTCAGATGTTCCTTCTTTATACTCAACCTATGTATGATATCATCACACGCTACCCTGGTATCAAAGCCCATTTTTATGCAGATGACACTCAGTTATACATTAATGTTGATCCCCGAATACCTGGTGAATCAGATCGCGCAATTTCCACTTTATCTAAATGCATTTCGGAAATCAAATCATGGATGTCTAAAAATATGCTACTCCTCAATGATGACAAAACCGAATTTTTATTGCTGCCAATCCCAACATTTTGCATAAGTTTCAGATATCTCTTTTACCATAGGTAAAACTATTATCAAACCATCCAAAACTATAAGGAATCTTGGAGTAGAATTTGATAGTGCAATGAACATGTCCTATCATGTATCATCAATTTGTAAGTCTGTTAATTTTCATCTTCGTAATTTATCACGTATCAGAATGTTCATTGATGATACCACATGCCACCATGCAGTCCGTGCTTTAGTAACTGCTCGACTTGACTACGCTAACTCACTTCTCATAGGTTCATCAGCCAAAGAAATTAAAAGACTTCAGCGACTTCAAAATAGGGCTGCTAAACTCATTATTCAAGACAAAAAAGTCTGGCCATGTATCTCCGCTCCTCCAACAGCTTCATTGGCTACCTGTACAAAAACGTATCGATTTTAAAATTATGACTATTACTTTTAATTGCCTTTCTAATAATGCACCATCTTATCTATGCGAGCTTATCTCGCTATACCAACCTCTAGTTCTGACCAAAAGATGCTCTCTAAACCCCGCACTCATCTTTGTTCTGCAAATAAGGGTTTCTTTGCTTCTGCGCCAAATATGTGGAACAATCTCCCATCAAATATTCGTCATACTAGTGAACTTCAGATGTTTAAAAGTAAACTGAAGACTCATTTATTTTAGCTTTGTTGTACATCTCATTTTATTCACTGTTAATTTAAGAATTACATCTCATTTTGTTCACTGTTAATTTAAGAAATTATTAAGTTGATCCATTTTGTAAAGCGCTGTGATACCTTTCAGTCGTGTAAGAGCGCTATATATAAATGCTATTATTAGGTGTTCGGGTACCCGAAACACCTATTGTTTTTGTTCGGTTTTTTTTTTTTTTTTTTTTTAGGTGTTCGAGCGCGCAGCGCGAAAACCTATTGTTTTTGTACTGTTTTTTTTTTTAACTTCTTTTTCTCAGTGGCGCTTGTCCGGTAACAAAGGCATCCTTGCTAAGCATATACAGCCTTCAAACTTAACACATAAACAGAACATATCAAGCAGACGAAACCGTTTTCTGTGACGTCATGATTACGTCATCAGGTGTCGAATTACGCTAAAAAGTAAAATCTTTAAAACGTTTCATATACGTTGTATGAAAGAATCAAAGATCGTATACCGCCGCAAGGCGCAATACGTGGCGCTAGTCTGGGCCATGGGCACAACGCAATCAGCGTCGATATTGATTATACATATAGATCCATTGTAACCAAATATCGTGTAGTACACGATATTTGATTACAATGGAGCTGCATGTACAATCGATATCGACGCTGTTTGCGTGTGTGGTGCCATGGCCCAGACGTAATTTTTTTAGGCTGTAAAAATGGATCGCCAACAGTACACGGTCATAAAAAGAGTAAGTATCTTTAAGTTACTTTTTAAGGGGATTTCCTGTATTTATACAAGAAAAACCATTTTTTAAGCTGTCCATTCGTCGTTGCATTGTGCCTGTTTAACTAACATGACTAACGAACGTTAGTTAGGCCTACGTGAACATACTTTGGACAGTAAACAACTAACAAAATATGAACAGATGTCACCAAAATGTATTTAGAATATAAATAAGGATAGGAAAATTCAGTTGTTAAGGTTATGGCAATTATTCAGTAGAAATGTTATGCCATATATTTTGTAATTTTTGTTTTCTCCAAAAATCTTCAGTTTGTGCCTGGAAATTAAATAAGTAGCCTAGCGATTGTTTACTGCACTTTTCCTTAATTTTGTACCCTTCTCAGATACAAATAAACTTACATAGACAATTATTTCACAGGAAAAATGCACAATATTCATGACACAATACATGTACTTGTAGGTCCTGCTCCCCGAGGCCTCTCTCAGACATCACTCACATCACAATCACATGAAATTATATGAGTATATGAGACTCTGCAATTTCCTTAAATACATTTCTCTTTTGATGAGAGTTTCGTGCGAGAACATTTCTTTAATTTATTACACATTGTCAAGAATAATTGTGTGCAATTTTGAAAACAACCAATGCCCTTTTCAATTTCAATGGTCCAGCTACTCTAAAATTATACACTATTTTCCCCATTCCCATAAATTAGAACTTCTCTGAATTTTCAAATACTTTATTCTTGGTCCATGTAGGCCTACTTATAAAACCTTCCTATTATTTTTTACAGCATGTTCACTGTGACATATTATTTTCCTCATTCACATAAATTAGAACTTCTCAGAAATTTAAAATACTTTATTCCATGTACTTCCATAAAACTTAACTATTATTTTTTACAGCATGTTGACTCCGATGTATCATGGCTCAGACTGAGTTCCAGCCAACAGTACCCCAACACGGCGTTGACACCACATCCAAATGCAGTATCGTAACTGTTCAAGTCATCAACAATCTTGGTATGGTTTAACGTCTTATGTTAACAGATCGTTTGAAGGGGTCTTCATACCAATGATGAACATTTCATTTAGTTTTAATGGTTTGTTTATTACAAAAATTAAGGTTTAGTATAATTTGTTATTATTTTTGCTATAGCAGTACTGGCATTTCAGTCCAGAGAAGGGTGTATCTGATAACCACCTTTCCAATCCATGTCAGTTAAACAACATTTATTTAAATCTAAGCCCTTACTCCTATTTTCAATCTTAAATCTTTTTTTTTAGAAAGGACAGAAACATCTTGCAACTTCAGCTATGCAGAATTGATGCTGGGTGTGATTTTCGACATAATGAAGCACCAGTCGTCAGTCAATGGAATTGGTAATTTGGGCCCCTCATACTTTTATTGCTTGTTTGCCCCTCCCCTTCCCTAGTTCTTGGATTCTATAGTGCTGCAATGATAGACCAAAGAATTTTAGAAAGAAAAACAAATGTGTTGGTTCATCACCAGTGGCAGTACATGCCATCACCAAGAACTTGGGGGAGGGGGCAGACATTTTATTCTAATTTTTAATTATTTGCAGTATAGGTGAAAACATAATAAGGAGATGCTTGATTACAGTGTCACTATCATTGTCAATTTATCATTATATTTTTGTTATAAACTTAACCTGAAAGTGAAGTATATTATAAATAAAGATTAAATTTATTTTTGTACAAGACTTAATACCAAGAGATAAATACCAATGTTGGCTTCATTTAAATCTAAAATTGAAAGGTTTTTCCATAAACAAAGTGAAAAGGGCACCCAATTATCAGATTTGATCCAGTGGATATAATTACATTTAATTTTGTTTGAATTGGGAATTATTGCTTTTTGACAAAAACTCTTCTGCAGGGGCAGTGGAAGATGGAAAGCACGGATGCAAGCTTTCTTCCAACTTTATCATGTAGTAGTTATAAGCTTGTTTTTCTAATGAAAGGCTAATTAGCTGAAGGAAAGGAAGGGGAAATATTTATATGGTCTTCCATGCTTCAGTGTCTTCAGTAACCCCCAACTCCCCCAAACAATTTAACCCACACTTCCTGCTCTTTGAATTTGCAGCCAAGTTTAATCCAGTTACTATACATGTAGTCTCCTTCTATCCTAAATCAACTTTGTGACTTTATGCCCATAATAACGTTGAATAGGTTGATCTGGCTACCTACAACCCTGGCAAACTATTTTCATATGAGTGATTTTTAATGTTGATTTATCATCTAGCATGGTTTTTGAAAAGCATGTGTTGGGCTAGTGTCAATATTTAAAATAAAAAACATTGTATTCCAAGTCACACTTGTTAATTTGTAATTTACTGCTTAAATCTCACAACATTTCCAAGTTCAACAGCCAATATCTCAAGAACTAAATGACCTATTAGAAAACAAAAAACACAATTGAATTCCTTACATTAATAACTTGTAATTCTTGTGAAATGAGTTACCATAAATGCTTTGCCAATGGTCCAATTAGTGGCACACGAAGTAACGATTTTACAAATTTTAAAAGGTCATATCTCATAGCTTCAATGTAATGTATAAGTTGACAAATTTGTTATTTTTTCATAATCATGAGGAGGTCATATATGACCTTCAAACCACCTAATGTGACCTTTACTTCCTGTCCAAACAGGAAGTTCAAATTCAACAAATTCTAACGCAAAATTGATGTCTTTTGAATATGAAATTGATATTATTATAAAAGATGATAAACCCTTGCACAATATGATATTGACATCATCGATGATAATTTGATTGAACCGGAAGTTGACTCGAACACTGTGTGTTTGTTCTAACAAACAGTTAAGCTCTAGTTTTACTTCTTCTTCTTCTTCTTCTCCCGCAAACAAAAACATACTTGCAAACTTCACATGAACTTGAAACTTGGCATGTACTTAGAACTTAACAAGTAGATGAAACTCCAGTTGTGAGTGACCCCGATTTGACCTTACTTCCTGTCCAAACCGGAAGTCAAAGTTTAATATTAAAAAAATCATATCTCAACAACCACAAGAGGTAAATTCACAATTTTTGTACCATTATACAGATTGTTAATTGTCGAAAAATATTTACAAAAAGGTGACCCCAATTTGACCTTACTTCCTGTCCAAATCGGAATTCAAAGTTTAATATTTAAAAAAAATCATATCTCAACAACCACAAGAGGTAAATTCACAATTTATTTAGCACGCCTAACAGGCAGCCTTACAGTAATTTTTGCTCTGAATTTTTCTCTCGGTTCTACTTTGGGTGTTGTTTTTGTCTGATGATTTATATACTGATGTTTTCATTATGATGTGGTGACCATCCTGGGATCTGTGGTATACATCTGGATGTGGAGTTCAACTGGACATAACTGAAAACTGTTTCTGTGAGCTGATATTTGCTTGGATGGTACAAATCTTACATGGCCGATACTGTGTTGATCAGATCACCATTACTTGTACTGCAGTGCATTGGAGTGTATTGTTGCTGTGCGCTGAGGCTAGTGGCCCTTACAATTACTCATACAGCTACTTACACTGTTATGCAAAGCCAGGTTGCTACATCCACAATGATGTACATGTACAATAGATCACAACTTTTGGAGCTGCATACAGTGGGCATACAAGAACGGCTTTCCATTTCTACATGGAATATTATTAGAGAACTTGGAATTAATAGAGACACCTTCTTACCTACTCATAGGGGAGAACGTGCAGGTTCCCGTAAACAACGTAAAATTGATGTAGTTATTACTCCACATTTTGCCCGTATGGAAACGGGTAACTTATTCCGATACTTTTCAATACGTAGTCAAAATTTGATCTCTGTTAATACAAATCGGTCACCAAATGGACTGAAACTATTGAAATTTGGTCTGATGAACGCACAGTCTTGTCGTCAGAAATCTGCCGAAATTACCCATTACATTGCTGATAATGACCTGGACATATTAGTTATCACAGAGTCATGGTTGTTTTCCTACGACAACCACATCATAGGGAAACTCCAACCAGATGGATATGATTTTAAACATCTATCAAGGGATGATCGTCAAGGCGGTGGTGTTGCTGTTATCCACAAAAAGGGGGTAGCAGTTGAACTCAAGCGAAAATCCATTTCAAGATCAATGGAATTCATGGATATGGTGTGCACTTCTAACAACAAATCCATGAGATTACTAGCTGTGTATCGCCCGACACCTTCGGCACAAAACAGAACCCCACTGTCTGTGTTCTATGAGGAGTTTGCAAATATACTGGACGACTGCATCATAGCACCGGAGGAGCTGCTTGTAGTCGGCGATTTCAATTTTCATGTGAACGTACCCACCAGTAACGAGGCATCTCGGTTCCTGGAACTCTTGGACTCGTTCAATCTGGTGCAACACGTGGATAAACCTACACATGTAAGTGAGCATACCTTGGACCTGATTATTTCACGATCTCCGGATTTTGTGCGCAATGTCCAGGTGGATTATCAGATATCTGACCACTTTTGTATTACATGTGAACTTGCCTTGTGTAAACCTTGTTCTTTGAAAAAGGAAATGGTTTACAGAAAATACAACTGTATCGATCATGATGATTTCAAGGTTGGTGTAGGAGAAGCCATGCGGGATGTTCTGAAATGCCCAGACCTTGACAGTGCTGTTCAGAGTTACAATCATGTCCTACGTGAGCTCTTGAATAAGCACGCTCCAGAACATCGTCGTGTCATTACAGTCCGACATCGTCCCTGTGGTTTTTCGAATGACCAGATTCAAGAGAAGAGAAAGCGGAGGCAGCTTGAACGCAGATGGAGGCGCACAAAATCACCAAATGACCGTAGGCTCTTCTGTGAACAGAAAGTTAAACTCACGAAATTGTTGGATGATGCCGCAACTGAGTTTTATTCCAATATGGTTCTTGAAAATGCAGGAAACCCCAGAAATCTATTCAAGGTTATGAACGTGATTCTCAACAGAAAATCTGAATCCCTTCTCCCTCGTCATGACAGTGATCAAGAACTAGCTGAAGACTTCGGTAGTTTCTTTGTGGAGAAAATCAGCAATATATCTCAACATCTAAACCAGGCTGCCGGTATACTGGAGACAGAGTATCCTTCGGAAACTAAGATGTTCAACACTGAACTCTCTTGTCTTACAACATTGACTGCAGATGACGTTCGTCAGCTGATGAAGAAACTCAAATAAATCCTGCGAGCTTGATCCGCTGCCGACGTGGCTACTCAGGCATTGTGAGGATGAGGTTGTGGATACGATCACTGCCATCATAAACAATTCACTTACCTCGTCCTGTGTACCTCAAGAATACAAATTGGCTATTGTAAAACCACTGTTGAAAAAAGCTGGGCTCCCACTGGTTAAGGAAAATTATCGTCCCATTTCAAACCTACCATATGTTTCCAAGTTGATCGAGCGAGCAGTGTCTGCCCAGCTGGCTGCACACATGAAAAAGAACGATTTGTTTGAGCCTTTTCAATCGGCTTATCGTGTGGGGCACAGGCACAGAAACTGCACTTTTGGCGGTGCAAAATGACGTGCTCATGGCTATGGATAGGCAGGAGGCAGTTATTCTGATCCTTTTGGACATGTCTGCTGCATTTGACACGGTGAATCACGATATATTGCTGCAACGAATGTCGGACAGGCTTGGCATTACATCTGATGCACTTAAGTGGTTCCATTCCTACCTTACCGGCAGGCTGCAGCAAGTGCGCGTGAATAATTCACTCTCCGGGTCACTCCCCCTCTTATGTGGTGTTCCACAAGGATCTGTGCTGGGACCCATTTTATTCACCATTTACACCTTACCATTGGGAGACTTGGTAAAGAGACATGGACTTTGTTACCATTTGTATGCGGATGATACACAGCTTTACTTGTCGTTCAAACCATCTACCAATGTGACTGCAACCAGTTTGAATAAAATTGAACAGTGTGTTGCTGAGATCCAGGAGTGGATGGTGCTAAACAGGCTCAAGCTCAATGGAGATAAAACACAATTTCTGCTTATTGGCACTCACCAACAGCGTGCCAAAGTTCATTTGCCGAGCATTAACATATCCAACACCATCTTGCCCAGGGATCAGGTTCGCAACCTCAGGTCATTTTGACTCATCACTGAGTTACAGTGCACACATTTCCATGGTCTGTAAAGCTGCATATCATCAGCTGTATAATATAAGACTGAGCAGAAAGCACCTCACTGATCAAGCAGCAACAACTGCCATACATGCATTCGTCACCTCCCGGTTAGACTCTTGTAATGCCCTGCTGTATGGCCTTCCACAGTATACCATATCTCGCCTCCAGCGATTACAGAACATAGCCGCGAGGATTCTTACTGGCACAAAACGCAGAGAGCACATCACTCCGGTTCTCAGATCTCTACACTGGCTGCCTGTTACTCGCAGGGTTCAGTATAAGCTGATCACTATCATCTACAAGGCCTGCCGAAACCTTGCCCCTCAATACCTAACTGATCTGTTGATGCCACATACAAGTGCCCGGTCGCTTAGGTCATCATCTGATACAACTCTCCTCAGGGTCCCAGTAGTCAAATTGAAATCAGCTGGGGAAAGAGCATTCTGCAGGGTGGCGCCACAGCTATGGAACAAGTTACCAAGGGACTTACGGGAACTGAACTCCCTGACTGTATTTAAATCACGTCTTAAGACTTATCTTTTTAATAAGGAATATAATTAGTTTTAATTCGTCATACATTTTTATCATGTACATGTGCTTTGGGTCTGTTGTATCCGTACATGTAATTTTTAACTGATGTGATGTTTGGAAATTTTTGTATACTTTTATTATACCACTGAACGGGTTTTTAACGGGTTTTTGAATGTTTTTAACTTTTTATTTTTAAAATTTCAAGTTTAACTTGGACAGTTTTTAATTTGATTGTTCTGCGCCTATGAGCAAAATTTATTTGGATATATGGCGCTATATAAATGCTATTATTATTATTATTATTATTATTATTATACAGATTGTTAATTGTCGAAAAATATTTACACAAAGGTGACCCCAATTTGACCTTACTTCCTGTCCAAACCGGAATTCAAAGTTTAATATTTAAAAAAAATCATATCTCAACAACCACAAGAGGTAAATTCACAAATTTTGTGCCATTGTACAGATCGTTAATTGTCAAAAAATATTTATACCCCAATTTGACCTTACTTCCTGTCCAAACCGAAAGTGAAAGTTTAATATTTAAAAAAATCATATCTCAACAACCACAGGAGGTAAATTGACATTTTTGTACCATTGTACAGATTGTTAATTGTCAAAAGTATTTACACAAAGGTGACCCCAATTTGACCTTACTTCCTGTCCAAACCGGAAGTCAAAGTTTAATATTAAAATAATTTCTAAAATAAACTTCTCGCGAGAACTTCAACAGACGTTAACATTTGACTTCTCCAACACTTCGAATTGATGACGTAACCATTTTAACTTCAACCGAACACCTTGTTTTTGTTGTGACAAAAACTTATATCTAGTTATTATTATTATTATTCTCATCATGAAGGACATTAAGAAGGGTAACGTTGCAAGTAACTATCGACCTATTACATGTCTACCCATGATGTATAAACTTCTGACCGGTATCATTGCAGAAGATCAGCAGTTATTTCCAGATGAGCAGAAAGGTTGCAAGAAGCGGTCAAGAGGAACGAAAGACCAACTCATCATTGATAAGACGGTGCTAAAGGACTGTAGGAACAGGAAAACTAATCTGGCCATGGCGTGGATAGATTACAAGAAGGCATACGACATGGTATCACACTCGTGGATTATGGAATGTTTGGATATGATAGGGGCAGGTGATGCGGTGAAGTGTCTTCTGGGTGACAGCATAAAGACATGGAGAACAAATCTGATGGCCAGTGATGAATGTCTTGGTAAGGTAAATATCAGACGAGGTATTTTCCAGGGCGATTCTCTGTCTCCACTGTTGTTTGTTTTGGCGCTGTTCCCTTTGACGATGATTTTGCGGAAGGTTAGTGCGGGATACGAGATGACGAAGGATGGATGCAGGATTAATCATCTGCTCTTCATGGACGACCTGAAGTTGTTTGCGAAGAACGAGAAAGAGATTGATTCCTTGGTGCAGACTGTACGGATCTTCAGCGATGACATCGGCATGAAGTTTGGTCTGGAGAAATGTGCTGCGATGACCATGAAGAAGGGTAAAAGGGTACATTCGGATGGAATTGCTTTACCAGATGGCACACAATTGAGGGCGTTGGGTAAAGAAGAAAGTTATAAGTATCTTGGAGTGCTTGAAGCAGATCACGTACTGCACGAGGAATCAAAAGAGAGGCTTAAGAAAGAGTATATAATACGAGTGAAGAAGTGTTTGAAGTCCAAGCTGAATGGAGGGAATATGATAAAGGCGATCAACACTTGGGCTGTGTCGCTGATGAGATACAGTGCAGGAATTGTCGAGTGGACTAAGGCAGATCTAGATGTTGCTGACAGGAAAACGAGGAAAGTGATGACGATGTACGGTATGTTACATCCTCGGTCGAATATCAGCACACTCTATCTACCGAGGTCAGAGGGAGGAAGAGGATTACTTAGTGTATCAGATAGCATTAACATCGAGAGAAGCAGCTTGCAGTGTCATGTAAGTAGTACTCGGGAAAAGTTGTTGATGGTTGCACAGAAATACATGAAGGCAGACGAATTAGGTCCAAAGGAGTATAAGAATCAAAGAAGAGAAGAAAGAACACGAGATTGGCAGGAAAAACCACTTCATGGCCGATTCCTGAGATGTACCGAAGGAGTGGCAAGTAGCAAGACATGGGAATGGTTGAGGAGAGGAGAACTAAAGAAAGAAACCGAGGGTCTGATTACTGCAGCGCAAGACCAGTCTCTGCCGACGAATGTGATGAAGGCAAGGATCGAGAAGTCAGATGTCTCTTCAATGTGCAGAATGTGCAATGCGGCGGAGGAGACTGTATTTCACATTGTCGGCGAATGCAGAGTGCATGCTCAGACAGAGTACAAAGGCAGACACGACAAGTTGGCCAAGGTGATCCATTGGGATATGTGCAAGAAGTACGGTGTCAAGGTGCAATCGAAGTGGTACGACCATGTGCCAGAAAAGGTTGAAGAAACTGACCATGTCAAGATTCTCTGGGACTTCAACATCCAGACAGATCATGTTATAGAACATAGACGGCCGGATGTTGTTGTCTTGGATAAGCATGAGAAGATGTGTCATCTTATTGATATAGCTGTGCCAGGTGATAGTAGAGTAGCTTCAAAGGAGAAGGAAAAGGTACAGAAATATCAGGATTTAGCGAGAGAACTCCGCAAGCTGTGGCAAGTCAAGGTGAAGGTTATTCCTGTGGTAGTGGGAGCACTGGGTACAATTCCGAAGGCGTTGGAGAAACATCTCAAGGAGATAGGAACATCTGTTAGAGTAGAATTACTACAGAAGGCGGCACTCTTAGGGACAGCAAGGATTCTGCGAAAGACACTCGAGATCTAAGGCTACGGGACGTAGCTTGACTCGAGATGTAACCGGCAGAAAGGAAAACAAGATCTTTCTTTTCATGCTGTGCTAATGCGAAACAACAACAACAACAACAACAATAATGCGTTCATGGGCGCAAGACGTGCTTTAGCATCAGCTCCGGATTTTCGTCCCTAGAAAAGGAGAAAGCAGACCAACAGAGCTTAGCCTTATTAGTGTATTACTGTAAGTAATTTCAAGATAATTTACGGACAGAAATTTTGAGGATACGGTGAAGAAAGAAGGCCCATTAGGGCCTTTTTTCCCTTTTTCATCGGTATCGTGGTTTTTCAGAACCACTGACGCCATTTTGTCATGGGTACACATACCCAATCTACAGGACTGAAGAGGCCAAACACAATCAGATTTGTTAACAATGCTATGGAAATAACACCTGAAGAGGTTTATCAAGCAGTCAGCAAAGAACTACAGACGACAAGGGCCACAAAATGCATTGCTCAACTCTACAATGGCTGGTACAACATAACTCTCACCAATGAAAGTCAATGTGATGTAATAGCAGCTAGAGGGTTAACAATAAATGGAATGTTAATCCAGTGTGAACGCGCTAACATTTTCAATTCAATTGTGGCATACGTGAAAGCGCCTTACGAAATGGACGATAACGTGATCGTGAATGCACTCATGCGTTTTGGCACTGAGGCAAACATCAGAAGACAATACCATTCTTTCGATGAAGCAGTAGAAAATGGAGTCAGAAGTCTCCTGATTAGAAACGTTATGAAACCAATAACCAGTTTTATTAAGGTTGGAGCTTTTACAATTCCGATAAGACATAGAGGGCAAGAAAGAACGTGCCGAATCTGTCAGCAACCTGGCCACTTTGCGAAAGATTGCAATATGAAGGGGAGATGTTTCATATGTGGAAATCGTGACCACCGGGCTGAAGACCACCAAGAATCATTACAGACACAGGTGACCATGGTATCAGACGACGCAGAAACTCCGGCCAACAATGATGACGGTAGCGATAACGGATCGTATACAGTACTTGAAATACCAGCAGACCCAACCAAAGTAATACACGATGAGAATGAAACGCAGACCGGAGAAAAAGAAAATGAAGAGAAGAAAGCAACTTGGGCAGAAAGAGTAGAGAGAGAAAAGCGGAAGACAGAGAGAAGACAGAAACCGACAGAGGACAAACAGCAGAGACAGGAGGTGAAACCGCGCACGGGACAGGCAAATCCAAAACAAGGGAAAGAGACAGAAACACAACAAGGAAAAGAAAAAAAAGCCACCAGAGTCCAGGGTACGAGAAACAACAGAAACGGGTTAACGAAAAACGGGAGGGAAACGCAAATCATGAGCAAAAATCTGATGGGCCAGCTGAAGCGAGGCATAGGGGACGAAGAGACGAGAAGAAACAGGAAAAAGCAGCAGAGAAGCCACGGGGTTTTTGGGACGAAAGCGTCAAAGAATCGCTGCCCCCTTCGAGCTGGAGAAAACGAAAACTCGAAGAACAGTCAGATGCAGGTAAACTCGCCAAAGAAGATGAAGAGGAAACTGATGAATCAGACATGGAACACGATAGAGATTCCGAAAATGCTACGGACTCTGAAAAACAGGGTGACGACGGAAAATTTGTTCCATACATTAGAAAAGGGGTTCAACATTTCAGGAAGAAGAGAGGTACAGGAGCAACAGTAACACAATATCGGGACAGTACTCAACTTTCAGATTCGTACCCAACAAGAGGAAGAAAGAATGATAGGTAAATTTACAAAATTCTTAATACAATGTTTTCTTTTAGTGTTTTTATTTCAATTCTGATGGCACTAACCATAGCTACTCTTAATGTAAATGGACTCAGATGTGGCCATAAAAGAGAAGTGATTTTCAACTATCTTACCCGAAGGAAAATAGCCATAGTTTTCCTCCAAGAAACACACAGTGAAAAGTGTGATGAAACATACTGGGCCAAGCAGTGGGGAGGAAATGTTATTTTTAGCCATGGCACGAAAAGCTCTAGAGGGGTTGCAATTTTAACATCATATAAAAGTGGTTTAACTATTTCTAATGAAAGTCATGATAAAGAAGGAAGATGGATTAAGGGAGATATAGAAATAAACGGACATAAAGTATCTTTGTTTTCGATATACAGCCCTAACATAAATGCGGAGAGAAACCGTTTCTTTAAAGAATTTAGGGAAACCTTTTATGAAGGAAACATGGAAGAAGATGACTGTATTATAGCCGGTGATTTTAATTGTCAAATAAACACTGATATTCAGGATTCTAGTTCCAAAACTTTGAGTAATTTTTTAGATGAAAATAATTTGTTTGACGTTGGAGGGAATATCAATCCTACCAACCCTACTTTTTTCCATAAATGTTTGAATAAAACTAGTCAGATAGACTATGTTTTTGTTTCTGAAAATCTAATAACGCAAATAAAAGAAATGTCAGTTGAAAGTACCGGTCTATCAGATCATAGAGCAGTCATTGTTCGACTGGAGAATTCGTCTATGCTTTTGGGTCAGGGAAGGTGGATATGTGATAATACGATTCTTAAAGATGAAGAATGTAAGAGGAGAATAGAATGGTTTTGGAAATTCTGGACCAATCAAAAATATAAATATGTTAACATTCTTGAATGGTGGGATATAGGCAAAAATAGATTACAGGAAATTATAAAGGATTATAGCAATGGGAAGAAACATGAAGAAAAGAAAGAGAAATGTAATCTTCAAAACGAATTAGAAAACCTTTTAAATATTCCGGGTAAAATGGATAAAAGCCACTTTATTGAAATCGAGAGAAAGCTTAAAGTTCACGAACACCGGGAATGGGAAAAAGCTAAACTCAAATTACACACTAATCAAAAAATTGATGGTGAGAAACCAAGCAAAACCTTTTTTTCAGCTGTAAAACAGCAAAAATCAAATAATATTGCTCGTCTTAGAGATGAAAAGGGGGAAATTATAAGTAAGCTTAATGATATGATGAAACACGTCCAGAAATTCTATGTCAATCTTTTCTCCTCTGAAGGTATAAACAACCATCATTTGAATAGAATACTTGATAAGGTAGATTCCTTTTCTTTTGACGAAGAAACCATTCTTGAAATGAACAATGATATAAGTAGCGAGGAGTTATATAATGCACTTAAAGTAATGTCTAAGGACAAAGCGCCTGGTTTAGATGGGCTTACAGCCGAATTTTATATAACCTTTTGGCATATTATTAAAAATGATTTTATGGATGTAGTGACATATTGTAATATTAATGGGAAACTGCCAAGGTCAATGAACATGGCTCTGATTAGAATGATATATAAAAACAAAGGAGAAAGAGACTATCTGAAGAATTGGAGACCTATTAGTTTACTCAACGTTGATTATAAAATTATATCAAAAGTTATCACCCAACGAATGGCCAAACTCATGCCTTTATTGATTAATGAATCCCAAACTTGTGGGGTGAAGGGAAGAAGTATTCAGGAAAATTTAATGACAATTAGAGATACTATTGACTACATCAACATTACTCACAAAGAAGCCGCTCTTATCAGCGTGGACCAAGAGAAAGCATTTGACAGAATAGAATGGAAATATATGTATGCCATTATGGAAAAAATTAATATACCTGTGGGACTCATTAACTGGATTAAAACTTTCTACTCGGATCCTTTAATTACTATAAATGTTAATAATTTCTTTACAGAACCTTTCCAAGCAAAGAGAGGAATTCGTCAAGGTTGTCCTCTTTCTCCTTTGTTATATGCAATATGTGCTGAAGGATTGAGTAATCTTATTAGGAAAAATGATTTAATCAAAGGTATTATGTTACCCACACAAGAAAATATAACCATTATACAACATGCTGATGACACGAACATTTTTGTTACAAGTAACAACGATTTCAATGTTTTAGAAAAATTATTTTATACATACAGTGAAGGATCGGGATCCAAAATTAATGTTAAAAAAACCACTGGTCTTTGGCTCGGGGCATGGAAAAACAGAATAGACAAACCAGTAAATTTTCAATGGTGCAATGATAAACAAAAAAAATTGGGAATATATTTTGGTAACGAAGTTACACCTGAAGATAATTGGGATGAAAAAATCAATAAAATCAATTATTGTCTCAATAGATGGAAAGGACGGGCCCTTACTTTGAAGGGCCGCGCTATAGCTATTAATAGTCTAATTGGTAGTAGTTTGGCCTTTTATGGGTCAATCCTTTCATGCCCTGATCATCTGATAAAAAAACTTGATGACATTATATGGAAGTTTTACTGGGCTGGCAAGGGCGACAGGATGAAAAGAGCCACTGTTAATAGGCCTTCAAAAATGGGAGGAACGGGGGTAATAAATATTGTTTTCAAATTGAGAGCCTTGAAATTACAATGGCTTCAAAGATACACACAAAATCGAGGTAAATGGGCTAAATTATTTGACTATTGGATTAATAGAGCCAGTGGTGAAGACAGACTGGGGTGGTGCATATTTAGCAAGTGTAAGCATATAAGTCCTTGTACTCCTCCTTTTTATAGAGAAATTATAAATGCTTTTAACAAATTAAATGGCAAGATCTCCTTCCATATGAGTTGCCTCAATGAAGCTTTTGAAACTCCAATATGGAATAATACTGTCATAACTGAAGGGAATAAAAGTATTGACACTAGAATTCTAAAAGTTTGGAATGTTCCAATTCAAACACATATTAGAAGAAAATCGTCTGATAACTATTAAAAACTTAGCCCAGAAATGCAAAATTCGGCCAATAAATGCGGGTAGAATCCACGCTGGATTAAAGAATTGTATCGCCCAAAAATTCTTCAACGAAAAAAGAGAAGGGCCAGCCAACCATTTCAGCAATTTTTTGGATATCAAACTAAGAAACGATGTTTTTTTCTCAATATCAAAATTTACTGTTAAAGATACATATATTAATATGATTGAAGATGCTTATATTCCCAGCAGTGTAGAAAGTCGTTGGCAAAATAAACTGAACATCCAAACTCCTTTTAATTGGAAAGAAATATGGCATAAAGCTTGTAGTAAGATCTTAGATCATGACGACAAAGACTTATGGTATCGTTTAAGAACATAGGATTCTGCCAACTAAAGATGTATTGTACAAAATGAAAAAGGTTTATGAAACTAAATGTGGTCTTTGTAAATTTTCTAAAGAAACTTTAGAGCATTTGTTTATTTATTGCTGTAAAACTTTGCCGTCGTGGTTATTTATAGAATACATATTGCGTGTTTACACGGGAATCCGTATTATTTTCTAAAATGACAGTAACTGAATTTTAGGATATGGGAAACATGTGACTGATATTCCTTTGTTTTAATAGCCAAACTTCACAAAATTATTTGGATTACTAGGTGTCTGAATCTGGAAGAAAAACAGTCAATTGACGATTCACAGCTCCTTAGAATCTACAAAAAGAATTTAAAAGTTTATTTGACCCTTGAAAAAAAAGAGGCTGTCAAAGTATGAATTTAACACAATCTACAGTAAAAATAATGCTCTCTGTAGAATTCAAGATGAGGCAATATTGTTTTCTTTCTAACCTTTCCTATCATGTAATTTAATGTAATATTTTATTTATTGTAATTTTGTATTACTGGTATGTATAACTGTTGTAAATTCTTTTCTGAGTGAAATAAATGGAGTTGTATGACTCCAATGGAACGGGAAAAAAATAAAAATAAAATAAAATAAAATAAAATAAAAATAAATAATAATAATAATAATAATAATGATAATGACGACGACGACGACCACCGTATCCACCAAACTGGTGCTCAAGGCGCATTACATTATTACCCCTGCTCATCAGGCTCATAAATCATTCCTGAAACCATCTCAGCTCCCTGAGGAGTATACAGCTCAATTGCTGCCATTTCAGCGCATATGGACTAATCAAACACAACAACCAGCTCTGCCCTCACAGGTATCCATTTACCCCTGGGTGGAGAGAAGCAATTATCGTAAAGTGTCTTGCTCAAGGACACAAGTACCCCAGTCGCGGTTGGGATTCGAACCCACATTCTGACGACTCGGCCATTAGAATACAAATCTGATGCGTTAAACCGCTTGACCATAGCACACCATAATACTGTAAACAGTTCTGAAAAGAACCGGTTGGTGTTGCAATCATTATGCTCTGATCGTCTTCCCCTATACATGTAAATGTTTAAAAGATTAAAGTTATAGCTGTTCTTGAACAAAATCTTTATCTCTTTTGAAACAAAGCAATTACTCGGTAAGTATATAGTGGTGAGTTTATTTATTTCCTCACTGGACTGTACAAAGTTAAATGTGTTTCAGTGAAAATCAATTTACAATGAATGTTATTTTCAACTTCAGGACTCATCATTGATGGGAATACATCAGTGATTTTGGGACAAGTCCAATTGAATTGGACCAGATGTGCCAGACAGGTAATTATAAGTAAATAATGCAAACACTAAGCGTATGTTAAAAGAGAAGGAATGATTTCCAAAGTTGTAGAGGTCAAACGGAAGGTAAAAAGTTCAATGACCTGAAACTCACAAACCACATGACCAAAAACGCTCAAATTTCAGTTTGGGAGTTTTCTCATAGAACCAAACAAACCTAGAAAGTAAAAAAAAAAATCTAAAAAATCTGTGAGATTGACCTTGGAAAGATTTGACGTGGAATGACCCAGCTGCAACAAATTAAGATACGCTAGTATATCCATATAAATATTCACTGGGTTCATCTGAGTTCATCTAAAACTATCAGTGGAGGATTCAATGTCAAGCCGCAAGCCTGCTCTGATTGTGACGATATACCCCCTTTAAGAAAGCATCCTCATGAAAGCATTACACTAACTCTAACTGGTTTTAAGCATAAAAGGGGTTTGGATACATCCCTTCATTACCATTGCAATATCCAACATACTTTTATACATACAAATTCAAGTTGCAGGATGTCAGTGTATGATGTTATCCAAAATATTTTGAGAGCGGGAATGAAAGGGTAATTTTTTGTCCTAATTAATTCAGGGAGTAACTGAGTGAATTAAACTTGCAATGTAATATGTTAATGTACCGAAATACTGAACACCCGGAGAAGTTATTCCACTTGACAATGTGAAATGTATGAATGAAACACTCCAATTTTAAATGGATCATTGAACATTGAAACATTTCCACAATACAAACAAATGTGAACATATTTTCTACAGTTTGGCTTCTATACATCTCTTGATTCTATAAGTATATGGATGTATTCACATTCATTTATTAACCATTGGTGTATATACACTCCCTTTTAATTATAAGATGGTAAGAATTGCTTCTTTCAATAAGTTGGATCATGTAAATGCACACTGCAGAATGGGTGGATCAGTTTCACTCAACAGGGCGATTGCTGTGTTCTGTTCCCAAGTTAAAATATGTAATAAATTGATTTGTTTACAGGTGTAAAACATATCTTTCCATCAAATCTGATGAGGGGATTGATTCTGTAGTTGCCATATCTGCCAAATTAATATTCTGGTGATCATTGCAGTTGCAAGCCTTCCAAAAATGATTTGTTTCAGGCTGTTGGCACTCTTAGCCAGAGAAAGGCTCATCAAGTTACCCAACTAATGTCTCATAAGACAGAAACTCAGAATGCCTACTATGTAGCTGCACAGGAAAACGAAGAAAAAATAAGGACATGCAACATGCTTTCATCAGTTCTGTGTAAGGTATGTTGGACATAAACTATCAACAATAAAGATTTACATATTTAAGAACAAAAAGCAGTATGGACAATGTGTGAAAATTGTATTTTTAAAAACTAGATTTTTTTGTCTTTTTAAATGAACTTTGTATTTTTAAACAAAGAATGATGCCTTCTATTTGTTTGAAAGATTGGTTTTTGAACAGGGTTTCAAGAAATAATTTTTATTTATTGTTATTAACAATTAAATAACTCTAATCACAGCTAGAGATATTTGATGTCAATAAACGCCAGTGAAGACATTTTGACATAAAATTATTTTAACTAAATTAGCACTAATTATCTCAATTGTAAATGACAAATATTAGAATTCAGTGGAATCAAAATCTAAATTTTAGATTCTTAGCTAATTTTGTGATGCCATGTCTTAATTAAAGGCCCCTACACTGTATTGGCAATCTCAAACAATAACAATTTTTAATGTTCCGCCAGAGACAGAAATTCAACGTTACAATAAATCTGAAAAAAATTAAAGATATAAATTTTTGTTTTCAATGGAACATTGATCATTGGTTTTTTTTGGTCCAAAGAACTGAATCAGCAAAACGTTTGGTATTAAGGGAAATTACTGCATGCTGAATGATGAGTGCAGTGCAGCCTTTCAAGTTTAGCATGAATGCTACCATACATTGTTTACAAGGAACTCCAGAAAGGTCTTCAAATAATTTTGTTTGTATGCGTTCTTGCAGATATTGATTGATACAAGCATAACTGTGTAAAAAGTATACTTATCCACATTCCCATATGTCAACCTTAATTAATGTGATTTAAAGACCTCAGAGGCTGTGTTTGTTTCTTGCCATGTAAGCTCATTTAATAAGGAATAACAGTTTGTTGCTTGGTCTTTACGCAGGTTAATGACCAGTTTGGGTGTGGTCACGGGCCTCGCCTTTACGCCCGCATCAATTTTGTTTTCAAATGTCACGGTAAAATATGTGCATTTTGTTGAATGAACTCAAATAGAAATCTAGGTAAATTCACGTTTTGAGGACATACGAAACACTTTCAGTGTACATGAGTCAGGCGCGTGATGCAAAACAATCTTCGTCATTCCTGATTTGTTCATATCCTCAAAGTGATTACGTTTTGTCTAATCAGATTGTCTCAACTGTCTTGGACATGTGAATAACAGTTAATGCCGCCCTTTAGTCTGAAATCCTCATTGAAGGCATTCTTTTACTTAATAATGTGTCTTCTATCTTTGATTTCTTAATGTTAGGTTCAATTCAATTCAATTATGGTTTATGAAATATGTACAAATCGCGGCATCTGCCGAATTACAGGTAAATTTACAAATCAAATGTTTAAGAAAGCACCGTTATAAAAACAAAAAAGGAAAAGAACAAAAAATACAGACAGAACAACTCAAATTGCACATGGAAATTAAAAACAGACAACCAGAAAAAATAGTTTTTGGAGAATTTAAATGTATATTTATATGTATAGTTAAATTTGGTGGGTATTATCAGCTATCAGTAAAAAAAAAAAAAAAAACGGGCAAATGAGCCCCGGACGCCTGAGAAACCGCGGAAAAAGAAGGCCCCGCAGACCCCGCCGAGCATCCCGCCCCGGACGAGGGCCCAACCCCTGTTGGGCTCCCACCGGAACGAGAGGCCGACGCTGACCTGC
>CM055830.1:29996887-30080068 GCA_029582265.1 Zoroaster sp. YZ-2022 | reverse complement strand
TTTTAAAATTCCTTCAAATATAAGGGTAACAAACATTTTTATCTCAACGATGCCAAGCAATAGGATATTGGGATACGGAAAACAAATTGACACTTTTGCTTAATCTTGATCAGTCATAAACTTCACAAAACTATCTGGACACTCCAGATGTCTCAATTTAAGGTGGTGAAATTAATCCATTACAGTCGGATCAGATTTTTTATTGAGAAAGGTTCAACACAACCTGAAAAGAACCATCCTTTTGGAAAAACAGAGACTTACCATAGATAGTTTTGTTAACTTTTATGCAAAAAAAATCAAGCTTTGTGTCAAGTAAAAGGAGAAAAAGTATTATTTGCAACACTTTTAGTTTTTTATCTGTATTTTACTTGTATAAACATTTGTTAAAGTCTGTATTTTTGTTCTACTCCGTAATTTAGCGCATTCACTGAATTGTAATATATTATTGGTAATACTGTGGAATGTGTGGTTTGTATCGAAATAAAGGAGACGTATATCTCGTAAAAAACAAAAAAAAAAAAAAAAAAAAAAATAATAATAAAAATAATAATAATAATAATAATAATAATAATAATAGCCGTGTAATAATGTGGTGGACTTATATAGCGCACGTATCCACCAACTGGTGTGATTGCTCAAAGGCGCATTATATTATTACCCCTGCTCATTAGGCTCATAAATCATTTCCTGAAACCATCTCTCGGCTCCCTGGGAGTATACAGCTCAATTGCTGCCATTACAGGCGCATATGGGGCTAATCAATCAACTCTGCCCTCACAGGTACCCATTTTAACCCCTGGGTGGAAGAAGCAATTATGGTTAAGTGTCACGGCCGGGATTCGAACCCACATTCTGCTGCCTAACACCAGGAACTTTGAGGTCCAGTAAGCTAGACCGCATCTTACGACACTCCAATCATTGGTTAAGAGGAAGATTTTATTAACGGTGTAGACATATGTTGTATTTTTATTTTATTGGTTTTATTAATTATTTAATTTTTATTTTCATAATAGAAGAACCAATTTCATCAGATCTTTTCATGTATGGGATTGACTCTACAGATGTTTGTTGGCCTATAAAAGTGTAGATGTGAAACTAATTTGTAATAAAAAGTTCCTTCTGAAAGAGGCGCGAGAAAAACAATTGTACAAACACAATGGTGATCACAGATTATGGCATAAATGCGTACTTACAGCATTCAACTTTAAATATATTTCTGTCTGAGGTGTATTATCATTTTTAAGTAGCATTAGTAAAATAATTTCTCCAACTAAATTTACAACATTCGCAGACGTGAATTCCACGAACAGATGAAACAAAACAATTGAATGCATTACTATGTTTCTCGTTAAAGACACGATGAAAATAAGATGCAGCTTTCACAGGATGGTTTCTGTTCACATATCTTAGAATTGTTGCAATGTATGAATGCATTTACATACATTGATGTTACCAAATGTAAATATCCTTGCTTTTATCTATACAGGAAAATTACCATAATTATTTTAAGCCGAAATTAGTGAATAAAACAGTTTAGTAAAGCCTATGAGCAACATTTGCGTAAAGGGCTTTACAATTACAAACTATAAAGAAGTTGCAGCTGTTTTCAATTTCTTTATCGTTATAATATTCCTTGTGAAAGCGAATGTCTGTCATTTAATATTTGGTTATATCTAAGTTCTATTTAATCATCTTATGGACTGAACGGCATTTGTTGCATGTTTCATTGCACTGTGAAAGTACGTTGTAACAGCCTAGCAGTCTTCTATCGAAGCCTGGATTTGATCTGGCATTTTGCTATCTGTTGGGCTTATTTTTAATTATACAGGTAAAAAACAGATTGTTGTTACCAAATTGACTTATTGTCCAGTGTTTATGTGCCCAGTTTAACGTTTTAACATTACTGCCGATGTTATCGCTGTGTTGTCAAGAAAACATGTTTTTTGTGCTAATGAAATGTAATTAAATTTATCTTGAAAACAGACAATACTGAGTTAGTAATGTTATGTTTATAATAACTACTAATTTTGATAGTATAACGTTGTTGCACATCAACAATCGTGGGCCATCCTAATTACAATAGTAAAGTTCAGTCAGAAGGCCCATCGCTCTCTGACCCATCAGACTTTAGGATTTGCCAGTTTAAACTATAATTACATACATGACTGTGTACAATGTATGCACTGGTTTTTAAAATTTATATTACCAGATTATCTTTTCAGTCTTTTATTGCTTGCATATTTCGATATTACTCAGTGTCTGTGAAGTGCACCTCGCATTGTTTATCTGTAAACAAAACACAAACAAATTACAATATCACCTTTTTAATTGGTATTATCAGAGTAGAGAAATTTAAATGATAGTGAAAATAGTGTGTCAAAACCTGTCAATCTTAATTTCAAAATAATTGAATGTATATATTACATTATTCTGCACTGTTTTATAGAAATTGTAATAGAAATTGTAATCATTGCGAAAGCTGTAGTAATCATTGCGATTACCATGTTACACTATGTGTGTAAAACTATTCATTGCTTTTTTTTCTTCAAAATATTTCAAATTTTTAGACTCACTTGTGAAATTAACTGTATACTGCTGATAAAAATTTCATACTGGCTGTTGTGCGTTATCATAAGCATCTTCGTTAAATAGAAATAATTGTATTATGTAGTGATATAGGAAAGGAAACAACCTTAAGTTTTCATTATAATTGAAGATTTAAAACAAAGGTCGTCTGCTTTTATACATTTACATTAGTTGGCAACAAAATAAACTCTATGTTAACAAAATAAACGCAAAAAAATTATTAATGAATTTATTGTTTTTGCAGCAATGTGTTCAAAGTAAAAACATTATAAGACAATTATAAACTTTAATTTCATGGACACTGATGATCAGAAGTAACCATTCAGTACCGTTCCTCTAAAGTTTAAAAGTATGTGTTCAACACGAAGTTTATATTGGTACAAAATAATACAAGTGTGATATTTGGATATCATATGTTCTTATAGATATAATTCTTATAAAGATAAAAATTATATTTAATAGTCCAGTAGCGTGTCAACAATTATCGATTTATCTCAAATTTCAGGCTGGAATTAATACTCGTGTTTACGAGTTTTAATAAATAAAGATTAGTATGCAATACCGGCCAACAAACATTAAACTCATATTGATGTACGCATAAAGTGGCGCCATTGTATAGTGCACCCTTAATAATTATGTTTACTAAAACAATTTAAAGGGATATTAAGTATTTAAATTCACATGAAATGTTGTTTGCGAAACGGTAATTTGTTAATTTTAAATAGTTAAAAAAACTACTTTAACTTGTCTTGTAGTTAGAGAAATTTAAAAAAATGATGTTTTTGACGTGTACGTTTCCCCAACAGCAGTACAGCATGCAACTGACAGCAACGCTGTTAATAATTACATCTTGCACGTCAATTGAAGAGACCATGTAACGACAGGATGAAAAAGGGCGCATATCATCGGTGACATAACCCACCGCTCACGGGCGAAACATAAGTAAGAGTAGTGTACACAACTACCTTACGGTTACGCGATTGACTATACCAACATGTTGACTTATTATTTTCAACAATTATAGGGGAAAAATACTATAAAACTATAAATATGATATAATTTATTATTAGCCAAATGAACTTACACAGTACGTAGTGTAGTACAGTATGTGTATCTGTAATGATTAACTACTTATCATTAAACCACGTATATTAAGCTCCATAATTAACAGTACTTTCACTGCACTGCACTGCACAAGAAAATAATGTGTCTTGGACTGAATGAGGGCTCGAAAATATGAACATTGTTGGATGCTCTGTCTGTTTTAAATAACTGTAGTTTTCTTCACGGAATCGAAAGAAAATTCCGCCGTGACTGGAAGTTTTGCACAACATAAGAGTGAAACAAATTTAACTTCTAAAACCCTTAAAGCATATTTCTCCATGCATATATGTATATATACCAGACGCAAGTCCCAAACTAATATTAACTCGAGATTGACGCCAATAGATCATTCTTAACAAAGCACTCAGTAACACTTGCGTAATCCGTGATGAAAAGTGGGGGATTGTTTTTGAAATGTTGGTGCACAGTAAACTTGAAGTTCTGCAGTCGACAACTATTCAAGATCTTGCGAAGAAACTACAGCACAGCCATTACATGTGTATTTTAGTACACACACACACACACACACACAGTCTTGTGTATGGTGTAAACCGAGGACACCGTTGACACCCTATTGTTCCCCCTTTTTTTGTTCCACTTGTTGTTGGACTTTAACTTTTTGAGGCTTCTCCCATTGAGATTTGTACCCGTTTACATACCGAGGGACGCGCACACTTGCGCGAGGACCGAGATATTGTTCCTTTGTTATATAGTCTCGGTTTGCACACCACGTAAACGCAATACACACACATTACGCCCTTACATACACATTACATACCTTACGGCTACATACATACATTACATGCAGCCACATACGTACATACATACATTACATACATACATTACATACATACATTACATACATACATTACATATATACATTACATACATACATTACATACATACATTACATACATACATTACATACATACATTACATACATACATTACATACATACATTACATACATACATACATACATTACATACATACATTACATACATACATACATTACCTTTTATTACATACATACATTATACATACATTACAGCCACATACATTACATACGCCATGCATTACATACATGCATACATACATACATACATTGTACATACATACATTACATACATACATTATGCATACGTGCATACATACATTACATACATACATTACATACATACATTACATACATACATTACATACATACATTACATACATACATTACATACATACATTACATACATACATTACATACATACATTACATACATACATTACATACATACATTACATACATACATTACATACATTACATACATTACATGCAGCCACATACATAAATTACAGCACATACATTACATGTACATTACATACAACCACATTACATACATACATTACATACATACATTACATATACGTACATACATACATTGTTGTACATTTACTACATTACATACATACATTACATACATACATACATACATACATACATTACATACATACATTACATACATACATTACATACATACATTACATACATACATTACATACATACATTACATACATACATTACATACATACATTACATACATACATTACATACATACATTACGCATACATACATTACATTACATACACATGTTACATACTTCTACATACATACGGCATTACATACATACATTACATACATACATTACATACATACGTACATTACATTACATTACATACACAATTACATACATACATTACATGCCATACATACATACATACATTACATACATACTTTACATATGCATTACATACATACGCCGGTACATACATGCATACGCCCACATACATACATTACACATACACGCCACTTTACATACATACGTACGCGCATACATACATTACATACATACATTACATACATACAATGTATTACATACATACATTACATACACATACATTACATTACGCACTTACATTACATACATTACATTACATACATACGTACCTTCATACATTACATACATACATTGTACATACATTACATACAGCCGCGTACATACCTACATACATACATTACATACATGCATTGTACAGCATACATTACATACATTACATACATTGCATACATACATACATACATTACGGCATACATACATACGTTACATACATACATACATTACATACATACATACATATGCATACATACATACATACACATTATTACATACATACATACATACATACGCCCTTACGCATTACATTACATACATACATTACATTACATACATTACATGTACATACCACATTACATACATACATACATTACATACATACGTACATTACATGCACATACATTACATTGCACATTACATACATACATACATTACATACATACATTACATACATACATTACATACATGTACATACATACATTACATACATGTACATACATACATTACATACATACATACATTACATACATACATACATTACATACATACATACATACATGTACATACATACATACATGTACATACATACATACATGTACATACATACATGTATTACATACATACATACATACATACATTACATACATACATGTCGTGCAGCGCATACATTACGCCGCATGTACATTACATACATACATGTACATACATGTACATACATGTTACATGCAGCACGCGCGTTACATACATACATTACATACATGCATGCATACATACATACGTACAGCATACATACATACGGCAGCATGTACGGCATACATGCAGCCATGCATACATACGTAACATGCATGTACATACATACATACATACAGCATTTTACATACATACATACATGTACATACATACATACATGTACGCTTTGTTGGCACATGTACATACATACATACATACATGTACATACATACATACATGTACATACATACATACATGTACATACATACATACATGTACATACATACATACATGTACATTACATACATACATTACATTACATACATACATACATACATACATACATACACATATACATTACATACATTACATACATTACATACATACATACATTACATACATTACATACATATACATACATACATTACATACATACATACATTACATACATACATACATTACATACATACATTACATACATACATACATTACATACATACATTACATACATACATTACATACATACATTACATACATACATTACATACATACATACATACATTACATACATACATACATACATACATACATACATTACATACATACATTACATACATACATTACATACATACATTACATACACATTACATACATACATACATACATTACATACATACATACATTACATACATACATTACATACATACATACATTACATACATACATACATTACATACATACATTACATACATACATTACATACATACATACATACATACATACATACATTACATACATACATTACATACATACATACATTACATACATACATTACATACATACATTACATACATACATTACATACATACATTACATACATACATTACATACATACATTACATACATACATTACATACATACACCAAAAAAGACAGAATTCCTTTAAGGTTAAAAGATTTCGCCCATTGTTTAACACTGGTATTCTTGCTTTTGGACGATGGATTCAAAGTCAGAACTGGAATGAAATTTTAAATTGTATGGATACTCAAGGCAAGGCCTGATGTTTTTTACAATTTGCTTGATTCTGCCATGGTTTTGTATTTTCCTTTTAAAAGTTACAGGAACCATGTTAATGACAAACGCTTACTCCTCACATAAAAGTTGGTTTTTGACCGTCAAGTGGCTTTTAACACTCATAACATGGTGCTTTGGCACAAATATAGAAACCTGATTAAAGAGAAATTGAATTGGCTAAATTTCTTATTATGCTAATCGCATTCGTAATCTGCAGAACACAGATCCTCGTCCAATGGCACCAACGGGTTAAAAAGGTCACGAATAACAATAAACCGGTCTTGACATAGGGACATCCCTGGTATTGATGGAAGTGATCTTAAGGCCAAAAACTAATGTGATCAATGACAAGTTTGTTGACGTTTCCATGATCTTGATCCTTTAGATATGTCAAAATTGCGTTCTTGCCAGCGGTAGACCCTACCCCCATCTTTACCCTTGGGATGTCTATGCCAGGCTAAAAAATTAAATCTAGCAAGTCGTCAGGACCTGATGAATTTCCACCGAAACTCGTAAAAGAATTTGCATATGAACTTAGTGTGCCTCTCACAGATATACTTCACAGTTCTTTTAATGAGGGTGTTGTTCCTGTGCAATGGAAAGACGCTATTGTTATTGCCTATTCCCAAACAGTATCCCCTCGTCTTGACAACGCAGGACCTGTGTGTCACTTACTTCTGTTTTTACTAAGATTGCTGAAGGATTTGTTACTGATTGGTTCTTGACGATATTCATTTAAAAATGACTTGCAGCAGTTTGGTAATGTTAAGGGTCTCAACCAACCATTACCTTATTAATTTAATTCATTCTTTTTTTCATGGTGCAGAAGGAGGTCGCAATGTAGGAACAGTGGTACTCACGGACTTTTTCAAAGGCATTTGATCGGTGGACCACACCTTATTGATTAATAAGATCATCTCCATTGGGGGTCCTGGTCCCATCGTTCCTGGATTTCGACTTCCTTCGTAATAGACGCCAATGTGTTCGCTATAATAATGTTCTCTCAGATTATGTTGGTATTCATGGGGAATTCCCAAAGGTACCAAGTTCAGCCCGATTGGTTTCAAATACTCATTAATGATGCTGCTCAAGACTCACAATCAAAGTATTGGAAATATGTTGACGACCTGACATTTTGCAGAGAATTCTAAAATTTGGCGTGTGGCCTGTACATGCAAGAAGACCTAGATAATTTTAAAGAGTGGTCTGACAAAATTTACAGTTAAATCCCTCCAAATGCCAGGCCATCCAGGTGTGTTTCAATAAATCCTATCAACATCCCGGTAATTTAACAATTGGTGACGAACCTGTTTCTTTGTTACGGAGGCCAAAGTTCTGGAGCGCTGGTTCAAGAATAACCTCAGGTGGGACAGTCACATTAATCACATGATATCAAAGCCAACAGGAAATTATTTCCGTTCTCTTAAACGTTTTGGATTTAGTTTGAAGAATTAAAATTGTTTTTAATGGGTATGTCCGACCAGTCTTGGAATATGGTGATGTCACCTGGCACACTCAAGTATTACGGCTAAGCATACTCATATCATTGAATCTATCCAAAAACGTGCCTGTAAAATTATTTTGGGTAATAGTTATGATTCATATGATTCTGCTCTTTATCTCTAGGCCTTGACTCTCTGGCTGGTAGGAGGAGGAACACTGCCGCAAGCGCTTCGCTGATGGACTTGTTGACAACCCTCGCACTAAAGACCTCCTCCCCTAACAGCTGGCGGTCATGGTCCGAAATCTCCGTAATTGTCATAATATTTCTACCATCCCCAATAGAACCAGTCGTTTAAAAATAGCCTGTTCCGTACTTCATTGGTTTTATTAAATTCTAAATAAGTCCCCTTTTTTATTGTGTGAGTTGTTCGGAATGGTTTGGATTTTTTTTTGTTGGGGGTCCTTTACAGTTTTTCTTCTTTTTACTGTTTTATTTGAATGCTCTGTGGGTGCTTTCTTTCTGGCATTTTTTTTTGTGATGTGTTATTTTGTAATTTTGATTTGCTTTTACACTAGTTCAATCTGTTTTCTTATATTAATTACTTTGGTGTTAATATTTTGTGTATTTTATATTTTAATAACTCTTTTACTGTTGTACTGGCGTTACAATTTGACCTTCGGGTCACGATAATTGCCATTTTAATAAAATTCAAATTCAAAATTCAAACATACATATTATATGTGTTTGCTAAGTATATCACAATTATTGTAAACAGATCTCTTTCTTCCGGTTGTTTCCTAATAGCCAGAAGGTTGCTCATGTTAAACCACTCCTAAAGAAACCCAATTTGGACAAGGAAGTTTTCAAAAATTACCGACCAGTAGCGAATTTAAAGTACCTTGGAAAACAATCGAGCGAGTTGTTTCATCACGGATCTCTGACCATGTTCGTTAACCTGTCGGACACATTTCAGTCAGCCTGAAACCATTTCATGGAACGGAAACTGCTCTTCTTCCAGTCAATATGACATTTTATCTGCCATGGATGAGGGAAAATCACTGCATTAGTTTTGTTAGACTTAAGCGCCGCTTTGACCGTCGATCATAAAACTTCTCTCCCGCCTTCAATATCATCTTGGAATACATGACACAGCCCTGGATTGGTGTAAGTCCTGCTTTTAAATAGGCCTCAGCATGTTTGTATTGGTAACGCTATCTCAGGCCTGTTACTCTTGACTATTCTGTACCCCAAGGCTCTGTGCTCAGCCCACAGTGGTTTACTGTTTATACCTCCAGTTCGTGATATCATTTTGAAGTATAATTTAAATTACCATGTTTACGCTGATGACACGCAGCTTTACATTACTTTTAAATCTTCTCAGAACCTGCTGATTCCTGCATTAAAACACTGGAGAAATGTATTCAAGAGATTCGAAGTTGGATGAGACAAAACTTCCTGAAATTGAACGATGAAAAAACAGAATTTGTTCTATTTGGATCACGTCAGCAATTGTCTAAAGTTTCTCTTCCATTTATTACAATTGGTGACTCGCAGATAACTCCTCATTACATGCACGTAATTTGGGTGTTATATTTGACTCGACATGACTTTAAAACCACATATCTCCAACATTGTTCATATCATCATTTCATATCAGAAATATAAGCCGAATTAGGAAATACTTGAATAAAAGTGCTGCTGAACAAATTATACATGTGTTTGTCACATCACGGCTTGATAACGGAATGCTCTCCTTTACGGTCTTCCGCAGAATCAAATATCTCGTCTTCAGCACATACAAAACACAGCAGCTCGTGTTGTGACTTTGTCCAGAAAGTCATGCCATATCACGCCAATCTTGAAAGAACTGCACTGGCTTCCTGTTTCACAGAATTGTTTTTAAACTTATGCTAATTGTTCACAAATCTTTTAATAACATTGCTCCAATTTATATTTCTGAACTACTTAAAGTCTACCTCCATCACGCAATTTGCGCTCCAGCAACATGTCCTCCTCAAGGAAGCAACTTCAAAACGGAACTGGGGTGATAGGTCGTTTTCTGTCGCAGCTCCGAGACTCTGGAATCATCTTCCAACTAAACTCAAATCTTGTCATAGTATAACCAGATTCAAGTCGATGCTTAAAACTCATCTTATGTCACAACTCTTCAAAGATGATGTATATTTGTAATTGCATTGTAGGTACATGTATCTCGGTACATAATTTGTTTTCCTATGCTATCATTGTATATTGTTTGTATTAATGTTTTCTTTGTTTCCGCCCCTTGAGCGCCCAGCAGGAGTGGATATGTGCGCTAAAATCTTATTATTATTATTATTATTATTATTATTATTATATATACACACACAAAACAGCAAAAGAAACGCCACCCCTAAAAATATTTATTATTTTCATTTTATAATTAATATAATTTGTTTAAATGGTATGGGTGTAACACGAACACAATGTGGCAAATTAATTGGTTGACCTCAAAATTCGTCATGCATGACGTCTGAGGACACATAAGCTAAACACGTTCTCAGACATAGGGATAATGCACGGTGCAATAAACACAACAACGGGTCCAAACAATGTGCAAGGTCAACTTTATAAAAAGCCATGTCAACATCCAACATTCATCATTTTGTTACGAGGAAATGCCGCGATTATCAAGAAACGAGCGTCATAGAGCATTGGGCCCTACTGGAAGGAGCAGCCACCGTAGGAGTTGAAGCAGGCCGTTTTGGGGTCACAAGACGTACCATCTTTCGGCTACCTGAACTTGTGATTTTTCCCTCCCTGTCACTGACCCATGATAATGACCATGAGACTCAAAAGACACATTTATGGCATGAAATGAATCTATCATACATTCCTCTACGCATGAAAACATAAAAATGTATATTTATTATGTTTAATAATAAAATTACTTAACAAAATTTGGGGTGACGTTTCTTTTGCTGTTATGTATGTACATACACTGTATTGTAGATGAAACAAAATTTAATTTGAAAAAGGCAATTATTTCTGAATTTGATTTTTTAAATATTTATGTTACAGAGAGTAATTAGTACAAATTTTACATAATATAGAGCAGATTTAGAAATGGTGATTTAATTGACACAAAATCATTGTGTGATAGAATTTTGGACATTCTTAAAAGTGTACTTAATTCTTTAAAAGGCAGTGTACACAATTGCATAAACATGCTTTACTGGTTTTCAGGTCAACAATAAGGATAGATCATGAGGTTAGGATAATTCTTTAAGTGCATTATTTAAGCGAACAAAAAGTAACGATATTTATGTAACAAGTATAACCCTTTGTTGCTTGTGAAATGCTTAATTTCACAGTAAATCAGTGTGTACAGATGTACAGTAATAAATTCAATTATGCATACTTCTCACAGACGTTTTAAGAGAATAAACTAGTGGTTTCCATGTAAACATATCCTTTTGACCTCACTGGGTTTATATGTTTGTTTGTCTGTCTTTGACCAGTGTCTTTGGCGTGAAGTCAAAAAGTTTAGGCAAAAAAAGGTCTCCGGTTTTTGTCTCCGCGCGCGTCGCCCGCCTCAGACCCGCGTGTGCTTGTTTTGTTTTGCTATGAAACGATGCTTTAAACTATTTTTTAACATAGGGTATGAACGTTTGCCCGATTTGTGAGGCCTCTCTTAGCCACCATACTTGGTATATGGGAAATCTGGTCCCTACGTATACAATGTATCACGTATTTCCCTGTTGGCAAAAACAAACAAACAAAAACAGATTGCCGAAAAAAGCGATTTTGAAGCCTACTGATGACCAGAAACCGAGACTTTACGCTGATTTTCGCTGGTCCTCGGTGTTGATTTCGAAAGGTGCTATGGAAGCGCACCGCCAACGGCGAGAGGGGAGAAAGGTTTCAAAACCGAGATTGGGGCCAATTTTTCAATCCATATTACGAAAAAAAATAAGATAAATTAAACCGACAGGGCGAGTTAAATTATACCCAGATATCAGCCTATTCTGGAACTGCCACTGGATAATGTACAGCAACCCTTGATATCGGTGTTGAAAAATAGCACACAGTAAAACGCTTCTCGTACCCATTGCCTTATCCAGATGAGCTCTCATTGGACGATTCCTATTTGCACACATGTGCTACTTCTGGGTGATTGAATCGCATTCGACTTGGCATGTTTAATTCTAAAGTTTTTTCAATTAAATGTATTTAATTTAAAGTATTTAATTTAATTTTCAAAGCTGTGCGACTTCCACCACCAGATCTTACGAGAGCCTTTATCCTCTAACAGCATGTTGGAGTGAGTCCTCTGCATAAATACTTAGATTTCCCTTCCATTGTCAGGTGAATCGGTAGCGTGGTTGTTAAGCCGATGATTTCAGTGTAAGGGAACCTGGTTCGAATCCCAGTGGAGCCACTGTTTTAAATTTATAAACGATTATTGAAGAAGTTTGAAATTCAGATCTAACTACCAGCACGAATTGATGGCGTAGTTGTTAAGTTGATTGGGTATCAGTGCAAAGCACCCTGGTTCGAATCTTGGTTCCAGGCCAACTATTTTAATTTTAAAATGGTTACGCAATCTCAATAATTTAAATGGTTTAAAAATTCCTATCAAACTACCAACAGGGATTGGTGGCGCAAGCCACAGGCCCTGGGTTTCAGTGCAGGTGACCTGGGTTCGAATTCCAGTGGCGCCGTTATTTTAAATTTTAAATGGTTACGCAATCACAATAATTTAAATGGTTTAAAATTCCTCTCTACTACCAACAGGGATTGGTGGTGCAAGACACATGCGCTGGGTTTCAGTGCAGGCGACCTGGGTTCGAATCCAGTGGCGCCACTTTTTAAATTTTAAATGACTACGCAATCCGATTTATTTAAGTGGTTTAAAATTCAACTCCAGATACCAACAGGATAAATGGCGCGAGCCGTTAGTCCACTGGGCTGTCAATTGCGGCAGTTCAGGCTGGTACGTCCGGGTTCGAATCCTGCTCCTGAAACACAGAGACATGGCGGCTGCTGGCTGCGGCAATGGCAGGGACCGCCATGTCTCTCCCTGAAGGTTAGAGCGTGGAGGAAATGTACGGACAGGGGGAGAAAGGAGGGACCGGGAGGGTGCGACCTCCCAGAAGGGTGCTATGGTGATCATCATGCCGGGGTGTCTCGGACTTTGAGTCATCCGAATACCTGGTCTACACTCTGACTAACTCTCCGCACTTTTTTACAATAATTTTTATTTCTTTTTAATTTATTTCTTTATTTATTTATTTTATTTATTTATTTATTTAATTTTTTTTTTTTATCAATCGAATCCCAGCGGTGCCGTTTTTCATTTCGAATGGTTACGCATTCACGATTTATTTCAGTACTTTAAAATTAATTTAAACTTGATTTATTTCTATATAAATTTATTATACATATATAAATAAGCAAATCAACCCAAGAATAATGCAATAAGCTAATGGAAAACACCTTGTGTTCCCAAGTATTTTATCTTCCACAAGTAATAATATGGGTGTATTCTGCAGTGGCTGTATTCTGCAGACCAAGTGGTTCATTCTGTGAAATTTACAAGAGAATTGGAGACAACTTTTTTTCGAGGCGAACAAAACGTCGAGGTTTTTTTTCCTCCAAATTTGGCCTAAAAATCGATTTAAAAAAAAAAAAAAACCTATATTTCTTGGAGACACAACATGCATTGCCTGGGTCTCATTTTTCTTAACTTTTTAAGAAAATCAATATTTTATGAAAAATATGAGTGAAATAATGAAATTAAAAACTTGCCCAAATAGACTATAACTCAGCGGCTGTATTCTGCAGACTGAGTGGTTCATTCTGTGTAATTTTGAAGCGAATCGGAGAAAAAAAAATTTCGAGGTGAAAAAAAACGACAAGGGGTACGTACCCCTTGTCGTTTTTTCCAAATTTGGCCTAAAAATGACATTTTTTCAAAATGATTAATACTTGCTGGAGAGACGTAACAGAGTGCCTAGAAGACATTTGTGGTAATTCGAGTCGCCTATCTTTCCAACTTTTAAGAAAATAAATATTTTATGAAAAATATGAGTGAAATAATGAAATTAAAAACTTGCCCAAATAGACTATAACTCAGCGGCTGTATTCTGCAGACTGAGTGGTTCATTCTGTGTAATTTTGAAGCGAATCGGTGACTATTTGTTTTGGCCTAAAAATGAAATTTTTTCAAAATGATTAATACTTGCTGGAGAGACGTAACAGAGTGCCTAGAACACATTTGTGGTAATTTGAGTCGCCTATCTTTCCAACTTTTTAAGAAAATCAATATTTTATGAAAAAATATAGCTAAAATTTCAAAATTTTAAACTTGTCCAAACAGGCTGTATTCGGTGGCTGTATTCTGCAGACACATTGGTTCATTCTGTAATTTTGAAGCGAATCGGAGACAATTTTTCGAGGTGAAAAAAAAAAACGACAAGAGGGCATGCCCTTGTCGTTTTCAAATTTGCCTAAAATTGTTATAAAAAGTGCGGAGAGTTAGTCAGGTGTCGACCCGGTATTTGGATGACTCAAAAGTCCGAACACCCCGGCATGATATAGCACCCTTCTGGGAGGTCGCTACCCCCCGGTCCTCTTATTCCCTCCGTCCGTTCCTCCACGCTCTAACCTTCAGGAAAGACATGGCGGTCCCAAGCCGTTGCCCAGCCAGCAGCTGCCATATGTGTCGAGCAGGATTCGGGGACGTACCAGCCTGGAACCGCAATTGAGCAGCCCGGTGGACTAACGGCTTTAAGCTATTTATCCTGTTGGTATCTGAGTTGAATTTAAACTACTTAATAAATCGTGGTTCTAAAATAGTGCCGCTACTGGGATTCGAACCCAGTTTGCACTGGAAAACCCGCGCCTGTGGGTGCGCCACCAATCCCTGTGGGTAGTTTGAAGGGGAATTTTAAACCATTTAAATGATTGTGATTATGTAACTATTTAAAATGTAAAATAGTGGTGCCCAATTCGGGCCAGTTCTGCATTGAAATCCTGGGCCTGTGGCTTGCACCACCAAATCCCTGTTTAATAACTTGAGAGGAATTTTAAACCATTTAAATTATTGTGATTGCGTAACCCATTTAAAATTTTAAAAAATTTACGCCCAATTAAGATTCGAACCAGTGTGCTTTACTGATACCCATCAACCATCAGGCGCTTTAAATTTGGAATTTCAATCAAATAATCGTGATTTTAACCATTTATAAATTTAAAACAATGGCTCACTGGGATTCTAACAGAGCCCTTTACGCTAATCATCGGCTTAACAACCACGCCAATGATTCACCCTGACAATGGAAGAAATCTAATGTTATGCAGAGGACTCACCCAACATGCTGTTAAAGATAAAATGCTCTCGTGGATCATGGTGATGGAAGTCGCACAGCTTTGAAAAAAAATTAAATACTTTAAATTAAATACATTAAATTGAATCTTTTTAAATTAAACATGCCAGGTCGGGTGCGATTCAATCACCCAGAAGTAGTACATGTGTGCAAATAGGAATCGGCCAACAGTATTCATCTGATAGGCAATGGTACAGCTTTACTGTGTGCCATTTTCCAACACCGATATCGGGTTGCTGGCTTCGTATCCAGTGACGGTCAGAATAGGCAAATATCTGGGTATAATTTAACTGCCCTTGTCGGTTATTTATCTACATGAACAATAAAAATAAAAAAAGTGAGATGTGGGGGTGATCCGACCATCGTGAATACATTGACATGCCAATAAGTTCTCACGTTCTAAACCCTCCACCCCCCTTCCTAATCTGGATTTTCTTAAGGCCAATAAAAGTCTCTGGTTTCTGGTCGTCAGTCGGCTTCAAAAATCGGTGCGGTGACGCGCTTTTTTCGCCATTTTTTTTTTTTTTTTTTTTTTGCCAGCAAAAAACCCTATGATCTATCCCCATGGTGAGCTGAAACCAGTAAAACCTGTTTGGTGCAAGTACACTGCCTCAAAAATGAATTAAGTAAAGTCTTTTTAAATGTCCAAAATGACATCGCACAATGATTTTGTCAATTAAGTCACCCTTTCTGCAAATTTTTGCTCTGTGCAATGTTATGTAAAATTTGTACTAATTATATTAAACATAAAGATCAAACATAAAATCAAATTCAGAAATACTTGCTTTTCAAATTAAAATGTAGTTTAATCTACAATATAGTGTGAATGCATATATATGTATTTTCGTAGTAAAATTTAACCAAAGATAATGGAGAATTAAGAATTCGCATGGAATGTGTATCTTTAAGCAAAAACAACTGCTGACTCAGATTTTCACCCTGGAAATGCAAATGCGTAGTTAAAATGCAAAATGTCATTTCAGTTAAACTTGCAACTAAAACCTGTATTTACAAATCAATGAGTTTGTGGCTGATGATTCATTTCACCGAGGTTTTAAAATGCGAACAAACTTTTTTTTGTGCCCCAAATAATGAATCTAGTTTCTAGTCGTCACAGGCATCAACTCAATTCAAACATTTAATGTCCAGGACTTTTTTTGAAGGGGGAATTTCAAGGTGCTTTTGTTTATACTTAATAGGAGACATGATACAATATTGTTTACATTGGAAAAACTGAGTATCACGAGATGACTGATTCTGCACAGAGTTAATTATTTTGTGTAATTTAATTTATTTTCACCCTCTGTTTATAATGGAATGGAACAAATTTGAAATAATTTACCCCCCCCTTTCAGTGGAAAATATGCAAATTTATTTAACTTGACTGCATCCCATTGAATACAGGGATTTTATGACTCAGTAAGTTTTGTTTTGTGTTGGACATGCAACAGCGAACAGAGAGTCAGTCACACTCAAGCCCTGTGTGAGGCAACATGTCATCTAGATCACTGCTGGTAGGGTCTTTTTGTACATGCCTTGGGTGTGGCCCACCATATTAACTACATGTGGACCAAGCCGGTTCATATAACTGTAAGTTTTAATTTATTTTATCTTTAGAATGATTTAAGTTGGTATTTAAAAAAGGGTTAATTAAGATTGGAACTTAAGATTGAGAAATTTCTGTGTGAAAATTTTAAATTGTCTAAATCCTTAGAAAATACCGATAGGGTTTTGGAACCCCCCCTGTTATTAGGGAATAAAGTAAAAATGCGATTTTCTTTGTTTAAATGGTTTCCCGGTTGGGACAGATGAACCTACATGCGTCGTGTAGTACAGATGCCCGAGTAGTCGTCCTGTGTGTGGACACCACCTCCTTAGTGGAGTTTTAGAGACAGTGTCCTGGTTATCACCATGAATCGAGGGTCCCGGTACGAAAGCAGTACCATATTCTGTGGATTCACTCCAGGGGGGTGAATATGTGCCGTCAAAGCACATATTCACCAAACCTCTTCAAAAAGTACCAGCAAAGTGCACCCACATCAAGAACCTTCCAATAAACTGACAGAGGCCGGCAATTTATTTATTTATATATTTTTGTGGTGATGAGATAATTAGTTTAGTTTATTTAAATTAGGGTAAAACAAAACATGAAGTAAATTGTATTTATTTAATCGTTATTGGTTATTTTATATTGCAAGTGGTGGTCCTCTGTGTATTGCTCTTCTTAAATGTTTATTTTTTTGTTGTTTCATTTTGTTTAGCTCAGGGAAGGGGAAATGTTTTTTTAAATCAAATGTATTAATAATTTTGTCTGGATTGAACAACATGAACCTGGTGATATGCATCAAGTGGAATATTGATCTGCCATTCTAAGCGAAGGGTCTGTGGATTATTCATAAAATTCATTCGGAACGTCAAAGACTGCACACGTTGTTCATGTTTCGACTGTAACAGTTTCACTGTAAAATGTTGTATGGGGTGTCGTGGCCGAGCGGTCTAGCTTACCGGATTCAAGTTCTGGTGTTAGCAACAGAATGTGGGTTCGAATCACGGCAATGACACTTGTGTCCTTGAGCAGGACACTTAATCATAATTGCTTCTCTCCACCCAGGGGTTAAATGGGTACCTGTGAAGGCAGAATTGGTTTGCTCTATATGCGCTAGAAATGGCAGCAATTGAGCTGTATACTCCCCAGGGAGCTGAGATGGTTTCAGGAATGATTTATGAGCCTTATGAGCAGGGATAATAATATAATGCGCCTTGAGCACCACTTAGTTGGTGGATACGTGCGCTATATAAATCCACACATTATTATTATTATTATTATTATTATTATTATTGTTATTTAAAACAAATATTTTAATTAATATACAGTATGTACACGCACTTAGAGTCATTCATTATACAGTATTTTTATTTTTTATTGACCCTTTGTTCAATTAAAACCATTGTTACGGTCACAGTTTGTGCCCTTCCAGCTCATGTTCACTGAGCCGTTAATACTTTCGTTTTTTAACTTTCTCTTCCAACGTCTTGGTAACGGCTCATATGTATATAGTTCTTATAAACTCCTCAAAAAAAGTTCGGAAACTCAAGTTTGACTGACGATTTCTCTCTTGTTACCAACTCATTTTCCTTGCATTTGGTATCATTGGAAAGTTTGTTATTCCTCTTTACAATGATGTGCCATTTGTTATGATTACGCAATTGGGGATGCAGCAAAGCTGAATATGAAATTGGGTGTAAGTGAAATGTTGCAAAATGCATTGCTATTGTCCCAGACGCCATCCTCCAAGATGACAACGCTCGCCCCCACATAGCCAGGATCATCACAGGATATCTGCAGGATGAGGGAATCACAAGGATCGAATGGCCTGCCAGCAGCCCGGACCTTAACCCAATTGAGCATCTGTGGGATCAGCTCAGCCGTGCTGTACGCCCAAGAGTCACTGATGCAACCACGTTGGCGGATCTGCAACAGATCCTGATTGATGAATGGGACGCCATCCCACAGCAACGTGTGACCCGGCTCGTGACCAGTATGAGGAGGTGCCAGGCTGTTGTGGCTGCATTCGGATCGTCCACCCGCTACTGAGGCTCTTGACTTAACATTGTTTGTTCAATGAAGGAAGCTGTTCAATAATTAAACCAGAAAAAAGACTTTCCTTACGTCTTGTTTTTTCTTTTGTTAGTGATAGAGAGTTTCATTGTACTGTGAGAGAGATTTGTTGTTACTGATGGAGAATTACTGGTGTTTGAGTGCAGAAAATGACAAATTCTTTTTACTCCGTTTGAAACTCAACCACATTAACAGAGTTGCTATCCCGGAGGCAATTTATTGTGACAGGCCATGTGGATTTCTGAACTTTTCCCGCACATTTATGGCCTACAACATTTAAATATTGGTTAGTAAGCAGACAATCATTCAAGACACATCTATCTTCCAAACAACTCCTAACAGCAAGAGTCAATACACTTTTGACAATAGCAATGCATTTTGCAACATTTCACTTTACACCACCCCCATATTCAGCTGTGCTGCACGTCCCCCAATTGCGTAATCATAACAAATGGCACATCATGTAAAGAGGAATAACAGGGCTTCCAATGATACCAAATGCAAGGAAAATTAGTTGGTAACAAGAGAGAAATCGTCAGTCAAACCTTGAGTTTCCGAACTTTTGAGGAGTTTAGTTCTTATTGTTAGCAAGTGGTCCTGCTATATGAATACTGATGGGGGTATAAAATGACAATGTCCACCCACGCCGAGGCCTCCTTCGACTCGGATTACCTCGGGATGGGAGACTGACCAGTGTTACCACGGGGGCTGGCGCTGCTACTCACCTCACTGGGCGATCCTTGGGCGTGGTTGATGTGCCTACCTACTCTGAGCGGCACTGATGTTCCTCCGAGGGCTACCCACTTTGTTCAACAAGGTGTCTGGTGGTAAGCGCTGGGCCCCCCCGTTCCCAAATCCCTGAGCAAGCTGGCATTCCAATTTCTTTATGGTAATGATTTAACATTCGGCCGAATATTTATTCGTGCTGTAGACCATTCCATGTCTTGATTAAATGTATCCTAAATTAATGTAATTCATGTATAGTCACCTGTTGAGATTTGTATAAATAAATTCATTTAATTATTGTTATATTATACAGAATGTCTCAACCGATGTCCTTTGTCATCAGTTGCTGGTTTTCTGTATTCATTTATCATTTTGGTTATTACTTTGTTTATCGTCTGCATACAAACAAATTACTTGTTTTTATATTTAAAAAAAAAATACATTTTTGTGCTTATATTACAATGTACATGCACTTAGAGAGTCATTCATTCTCCAGTATTTTTATTTTTAAATGACCCTTTGTTCAAAAAAAACACAAACAAATTACTTTTTTTTATTTTTTTTTAATGCATTTTTGTGTTTATTTCTATAAACATTTCTTGAAATAATACATTTTGGAAGCTCATATTACAATGTACAGCCTATTCTATTTGTATTAACTATTACAGCTGTGTTGAGCCTTCACGTGACAAATCATGTGATTTGTCAAAGTCAAAATTGTGGAACCTTCAGATCCCAATTCAAACAAACGGGTCCAAATCCAAATAGTATTTCAGAAAACTGCTGTGAAATCAACTATTATATCCAGTATTTTGCACCAACATTTGATTACATTAGACACATTTTGGTTACACCAAATTCAAACCAAATGATTCTTAGTTTCATTTCTAATTCTAGCAAAAATATATACACCACTGAAAAATTTGACCTTAGCTACAGAATACACTTGGCACTATATAATTTGCATATAACCCAAAAGTAAATTCTTCTATTAGAAGGATAGCAATAGAACTAAAGAAAATAACACTGGAATGAAAGGCTTCTAGCATGGTCTTAATCCTATGGATAAGGACCGATTGGGCAGAACAATGATTTCTATTAACACTGACTGAATAGATCATGCTTTCATTCAAAGCCACTGGACGCCATGTTGGTCCTCCTCAAACCACTTTAACAATGTACATTTCTTAGTATATGCATTCCTTTATGAATTCTGTTTGTGTTCCTTTTGCAGAGTGGAGTAGTTCAGAGTATTCGACTTCTTTTTCTGATAGCCGAGTCATCTGAACGTGGGGCCGTGACCGTGTCCCTGAGCAAGACACTTAATCATAATTAGCTTCTCTCCAGCCAAGAGTATAAATGGGTACTGGCAATAGCTGGAGAAGTAACATGTGAAATCTAGGGTGTCTCATGCCAACAAAACTGGATGTAAACACTGGCCATGAGATAGTTCAGGACAGACTTAATTTTTACTAATTTATATATTTTTATTAATTTATTACTATGGGAAAAACTTAAACATTACACAAATTGCATTGGTAAGCTTAAAATTTTAGTTTTGCCCCTAAAATATACTTGATCGCAAGGTCAATTCGTGAATATTTTTAACAAAATTTACTTTTAGGCAAAATTCATTAAAATTTTTGCCAAAATATTACTTTTGGAACAAAGTGGTTTTTTTAGATGACGTCCGTTTTTTCTACTAAAAATAACATAACATATTTGAAATGTGTGGCAAACATTTAAGACAATCAATATTGAGTTGAGAACTTTAATCAAAAATTACACTTTGCTATTCATAATGCATGTGCATATATTTCATGCACTCTTTTATTCACCTATATTAATCCTTATTTTTTGACATTCTTTTTTTTATTTTAAAGGGACGGTGTCCTCGTTTAAGATGAACACAGTGACTGAAAATTACTGGCTCATTTATGCAGCAGCAATGTAATATGACCTTATCATGTGGGGTATTATTATCAGTCACTGGTTAATCTAAAACTAGTACCCGATTCCATGCCCTGTTGATAGTGATCAGGGGTTGACACAATGAGAGGTCCGTTATCTGGCGTAATCAATGGGTGCGATTAGGCAGTTATTAAAAATCCACGTAAATGTTGCTAGGGGTATTGGGGCCGCTGTTGTGAAATCTCTAGTTCTGAGCATTTACTTTGCTTTCCTTTATTGCTTAAATCTTTAAAATCCAGACAAATCACACCCATGAGTGATGAGATTCCATGCCCTGTTGATCATGACGATACTGTCCCTTTAAATGTTAATTTCACATTTATTTTGAGTAGCAAAGAAGATTAGCTTTCGTGACCTTAGACTCATTTTATGAGATCTTACCAAAGTACATATTGTCTTAAGCTGATGTTTTCAGTTCTGCATACTCGGCACAGATTCGACCTGCGACCTAAACTCATTACCAAATGCATATATCATCCCAACTTTACACTATTTTTTTACTTTAAAAAGGAAGGTACAATATTGGTTATGTTGGCAAAACTGCTTCTATGAGTATGCTTACTCTCTTTGAATCAAACTGATATGCATTAAAAGTCTGAGAACGTATTGTAAATATTTTCTCCTACAGCACTTCAGACGAAATAATTTCTCCAGAGTAATGGTTACCTTCCAAATAACTAATGTTGTACCTTCTTCAAATATACCCACAATAAACCTGTAATATTTGATATTTATTTTATAATTAAAAAAAATAATTTCTTTAAGATGAGTAAATTCCTTCAAGGAATCTTGCCAGATTCGTTTCACAATTTGGATGCACGAAATATGACGCACGATTATTTATCTGGTTTCTTTGAAATGGTCAGCGGATTTGTTTTTGTAAACAACGAAAACTATTTTTTTTTTAAAGTCAAGAATTCTCTCTTGCAAACTGCTTACCAACCAAAAAGACCTTTGGTATTCCATGAACACGTAAGCAGTCCTCAAATTATAAGTACACATGATGTATGCTGTGAAAGCACGTGTCTGCACACAGATGGCGCAATTTGTTTTCCAAACAATCCAAGTAAATACTCTATTGTATTCCTCCTGGATGTAGTGTTGTACAGAGCTTATATATTGTCCAATGTGCATACCTTCATACCCATGGGTCGGGCAGTGTTTTCAAAAGATAACTTGACAAGCTAATGGCCTTGCACGAAAACCTCCATAATCTTGCCAATCAAGGGCTCCCTCTATTGACTGGCTGTATTTTCCTGGCCCTTGAAGCTTGGATACCTTTGTAGAACGTCGGACCATGTGATCTTACCATTTGATAAATCTCTCACTATTGTCGGCAACTCATCCACCTGAAGAAAAATACATCAATTTATCATTAAATACTCATGCATCGTCTGTTTTTTTCATTGGAACATTGCTATTTTACTTGAGGGAGTGGAAAACATGCTTTAACCAGTTCGCTTCGGAGGCCGTGTATACACACATTCTGATTTTTGTGTGTCACCGGGAGACTTCTCAACACGCCACACGTGGCATGGGGTCGCACGGTTCGTGGCCCCGGACAAAATGCACTGCAAATACCTGAACAAGTTCACTCTTTTCGTTGATTTTGCCAAATCCCTTTATCCAAGACCTGTTCCTTTGACGTACCAGCCAGGGATTTGTAAAGAGGGATTTATATCCATTGTTTACGAGGCATTCGATCTCTCTCCAGGTCGCTAATAGGCCGTTGCATCGGGGCTTGCCAACGGTCTAATTGTGCTAAAAAAAACTAGCCGTTTATTTGGGTGTCCGAACTTAGTTTCATTGACAAAAAAATTATTAATGGCTAGAAATTTTTCAGATTTTTCACTGAAAATAAACCCATGCGGGAAAAAAATAAATATTCCTGACGTCAACTGGTTAAAATGATATTACAATTAATATGCACCAAAAATTAATTTATGGTGGGTTGGCACTTTTTTTACCATGAAACCAAGCTTAAAACAAACATTTCTGGTTGTTGGTAAATGGGTACATTCAGCTCGGTCCATTAACATCCATGGCCACAACCCCTAGTGTTGGGGTGGTTATCCGACTGAAACTGCACTAACCAAAACCAATATTTTGGAAGAATTTGCCATCCATTTTGTTGTTCTAGAATTTTTTTTTTTTTGCTGCATTGGTTTTTAAGGGATGAGGGCCAAAGTCATGGTACAGCCAAGCCTTTGAGAAGCAAGGCCCAGGCTACCTGGTCTCCTAATCTGACTTTTGTGAGTCATACAAAAGACAGCTGAGGTGTCAGTCAAATCTGTGTTAACAATAAGAGCTATTTCAGATATATTCATTACTAAAGGGTCCTTTGTGATCAGCTAGGAGATTATGTAGGGTCTGGGCCTGGCTGGTCTTCTCAAAGGCTTGGCTGTACCATGACTTTGGCCATCCTCCCTAAACAATTATTGCAGGAAGTTTATTGATGCTTTTTGATTGAAAGTGTATACACACTGTGCTATTTAATAATAATAATAATGTGGACTTATATAGCGCACGTATCCACCAAACTGGTGCTGAAGGCACATTACATTATTACCCCTACTCATCAGGCTCATAAATCATTCCTGAAACCATCTCAGCTCCCTGGGGATTATACAGCTCAATTGCTGCCATTACAGCGCATATAGGGCTAATCAAACACAACAACCAACTCTGCCCTCACAGGTACCCATTTACCCCTGGGTGGAGACAAGCAATTACGGTAAAGTGTCTTGCTCAAGGACACAAGCACCATGGTCGCGGTTGGGATTCAAACCCACATTCTGACGACTCGGCCATCAGAACACAAATCCGATGCACTAAACCGCTCGACCATGGCACTCCATTTGCGATTGATCTAGTTTGTGTAGCAGTAAGGTACTGACTTTTGGTTAAACAGTTGGCGAACTAACCGGTAACTCCCAGCACTATGCCGCCCCCCCCCCCCAAGTTAACCTTCAACCCAAAGGTCAAATTAAACTTGTGGCCCACTGCTCACCTTAGCTCGTATCTGCTTCAGGCTGTCTCGTTCTCTTAGCGTTGCCGTTGGGGGTTCCTTCAGAGAACCAAAATCTACCGTTATCCCGAATGGGATAGCTATCTCATCCGTTCGGGCGTATCGTCTCCCGATGGAGCCAGAACTGCTGTCTACCTTGTGAGAGATGTTGGCATCTGAGAGTGCTTTCGCTGTTAAAATGAAATAAGACATTGAGTGAGGGGATAACGTATGACAAACATTAATACTTGCCTAACCCTTATGAATGCCTACATAAGTGCGTTATAACAACTTCTTTATAAATAACTTGTTGGAATTTAAACATTCAATATCATCTTCATCCTTTATAAAGTAAATTTATTTTGAAACTTCAATAAATCAGAATGGCTATTAATAATAATGAAGACATTTTTAAAGCGCTCTTACACAAGGTATCACAGCTCTGTACATTATTAACCCTGCTCATCAGGCGCATAAATCATTCCTGAAACCATCTCAGCTCTCTGGGGAGTATACAACTCAATTGCTGCCATTACAGCTCATATAGGGCTAATCAAACACAACAACCAACTCTGCCCTCACAGGTACCCATTTACCCCTGGGTGGAGACAAGCAATTACGGTAAAGTGTCTTGCTCAAGGACACAAGCACCACGGTCGCGGTCGGGATTCGAACCCACATTCTGACGACACAGCCATCAGAACACAAATCCGATGCACTAAACCGCTCGGCCATGGCACTCCACGGTACCTTCCTAACCATTCACCTCTGTGTACCTAGGTTTGATTCCTACTCGGCCCAGAGCTGACATGTGGATTGGCTTTTCAGTCCAAAACTGATCACATGGAATTTCTAACTTGTCTGGAGTTTTTCTCCGACATCTGAAACCAAACATTCTCCTTTTCACAGGTTTTAGCAGGCTACAACGCTACATAGGAATATTTGTTTTCATTACAAGCGAGAAAGATATACATAATAATATTAAAGACCCTACACTATTAGCAATCTCTCAAAACATAAATGATAACAGTTTTATTTCAAACTTACTTAGTAGTGTAAAGTTGATTTAATTTTGCCCTCACCGACATATGTATAGCACTGTATACTCAGTGCTCTCCGAGTGTCTGTGAAAAAACTACACAGGCGACTCGGGCGATTGAACCCGATCTCCTCAGCGACTAGTGCAGACGTCTTAACGTCTCGACCACCGAGCTTGCCCGATGACAATTGGCCGGCTAGAATCCCATATAGCAGCGGGTTCCGCGATATATATAGGTTGGTGAAATTCTTGCGTCGGGAGATAATTTCACCAACCTATATACAGTGTCCCAAAAAGTGTCCCTCTAACTATTTCTGAAAATATACCAAAACCCCGAAATATATTTTGGAATTTTTCAATTGCACAGACACTCCTAATCCTTGGCCTAAACACCTGTGAGTTTTATGTAATCACAGGTGTTTACATCAAGGATTAGGAGTATCTGTGCAATTGAAAAAGTTCTTGGTTTTTGGTATATTTTCAGAAATAGTTAGAGTGACACTTTTTTTGGAACCCGCTGCTATATGGGATTCTCGGTGGCCGAGAGGTTAAGACGTCTGCACTAGTAAGCAGGAGGTCGTGGGTTCGAATCCCACCCGAGTCGTCGGTGTAGGGCAAAATTAAATCAATTGAATTTCACCAACCTATAGTGTAAAGTTGATTTGTGTCTCGGGTGCTATCGTTTGAGTAAAATTAATGGAATAATTTCCAAAGTGTAATACTCACATAGTGTCTGCACAAGAGGTTCAAAGTCCTTATTACCACTGAGAGGAAGAACAGAACACTTGTATGGAGCGATGATGGCTGGCAAGGTGAAATACTGAAAGATGATCCAAAAACAAAATCAATGTTAATATTTTGTTTATGAATTGTGATGTGCATGTAGACTCGAGTCTTGTTATTCACTCTTACAAAATAAGTTTCATTAAGGATGTTAGTATCTTTTAAAGAAATGTTGCAATTGATATTACACAAAGCAAAATGACCATCTTTATGGCCAATGACACCACATACATTGTACTATACAGAATTGTCTTTGTAAATTTATTTCATTTTGGAGGGTTGAGGTTACATACTACATGCTTTTTGCTTAAGTGAAGGATTTTGAAGCATTGCTATTTATCATCAAAAACACCTTTGTTTGTCAAATAAATACAAAATACTGTATCATGCTTTGCAAGTTAGCCCTAACCTTCCCAAATCCTCCAAAATCCACTTTGCTAAAGTGAAGGATTTTGGAGGATTGAGGTTATTAGGCATACTTGCCTTTCCATGGTACATGTACATCCTTGTTTGTTGTAGTGATTGCAAGGTCAGTGCTTGGGTCAGTGGACACTGTTTATTGCTCCATGCATGCAGGGAGGGTCCCTGGCCATGTACATGTATCACAGATTAGAAACACATGTGTGCATACATGTCAATGTGCTTGCTTTACTACTGAAGGATTTTGGAGGATTCAGGTTATGTGTAAGCAAGTGGGCCTAGGGAGTTAGGGAGGATTCAGGTTATGTGTAAGCAAGTGGGAGTTAGGGAGGATTCAGGTTATGTGTAAGCAAGTGGGCCTAGGGAGTTAGGGAGGATTCAGGTTATGTGTAAGCAAATGGGCCTAGGGAGTTAGGGAGGATTCAGGTTATGTGTAAGCAAGTGGGCCTAGGGAGTTAGGAAGGATTCAGGTTATGTGTAAGCAAGTGGGCCTAGGGAGTTAGGAAGGATTCAGGTTATGTGTAAGCAAGTGGGCCTAGGGAGTTAGGAAGGATTCAGATTATGTGTAAGCAAATGGGCCTAGGGAGTTAGGGTTAATGTAAAGTAGTTTGCAACATTTAATCTTATTAAGTTCTACATGTGGGCATTTCTACAAATTCCTCACATCATCTGTCGGTGAAACACTGTACTCCGATATGCCAGATCCAAGTTGCCCATAGAGATTGTGTCTAATCCAAAGTTATCTACACAAAATAATGCGCTGAAGACTTACCGATTCTCTGCTCGTCGCCCTCCCTGACTTTGAAGTTATGTTCCAAGATGGCGTACAGGATGCAGCCGACGCCAAACGAGGGCTCAATCACGGATGGCTTGATCTCTTCAACTGGAAGTCAACAGTGATAGACATTGTCATTGCATATTCGATACACCCACTGGTAAAATCAGAAGTCTGTTACCTACATGAAGTGTGCCAGCATGCTGTGACCCCCACACCACAGAATTGTACTCCAAATGTTTTGCTCCCCCTGCCCAGCCTGCCGTGGGGTATCAACTGCAAAATATGCCAAATGCAACTCACTATTGCTGCCCTATCGATCAACAGTGATATTACGACATGCGCCATCAACAGCTCAGGTACAGTGTGAATAGGGGGGTGTAACTACACGCCAATTCCACTAATTCTGTCGGTTTTGAGTTTTGGCAGAAAAATTATTGGAGGTCTCGAATTTTCCCTTACCATGAACTGTTTTCTGGAACCGTTTGACGGTAACCATGTCTGGCTTGAGAGTAAAAGATTTCCCATCTACCTGTATCTCTGATTCACTGTCACAGAATCAAAATCAAAATCAATAGTATATTTTTAGTATTTTGAGGAAAAAATATGAAAGGGAGTCACATGGACTGCACAGTTAACTTATTATTATTATTATATAATTAGATACCAGATCGAAAAGAAACAGAGGAATTTTCCATAAAAGCTTACTGTATTTTAAGATGCAAAAAAAAACGGTTACTGGCCTTACATTTTGAAGCTAGCAGGTTCTTTCCAAAGGTAAAATGGATGATATACAATCATACACAATGGTACTGTGTGGTGAATGCATCTAAACCGTACACGGTGATGTTATCTACTCAGCTAATCCACCATTCATAAACAGACAGTTGTCAAATGGTACTGTGTGGTGAATGCATCTAAACCGTACACGGTGCTGTTATCTACACAGCTAATCAACCATTCATAAACAGACAGTTGTCAAATGGTACTGTGTGGTGAATGCATCTAAACTGTACGTGGTACTGTTATCTGCACAGCTTATCCGCCATTCATAAACAGACAGAACTTTGTCAAATGGTACTGTGTGGTGAATGCATCTAAACTGTACGTGGTACTGTTATCTGCACAACTTATCCGCCATTCATAAACAGACAGTTGTCAAATGGTACTGTGTGGTGAATGCATCTAAACTGTACACGGTACTGTTATCTACACAGCTAATCCACCATTCATAAACAGACAGTTGTCAAATGGTACTGTGTGGTGAATGCATCTAAACTGTACACGGTACTGTTATCTGCACAGCTAATTCACCATTCATAAACAGACAGTTGTCAAATGGTACTGTGTGGTGAATTAATGCATCTAAACTGTACACGGTACTGTTATCTGCACAGCTAATACACCATTCATAAACAGACAGTTGTGAAATGGTACTGTGTGGTGAATGCATCTAAACTGTACGTGGTACTGTTATCTACACAGCGTATCCACCATTCATAAACAGACAGTTGTCAAATGGTACTGTGTGGTGAATGCATCTAAACTGTACGCGGTACTGTTATCTACACAGCTAATTCACCGTTCATAAACAGACAGTTGTCAACTGGTACTGTGTGGTGAATGTATCTAAACTGTACACGGTACTGTTATCTCAACAGCTAATCCACCATTCATAAACAGACAGTTGTCAAATGGTACTGTGTGGTGAATGCATCTAAACTGTAGGCCTACGTGGTATACTGTTATCTGCACAGCTAATCCACCATTCATAAACAGACAGTTGTCAAATGGTACTGTCTGGTGAATGCATCTAAACTGTACGTGGTACTGTTATCTGCACAGCTTATCCGCCATTCATAAACAGACAGTTGTCAAATGGTACTGTGTGGTGAATGCATCTAAACTGTACGTGGTACTGTTATCTACACAGCTAATCCGCCATTCATAAACAGACAGTTGTCTAGTGTTGAATGGTCAGTCAATTCATTGGAAAATTACACCAAGAATATGAGGGTTAATCTACCTTTTTTCCAGCAGGGCTTTCTCTAACTCCACGATCTGGTCCTCCGTTAGACTCGCCAAATGCTCCATGGCAAACTTGGCATCCTTCTTGAAGGCTTTACCCACAATGCCTTTCTGTGGGATGACCTCGATGACGTCAATGACCTTGTGAAGATGGTAGTCAAGGAACTCAACTAACTGGCTGATTGACAGCTGTCAATCAAAAATCACCTATTGTCTATCAGATGTATTATTCACTCTGTGTGCGTAGTTACTTTTTAAAAACAAGGCCAATAGCCACAAGAGTGTAAGGGGTTACATATGCGATATGTCATCCACCATGTAAGCAAGATTACCTTTTTTTTTATTGATGTTTTTCTTAAACTTAAATAGATCGTAAGTTGGTGGAAAGCAGGGCGTTCCATTGTAATGCTGTTCTAGGGAAGAAGCTATCCAAATGGAACTTACTCTTGATTTTGGGGAGTCAAAGATAGTGAGGGTGTGTTCACCTGCTTGTTTAGCAAAGCGAGTAACACGAGAGAAATCCCTGCACTTAGGTACTAGCTCATGTAGCTCAGCAGAACAATCCCTGTAATAATAACGGTAGAACAGTCAAAGGCTGCCTACATTCCTACGACGTGAGAGAGGTTGAAGGGAGGAAAAAACTGTGAGCATTGTACCCCTGTAGCTGTGAAAATGCATCTAGTGCTTAGATGGCTGGCAAATGAGTATTGTGTGAACATTAGGTTCTTTTATGGATAGAGCTGCACCACTCATTTTTACTCTTCAAGGTACTGCCTGACGAGGTTTTAGGAATGAGGTTTTAAAAAAGGATATAGGCTCCGGGAGTTTCTTCTCTGCGACCAGTTGGACCTTGGTAGCCTTAGAGTGGCAGTTGAGATCATAGCAGGATTTATCTGCACAGCCAACACATTCAATCCAACCCTGTATCAAGACAGCATATCAATAGCATGGTGAAATGAGACAGTATGAGACAAGCCTTCAACAGATGATTTCACTTGTGGCAGTCTATAAGCTAGGCTCTGAAAACGGGTGTCCACATTTTTTTATTCTCTGAAAAAAACAGGGTGTCGGTCTATATTCTTGTACGAGCACGGAGTGTTGACTACCAAGCTTTTTGAACCACCGGGTATACCTGGCAAACCGAGTGTTGTTAACACGTCCCACGACGAAATATCTATTGAGTGGCTACCACCAGCTTGTGGCCAATCAGAAGTGCAGCACTATCAAGTGAAATACAAGGAGACGGAAGGGGTTCAACTGTGTTCTTTCGATTGGATGGAAGAACATACAACAGCTGATGAAAGACAACTGACAAGCCGTTCACTTCATATCAGATGATAGTCATTGCTATTTGTAGAGCTGGGGCTAGCAAGGGAAGTGAAAGAATTGCATGTGTAACTCTTCCTGCCAGTTCTCCGACACAGCTGAAAAAGTACAGAGTATCATGGTCATTTACCGTTGAAGGCTTCCAAGTCCAAGCCAACTTTGATCCATTCGAAAATTTCAAGAGAGACATCGAAGTGACGCAGTAAGCAAAACAAGAAAGACAAACGATGGTACATGTCCAGATTTTGATCGAGTTCTTATGATGCCCTCTATTGATTACGTAGGCTTATAGTTTGGTTTGTACTGATCCAAGAGATGGCTCTGAACTACAATCAGAACCTAAAAGTTAACATGCACAATTCCAATAAAGCCAATATGGACATTTACAATAAAGAACAATTACAACCTCATAACAATAATAAAAAACATTAACAGAAATTTGCAAATTGTTACGCATCGGAAATCCGTATTAACTTTGAAAATGTAATTGAATTATAATTCATTTAAGACGCCGCGAGATAACAATCTTGAAGCTTGCAGCACAGAAAAGCGCTCTCATTAAAGTGGTAACATAAACAAAAAATATAAAACTTAAAAAAGGTTGTCTCTAAGAAGGCTGAAAGAAAGAAGGTTTTTCTGATCTCTGTGGGGAAAAGATAAAGTTGTTATAGTCTTGATTAAGTATTATATTTGTTATAAACTGTTAAGCTGTTAAAGTTCATTTGATATCTAGAGAAAAATATATTAATGATCACAGTTTTAAACTTATTTTTTGTGTAAGTTGACGATGGTATTAATCACCATTCGACAATTTTGTTGTCTGAGGTGATATCATTTTAGTAAAATTAGTAAAACAATTTCCCAACCGAATAGTCTTCCGGGAACAAACATTTCACGGAAGAATGAATACGAAAATACAATGTAATAGGCTGGAAGTTGGCTGATTAATGTATATCTTGATTTAAAAAGTAAGGATACTTTTAGTGGAGGTATTGGCAACATTACCAATAGTGTATAATGCATGGCTTTAAGATGTACAATAAGAATTTGTTATTAATTTTCTTAATAAGGTGACATCCAAAATTGTCAACATATCCCTCCCCCAAATAAGTAATTTTAAAAATATTTAATCTACATTTTTAAAGCAGCATTTAATGACATAATGGCAACCCCCTCATGTCATCCTTCCCACTTTTCAAGTATTTTTTACTGACAACTGTTTTGACAAATTGGACAGCACTTGTAAAATGTTCCATGTGTGAAATCTTTTCAAAAGAGCTTGCTTACAAGCAGACCTTCGAAAATTAAACATGGTTGTGTGATTTACATTGAAAGCCGTGTATAAGTATAACTATGCTTCCATTTTGTTTGTACATGCTAGAAAGTGCCAGAAAATATTCGCAAACAATAAATACAAACTGTCGTGGATTTGTTTAACTTTATCAAGGTGGTTGAGACAAGTATAAGTTGTTGCATTGTAAACAAATAATAATGAAATGTAAATGTTACTACCCGATCAATTGCAATGTTAGAAAAAAAGCTTATTAAACTATGTACATGTAAGTCAAATACTTTGCTGAATAGACAATTTGTAATATATTCAGTGCTCAAACAGGATATGAATTGGATTTAAATTGTTACCATTGTTTTCTGAAAGAGTGGAAAGGTTAAAGGACAAAAAATGATACGATCAAATCTTATTTTGTAAATAATCGTAGTGGAAAATATATTTACTCAAATTGCTGTAATATAAATGATGTGAGACATAATAGCATGACTTATTTACACATACAAAAGTTAATGTCAAACAATGGAAGGAAAAAGCTTGTGTTGTTTACAAAGGCAGTCATCACAGTCAATATGTTATATTTTGATGGGATGACATCAGCATGAATGTTTGTCATCATAAGTAAGGCACGATTTCTCAAATGTTAGAAAGAGGAATTTGAAAAAGGAAAACAAATTTAAAATGTAACATACATGTAATAGTTTTCATGAAGATATGATTAAGTGGAAGGTTTTTCCTGGTCAGACTCTGTGGACTCAAAATGTCTGCCGCCTCGTGTCACTGTGTTCCCAGGTTGTATGTACACTGAGGCGTAGTCGTCCAATGTGATTATAGTACATTACATGTTAAGTCGCAGGTAATCTCTCTATACGTGATGGTGCTGTTGATGAAAAGCGCCCTCTCTGGAATGCCATTTTAGACATGGGAGTATTAAATGCATGTTCAGTGTGAATCCTTATTTTCTTGTAATTTTTGGTTTCGTTAAAGGGAATGTACAATTTTTGAAATTACCCGATTGCAAAATGACAAAATTGTTAGCCAAAACATAGCTTCTGCCTGGATTGCTTTTATTTAAGAAAAAACACGAAACATATGCACATTTTAAAAACTTTTCTCATGAATTGTTCACAAATTGATTATTAAATGTATGTATATCTTGATTCAAAAAGAGTAAGCATACTCATAGAAGCAGTTTTGCCAACATTACCAATGTTGTACCTTGTATGTATATCTTGATTCAAAGAGAGTAAGCATACTCATAGAAGCAGTTTTGCCAACATTACCAATGATGTACCTTGTATCTATATCTTGATTCAAAGAGAGTAAGCGTACTCATAGAAGCAGTTTGGCCAACATTACCAATGATGTACCTTGTATGCATATCTTGATTCAAAGAGAGTATGCGTACTCATAGAAGCAGTTTGACCAACATTACCAATGATGTACCTTGTATGCATATCTTGATTCAAAGAGAGTAAGCGTACTCATAGAAGCAGTTTGGCAAACATTACCAATGATGTACCTTGTATGCATATCTTGATTCAAAGAGAGTATAAGCGTACTCATAGAAGCAGTTTGGCCAACATTACCAATGATGTACCTTGTATGTATATCTTGATTCAAAGAGAGTAAGCGTACTCATAGAAGCAGTTTGGCCAACATTACCAATGATGTACCTTGTATGCATATCTTGATTCAAAGAGAGTATAAGCGTACTCATAGAAGCAGTTTGGCCAACATTACCAATGATGTACCTTGTATGTATATCTTGATTCAAAGAGAGTAAGCGTACTCATAGAAGCAGTTTGGCCAACATTACCAATGATGTACCTTGTATGCATATCTTGATTCAAAGAGAGTAAGCGTACTCATAGAAGCATCAGTTTGGCCAACATTACCAATGATGTACCTTGTATGTATATCTTGATTCAAAGAGAGTAAGCGTACTCACAGAAGCAGTTTGGCCAACATTACCAATGATGTACCTTGTATGTATATCTTGATTCAAAGAGAGTAAGCGTACTCATAGAAGCAGTTTGGCCAACATTACCAATGCTGTACCTTGTATGTATATCTTGATTCAAAGAGAGTAAGCATACTCATAGAAGCAGTTTGGCCAACATTACCAATGCTGTACCTTGTATGTATATCTTGATTCAAAGAGAGTAAGCGTACTCATAGAAGCAGTTTTGCCAACATTACCAGTGCTGTACCTTGTATGTATATCTTGATTCAAAGAGAGTAAGCGTACTCATAGAAGCAGTTTTGCCAACATTACCAGTGCTGTACCTTGTATGTATATCTTGATTCAAAGAGAGTAAGCGTACTCATAGAAGCAGTTTGGCCAACATTACCAATGATGTACCTTGTATGTATATCTTGATTCAAAGAGAGTAAGCATACTCATAGAAGCATGCAGTTTGGCCAACATTACCAATGCTGTACCTTGTATGTATATCTTGATTCAAAGAGAGTAAGCGTACTCTATAGAAGCAGTTTGGCCAACATTACCAATGCTGTACCTTGTATGTATATCTTGATTCAAAGAGAGTAAGCGTACTCATAGAAGCAGTTTGGCCAACATTACCAGTGCTGTACCTTGTATGTATATCTTGATTCAAAGAGAGTAAGCATACTCATAGAAGCAGTTTGGCCAACATTACCAATGATGTACCTTGTATGTATCATTGATTCAAAGAGAGTAAGCATACTCATAGAAGCAGTTTGGCCAACATTACCAATGTTGTACCTTGTATGTATATCTTGATTCAAAGAGAGTAATTAAGCATACTCATAGAAGCAGTTTGGCCAACATTACCAATGCTGTACCTTGTATGTATATCTTGATTCAAAGAGAGTAAGTATACTCATAGAAGCAGTTTGGCCAACATTACCAATGTTGTACCTTGTATGCATATCTTGATTCAAAGAGAGTAAGCGTACTCATAGAAGCAGTTTGGCCAACATTACCAATGATGTACCTTGTATGTATATCTTGATTCAAAGAGAGTAATTACTCATAGAAGCAGTTTGGCCAACATTACCAATGATGTACCTTGTATGCATATCTTGATTCAAAGAGAGTAAGCGTACTCATAGAAGCATCAGTTTGGCCAACATTACCAATGATGTACCTTGTATGTATATCTTGATTCAAAGAGAGTAAGCGTACTCATGGAAGCAGTTTGGCCAACATTACCAATGCTGTACCTTTTATGTATATCTTGATTCAAAGAGAGTAAGCGTACTCATAGAAGCAGTTTGGCCAACATTACCAGTGCTGTACCTTGTATGTATATCTTGATTCAAAGAGAGTAAGCATACTCATAGAAGCAGTTTGGCCAACATTACCAATGATGTACCTTGTATGTATATCTTGATTCAAAGAGAGTAAGCATACTCATAGAAGCAGTTTTGCCAACATTACCAATGTTGTACCTTGTAGGCCTATGTATATCTTGATTCAAAGAGAGTAAGCATACTCATAGAAGCAGTTTTGCCAACATTACCAATGTTGTACCTTGTATGTATATCTTGATTCAAAGAGAGTAAGCATACTCATAGAAGCAGTTTGGCCAACATTACCAATGCTGTACCTTGTATGTATATCTTGATTCAAAGAGAGTAAGTATACTCATAGAAGCAGTTTGGCCAACATTACCAATGTTGTACCTTGTAGGCCTATGTATATCTTGATTCAAAGAGAGTAAGCATACTCATAGAAGCAGTTTTGTCAACATTACCAATGGACCTTGTATGTATATCTTGATTCAAAGAGAGTAAGCATACTCATAGAAGCAGTTTTGCCAACATTACCAATGATGTACCTTGTATGTATGTCTTGATTCAAAGAGAGTATAGCATACTCACAGAAGCAGTTTGGCCAACATTACCAATGTTGTACCTTGTATGTATATCTTGATTCAAAGAGAGTAAGCATACTCACAGAAGCAGTTTTGTCAACATTACCAATGTTGTACCTTGTATGTATATCTTGATTCAAAGAGAGTAAGCATACTCATAGAAGCAGTTTTGCCAACATTACCAATGATGTACCTTGTATGTATATCTTGATTCAAAGAGAGTAAGCGTACTCATAGAAGCAGTTTGGCCAACATTACCAAACTTGTATGTATATCTTGATTCAAAGAGAGTAAGCGTACTCATAGAAGCAGTTTGGCCAACATTACCAATGCTGCACCTTGTATGTATATCTTGATTCAAAGAGAGTAAGCGTACTCATAGAAGCAGTTTGGCCAACATTACCAATGTTGTACCTTGTATGTATATCTTGATTCAAAGAGAGTAAGCGTACTCATAGAAGCAGTTTGGCCAACATTACCAATGCTGTACCTTGTATATCTTGATTCAAAGAGAGTAAGCGTACTCATAGAAGCAGTTTGGCCAACATTACCAATGATAGGTAAAACTTGTAGCTTTGCATGGTGAGGATGATAAGTAAGACTAATTGCGGTGACACCATGTGGAATCTCAATTGAGTAGTAATTAGTTCTGAAAAGAACTGGGGGTACAACTCGACGTTTCGATCAATGATGTACCTTGTATGCATATCTTGATTCAAAGAGAGTAAGCGTACTCATAGAAGCAGTTCGGCCAACATTACCAATGATGTACCTTGTATGCATATATTGATTCAAAGAGAGTAAGCATACTCATAGAAGCAGTTTGGCCAACATTACCAATGCTGTACCTTGTATGTATATCTTGATTCAAAGAGAGTAAGCATACTCATAGAAGCAGTTTGGCCAACATTACCAATGTTGTACCTTGTAGGCCTATGTATATCTTGATTCAAAGAGAGTAAGCATACTCATAGAAGCAGTTTTGTCAACATTACCAATGGACCTTGTATGTATATCTTGATTCAAAGAGAGTAAGCATACTCATAGAAGCAGTTTTGCCAACATTACCAATGATGTACCTTGTATGCATATCTTGATTCAAAGAGAGTAAGCATACTCACAGAAGCAGTTTTGCCAACATTACCAATGATGTACCTTGTATGTATATCTTGATTCAAAGAGAGTAAGCATACTCACAGAAGCAGTTTGGCCAACATTACCAATGTTGTACCTTGTATGTATATCTTGATTCAAAGAGAGTAAGCATACTCACAGAAGCAGTTTTGTCAACATTAGGGCATACCAATGTTGTACCTTGTATGTATATCTTGATTCAAAGAGAGTAAGCATACTCATAGAATCAGTTTGGCCAACATTACCAATACTGTACGTTGTATGTATATCTTGATTCAAAGAGAGTAAGCATACTCATAGAAGCAGTTTTGCCAACATTACCAATGATGTACCTTGTATGAATATCTTGATTCAAAGAGAGTAAGCGTTCTCAGAGAAGCAATTTGGCCAACATTACCAATGCTGTACCTTGTATGTATATCTTGATTCAAAGAGAGTAAGCGTACTCATAGAAGCAGTTTGGCCAACATTACCAGTGCTGTACCTTGTATGTATATCTTGATTCAAAGAGAGTAAGCGTACTCATAGAAGCAGTTTGGCCAACATTACCAATGATGTACCTTGTATGTATATCTTGATTCAAAGAGAGTAAGCATACTCATAGAAGCAGTTTTGCCAACATTACCAATGCTGTACCTTGTATGTATATCTTGATTCAAAGAGAGTAAGCATACTCATAGGAGCAGTTTAGCCAACATTACCAATGCTGTACCTTGTATGTATATCTTGATTCAAAGAGAGTAAGCGTACTCATAGAAACAGTTTGGCCAACATTACCAATGATGTACCTTGTGTGTATATCTTGATTCAAAGAGAGTAAGCATACTCATAGAAGCAGTTTGGCCAACATTACCAATGATGTACCTTGTGTGTATATCTTGATTCAAAGAGAGTAAGCATACTCATAGAAGCAGTTTTGCCAACATTACCAATGCTGTACCTTGTATGTATATCTGGATTCAAAGAGAGTAAGCATACTCATAGAAGCAGTTTTGCCAACAACAAATTTTGTGCATTCCCTTTCAGTACATTTGTAATAATACTTTCAATTAAGTCATCTCACCAAGTAATTTACAGGGGAATAGATAAAGAGTACCGTAATAAAGTGAGTTAATGAATATATAACTTTGTGTGTTATATTCATTATTGGTTGATAACATACGGGTTAACAAAGCTTTGGTCAATTATTCGGTGAAGGCCTAGAGTCTCAGTTGAAAAAAATGTTCTTCCCTTTTACATCGATTGGTAATTTTCTTTCATTTGTACGAAATACACTGCTTGAGTCGAAACGTATTGCCACTATGGACCTTTTCTGCAGTTAGAAAAAGTAAATAAAAACGAAACGTAAACTACTGACGGTTTAACAATGCTTCAGTAAATTATTTTGTCGATAACAATATCATTTAAAAGCAAACTTCTCCACAAATAAATTGAAGTCAACCGATTAAAACAAATTTGCAGGTGAAATAGCCAGACTCACGGAATATAAATAGTTAAAGTAATGTATGCAGTGAGTACAAATTTGGGAGGTTCATATTTCCACTTGTTTTCATTGTTGTACCCTGCTGTTTGGTTTCCCATGATTTTGCACATGGGGATTCTGAGATTTTTGTCTCAGACATTGGGAGGGGGGGGGGTATGCTGCCTCATGAGCCCTGTAATCATGTGACTGATATAAATACTATAGGCAGGCAGGGCCGTAGCGAGCGTAGGGGGTGGGGGTGGGGTGTGACACCATCAATCATTTTTGTCAGTTGGCATTTAGAGCCTCAGTCGGCAAATGAAGCATCTAAATGAAGGTACTATAGAGCAAGGGTTTGCCGACTGCAAATATATTGTGTTTCTAAGCACTGATGATTTGCCGAGTTGTTTGTTATCAATTGTTTTTAATTTGAAATTTTACTCAAGTAGGTTCAAGTAGGTTCATTTATTTTCCACAGTATCAAAACAGTAATGACAATATCAATCAAGAGAAGTCAAGTACAAGAAAATATTACTGGAAAAATTAAAGAATAGATGCAAAGCAAAAGTGATACTGCAGAGGGATCCATTGATGAAGCAAAGCTTGTAGGCAATGGTCCCTTGATAACATGCACGCGCATTGAGACAGAGATAAAAATAAAGTTGAATGAACCATGAAGGTCCGTGGTCAAGCCACCAGTGAACAAAATATAAAAGTAGGTCTCAATGCACATGCATGTTCACAAAGAAAAACAACCATTACTAAACCAACAATGGACTAACACAGACAAAGGACAACAACTACACAGACGGTCTTGAAAGGTCAGGTAATATGGATTAGAATGTACAAGTATACTGTTACGAATCTTACCCTTTGATTTTGATAAATATTAGTACCCTCTATTTCACTACTTCCACTTCCAATATTTTGCTTACGATGCAATTTCAAGCAGTCTAAGTCCCAGGGTTGTTTCCCCGGACCCTCGATTGTCCGCTATGAATATGCAATCCATACAAGGACGCTACTTTTGCTCATGCATATCCAGCGCTAACGCAATGCATAATGCAACACCAGCGAGAGCCTTGCGTGCGTGCCACACCCTCCCGCCACGTGGCTTGGAGCCGTCCTTTGGACTTAGTCTATTTTCCGAATACTTTCCTCGGAGTCCACCCCTTCACACCGAACACGGTTCGTGGGTGAACCACGGCCAAACAGTCACCGTGACTGACCCGATCAGTCATTAGCCGTGGCCCGCGTGTAGTGCTCCCTACCCAAGCACAGCCGCTGTTCCCCTCATGCAGTAATAGCTTAGCATCCAAGCAAATAGCTTAACATGCCCGGTAAGCATTTTATAATAATAATAATAATCAGAACATTTATATAGCGCTCTTTACACAGGTGTAAATGAGATGCACAAGGCATCCACAGGGTCCCACAGCGCTTAGAAAGAAAAGGAGGATTATTGGAAAAGGTGGGTTTTGAGGGCCGACTTGAATTGTTTCAAAGTAGGGGCCTGCCGAAGTTCCCGAGGAAGTCCGTTCCAGAGAAAAGGTGCAGCAGCAAAGAAACCTTTGCAGCCAAAGGAATTTGCAAGGTTGGTTCTGGGCACGGTGAGTGTAGACTTATCAGATGATGATCGTAGGCAACGGCTGGGATGATAAATGGAAATGAGGTCCTGGAGGTATGACGGAGCGGTGTTTTGGAGGCATTTGTAAGTCATTACTAAAACTTTGAACTTTATACGTTGAGGTATACGTAACCAGTGGAGTCTAAGATAGAAGGGGTAACATGATCAAATTTACGTGCTCGGAATATAACCCTAGCAGCCCTATTCTGGAGAAGTTGCAGGCGCTGTAGATCCTTATCTGAAGAACTGAACAGAAGCGAGTTTGCGTAGTCAAGACGGGATGTAACAAGAGCTCTGACCACGTGATGACACGTAGATTGATCAATATACTTCCGGATGTGTGATATATTTCTAATGTGTGAATTTACGGACCTACAAATGGCAGAGACATGAGCTGACATAGTCATTGTACTATCAAAAATAACACCGAGGTTCCTAACAGTTTGAGATGGACTAATTGAGAGATGACCAATTTCAAGCTTTAAATGCGACAGTTTACTTAATTGAACACGATTTGCCGCAATAAAAAACTCAGTCTTGTTGTCATTTAAGCACAACATATTTGAAGACATCCAACCTTGGACATCCGTAATACAGTTTAACATGAGTGAAAGTGATCTACTGACTTCACTTGGGTTCTTAGGATCAAAACTAGTGTATAACTGCAAATCGTCAGCGTACATGTGAAATTTAACATCATCGTGACGACTGATAACATTGGATATAGGGCGGACATAAAATGAAAATAATTGAGGGCCAACACATGAGCCTTGAGGCAGACCATAGCTCAGTGTCTTGACATCTGAGACTTCATTTGTAACTTTGACCACACATGTTCGACCATGTAAGTAAGACTTGAACCAGCCAAGTACACTACCTTGTAACTTAAAAATACCGTTAAGCCGAGAGATTAACACATCATGATCAACAGTGTCAAATGCAGCCGACATGTCAAGCAACACCAAGAAGACGGCCCTCCGACTATCAAGAGCATAAATGATGTCGTTTTTAACCGTAGGAGGGCCGTCTCCGTGCTGTGGCCGGACCTGTAGGCTGACTGAAATTTACAATTCAAATTTAAGGAATCATTATGAGCAGAAACACACTTCAATACAGCTTTCTCAATGACTTTAGAGACAAAGGCCAAATTTGAAACTGGCCGATAGTTCTTGAGATTGTCTTTATCGAGAGATGCTTTCTTTGTGATTGGTGACACAATGGCAACTTTGAGTGCTGTAGGAAAGGTCCCTGATGAGAGTGATTCATTGACAATGGATGTAATAACAGGTAAAATAATATCAATGTTTTGTTTGAGAAGCCATGTCGGTACTGGATCCAATGAGCAAGATTTGTTTGTTAATTGTGAGATAATCTTGCGCATCTCCTCTTGATCAAAGGTATTAAAGGAAGATAATGGTATGCAATTCTGGTCACACTGGTCACTTGTTGCTGGAGAGTAGGGTGGTGCTGGAACGTTTGTGCTTTTATGAGTGATCGTTTTCCTGATTTGAGCAATCTTCTCAATGAAGAAGTCACTGAATTGACCACAAAGATTTTGCACACGTTTCTACCCTTAGACGCGGAAGCCAAGCTTCTCATTGGCTAAGACGCTAAAGTAGGCTACTGTTTTATTCATTCCTAGGCACCAGATTTCTATATAATCCCCAAGATTTTCCCCCTTGAACACGCCCTCCTTTCTAAGTTGTCGATCACTTCACTTTCGTCAAATACCTTACCTTATATGGAACAAGGACCTGTTGTATGTCATGATTTTGCACACGTTTCTACCCTTAGACGCGGAAGCCAAGCTTCTCATTGGCTAAGACGCTAAAGTAGGCTAATGTTTTATTCATTCCTAGGCACCAGATTTCTATATAATCCCCAAGATTTCCTGATCTCAGCGGTAGTGCGGTTCCGAATGAAATTTATGCGACTCGATCCGATCCGATCCATGACAGTGCGATATACCGAACTATTACGGTCCAGAGCCTCGTTCGGCGAACCAATGGTGCAGGGCGTCGATATGGCCATTGGTTCGCCTACATGTAGCTGTGCGGTCTGATACACACTCTGGCCCCGTCCAGACACCCCGTGTAGTCAAGCCCCGGTGGTCCCCGTCGTAGAGACCGACCAGCGCCCGTCTCTTGGTATAGCAGTGCCCGTACCGTATGCCGAGTGACAAGCCGCATGAACGAACGATGATCCCCGCTGACTGTACCCAATAGTTGGTATTCGTACACCCTATTCGGAACTTAGCACAAGTATATAAGTTTAACTATTGACATGTACCTATACGCTACCACTCCTGTCATACATGTTACTAGTGCCATTGTTAAATAGTGATGTTAATAATAAACCAACCCCATTGATTGAGATTGTCACAACAAAGTTTGTGTCCGACTATTATTTGTTGACCCACGAAAGTGGGGAATGCAACACTGGTGGCAGCGGTGGGATACAAACTTTAACACTCTATCGATATGAGAACTTTTATGAACACTTCTATGAACACTTAGTTATATTTAAACCCCGGCACGACCATAATGCCAATGTTAGCCAGTCTGTTAGAATAAGCACCACCGCCTTCACTGCACGTATCAATGAACAATAGTCTATGACCTTCTAGTCTCCATTTCCAGTAAAGTGTACCCAAAAACAACATGCCTAAAAAGTTTCGTAAATCCCGTAGGCTAAGTGCCTCAGCAGAAGCCGGCGACCTCGAAACGTCATTTGCGTCTGTGTCACTAGGCAGTGACGAGACCCAGCTGGAGACCCTCAGAGAACAGCTAAAGCAGGCAGAGAAACGTGCAGTGGAGGCCGAGCAAAGGGCAGCAGCACTGACTAAGTCGAGTGCGCCCTCTCTGTCCGGGACACCCTCGTCTCAATCTGACAAATCACCGGCGTTCACCGATGACTCCCCCGTACACCCAGACCCCCATTGTTCAAGTTCCCCAGTCAAGAACATCATGAATGAACTTTTAGACAAACCAGTTTCACCAGCACCCGTGCCCACATCCAAGAAAAATGTTTGATGTTCCTCGTTTAGCAAGGTGAATTCAACGGTACAATGGCATGGGAAGGATTCATCCGCCCCTTCATGAGCCTAGCAGAGGTCTGCGGATGGTCTGCGGCGGAAAAGAAGTTTCGCCTCGTCAGCAGCCTTAAAGGGAAAGCTGCTGAATTTGTCTTCCAACAACTTGACCCATCCACCGTTGAGGACTTCGACAAACTAGTCGCCGCTCTGGAAAGCCGGTTTGCCGAACGCCTCCCCCAGAACACTTGGCTTTCTATGCTCGAAAGCAAGACATTTCTACCCAAAGATAGCCTGACCGAGTATGTTGCAGACATACGCCGCCTAGTGATGCGAGGGTATCCTACAGCAGATGCTGGCACACGAGAAAGTATCGCCCTCTGTCACTTTCTCAAGGGGCTCCCTGACCAACAAACTGTAGTGTCCATTGGAATGACAAACCCAAAGACATTAGAGGAGGCGAGGACGGCCGTGGAAAATTTCATGAGTTTGCGGGTAAGCGTAAACCTGGCTAAAAATTCCCTTCGTGTCCATGCCGTCCAAGCCGCAAACCAAGCCCCATCCTCCAAAGCCCCAGTAACAGAGACCGACTATGTTACTCAAAAACAAATGTCTCAGTTCACAGAGAATATCGATCGCCGACTAACCGGAATAGTTCGATTAATTAAAGACAATCGTTCAACCGGCAGAAACAAAGCCCCTGATTCCAAAAATAAGAATAGTGCACAGTCAAAGGCGACCAATGTGACCTGCTATAACTGTGGCGAACTCGGCCACTTTGCCAATAGTTTCCCCCAACACGCGGCAAAAAAAGAGCCGACCGCTACCCAACCCCCACAAGCGGAAAACTAGAAGGGACCGTGCCGTCCGGCCTGGCATCGGTCCAACCCTCTTGTGAACAATCCATTATCCGAATGGGCAGGCAGCCATTCACAGGCATGTCTGCATTTTTACAAGTACAAACTTACGGTTTAAATACCGAACTTTTAGTAGACACAGGGGCGGCAGTGACCATTATTTCCTCAGCGCTTTTCAGCATGATACCCGCCGAAAAACGCCCTCAACTTAAGTCCCCACATGAATGTGTAAAACTGGAAACTGCGAACAATGAACTTATTGAAGTCGATGGTATTGCCACTATGGACATTAGTATTGGCGAACAACAATTACAGTGGGACGCGTTTGTTGCTCCCATTAAGGATGAAGGAATCCTCGGCTATGACTTTTTGTATTTCTTTGACTGCATACTTGAGGCACGGCGCGGCATACGTATTGCTGGCACTTGGGTTCAGTGGACGGTCAAGGGTTCACCTCCATGTGTAATGACAATTTCATTGAAAGAAAACACCACCGTACCAGCCTGCAGTGAATGGATTGCAGAAGGCGTAGCCGATACTCATAAACTCATCTCGAACTTTGCTGTGGTAGAAGCAGCAGTTGAAAAGAACATTGATCAAAATATCGTGGTCGGCAGCTCCCTCGTTGACCCCAGGCGGCAAGATATCGGTATACCTGTCCGGCTCATGAACACATCACCAGAGAACATTGAACTCCGGGCAGGTACAGTCATTGGACACCTGCACGAGATTGACACAGTTGAACTCATAGACGAACAAGAGAACCGCGAAACAGATCATCTCTATCGAGCGATGCGCGTATGCAGAGTGCATGCGTGCAAATCTTCATCCTCAGTCGCACCCAACGCCCCAAACCCCCGTGATGGCCCCGAAAAATGGTCCGAGAACCTCGAAAAACTCTATGAGAGGAGTTGTAAAAATCTGTCCTCTCCTCAACAAAAATCATTGGCGGAACTTTTGACAAGACATGTGAACACTTTCTCAAAGTCCGCTGAGGACTTGGGCCGAACAGCAATAGTGGAGCACGCTATTGACACTGGTGACACTCGCCCCATACGTCAGCCGCCCAGACGCCCCCCAAAAGCATTTCAGGGCGAGGAAGAGAAAATACTGGAAAGCCAACTGAAGGCAGGGGTGATACAAGAATCAACATCCCCCTGGGCTTCACCAATGGTTTTTGTGCGAAAGAAAGATGGCACGACACGCCCATGTGTCGACTACCGAAAGTTAAATAACGTAACGCGCCGTGACGCATACCCGTTACCACGGATTGATGACTGCCTAGATTGCCTCAGTGAACCAAGATTTTCAGCACACTTGATCTGCAGTCAGGCTACTGGCAGATTAAGATGAAAGAGGAAGACCGTCCTAAAACCGCGTTCGTGACCCGTAGTGGCCTATACGAATACATCACTATGCCATTTGGACTTTGTAACGCACCGAGCACGTTCGAGTGTTGCATGGAACTTGTGCTTAAAGGGTTACAGTGGAAAACCTTGCTGATATATCTTGATGACGTCATCATCATATCCTCAACATTTCAAGAGCACATACAGCGTCTTGAAGAAGTTTTGAAACGGCTCGGAAACGCCGGGTTGAAACTAAAACCAAGCAAGTGTGAGCTCTTCCGTGATGAAGTTCTTTTTCTGGGTCACACCGTAACCCAGGATGGTGTTAAACCAGATCCCAGCAAGGTTGCTGCAGTTCAAGACTGGCCGACACCTAAGAATATCACTGATGTACGCTCGTTTCTTGGACTCTGTTCTTACTATCGTCGATTTATAGCGAAGTTCTCCCGAACTTTTATCTGAAGGACTGGAAAAAGTTCAGCCTATCCCCTTCGCGACAGTTCTCATACTGATGGCAACAGTGGTAACACTCCTCTTTGGTGTTATTTGCAAACTCGGCAACTGTATTTGGCGCTCGTGCAGTACAGTTATCAACGACATGTGGGTATCGACTCCCGTCGGCTGTTTTGCAAACACAGCTGGAGAAACTCCCAGACAAGCCGTATTGTCCAACGCCTCGCCAGGGATATTGCAACAAGATGTGATGTCAAAGTCAGCAGAAAACTCCTCCGAAACTAGCAATGTTAACGGTGATAAACAGGATGAACCAGAGCGAAGTGACATGAACTGTAACACGCCCTGCGCCCCCGACAAGGGCGCCTTAGCCGGTTTTAGTACCGGGCCGCAACTTACAGAACTATCCCACTTCACTCCAAAGACCAAAATCCACGATAGTGACTTGTTTAACGTACATGTAATCTCCATGCACGACGATGCCGGTTCAAATGCTGGTCAGCAACAAGACACACCTTGGGTGAACGGTTACTCCTCTGACGAAATCGCCAAAATGCAGAGAACTGATATTGGCGTAATATTGGATTGGTTAGATAAATCCCTCCAGCGGCCAGGAAGAGACTTGGCCGCCAGTCAAAGTCCAGCAACCCGAAAACTCTGGTTGTTATGGCAACAACTTATCGTCCGAAACGGTGTCCTCTACAAGAGATGGGTAACTACGGACAAAACTCAATCATACTTGCAGCTTGTGGTACCAAAAGAGCTGCAAGACACCATCTTGCGAGCAACGCATGATGCTGTGACATCCGCCCATCTCGGTGTAAAGAAAACTGTTCACAAGACAAAACGCAAATTCTACTGGTACCGGCTGAAAGAATCAGTCCGGAATTGGATAAGAAAATGTGCGAAGTGTGGAGCCCGGAAGCGGCCCCACAAAACACCACGAGCCCCCCTTCAAGACTAGAGAGTTGGCGCACCTATGGATAGACTGGTAACTGATATCCTTGGCCCCTTACCAATCAGTGAGCAGGGTAATCGATACATCTTGCTCGTTGGTGACCAGTTCTCGAAATGGATGGAAGCCTATGCCATCCCTGACCAGACAGCAAAGACAGTTGCCCACAAAATAGTCTATGAATTTATCTCAAGATTTGGTGTCCCCCTTGATCTACACTCAGACCAAGGCAGAAACTATGAATCTAATTTGTTCCGTTCTGTTTGTAAGCTGTTAGAGATAACAAAACACGAACATCACCCTATCATCCATCGGCCAACGGCCAAGCTGAAAATTTTAACCAAGTCCTTGTGAACATGATTTCAGCTTACGTTGATGATAACCAAAGAAACTGGGACATCCATCTCCCTCTTCTAACATCAGCATATAGAAGTTGCCAGCACGAGACGACTGGTTACTCCCCGAATATGCTTATGCTTGGTCGTGAGACTCACGCGCCCATCGACTTAATGTTTGGTGGCCCACCCCAAGATGAAGTCCATCCCCCAAATGAGTGTGAGTACGTCATTGCACTCAAAGAGAGGATGACCAAGGTCCATCATATAGTCCGTGAACACCTTGGTCAAGCCAGTCAACGACAGAAAAGAGACCACGACACAAGAATTTCACATCACAACTACGCAGTTGGTGATCTTGTGTATTTTATGGACAGCACCAAGACGCCAGGTCTTTCCCCAAAACTGAAAAAGGTTAAATGGATAGGACCTTGCATCATTGAACGAACACTAAGCGATTTACTCTTTGTACTCCGTTTAAAACAGAGAGGGAAATCCAAAGTTTTACATCATGATCGTTTAAAACGATACTTCAGCGACGATGTGCCACCATGGATGAAGGAAATGCAAAAACTTTTGAAAGAAAAGTCAGCAGTGGACCCAGCCGTCCATATCCCTGACACACGCGATCCCCAGACCATCAGTACGAGTTCTGATGATCCCCCTTCCCAACCACCCAAGAATGACCATCGCCCCCCGTCATCCACGGTACCATCGAACATTGCCCCTCCCACAAGAAGAAGCCAACGTACCACGCGCACACCATCCAGGTTTCTTACTTAGCTCCCTTCACTGATGCTGCTCGCATATTTGACCTCTTTAGGTCAAGGAACTCGTAGTAAACAAACAGAGCAGAGCAGTGACGACCCATTCATTCATAAATTTGCAGCCCAGACTGTACACTCTACAAGAATGTGTGCGGTTGTATTAAATCTGATATGGCTATGTAGGAGATGCCACGCGACAGCGTCCGAACTGTACTTGTGCGTGTGTACACGGTACATGTAACTGTATATGAGAATACGTGTTTTAAGTTTTCCGTAGTAGATTGTATATTTATTTACAGAATTAATTGCCTAGACGTTTTTTTTGGTAGTTTGTAGACCAAAACTACAAAAGTGACACTTGATGAACTATTTTGAACTCTAAGATTATGCCTCGTCGAATGAACTCTATGACTTTTGTTTTCATCAGCACGACATCGCGTAGCTGATTCACCATGTGATCATCTATGAACTTTAGATTTTATGAACAGTAATATTGTTATTGTTTTCTTAATGATTTTAACCTATTTCCTTGTTAACGCAAAACGAGGACGTTTTGAAACTACAGGGGGAATAGTGTTACGAATCTTACCCTTTGATTTTGATAAATATTAGTACCCTCTATTTCACTTCTTCCACTTCCAATATTTTGCTTACGATGCAATTTCAAGCAGTCTAAGTCCCAGCGTTGTTTCCCCGGACCCTCGATTGTCCGCTATGAATATGCAATCCATACAAGGACGCTACTTTTGCTCATGCATATCCAGCGCTAACGCAATGCATAATGCAACACCAGCGAGAGCCTTGCGTGCGTGCCACACCCTCCCGCCACGTGGCTTGGAGCCGTCCTTTGGACTTAGTCTATTTTCCGAATACTTTCCTCGGAGTCCACCCCTTCACACCGAACACGGTTCGTGGGTGAACCACGGCCAAACAGTCACCGTGACTGACCCGCTCAGTCATTAGCCGTGGCCCGCGTGTAGTGCTCCCTACCCAAGCACAGCCGCTGTTCCCCTCATGCAGTAATAGCTTAGCATCCAAGCAAATAGCTTAACATGCCCGGTAAGCATTTTTCCCCTTGCACACGCCCTCCTTTCTAAGTTGTCGATCACTTCACTTTCGTCAAATACCTTACCTTATATGGAACAAGGACCTGTTGTATGTCATGATTTTGCACACGTTTCTACCCTTAGACGCGGAAGCCAAGCTTCTCATTGGCTAAGACGCTAAAGTAGGCTTATGTTTTATTCATTCCTAGGCCCCAGATTTCTATATAATCCCCAAGATTTCCTGATCTCAGCGAGAAGTGCGGTTCCGAATGAAATCTATGCGACTCGATCCGATCCGATCCATGACAGTGCGATATACCAAACTATTACAGTGCAGTGCCTCGTTCGTTTGAACCAATGGTGCAGGGCGTCGATATGGCCATTGGTTCGCCTACATGTAGGTATGCGGTCTGATACACACTCTGGCCCCGTCTAGACACCCCGTGTAGTCAAGCCACGGTGGTCCCGGTCGTAGAGACCGACCAGCCACCCGTCTCTCGGTATAGCAGTGCCCGTACCGTATGCCGAGTGACAAGCCGCATGAACGAACGATGGTCCCCACTGACTGTACCCAATAGTTGGTATTCGTACACCCTATTCGGAACTTAGCACAAGTATATAAGTTTAACTATTGACATGTACCAATACGCTACCACTCCTGTCATACATGTTACTAGTGCCATTGTTAAATAGTGATGTTAATAATAAACCAACCCCATTGATTGAGATTGTCACAACAAAGTTTGTGTCCGACAATATTATTTGTTGACCCACGAAAGTGGGGAATGCAACAATACTATAAAACACTCATTAACAATAAGATTCCAATGTAACAGATTTAAAGACACGTTTAAATGTACAGATATTTTTGGAACCTTTAAGTTGCTCATTAAGCGTATTCCAAAGCATTGGTCCCTCAAATTTAATTGTTTTATGAGCTAGAGCAGTGCGGGTATAAGGAATGTGAAAATTAGAAACTTGGCGGGTAAAATGTGAATGTATTTCAGAATTAAGAGAAAACAAACATTTTATAGACGCAGGTAACTTTGCACGGGTAAGCTGATACATGAGGGACCCAAGCTGAAGGCGATAGATATCCTTGATTTTTAAAGTCCTATGTTTAAAAAAAAGGGGATCTGTATGTGCATTAAATTCTGCAAAATTAATAACACGAAGGGCCCGTTTTTGTAAGAGGAGGAGTCTATTAAGATTAGCAGCAGAAGTAGCTCCCCATGCAAGTATCCCATAGTTGAGGTAAGAAACAATCAAAGTATTATAAAGAGAATTAAGTACCAGTCCAGGGAAAATGTTTGATCCTGTTAATTACACCAATATTTCTAGCAATAATTTTACAAATGTAATCAATATGACTATTCCATTTGAGTCCACGGTCAACAAAAATTCCCAAAAACTTACAACAATCAGTTTTAGTTATAACTGAGTCATTAATCTTAACATCACATGGAACGTCACTGGCTGAGTTGCTGAATAACATATAGTTAGTTTTGGCAATATTAAGGGACAATTTATTGACCGTAAACCAGTTAGCAATAAGTTTAAGCTCATTATAAATAGTCTGTACAAGATAATTAAGGTTGTTATGAGAAAAGAATAAATTTGAGACATCAGCAAACAATGTAAATGAGAGCACACTAGATGAATTAGTAAAATCATTAATGTATAAAATAAAGAGCAACGGCCCTAGAATTGATCCTTGTGGTATGCCATATGTAAGGATGTCAGAATCTGAATTTATGCCATTGATGGATACATATTGTGATCTATCTGAGAGATAACTCCTAAACCACTCAGGGGAAATTCCTCATATACCATAGTAAGAAAGTTTATACAATAATATTTGATGGTTTATCGTATCAAAAGCTTTTGAAAGGTCGAGGAATATCCCCAGAGTATGTCTGGAGTTATCAATTGCATTAGAAACTTTATCAATAAAATCAAGAAGTGCATGAATAGTTGAATGTTTAGTTCGGAAACCAAATTGTGAATTAGTCAAAATATCAAACTTATCCAAAAACTTGATGGTGCGGGCATAAACACATTTTTCAAAAATCTTAGAAAAACATGAAAGAATAGAGATAGGTCTATAATTATGAATACAATAACGATCGCCCTTTTTAAAAACTGGAATGACTTTGGCAATTTTTAATTGTGATGGAACAATGCCAGTAATAAAAGAAGCGTTGACAATATGTGCAAGAGGTTTACATATAGCAGAGATCGACTTCTTAATAATAGAAATATTAATTAAGTCATGAAAAGAGCTGCAGTTTCGGGTGGTTGTGTAAAATGTGAAGAAAAAAAAATAATTAAAATAAAACAAATCCACTCAAGACACAAAACAAACTTAAACTTGGATTTATTTATATATTCATATCAACTGATAAGCTTTGATAATACAGTGGTATTCATACTCGTGATGTGTACAAAGACCCTCAACTTGACTCTAGAATAATAGGCTTATATCATGAAATGGATTGAAAGACTGAATCGCAAATGAGCTAAACAGGTTATTGGGTCGATCACTATGGGAACCTTGATATGTTTGGAAACCCCCTGATGTTGAAATGTAACAATTGGAAATTCCCAAATGACAAACTTGGCCACGGTAATAATGCAAATACCAGGAAGTAGTATGAGTTCCAATCCTAATAATTTGTATTAGTGCATTAACTGTCATGACTGTATTGAATGGAAGGTACAATCGAGTTTCTACGAGTATTCTTACTTTCTTAAATATTTAACAACCAACCTATGAAAGTTTCACACGACAAAATAGTGAAAAGCACATACATGCACTTCAAATTCATTGGATCATGGAATTTTGATCTTATTAAGAAGTAACTGTTTTTGGGATTTATTTTACTGATTTTACTTTAATAGTAGTCTAAATATGCAAAAGATACCGTCAACTTTACATCATGTAAGTGTTATGTAAAGCTGTGATAAATGGTTCAGTTCAAATGTTTAAATGTAAATGAAATATTGAAAACTTCGTTTGATATCAGTGTGAACAACAACTTGCAACCTTTAAGCAGTACGTATTATTGTATATAATAATATGATTTTAACTCTCAAAAACTCTATTTTCAGCTGCGAACTGACTTAAACAATTACAAGAAATCGTTTTAAAAGCTTTTAACAGGATCAAATCGCTTTACAACAAAAAGAAAAATTCAATCTCAAGCAGAAGCCAGGCAGAAATTTTTAGAAATTTTGGATTGATGAGGATTCTCTGATGTGTACTGGAATTTTGTTCATTTCTTTGGGCGTGTAACTAAACATGTTTTGTCACCGGTGTCGTTTGTTTTTTATTGTTACATATAGTTAACGTGGGATTTGTCAGATGTAGAACTAATTCCCTTCCTACCCGATTCATGACAGTAGTTCAGCTATGCAGGAGAGAGCTATACCCTGTTGAGACTTGGTAGTAATTTGAAAAGGATATAAAGTTTGAGTGGTAACCAGTATAGCTGCTGAATAAAGCCTGAAGCATATCCTAAACGGCCAATTAAAAATACAAGCCTGGCAGCATGATTTTGGAGTGTGTTCCGCTCACACTAACACCATACAACAATAATTGCAGCAGTCACTGCGAGAGGTGATGATGCGAAAAACAGAGTAGGGTGGAGAAGGGTGAACGAGTAAGGCTGATAGGGTCATTGTCACCTGGGGGTGCTCCCTAATGATACCCAGGCATCTCAATCATATGTACCTGAGAGGACTTTTAGTATTACCTGGGTACCATTGGTGAGTAGGTAGTACCCTGAGTGACAATGACCCTGTCAGCATGAATAATGTAGACATAACAGAGTTTCACGAAGGAATAAATAACTAACATGTGAGAGCAAATTAAGTTTGGAACATTTTTGTTGAAATCTGCCCAGCAACTGTCAGTGCTTCCTTTGCGGAAAATCCATTTTTTAATATTTCACTAGGCCCTTTTGGGGGGGTTGGCCATTCAATATTTGCTTTTATCATATATCGAGGAGTCAGGTGTTGATAATTTTACCCCACCGAATGATTAAATGCATTGTGATCTATACATCAACCCTGGTATCTCAATGGCAACATAACACAACAGCTGTACCTATAGTGTGCTTTACCCCTGCTAATGTTTAAGCTTGTTGAGATCTATTGACAAGCAACCCTGGTAAACCTACGGCAACATGCAAAAAGTACGTGCACAAGGTCAATGCTGCATATCAGAAAAGTAATACCGAAGTCTATTACCAACATGCAGGTAGTCAAGCGGATAGTAACAAGTTAGTGTACTTTTGTGGTAAAAGCATAATATTTGGCTCACTTCATGTACTTCATACCCACACTTGTATATTTAGATATAGGGTTTGCGGGGAAAAAGTATATACAAGTATATGTATAATATGAAAGTATATATACAAGTATATGTAAAAAAGTATATATTGGCTGGTAGGAAATCAGCCATGTTCTTTGTGTACCTATAATCAGATCCAAGTGCGTTTTGACGATAACTAACCTAACAAACAATCATGGCATACTCCTACTGTAAATACGGGGTAAACAGCTAAACATCTGCCAAAACTTTGCATACATATGTTTTTTGACGTTTTAAAGAACTACCACAACAAATCAACAAAACAACTTTTGTTGAATTAAAGGACGATGGTTGCTTTAGAGACAATGATAAATTTGTAAATATTTTTGTATTGACAATGGACACTACTAAATTATAACAATGTCAATGAATTTGCATGACTTCATACTAAATTTAAGTTTGATTTGAGAAAGACACCATTGAAATACCTCAATCGTTGATGCTTTTACTAACTATCCCAAAGGGTCCGTCTCGTATTAAGTCAACAATAAGGTGTGTCTAATAACAATTAAACAAATAAAATATTTGTATTTAATGGGCATTCAATTAGTTCCAGTACTGAATGATTCCTTCCATGGAACTGATCCCAGTTCACAGCAAAATGAGAGACATCTTATATCCATACATTACATTGTGAGATGACACTGTATTCCAGCAAATAATAATATATAATAAACGGTCATTGGGCGGGTGCTGGCCTGGCATATGCGTACTTCACACAATGATAGCTAAATAAATGTAAACATTGACACGGGAACGTAAAAAAAGAGCCCTTGAAAGCTTCCATAATTTAGCAGTTTGTGAAGAAATTACGAAATCAAGTAATTGGATGTAGTATCTGGATCAAGTAACAAAATAGATACTTGTGTTAACTCAGAAAATGGTCAGAAAGATCAAAAGTAAAAAATATATCGAACGACGTGAAGGTTTAGCTTAATGGCTTCATTCTGTTCATTTCAAATATATCAGATACAAGTATTAATACTGTAGTAGACGCAAATATCAATACTACAGTAGATGAAATGTATAATTGTGGTCTGTAATAATTGATGAAATGCTAAATTTTATTCAAACGACTTTAGTGCCCATTTAATAATGTTATTTGTATTTGTAATTATATACAAATTGTAAAGGTATGTTAAGGTTTGGGAATTAAGCAAAAATGAAATTGTCGATTTGTAATGTGAGACTTACTCAAATTGTATGAAGTATTTCCAGACCTTTATTCTTTTCTTCAGTACACATTGTCAAATGTCATTGTTTTTCTTTTTCATTTAATATTAGGCCTATCACACATTTCAAAGAGACATTCAATTGAATGCTGTATATATATATACAGTGCGTATCAAAAAAAAGGTAATCCGAATTCAGGGCGTTAATATGCCAAGGTTATTTAGTTTGACAATTTACATGTAGTGTACCAAAGAAGAGGAACTCCTCAGCTTTCCATTGATACCTGTATCGATCCATTGCTGTCACACATGGCCGAGTACATTGTTATTGAAAATGGCAAATTCAAATCGCATTTTTGCAAGTTTGGGTAATCAGTTCAAGGCAGTCTGAAATGGACGCATCACTTGACTGCCTAGATGATTATGTAAGATTTTTAAGCTAGTTGGAAAGATGGTACAACTAACGACTGAACAGCGAGTTTTCGTGATTACAACATTTCACCAAACTCACAGTTTGCAGCAAACTCGCGATGCTTTCAGGGAACGTTTCCCAGAACGGGAGCCCCCAGCAGCCAAAACCATCTGGGCGAATGTTAGAAAATATCAAGAGTATGGCACTAGCCTCAACCGCAACAAGGGAATTCTGGCAGGAGGCGCACCGGGCGATCAGAAGGAACATTGCAGCAGTAAGGCAGCAACGTTTGGAGCATCCTAGGGACACCAGCGCAAGGCGAAATGGGCTGAGATTGCCTTCGGCGACATTCAACAGAATCACGAGATTGGACCTCCACCAGCATCCATATCGGATTCACATCCGACATCAACTTACGCCAGGAGATTTTGCTAGAAGGCTGGCGTTTGCCAGATGGTTGATAGCCCATACCGAGAGAGATGTCAATTTTCTGCGGAATCTCGTAATCGGCGACGAAGCTGCTTTCTCCATGAACGGCAAGGTCAATACGCATAATGTTCTTGAATATGCACCAGCAAGACACCCCCAGAATTCAATTTTGAGGTTAACATGAGTCGACAAAAGTGGACTGTTTGGTTAGGACTTTGTGGAAGTGGTCAGCTGATCGGACCGTTTTTCTTTCAAAGGAATGTCAATGGTAACATGTATCTGCAGATGCTCAATGATAACGTTTTACCGCAGCTGCAGGAACACTTTGAGCGACAGGTTCGTGGGGTCTTCAGACAACTCTGGTGGGCCCAAGATGGCGCCCCAGCACATCGCCTTATCGCTGTCCGAGATCGTCTGAGGGAACTCTTTGGCGAACGAGTCATCGCCGTCAACCATGAGGTGGAATGGCCACCAAGATCACCTGACCTCACACCATGTGACTATTTCCTTTGTGGACATTTGAAGAACAAGGTGTTTGCAACTCCTCCCGTGATCTTGATGAATTGCAGGGCCGTATTCGAAATGAATTGGATTCTTTAATCAATAATCCGTATATGGTGAGACGAGCAGTGCAGGACATGCTCCGTCGCTGTCAGCTTTGTGTCGAAATGGGAGGTGGACATGTTGAAGGTGTGGGTGCATAAAAGGGCAATGTTAGAAGAGATTCTTCTTGAATAATGTCCAGTCATTCCTAAAGAAAATCTGGTTTATCATACTGACTTTCACTAATTATCCTGCCTTGCACTGATTACCCAAACTTGCAAAAATGCGATTTGAATTTGTCATTTTCAATAACAATGTACTCGGTCATGTGTGACAGCAATGGGTCAATAAAGGTATCAATGGAAAGCTGAGGAGTTCCTCTTCTTTGGTACACTACATGTAAATTGTCAAACTAAATAACCTTGGCATATTAACCCACTGAATTCGGATTACCTTTTTTTTGATACGCACTGTATATATATATGTGATTCCATTCCTTTATGAAAATCCACAAAACATTTAATTGTAAAATAACCAATTTTCTATACAAATATAAGGTACTGTAACTTATGAGAAAAGTTGAATTGTTTCCAACGTGAAATCCGCATTGGAATGTATACAAACCATATGTATTTTCACTATTTTCTCTTGAACGACAGAACATAATAAGCGGAAACGTTCCCAGGTTGGTTGCTTAATTTATATATTGATGCCAAGAGAATAATTATACTCTTAGAACAGTTTTGCCAAATGATGTTACTTCCCCTTTAAATCCAGTTACAAAATACAAAGGTCTTTTAACGTAATGTTTGTAGTGTTTAATTTCTTCTGGTTCGTTCTTGTGAAACCAACATCCTGACAACTTATACCGTGCATATTACAGTGTAGATGTAATTTAATATCATGTTAAATAACTCCATGTACAGGCGTTGCAGAGCAGAGGTGTGTTTGCATAATATGGTACGTCTGTGTTGGTTAAATAAGGACTTTGGACACCGTCAACATGATTACATAGGGTTGCTCATAATATATAGCTTAGTAGGGAAACTACCTTTTTAAAGGTAAGATATGTGACTGGTACTTTAACTAAAAATTACCGAAATGGTCAAATATTAAAGGTAAGGTATAGTATTGGTGATGTTGGTAAAACTGCTTCTAAAAGTATCCTTACCTTCTTCGAATCAGGATATTCAACGAACATGTAAGACTTCATGCCCACGCTAGTTAAAGCTCGGTCCTTTGGCCATAACATGAACCCTCGGTCTTTAACCTGCGTTAAAAACTGCGCAACGACCGTTTATTCCCATACTAATGTCAGAAGAGATGAAACATTGAATACAATGTAAAGTACTAACTCAATAACTACAATATTAACGGAGTGGAAAGGTACCGGCAAAACGGATCCTCTATCTACAATCAGAACCTAAAGATTGACAGGGACAATCACAATTAAGCCAATATGGACATTTACAATAACTTACAATTCCCAACCTCATAAAAATAATAATACAAGGACGGAAAAACGTGTCAAGTGAATTTAGCAAATTGTTGCTCATCTGAAATCCGTAGTAAGTTGAAAATGTAATCGAATTAATTCATTTAAGATGCTGCGAAATAACACGGGCGATGCATCTTTAAGCTTGCAGCACAGGGAAGCGCGCTCGTTACATTAACAAAAATATAAACTTTTAAGAAAGAAGGTTGTCTCTAAGAAGGCTGTGTTTCTGATCTCTGAGGGAAAAAATAATTGTTATAGTCTTGATTAAGTCTTATATTTGTTATAATCTGTTAAAGTCCCTGTACACTGTTGGTTTTCTATAAAAACATAATGATCACAGTTTTACCTGAAACTTACTTTTTGTGTAAAGTTGACGATGGTATTAATTATCACTCGAAAATCTTTTCTTCAATGCATTCTGCACTGTTGATCTATATTCTACATTTTTAAAGCAACATTTAATGACATAATGGCAACCCCCTCATGTCATCCTTCCCACTTTTCAAGTATTTTTACCGACAACTGTTTTGACAAATTTGACAGCACTTGTAAAATGTTCACTGTTTCAAAAAAATATTCCATGCGTGAAATCTTTTCAAAAGAGCTTGCTTACAAGCAGACCTTCGCAAAATTAAACATGGTTGTGTGATTTACATTGTAAGCCGTGTATAAGTATAACTATGCTTCCATTTTGTTTGTACATGCTAGAAAGTGCCAGAAAATATTCGCAAACGATAAATACAAACTGTCGTGGATTTGTTTAATTTTATCAAGGTGGTTGAGACAAGTATAAGTTGTTGCATTGTAAACAAATATGAAATGTAAATGTTACTACCCAATCAATTGCAATGTTAGAGAAAAAAGCTCAGCGCCCAAACAGGATATGAATTGGATTTAAATTGTTACCGTTGTTTTCTGAAAGAGTGGAAAGTTTAAAGGACAACAATTATACGATCAAATCTTATTTTGTAAATAATCGTAGTGGAAAATATATTTACTCAAATTGCTGTAATATAAATGATGTGGCACATGACTTCCACTATTTACACATACAAACATTAATGTCAAATGATCGAAGGAAAAAGCTTGTGTTGTTTACAAAGGCAGTCATCACAATATCTTATATTTTGATGGGATGACATCAGCATGAATGTTTGTAATCATAAGTAAGGCACTATATCTCAAATGTTAAAAAGAGGAATTTGAAAAAGGAAAACAAATTTAAAATGTAACATAGGCCCTATATGTAATAGTTTTCATTACGATATGATTAAGTGGAAGGTTTTTCCTGGTCAGACCCATATATATATATATATATATATATATATATATATATATATATATATATATATATATATATATATATATATATATATATATATATATATATAAAGAGTTCCGACAAGTAAGACTCTGTGGACTCAAAATGTCTGCCGCCTCGTGTCATTGTGTTCCCAGGTTGTATGTATACTGAGGCGAAGTCGTCCACTGTGATAAAAGTACATGTCAAGTCACAGGTAATTTCTCTATACGTGATGGTGCTGTTATCACTCAAGAAGCATGTCATTATGCCGTTAGAACACTTGTCCTGTCTCGCATTGACTATGCCAACTCGCTTTTGTTTGGTGCTCGTGAAGCGGATCTTAAGCGACTGCAACGTCTCCAGAATAAGGCAGCTAGGTTGGTTTTTGCGTGCGGACGGGACAGGTGCTCTGCGGATCTATTAGATTCCTTACACTGGCTCCAGGTCAAGGATAGAATATATTTTAAAATAATGTTATTTGTATACAAATGTATGATGGATGTCGCTCCACTGTATCTGAGTGACCTTATTACTTTATTTAGTGACACATTTATGGATGAGAACAGGCCCAGACTCCGCTCCTCATCGGATACTACAAGGCTCTCGGTTCCGCGCTCCACGAAGAGAGCTGGCGATCATTCATTCGTTGTTGCTGCTCCACGGCTATGGAATGACTTGCCAATGCAGTTGAGGGAGGCGATGTCTGTGCCTGTTTTCAAACGTCTTTTGAAAACACATTTGTATAAATGTTAGATGTTTTGTTGTTTACTTGTCTTGTTCACATTTTTTGCTTGTAATTTTGTAAGGCGCTGTGCTCTTTGAAGAGCGCCGCTTTGATTAATAATAATAATAATAATGAAAAGCGCCCTCTGTGGAATGCCATTTTAGACATGGGAGTATTAAAGATGCATGTTCAGTGTGAATCCTTATTTTCTTGTAATTTTTGGTTTCGTTAAAGGGAATGTACAACTTTTGAAATTACCCGATTACAAAATGACAAAATTGTTAGCCAAAACATAGCTTCTGTCTGGATTGCTTTTATTTAGGAAAAAACACGAAACATATGCACATTTTAAAAACTTTTCTCATGACTCATTGTAGTACTCCACTTCGAGCTGAAATGTTCACAGATTGATTATTTAAATGTATGTATATCTTGATTCAAAAAGAGTAAGCATACTCATAGAAGCAGTTTTGCCAACATTTCCAATGTTGTACCTTGTATGTATATCTTGATTCAAAGAGTAAGCATACTCACAGAAGCAGTTTTGCCAACATTACCAATGATGTACCTTGTATGTATATCTTGATTCAAAGAGAGTAAGCATACTCACAGAAGCAGTTTTGCCAACATTACCAATGATGTACCTTGTATGTATATCTTGATTCAAAGAGAGTAAGCACACTCACAGAAGCAGTTTAGCCAACATTACCAATGATGTACCTTGTATGTATATCTTGATTCAAAGAGAGTAAGCACACTCATAGAAGCAGTTTAGCCAACATTACCAATGCTGTACCTTGTATGTATATCTTGATTCAAAGAGAGTATGAATACTCATAGAAGCAGTTTTGCCAACATTACCAATGATGTACCTTGTATGTATATCTTGATTCAAAGAGAGTATGCCTACTCATAGAAGCAGTTTTGCCAACATTACCAATGATGTAACTTGTATGTATATCTTGATTCAAAGAGAGTAAGCCTACTCATAGAATCAGTTTTGCCAACATTACCAATGATGTACCTTGTATGTATATCTTGATTCAAAGAGAGTAAGCATACTCACAGAAGCAGTTTTGCCAACATTACCAATGATGTACCTTGTATGTATATCTTGATTCAAAGAGAGTAAGCACACTCACAGAAGCAGTTTAGCCAACATTACCAATGATGTACCTTGTATGTATATCTTGATTCAAAGAGAGTAAGCACACTCATAGAAGCAGTTTAGCCAACATTACCAATGCTGTACCTTGTATGTATATCTTGATTCAAAGAGAGTATGAATACTCATAGAAGCAGTTTTGCCAACATTACCAATGCTGTACCTTGTATGTATATCTTGATTCAAAGAGAGTATGCCTACTCATAGAAGCAGTTTTGCCAACATTACCAATGATGTAACTTGTATGTATATCTTGATTCAAAGAGAGTAAGCCTACTCATAGAATCAGTTTGGCCAACATTACCAATGATGTACCTTGTATGTATATCTTGATTCAAAGAGAGTAAGCGTACTCATAGAAGCAGTTTTGCCAACATTACCAATGATGTAACTTGTATGTATATCTTGATTCAAAGAGAGTAAGCCTACTCATAGAATCAGTTTGGCCAACATTACCAATACTGTACGTTGTATGTATATCTTGATTCAAAGAGAGTAAGCATACTCATAGAAGCAGTTTAGCCAACATTACCAATGATGTACCCTGTATGTATATATTGATTCAAAGAGAGTAAGCATACTCATAGAAGCAGTTTAGCCAACATTACCAATGATGTACCCTGTATGTATATCTTGATTCAAAGAGAGTAAGCACACTCATAGAAGCAGTTTAGCCAACATTACCAATGATGTACCTTGTATGTATATCTTGATTCAAAGAGAGTAAGCACACTCATAGAAGCAGTTTAGCCAACATTACCAATGATGTACCTTGTATGTATATCTTGATTCAAAGAGAGTAAGCACACTCATAGAAGCAGTTTAGCCAACATTACCAATGATGTACCTTGTATGTATATCTTGATTCAAAGAGAGTAAGCATACTCATAGAAGCAGTTTTGCCAACATTACCAATGATGTACCTTGTATGTATATCTTGATTCAAAGAGAGTAAGCCTACTCATAGAATCAGTTTGGTCAACATTACGAATGATGTACCTTGTATGTATATCTTGATTCAAAGAGAGTAAGCCTACTCATAGAATCAGTTTGGCCAACATTACCAATACTGTACGTTGTATGTATATCTTGATTCAAAGAGAGTAAGCATACTCACAGAAGCAGTTTAGCTAACATTACCAATGATGTACCCTGTATGTATATCTTAATTCAAAGAGAGTAAGCATACTCACAGAAGCAGTTTAGCCAACATTACCAATGATGTACCTTGTATGTATATCTTGATTCAAAGAGAGTAAGCATACTCATAGAAGCAGTTTTGCCAACATTACCAATGATGTACCTTGTATGTATATCTTGATTCAAAGAGAGTAAGCATACTCATAGAAGCAGTTTTGTCAACATTACCAATGCTGTACCTTGTATGTATATCTTGATTCAAAGAGAGTAAGCATACTCATAGAAGCAGTTTTGTCAACATTACCAATGCTGTACCTTGTATGTATATCATGATTCAAAGAGAGTAAGCATACTCATAGAAGCAGTTTTACCAACATTACCAATGCTGTACCTTGTATGTATATCTTGATTCAAAGAGAGTAAGCATACTCATAGAAGCAGTTTTGCCAACAACAAATTTTGTGCATTCCCTTTCAGTACATTTGCAATAATACTTTCAAGTAAGTCATCTCGCCAAGTAATTTACAGGGGAATAGATAAAGAGTAATAAATTGAGTTAATGAATATATAACTTTGTGTGTTATATTCATTATTGGTTGATGGCATACGGGTTAACAAAGCTTCGGTCAATTATTTGGTGTAGGCCTAACGTCTCAGTTGAAATTAATGTTCTTCCCTTTTACATCGATTGGTAATTTTCTTTCATTTGTACGAAATACACTGCATGCTTGAGTCGAAACGTATTGCCACTATGGACCTTTTCTGCAGTTAGAAAAAGTAAATAAAAACGAGACGTAAACTACTGACGGTTTAACAATGCTTCAGTGAATTATTTTGTTGATAACAATATCATTTAAAAGCAAACTTCTCCACAAATAAATTGAAGTCAACCGATTAAAACAAATTTGCTGGTGAAATAGCCAGACTCACGGAATATAAATAGTTAAAGTAATGTACGCAGTGAGTACAAATTTGGGAGGTTCATATTTCCACTTGTTTTTATTTTTGTACCCTGCCGTTTGGTTTCCCATGATTTTGCACATGGGGATTCCGTGATAACAATTCCGTTTTTGTCTCAGACATTGGGGGGGGGGGGGGTATGCTGCTTCATGAGTCCTGTAATCATGTGATTGATATAAATACTGTAGGCAGGGCCATAGAGAGCGGAGGGGGGGGGGGTGGGGTGTGGCACAATCAATTGGCATTTAGAGCCTCAGTCGGCAAATGAAGCATGTAAATGAAGATACTAGAGCAAGGGTTTGCCGACTGCAAATGTATCATGTTTCTAAGCACTGATGATTTGCCGAGTTGTTTGTTATCAGTTGTTTTTTATTTGAAATTTTACTCACGGAAAGAGCTGCAGTTTCGGGTGGTTGTGTAAAATTTGAAATGAAAATTAATTAAAATAAAACAAAGCCACTCAAGACACAAAACAAACTTAAACTTGTTTTTTTATATTCATATCAACTGATAAGCTTTGATAATACAGTGGTATCCATACTCGTGATGTGTACAAAGACCCTCAACTTGACTCTAGAATGATAGGCTTTTATCATGAAATAGATTGAAAGACTGAAACGCAAATGAGCTAAACAGCTTATTGGGTCGATCACCATGGGAACCTTGATATGTTTGGAAACCCCCTGATGTTGAAATGTAACAATTGGAAATTCCCACAAGACAAACTTGACCACGGTAATAATGCAAATTATATATACCAGCAGTAGTATGAGTTCCAATCCTGATTCCTCAGAGTACCTTAACCTGCTACGGACATTGTGGAGAGTATTGCTACTAGGTAACTTTGTTGTCAACAATTAGCATATTAATGCAGGTCATAAATAAATTGCCTCCAACATTTGTCTCGAATGAAATAAATAATATTGTTACGAATCTTACCCTTTGATTTTGATAAATATTAGTACCCCTTATAGTTCACTTCTTCCACTTCCAATATTTTGCTGACGATGCAATTTCAAGCAGTCTAAGTCCCAGGGTTGTTTCCCCCGACCCTCGATTGTCCGCTATGAATATGCAATCCATACAAGGACGCTACTTTTGCTCATGCATATCCAGCGCCAACGCAATGCATAATGCAACACCTGCGAGAGTCTTGCGTGCGTGCCACACCCTCCCGCCACGTGGCTTGGAGCCGTCCTTTGGACTTAGTCTATTTTCCGAATACTTTCCTCGGAGTCCACCCCTTCACACCGAACACGGTTCGTGGGTGAACCACGGCCAAACAGTCACCGTGACTGACCCGCTCAGTCATTAGCCGTGGCCCGCGTGTAGTGCTCCCTAACCCAAGCACAGCTGCTGTTCCCCTCATGCACTAATAGCTTAGCATCCAAGCAAATAGCTTAACATGCCCGGTAAGCATTTTCCCCTTGAACACGCCCTCCTTTCTAAGTTGTCGATCACTTCACTTTCGTCAAATACCTTTCCATATATGGAACAAGGACCTGTTGTATGTCATGATTTTGCACACGGTTCTACCCATAGACGCGGAAGCCAAGCTTCTCATTGGCTAAGACGCTAAAGTAGGCTTATGTTTTATTTATTCCTAGGCCTCAGATTTCTATATAAACCCGAGATTTCCTGATCTCGGCGGGAAGTGAGGTTCCGAATGATGTCTTGTGCGACTCGATCCGATCTATGACAGTGCGATATACCGAACTATTACGGTCCAGAGCCTCGTTTGTTGAACCAATGGTGCCGTACGTCGATATGGCCATTGGTTCGCCTACATGTAGCTAATGCGGTCTGATACACACTCTGGCCCCGTCCAGACACCCCGTGTATGTAGTCAAGCCCCGGTGGTCCCCGTCGTCGAGACCGACCATACGACCGTATCTCGGTATAGCAGTGCCCGTACCGTATACCGAGTGACAAGCTGCATGAACGAACGATGGTCCCCACTGACTGTACCCAATAGTTGGTATTCGTACACCCTATTCGGAACTTAGCACAAGTATATAAGTTTAACTATTGACATGTACCAATACGCTACCACTCCTGTCATACATGTTATTTAGTGCCTGTTATTATTGGTAAACAGTGATGTTAATAAACCAACCCCATTGATTGAGATTGTCACAACAAAGTTTGTGTCCGACTATTATTTTGTTGACCCACAAAAGTGTGGAATGCAACAATATTTCAAAGCACTGAAGACCAGATATAACTCCATAATTAAACATACATTTTCAATGAAGGTTTGTTGTTCACTGGGCCAAAAGGTCGCTCAAGGTTGGAGCTTCTATAAAGACAAGTAATTAGGGAGTTAATTAGGAGACAATACCAACTTGAGAGACAAAATAACTTGCTTACTATCATCTTAAAACCAATTAAGCTTTTAGATAAGAATTCGCTCAGTTTATTTTCTGCTATGAATTAGAGTATGTCATATACCAGTATGTCGCATATGGGTTTGCATAGTAAGGAAACAAAATTAAATCAAATCCTGGCATCAGCTACCCCTAGGCTGATTTTTGTTTCTCATGGAAACACATTATTTCTAAAATTAGATAAAACTTTACCACAGGGTAATACTGAAACATCGTAAGAGACTGCAGCTGAATAGCTACCAACTTGGAATATCATCATAGAGAGAAAGAGCCAAACACAACAGTAAGTAAAATGTTGAAGAACAGTTAATTTTTAGGGTATTATAATCAAGTAATACTAAACAAATCAATGGCGAAGAAGAAAGACGCAGGTTTACTATTTCATGAGCGACACTGGCTGTGCACCATCAGTAAACATGGATCGGACTAGCATGAATGTCAGATATTTGTATTAGTGAATTAACTGTCATGACTGTACTGAAGGGAAGGTACAAGAGTTTCTACGAGTATTCTTACTTTCACATTTAACAGCCAACCTATGAAAGTTCCACACGACAAAATAGTGAAAAGCATATACATGCACTTCAAGATACCGTCAACTTTACATCATGTTACATATAGTTAACGTGGGATTTGTCAGATGTAGAACTAATTCCCTTCCTACCCGATTCATGACAGTAGTTCAGCTATGCAGGAGAGGGCTATACCCTGTTGAGACTTGGTAGTGATTTGAACAGGATATAAAGTTTGTGTGGTAACCAGTATAGCTGCTGAATAAAGCCTGAAGCATATCCTAAACGGCCAATTAAAAATACAAGCCTGGCAGCATGATTTTGGAGTGTGTTCCGCTCACACTAACACCATACAACAATAATTGCAGCAGTCACTGTGAGAGGTGATGATGCGAAAAACAGAGTAGGCTGGGGAAGGGTGAACGAGTAAGGCTGATAGGGTCATTGTCACCTGGGGGTGCTCCCTAATGGTATCCAGGCAATCTCAATCATATGTACCCGAGAGGACTTTTCGTATTATCTGGGTACCATTGGTAAGTAGGTAGTACCCTGGGTGACAATGACCCTGTCAGCATGAATAATGTAGACATAACAGAGTTTCACGAAGGAATAAATAACTAACATGTGAGAGCAAAGTAAGTTTGGAACATTTTGCCCAGCAACTGTCAGTGATATGCCAGCATGCTTCCTTTGCTGTAAATCCATTTTTTTTTAAATTTCACTAGGCCCTTTTGGGGGGTTGGCCATTCAATATTTGCTTTTATCATATATCGAGGAGTCAGTGTTGATAATTTTGCCCCACCGAATGATTAAATGCATTGTGATCTATACATCAACCCTGGTATCTCAATGGCAACATAACACAACAGCTATACCTATAGTTTGCTTTACCCCACCTAATGTTTAAGCTTGTCGAGATTTATTGACAAGCAACCCTGGTAAACATACGGCAACATGCAAATAGTAGGTGCACAAGGTCAATGCTGCATATCAGCATATTGCATACTGCGTTTTATAACTAATACGTTTTAAAGAAAAGTAATACCGAAGTCTATTACCAACATGCAGGTAGTCAAGCGGATAGTAACAAGTTAGTGTACTTCTGTGGTAAAAGCATGATATTTGGCTCACTTCATGCACTTCATACCCACACTTGTATATTTAGATATAGGGTTTGCGGGGGAAAATATATAAAAGTATTATATGTATATATAAAAGTATATGTAAAAAATATATATTGGCTGGTAGGAAATCAGCGTTGTTCTTTGTGTACCCATAATCAGATCCAAGTGCGTTTTGACGATAACTAACCTAACAAACAATCATGGTATACTCCTACTGTAAATACGGGGTAAACAGCTAAACATTTGCGAAAACTTTGCATACATATGTTTTTTGACGTTTTAAAGACCTACCACAACAAATCAACAAAACAACTTTTGTTGAATTAAAGGACGATGGTTGCTTTAGAGAGAATGATAAATTTGTAAATACTTTTGTATTGACAATGGACACTACTAAATTATAACAATGTCAATGAATTTGCATGACTTCAAACTAAATTTAAGTTTGATTTGAGAAAGGCACCATTGAAATACCTCAATCGTTGATGCTTTTACTAACTATCCCAAAGGGTCCGTCTCGTATTAAGTCAACAATAAGGTGTGTCTAATAACAATTAAACAAATAAAATATTTGTATTTAATGGGCATTCAATTAGTTCCAGTACTGAATGATTCCTTCCATGGAACTGATCCCAGTTCACAGCAAAATGAGAGACATCTTATATCCATACATTACATTGTGAGATGACACTGTATTCCAGCAAATAATAATATATAATAAACGGTCATTGGGTGGGTGCTGGCCTGGCATATGCGTACTTCACACAATGATAGCTAAATAAATGTAAACATTGACACGGGAACGTAAAAAAAGAGCCCTTGAAAGCTTCCATAATTTAGCAGTTTGTGAAGAAATTACGAAATCAAGTAATTGGATGTAGTATCTGGATCAAGTAACAAAATAGATACTTGTGTTAACTCAGAAAATGGTCAGAAAGATCAAAAGTAAAAAATATATCGAACGACGTGAAGGTTTAGCTTAATGGCTTCATTCTGTTCATTTCAAATACATCAGATACAAGTATTAATACTGTAGTAGACGCAAATATCAATACTACAGTAGATGAAATGTATAATTGTGGTCTGTAATAATTGATGAAATGCTACATTTTATTCAAACGACTTTAGTGCCCATTTAATAATGTTATTTGTATTTGTAATTATATATAAATTTTAAAGGTACGTTGGGAATTAAGCAAAAATGAAATTGTCGATTTGTAATGTGAGACTTACTTAAATGTCATTGTTTTTCTTTTTCATTTAATATTATGACACATTTCAAAGAGACATTCAATTGAATGTTGTATGCTAGTTATGTATGTTTCTGATACAGATGTATATACGAATCCATTCCTTTATGAAAACCAACAAAACATTTAATTGTAAAATAACAAATTTTCTGTACAAATATAAGGTACTGTAACTTATGAGAAAATTGAATTGTTTCCAATGTGAAATCCGCATTGGAATGAATACAAACCATATGTATTTTCACTGTTTTCTCTTGAACGAGAGAACATAATAAGCTGAAACGTTCACAGGTTGGTTGCCTAATTTATATATTGATTCAAAGAGAGTAAGTATACTCCTAGAACAGTTTTGCCAAATGATGTTACTTTCCCTTTAAATCCAGTTACAAAATACAAAGGTCGTTTAACGTAATGTTTGTAGTGTTTAATTCCCAGACATTTTTAGTGTCATATTGGCAACCGTGAAGACTGTTAATTATGTTTATTCTGCTCTGAAATTCTTAATCGGGAAATCGAAGCAAATGAATTGTTGAAAGATCAAAATCTTACAGTTCTAGTGAATATCGATTAATAGTCCTAGATCTGGGTTGTTTTGCTGATAAAACACTCAAAGTCTAGGTCATTGATTCCAGTCACGAATCATCACAATGATGTGGACATTAAACATATTTGCAGTCCTACTTATCCGAGTCATCATAGATAAACGTTGGCGTAATGTTCATCTACCAGACATGTCGAACGACCTTACCACCGCGCAGGCTACACTACACGCACGATAAGTACGCGTGTACACGGGCCATCCATGCATACATGTACCTCCATGCACGGATGTAATACCAACATCCTTCGAGAAAGTGAGATAATTATGTGCTCTTCACTTTGGTAGTCAATGAAACTCTTACAAATTGATCTTCGGGACAACAATTTGGCTGTTCCTCACTTCTTCATCATTGGAAAAGTGTTATTCTTGAGAGTAAATTCGCTTTGGTTCAGGCAACATAATTTGGGGGCGAATTGGGTTTTCTACGTTTGCAGTCCTAAGAAATTTCCACAGACCAATTCACCCCATCTATGCATCCCAACAGATAATATTTAATCCATTACAAGTGTATAATTTTAGGATGACAGATATATCAGTTCAATTAAATCCACCAGGAAACCTTACAGTATACAGTATTCAATACATGGTCTGTAAGTATTATTGAGACCTGTTGGAAAAATAAGGTACATGCAAACACAATTACAATCTACATGTGTTTCTGGTTTGCATTTAAAAATCGGACCATATGGGACAACAGTCTCATATGTATTAATGGAAAACCGAATATCTTCGCATTGGACCAAGTTTAGTATTACTTAGAAACTAATTAAGATGCCTAAAGTCTTCATTCTATGTGTATGTATAGGTTTGCAGTGCCCTACAATTAAAAACAAATATTAATGAGTATTATGTCCTATCAGTTCTGTCATTTAAAAAATGCCGGTGTTATAATATTTAAAGATGGCGGCCTTTGTACAGTTTTTGTTTTCCCGAACTAACACAAACATTAAAGTGTTTCCAGCGGTTAATTGCTTAGAAATTAAAAACGCCTGAGATTCCAAAGCATATTTCCATAATTCGAAAATTCTATAAAGGCCACTAAGTGACAACAATTCAAAAATTAAATTTGATGAAGAAACGTGTGTTTCAAACCATGGAGGAGGCTCTTCCTTCCTCAATGTTCAAACGCCGTTTTCTTCAAATGTAAATTGTGTCTTGTGGTCAAGCTTGTGTCACTTCGTGAGACCGGCGACGATATGATTGAGATTGCCTGGGTAGGATTGGGGAGTACCCGAGGTGAGAACGACCCCTTCTGCGCAAATAAGCTATTATTATAACATCTGCCCAGCAACAGTTTGCTTATACCAATGATACACTTTGTACGCTGAAAATTCCCAAAGATAACAGTACAATGAGACTGGCCGTTTGCCAAATTAATACCAACTCCGCATTGTTGAGCCTAATGCATATTCATAAGATTTCATCGAATCAGCGACGTTTATTGGGTAAAATGTGATACAATAAATAAATAAATAATGGTTAATGTCTCCATGGCAAAATGCATTACGATGTAAATAGTCACAGTACACCTCAGTCACGATATAAAATATACAACAACCAGAACCAACGTTTAGTTAAGTGTCGACTCTAATTCATGTATGTTCTCAAATTGAAACATAACTATGTGCTACCTGTATTCACAATACACTAAAGGTAATTAGGTAATACGTCACTTACTGTATAAAGCTATTGCTCGTGTTTTCAACAGATAACTGCAGATGTATATTTGGAGATAATATTCATATAGTCTAATAAACAGCGACAGTTCCCTGTAAGAAGAGCTCACAGATTATTTGGTGTGTTTCTTTATGTTCAGGTGATAACCTGTCTTTGAAGCCAGCACTACCCTGTAAACAGTGAATTTCAAGGACTTCTTTTGTGAACAACGCTGTGATACAGGTAAGTTCAACCATAAGTCATATTTAATATATCTATAAATTAAATAATGGGACGACACTGTAATTTAAGAAGTACGCATTATTGTATGTGGAGTATAAATATCAGCTGCGACCCGACTTTTATTTTATATTAAAATAGATAGCATATTTTTTAGCGCTTCGAACAAGATCTTAGAGCTTTACAAACAAAGCAATTTACAAGTCAACAAAAAGAAACGTTAAGTCTACAGCAGCAACTTGGAATACGAAGTGAGAACAGGTTTTGAAAAGTTGTTGACATTTTGGATTGATGAGGAGTCTGTTTTCCTTTGGGCGTGTAACTGAAAATGCTTTGTCACCCATCTTCTTTGTTTTTATTGGTACATGTAATTCAAGCGGGATTTGTCAGATGTAGAACTAATTCCGTCCCTACCCTGTTCATTGAAGGGAAGTAGGTCAGCCAGATAGGAGGGTGCTACACCCTGTTGAACAGGATGCGAAGTTTGAGGGATAATTGAAAATACAAGCCTGGCAGCATGATTTGGAGTTTTTGGAGTCTGTTTCTCTCATCTTGACCACAGACCCTACTCTATGTCTTAACTAATACCGTACAATAAATGTAGCAGTCAGGCTGAAAGGTGATGAGAGAGCATACTGTATGTATTTACGAATACGATTTAAGTTGCGTATAGGTGGAAGTTTACAGATTTACAAACAGAGTTGATATGTTTTGACATAGACATTGTTTAAATATGTTATTTTAATGTATGATGACGTGAGGAGATGCAGCAATTAAAAATAGCAATTTTGTCATCGTTAAAGATATATCGCTGGGTTTGGTCCGATTTGACAATCGGACAACAAATAGACTTAACAAATAAACTTAAATGTTGAACGAGACATTGAACGAAAAAAAGGATTAGTACCAGCAAAATAAAAACTCATATTAATAAAATGCTGGCACACTGTTTTAATTCTTAGCTTGCACGTGACCACACAATTTATTGTTCGGCGGAGGGCGTGTGCAGTCCACCGATTGGCCAGCGCGGCTGTCAGTCAGAATCAAGCGCATTTTAAATATTGCTTTTTATTTACAGGTTCTGACATCCGAATTTCAGAATGTTGTTTCCCGTTTTATATTATCTTTTAAAATTCGTTCACTTGTTAAATTCCATATTTTGGGTCTCTTGAGCCAAACATGGGCGATATATTGTTAGCTTCAGTTTGTTCGAACACAAAGTCTCGGCTAATCAGTGCCGAGAAAAAGCCAGACAGCGTTCAGCGTCGTTGTTGAGACGGTTGGCAGCAACACAGTACTCACCTTAACATCCCACAGAAGAAACCATGGCCTAATATACACGAAAACCTTCAGTGTCCACCCAAATCAAATGTAGGAATCCTTGCCGACATCACAAGCTATCCCTCATACCTACCTTGAATAAGGAGGACTTATTGGCAGATATAACTTAAAACGGACACAATCAGTCATAATGGTGGAGGGTATCCTAGGAAATATTGAATAAACTAAGATTTTTTTTATCATAAACTATTTTGTATTTATGATTAGAAAGGACACCGTTTAGAAATTCAAAACCTGTAATTATCAGTTTCATCTGACTATTTAAGATTTTGAGAATAATCAGTGTGTGTGGACCTATAATCTAATTATCTCAAGCCGGCAGCGTTTATTAAATTCCATTGTTCTACAAATACGTTGTAAATATGAATGAATTAATATAACTAATAGCGGGAGACAGCTTACAAGTCAGATCATGTTTAAGTTTGCTTTTAATTTGCAATTAGGGCCTATTGTCTTACTTTGAGCTTCGTTTGACCCCGCCACCTTTATCCAAAGCCGCTGGTACACGCTGGTACCCATGAGGTCCCATCGGTTAATTGTTGTAACCACCATGTGCCTGCGGTCGCTAATTCCTGTTTACGTTCATCGTTTCATTATCGTGTTTTTAGAAACGAGTAATTACTATTAATTCGTAGAAAGCATTGCTTTTAAGGATAAACGTGCCGTTTTAACTTGTGTGCTCAAGTACATATGTTGATAAATAGGTTATCGTCGATCTGATTCCACTTTTGATCAAACTCGCTTAAGGCCAAGTCTCTGCTCCTTGCCGTTCTCGCGCGGGTGCCAACTCAACCGATGTTGTGGCACCTCCGTTCTTGGACTCCAGAAGCTAATCCATCACTTTAGACCTGCACTACAGCCACAAACATGACACTACATTGGTTGTTCGTGCAATAACACATAGTGTAGTATATTATCCATGTTGAACCGGGTCTGATTTAAAATAGATACGGGGAATATGCTCCCCGTATCTAAACCATGTATCTAACTCCTGTAACCTGCATTCCAAAACTGATTCTGAATGATGGTCACTTGGCCTATAACATGAAATGGATTGACTGAAATCCAAACGAGCTAATTCATTTTATCGCATACGCGACGCGATCAAATACATTATAAGCTGTTCTCCCCACTAATTTATGCAAATTAGCCCCGTTTTTTGTGTGCCGCCTGCTTTGCTTACAGACCTCCTTAAATGTTTTCGCAGGCTTCTTTGGGATTTGCCAGTCTTGAATTTTGTTTACTCGGGTGTTAGGACATTGACCAATGGGAGTTGCTCAACTGTAAGGGAAACTTTGGGGTCATGCACCAGGTTTAATAGGTGGCAAACTGTACAGCTGTCCTTGGCAACATAGGTTGCATTTGGTGTGACTGGCTTACGGGAAGGACTGCCACTGCCTCATTTGTTTTATGTCTCTTTATAAATTAACTACGTACATGTATGTAAGTAAGTCGTGATTGTAAGCATAGTGTTAGCTCCTTCCAGTTCTGGCTGGGCTTCTCCATCCGTTGGTTCAAGAGGTTGCATTTTGGTATGAGTGGCTTAGTTTATGTGATAAGGACTGCCACTGCCTCATTTGTTGTATACCCCTTTATAAATTAATTGGGTATGTTAATGAGCTGAGTTTGTTAGCTCCCTCCAGTTCAGGTGGGGCTTCTCCAACCGTTGGTTCAAGTGGTGGAATCCCATTGTGCGTTTTGCTGTAGTGAACGAACTTTTACCATGTCAATTTCATATTCATTGGAGTTTTGATTATCTCCATTGTGTACTCTGTGTACTGTGTTCAAGCTGCCACGGGGGTCTGATCAGCCCATTGCAAGTGTATTTTAACTTGGGCAAGCGTGCACGTTTGTGTTTGGGTCACACATTTTTAGTGCAAGAGAAAACGTATTCACTTTGAATAAAATGATTTTGTTGTAAGTGCTTCTAGCTATAGTATTAGTAATTGTTGTTTCTGAAGTTAAATTATGTACTGAATACTATGCTTCCTGGATGTTCGTGAATAACAAAATATCATCATATGATATACAATGATCAGTTATAGGACGTTATAGGACTTACGTATATATTGTACGATAGAAAGTTGACATGTTGGTATAGAACTGTTCTCTAAGACCTGGAGACATGGAACAAGTATGGCTTTTTAAAATGCTTAATACCCACATCTGATTACTGTGGTACCAAACCTCATCAAGACATATACATGTATTTAAAAAAAAAAGGAATATTGGTTAAATTGTTGCGATCAAGAAACTTCCATGAAGAAAAACTATCACCCTGGTCAGAGTGGTATTCAACTGATGCATACATACATATTCAATTGTTGCGACAACATTGCCCGATGGGTTGTTTGTCGACATCAACATCTCCAATCCAAACACAAAATTGTTAATCAATTTTAAATTGATTAAAGACTCCATGATATTGTCCTGGAAGTCTATGAAATTAGTATTCGGTTCACGGTAAATAATGATTTGTAGGGTAAGTACCATTTTCGGGAAAAGTGATCTGCTGCACGGGTAACTTCAACACAAATAAAAAATTGTACAATTTGAAGAGAAATTTATGAAAGATCCCACACTTCTACCTCGGGAACCATTATGACAAGTCAATTAAAGTTTGTAGTTGGTGTGGAATAATTAGGGTTCGAAATGTTCCACACTTCTAAGACACCGATTATAATACACTCTTCACAAAGTTAATTAAAGCTGTCAAAATTGTTGCTTAAAGAACGAAAATAATATTCTTAATAAATGTATCTGTCAAAGCTGCTCAAATCTGTTCCTCATATACAATAATTGCAGTTGAACTGCGTTGATCCTCACCTAGCAACGTGCAATTATCGCACGTTGACGTCGCCATGTTAGTCTTGCCATGCTGATTTTAATTGTTCTATAGTTTCGATCTCCTTTCATTGCATAAAGCGCACTGAATGATGTTACCTGGTTTTACCGAGTCCCCGGTTTCTTTGTATAGAAGATACACTTCCTTCTTTGAGGCACTTGGTTCTTTGATCACTCTAAAGTAGCCTATGGGGCGTTCCCAAACTCAAGATGTTCTGATTTACTAAGTTAAGATGATTTCACAATATGACTAAAACCCCTATACACTACTGGTAGCTCTAAGAACATAAATGCTTTATACAGATATGTGTTTTATTTATTTCATTTAGTTCTAGTTAATAACACAATGAAATAAGCCAACAATTCACAGGTTGGTTTGTATACATATCTCTAGATTTATTATTAAGTATGGAAGTATTTACAGAAATTTTTACTACAAATGCATACTGCCTTTAAAACACAACATAGAAACATTTAAACAAAATCAATTTATATGCCTAATGGTGAACGCTTTACCCTTTACCTTTGACATTACACAAGGAGGATTAATTATCATTTATAAACGTTGATTATAAAAGTAAACATTTTCACATTGTATACATAAAGAAAATAAATTAGTCATCTTTTGCAGAAAACTAAAAATGATTATCTTTGGCCTAAACAGTAAAATCAATAATTCGCATAATATCCCCAGGTTCAAAGAAAAATGTTGATACCAACACATCCCTTTTCTACATTAGGGGCAATGGGACCCCCTTTCAAGATTTTCAAATAAAGATGTTGTTTAATTGCTGAATGCGGATGAGAGTTTTGCCTTGCATTTAGTGCTATTTTTAGACCTTCGTCGAAATTCTGTTACCGAAATTTTGACCTCCCTAAGGTGACCCAGGAGGTGAATATTTTTTGATTCATTTGTGTTCAATGAATCGGTTCTTGGCTCTCATTTCATACACAGATTAGTTGTCTAGCATAAAACATATTTTCTAGGTGATGGCAAGTAATTCCGTTACTGGAGAATTTCACATATTTTATTTATTGGGATTTTCAGAAAAAAATATCTCATTATAAGTCATTTAGTTTTTATAGTTGCCACCAAGAACAAAAAAATAATTAATTAATGCCTTAAATGGGTTTGTCTATGTCTAATGTAACCACAAAAATGTTTTAACTCAGACGTGTTTTGGTTCCGGGGGCATGCTTTGACTTACTTAAAACCTACATAAAACCTAGCACATTTAATGTAGTCAAGATGACATCATTAATTTCCATGTTGTACTACATCTTCTGGTTCACTGCTGACTAGGCCCCTGTCTATAAGAAGAAGCTTCCTGTTTGGGATGGTGAGTCCACCTTTACAAGGAAGCTGCATCCACCTTTTCACGGAAGCCTCGTTGTGGATCCAGGCTGTATGGGAGCACCAAATCAATATGTTGGGAGTTCTGAATCTTTCTGAAAGGGACCCTGAAAGGATGCAGTATCTTCACAATGTCAGACAATACAACAGTGTTGGAATATGTAAGCCTAGGCATCTGCCATCCAAACTCAATGAGACACGTTTTATTTTATAATGGTTATCCAATGGAAGGTCACTCTGGCCTGGTTTTAGGCACAGGAAACTATCAACCGGCTTGAAAGGGTTCACATGGGATATATGGTTCTCTCCAAACATGAATGCATGTTATCCACAGACTTGGCCTACAGATGTGCTCAATTCATTTCCTTGATTAGTCAGGTACATTCACTGCTTTCCTGCAAGGATGTGTAGGCTGGGTACTTCTTTTAGGAGTGGGTCGAGGGCGTCCGATGACCGTGCGCAGGGTATTGGTCAGACTCCTGTCCACCACAGGAGTATGTTTGCTACTGCATCACACAGTAGAGCAGAACAGAATTTAGAAGTACATAAAACTATATTAAAAGTGTATAGGATGACACTGCCTGACCTAGTTCTGGCCATAAAGCACAATGACGGCACAAAGGCGCTCTAGAGAGCACCATATCCTTTAGGAGGAGTTTTGAAAAGTCCTGAGCCTTAATGCATTTTATCCACATGTGTTGCCAACAGATGACGTCATTAGTTTGTTCACCTATATGTCCCATATACCTTGGTGTGAAGTTAAATAGTTCTGTTGCATGCCACCATAATTTGCTGGCCAATGTGATATTAAGGTATAAGCTTATGACTTGCAGCGCCTTATGCCTGCCTGGGCCTGCCTGGGCCGGCCTGGGCCGGCCTGTACCGGCCTGTACCGTCCTGTGCCGGCCAGTGCCAGCCAGTGTCGTCCTGTTTTTGTCCAGCTTGTGCCAGCTTGTGCTATATGGCCAGAACTAGGAGAGCCAGTGTCACCCTATGCGCTTCCAGTCTAGTTTTTATGTACACTTCCGATGAATTCTGCACTCCTGTGGGGGTGTACAAGCAACTATACTCCCACACGATAACCTGAGTACCGTCACTGGATGCCTTCGAAGAGGTATACGGCCTGCAGAGCCCTGTGGGCGTGGCAAGCAGTGAATAAGCAGTGAATGTTTGAAGGAAACATATTACACCCAATGTAAACCCTTTCGCCGGTTGATGATTTCCTGTGCCTAAATCCAGGACAGAGTGACCTTCAATTGGATAACCCTTCCGAAAATAAAACGTGTCTCATTGAGTTTGGGTGGCAGATGAATTGCTGACAGGCAGATGCATTAGCTCATACATCACACGGCAGTCCCATGTTAGGGGAAGCAACATTTCAGGATGGGATCTGAATAAGTACGGCAGTGCTGGCCTATATTCCAACACCGTTACATTGTCTGACTTTGTGAGGATACTGTATCCTTTCAGCAGTTCCTTTCAGGAAGTTTCAACATATTGATTTGGTGCTCCCAAACAGTCTGGATCCACAGGCTTCCTTGAAAAGGTGGACTCACGATCCCAAACAGGAAGCTTCTTCTTATACAGACAAGGACCTAGTCAGCAATGAACCAGAAGATAATTTATAGTACAACATAGAAGTTTCCATTGAAACCAATGATGTCATATTGACAACATATAAATGAACATTAAATGTGGTAGGTTTTATGAATGTAAGTCTAAGCATGCCAGATAATGGAGGTTTGTTTAATCACTCCCACCCCATATGGTAAGGATTCTTGGCTGAACAAGGGGCTTTAACATAGAGCTCCAGAGAAAACTTAACCCAAGTTTTTCAAATTCATCCTTTGTTTTTTCTTACACTAGAGTTGACATATCATTTCCAGTTAAAACTTGATACATTATCCTATAGATACATTATCCTATATCAATGATACAATATCCTATAGTGTACTACAATAGTTAGAAATAATATACTTTTAACATTTATTCATTTGCGCATAATATTCATCCAAATACAACACCCTCCAGAGATTGTTTCCATGGCAACCACTGACGTCATCCTGACGACATATAAATTAACATTTAATGTTCCAAGTTTTATTAATGTAAGTCCTCTTCCAACCCAAATGCTAAGGATTCCCGGCTGAATTTGACATGATGGGGGCTTAAATAATGAGTTCCAGAGACCCCTTATTTTGTTTTCAAATTTGTCTTTCGTTTTGCTTTACATTACAGTTGACAAATCCTTGTCAGGTAAAACTTAATGATACTTTATCTCCATAGTGATAACTAGTGTACTACAATGACTCAAAATAAAAAATACTTGTATCCATTAATTCATGTGCGCATAATGTGCATCCAAGTACAGCGCCCTCTAGAGGTAGTTTCCATGGCAACCAATGACATCATCTTGACGACATATGAATGAACAGTTTTTGTGCCAAGTTTGATGAATGTAGGTCAAAGCATGTTTGAGAAATAAAGGATTATTCAATATGTAGTGACATGGACATCCAACTAAGCTTAATACCATGGGGGCTAAAAAAGTGCCCCAGAGATAGAAAATCCAAAATACTTAAAACATTTAAAAACATTTTTGTGGTTACATTAGACATAAAAAAACAATTTAATTCATAAAGTTATGGCTTTTATGTTCTTGGTGGCAACTATAAAAAGTAAATTACTTATAGTGACATATTATGCTAAAAATCCCAATAATTAAAATATGCATAATATACGTGCAATTATAAGGCCCTCTGGTGGTCGTTTTATGACAACCAATGACGTCATCATGACGACATATGATTGCACAGTAATTGTACCAAGTTACATTATAATAGGTTAACGCATGATGGAGTAATGGCGAGATATTGGATGTTGTGAAGGACTTGAAGGTGCCAGGGCGCCTCTTTCCAGCCAGATAACCATTGACTCAGAGAATAAATTTAAACTGCTTTATTATCCTCTTCATCGTGTGTGTGCCACATGAGGTAAAAAGAACTGTTCTCTCTATAGCTCAAGATGTCCTCAACCCAATAACACTGCTTTTCTTGTCTGGAAAAGTCAATTCAGCAACCTAAAAACAAACAACAATGCATACATTCCTTAATGCACTGCTGACTTACAGCGAGAGTAAACTCTCCATTAATAACCACGCGATGCCCAAATATGGTAAAATACTCATGAATATTCATGACGTCGAAATAAAAATGGCGAGTGGACGTCTTTAGGCAGGCCTCGTTTAACACAAAACTAAGTTAGTAGTTCACAATATCACACACTTAATGTAGTTATAGAAACATAAAATGGCCAATAAAAACTTTCTCTAACGTAGTAGACATTACTGAACATAATGGCCTTGACATCTTGCTTTCTGGCCTCGAACATTTAAGGAAATTCCAACGAACAAAATAAAGGAAGTTCTCGTGAATCAGAGCAAACAGTCGGTGCGGTATAAATTATGAACAATAATCCGTAACACAATTAAGAATAGAATCCAAACTCACCAGTATTCTTGCGTGTAGTTAAATCAACAAAAGGTTTCAAAAGTGGAAAAAATGGCACATTTTTTAAGGCAGCGGTTCGACAAGGACGAACTTTAGAAAAAACGACTTTAGCGAAACCTGGGGAAACCCGATAGGGCGCTAGACCAAAATTAGTGTCACTTAGACGGGCGGGGAAGAACATAACAGATGTTCTTCCAGTACTATGTAGTAAGAATTATCAGCTCGGCTCATTATAAGGGCCAGACAGATGATGCAACCGCAAATTTTCACTGTAAATTCGTTTTTCGTGTTCAGGACATCCAAAGGAACAAAAACAAATATTGGTGGCGGTGGGTTATGAGGCGTTTGGTGCACGTTAGACCCCTACAGCCCACAGACTAATGTACTTTAAAAATGTTTCGTGTGTCCACAAAATGTGAATTTTGCTATTTGTATTTGGCTCTTTTCAAAAAAGATTACACATTTTTTCATTTTGAAAACGAAATATTTATGGTCATTTATGAATGGGAATACAAGTTTGACACCGATAAAGGACCACGCCCAAAACTAGTTAAAACCGAATTATTCCATCTTATTTTTCTTTTTTTTTCTCAAAGGAAGTTGTCTAAAACAACATTTTGCTACAACAGCTCTTCAATCTGACAGGTCCGACAACCAATCAGACACCTGATATTTCAACTCTGCTACAGCCCATAACTCATACGTCAGAACAATGGGCTCTTCGAGTAGCCAACGACTCGGTAATGTAAAACCAAAATATTTGATGTAGAATCTTTGTAACACGTACGGTTTGAACAATTCTAAATGATATCATTAACCAATCACTGTTTTACGGAAGCTTAAATGACCATCCATGTTACTTAGATTATTTATCATGGAAAGACGGAATAGTTATCTTGAAAACACTGATTGCCTTTTGTCTTCCATGATAAAGAAAACCTCTGTAATTCGAAACATGATGGTCATTTAAGCTTCCGTACTGTTTCCATTTTCTCATTAATGTTTATATGGGCAAATGATATATCAGCGTTATGCCACTAGAATGTGTACAAATGAGCTTTCACCGACGATATCTCGCCTCCAGAGATGGGATAGCATAAATATTTTAATATTTAATATAGTTCGTGATTTTGTGTTGTTATGAGGCCTCTACAAAACAAAAGGTAAGATTGCAAACCCATCATTTGCATTAATCCGTTTTCATTTGCTGAAATACAATTGTAGGTGTAAGTCGTTCGAGTTTTAGTTGTTTGGTTTACCTACTGAACACTTGAAATCATTCAGGATTTTAGGTGTTCGAGTACAACCCGGACCCGAACACATTGTTTTTGTACGAGTTTTAAAAACCTGATATAGGCATATTAAGGAAATTCTAAATGTTGTATTTTCGCAAGGTTGAATTTTTCCGTCTACTATGGTTCCGTAAAGGTTTGTAAAATCAGTTACATAATTTCCGCACACATCCATCATGCAGAAACATTTATACAATATTTAAGCTACCTTTATAACAGCATGTCTTGAAAATACACTGAACTACGGTGTTTACTTTATTGGAGTGAGTTAGCACTGTTAGACTTATATAGTTGTTGGTGTTACCACTATACATGCGCAAATTGCCTTACCGTTAATTTATACACATATTCAAATGAAACAAGCAAACAAAACTTTGTGGATAGAACCCCACAGTCTTGAAACTATGTATGGCTTTAAAAATTCACATTTCGTCAAACACAACGTTTTCGTTTCGGTTTGCGGTAACATCCATGTGTTTATCTCAACTAACGTGGCTGAGATACAGGTTCTGAAAAGAACTGTATCGCACAACTCGTATCTCAACCTTCGTTAAGTGAGAAAGGTTCAAGGGAGAACCAATTTCGGGCAACCGTTTTCTCTACTGTCACAGTGAGAAATATGGTTCAGGAGAACCATGGGGACTTACGGGTTAATATGGTTCATGGAGAACCATAGGGACTTCACGGTTATTTAATGGTAAAATCGCTAAAAATACAGCCTAATTTTTGTCATGTAGTTCATGTCAAGCAATTGTTTTGATGAAATTGTGGTTATAAATCAATTTATTTCAGAATAACTTCAAAACATGATTGAACGAGTTTAAACTTAGCCATATGCAATCATTCAACATTTATATTCCGTGGTCACAGAGCTGTATCTGTATCAGATATCTGTAGGTTTATGCTAGTTACCATCTCTCGTGTCGAAAACTGGCATGCGCACAAATAAAAATGCACTAGGAAACGACCGTTTGTACACTTACGCAAGGTTATGTATTAAATGCTTACATACTGAGTTCAGATTTACTGGGTCTGAAATAGAGACATTCATATCTGTAGCATGTGATGTCACACCTCGGTTACCCACTTAACCGTGTAGCAATCACATCCCCAGTAATGATCGGAAAATACCACAAAGGTGGGGATTCCAATATATAAAACCACCCATGGAAAACCTAAATGGGAAGTCATAGGTATTTAGTGAAAACCTCTTTGGGGAAAGGGAGACCAAATAAAATACA
>CM055830.1:29977931-29996387 GCA_029582265.1 Zoroaster sp. YZ-2022 | reverse complement strand
GTTGTATTGTTTGGGTAAAACCGATGCAAGTTGACGGTTTTACAGAGGGTTTGTCCATGGGGGCCCGTTTAAGGTACGAAAAATTTTCCCAAATTCAAAAGTATGGTGTTTTTCGAAAGGGGAGAAACTAAGCTTTAATTTTAGATATAAAATTATCGGCCTCCTTGAAAACTTTAAAAGTTATCTAACCCATAGAAATTTTTTTTTTTGTAACACTGTATAGTGTTGTAATGTTTGCGGTGAAACCGATGGAAGTTGACTGTATTTTACAGAGGGCAAATGTCCATGGAGGCCGTTTAAGGTACGAAAAAAAATTCAAAATTCAAAAGTATGGTGTTTTTCTGAAAGGAGAACGTAAGCTTTATTTTTGATATAAATGATCGGCCTCCCTTGAAAACTTTAAAAGTTATTCCCAACCCTAGAAATGTTTTTTTTGTAACACTGTATAGTGCTGTATTGTTTGTGGTGAAACAGCATGGAAGTTGACGGTATTTTACAGAGCGCTAAGTGTCGATGGAGGCCGTTTATGGTACGAAAAAAAATTCCAAATTCAAAAGTATGGTATTTTTCTGAAAGGGGAGAACCTAAGCTTTAATTTAGATATAAAATTATCGGCCTCCCTTGAAAACTTTAAAAGTTATTCCCAACCATAGAAATATTTTTTTTTAACACTGTATAGTGCGGGTACGTTTGCGGTGAAACCGCATCGAAGTTGACGGTATTTTGAGGGCTAAGTGTCGATGGAGGCCTTTTAAAGGTACGAAAAATTATCAAAATTCAAAAGTATGGTGTTTTTCTAAAAGGGGGAGAACCGTTTTAATTTAGATATAAAATTATGGGCCCTTTTTGAAACTTTAAAAGTTATTCCCAACCATAGAAATGTATTTTTGAAAAACTGTATAGTGCTCTATTGTTTGCGGTGAAACCGCATGGAAGTTGACGGTATTTTACAGAGGGCTAAGTGTCCATGGAGGCCGTTTAAGGTACGAACAAATTATCCAAATTCAAAAGTATGGTGTTTTTCTGAAAGGGGAGAACCTAAGCTTTAATTTAGATATAAAATTATCGGCCTCCCTTGAAAACTTTAAAAGTTATTCCCAACCATAGAATTTTTTTTGTAACACTGTATAGTGCTGTAATGTTTGCGGTGAAACCGCATGGAAGTTGACGGTATTTTACAGAGGGCTGGCGTCATGGAGGCCGTTTACGCTACGAAAAAAATTCCAAATTCAAAAGTATGGTGTTTTTCTGAAAGGGGAGAACGTAAGCTTTAATTTAGATATAAAATGATCGGCCTCCCTTGAAAACTTTAAAATGTTATTCCCTACCCTAGAAATGTTTTTTTTGTAACACTGTATAGTGCTTTAATGTTTGCGGTGAAACCGCATGCAAGTTGACGGTATTTTACAGAGGGCTAAGTGTCCAAGGAGGCCGTTTAAGGAACGAACAAATTATCCAAATTCAAAAGTATGGTGTTTTTCTGAAAGGGGAGAACCTAAGCTTTAATTTAGATATAAAATTATCGGCCTCCTTGAAAACTTTTAAGTTATTCCCGACCATAGAAATGATTTTTTTTTGTAACCCCGTATAGTGTTGTAATGTTTGCGGTAAAAACCGCAAATTTGGGGGACGGTTTTTTACAGAGGGCTAAGGGCCAAAGGAGGCCGTTTTAAGGAACAAACAAATTACCAAATTAAAAGTTTTGGTTTTTTTTCTAAAAGGGGGAGAACTTAAGTTTTAATTTTAAATATAAAATTATCGGCCCCTTGAAAATTTTAAAAAAGTTACCCCAAAACCATAGAAATGTTTTTTTTTTGGAAAAACTGTTAGTGTTGTATTGTTTGCTAAAATGGTTGGGTTTTGTTTTTTAAAAGAGGGTTGGCCCGGGGGGGGGTTTAAAGGTACAAAAAAAATTTCCAAATTCAAAAGTATGGTTTTTTTCAAAAAGGGGGAGAACCTAAGTTTTAATTTAGATATAAAATTATCGGCCCCTTGGGAAAATTTTTTGGTTTTTCCCAAAACTATAAAAATTTTTTTTGTAACACCGTATAGGTTTTAAGTTTGGGTGAAACCGCAGGGTTTTTTGGTTTTTTACAGAGGGCGGGGCGTCCATGGGGGCCCGTTTAAAAAAACAAAAAAGTTTTCCAAATTCAAAAGGGGGGTTTTTTCTAAAAGGGGGAAAACCCTGTTTTTAATTTGTATAAAATCCCCCCCTTTGGGAAAATTTTAAAAGTTTTTAAAAACCATAAAAAAAAAATTTTTTTTGTAACACTGTATAGTGTTGAAATTGTTTGCGGTGAAACCGCATGGTTGACGGTATTTACAGAGGGCTTGTCCAGGGAGGCCTTTTTGGGGGTACAAAAAATTATCCAAAAAAAAAGTATGGTTTTTTTTCAAAGGGGGAGAACCTAAGTTTTTAATTTAGATATAAAATTATCGGCCTTTAAAAAACTTTAAAAGTTTTTCCCCAACCAAAATTTTTTTTTTTTTTGTAACACTGTATAGGTTGTAATGTTTGGGGTGCCCCCATGAAGTTGACGGTATTTTACAGAGGGCAAATGTCCATGGGGGCCTTTTTAAGGTACGAAAAATTTTCCAAATTAAAAAAAGTATGGGTTTAAAAGGGGGAAAACCCCGTTTTTAATTTAGATATAAAATTACCCCCCCCTTTTAAAAACTTTAAATTTTTCCCCCAAACCCTAAAAAATTTTTTTGTAACACCGTATAGTGGGGAAATTGTTTGCGGTAAAACCGCAGGGAAGGAGGTTTTTACGGGAGGTTTGGGCCCATGGATGCTTTTTGGTACAAAAAAATTAAAACCAAAAGTATGGGGGTTTTTCGGGAAAGGGGGAAGAAAGTTTTAAATTTAGATAAAAATTATGGGTTCTTGAAAATTTTAAAAATTTTCCCCAAAACCCAAAATTTTTTTAAACCGATAGTTTGTATTGTTTGCGGTGAAACCGCATGCGTTGCTGATTTTTAAAGAGGGTTAAGTGTCCATGGGGGCCGTTTAAGGTAAGAAAAAATTAACCAAATTAAAAATTATGGTTTTTTTTCTGAAAGGAGAACCTGTTTTAATTTGATATAAAATTTGGGCCCCCTTTAAAACTTTAAAAGTTTTTCCCCCAACCATAAAAATTTTTTTTTTAAAACACCAAAAGTGTTTGAAATTTTTTTGCGGTAAAAACCGCATGGTTGCCCGGTATTTACAGGGGGCCCAAGTGCCCATGGAGTCGTTTAAGGTACGAAAAAAATTCCAAATTCAAAAGTATGGTTTTTTTTCCAAAAGGGGAAAACCCGTGCTTTAATTTAGATAAAAAATTTATGGGCCCCCCCCTTTTGAAAACTTTAAAAGTTTTTCCCCAAACCCCAAAAAATTTTTTTTTTGGTAACACTGTATAGGTTGAAATTGTTTGCGGTGAAACCGCAGGGAATTTTTGACGGTTTTTTTCAGGGGCTATGTCCATGGAGGCCTTTAAGGAAAAAAAATTAAAATTGAGGGTTTTTTTTAAAGGGGAAAACCCTGCTTAATTTAGATAAAAATTTTTCCCGGCCCCCCTTTAAAAAATTTCCAAAGTTTTTCCCCCAACCCCTAAAAAATGTTTTTTTGTAAATTTATAGTGTTGAAAGGGTTTGCGGTAAAACCCGGGGCATGAAAGGGTTAAGGGATTTCCAGGGGGTTTGGGCCCATGGAGGCCGTTTAAAACAAAAAAATTCCCAAAATTTCAAAAAGATGGTGGTTTTTTTCCCAAAGGAAACCCAAGTTTTAATTTAGATATAAAATTATCGGCCTTCCCCTTTGAAAACTTTAAAAAGTTATTCCCAACCATAGAAATGTATTTTTTGTAAAATTGTATAGTGTTGTTTTGTTTGCGGTGAAACAAGTATGCAAGTTGATTTGGTATTTTACAGAGGGCTAAGTGTCCATGGAGGGCCGTTTAAGGTACGAAAAAAATTATCCAAAATTCAAAGTATGGTGTTTTTCTGAAAGGGAGAACCTGTTTTACTTTAGATATAAAATTATCGGCCTCCCTTTGAAAACTTTAAAAAGTTATTCCCCCAAACCATAGAAATGCTTTTTGTAACACTGCAGGTGTTGGTATTGTTTTGCAGGTAAAACTGCACAAGTTGATTTGTATTTTTACAGAGGTTATGTCCATGGAGTGCCGTTTAAGGAACGAATAAATTATCCAAAATTCAAAAGTATGGGTGTTTTTCTCAAAGGGGAGAACCTAAGCTTTAATTTTAGATATAAAATTATCGGCCCTTCCTTTGAAAACTTTAAAAGTTATTCCCCCAAAACCATAGAATTTTTTTTTTGTAACACTGTATAGTGTTGTATTGTTTGCGGTGAAACCGCATGGAAGTTGGGATTGGTATTTCTTACAGAGGCTATGTCCATGGAGGCAAAGAATGAAAATGGCCTGGGTGCAGGAGAAGGAGAATGATTAGATATAAACAATCCGTATTGTTTGGTGGTGAAACCGCATGTAAGTTGATTTATTTACAGAGGGCTAAGTGTCCATGTGGAGGCTGTTTAAGGTACGAAAAATTATCCAAATTCAAAAGTACAGTTTTTTAAGCTGAAAGGGGAGAACTTGCATTTAGATATAAAATTACCGCTTCCCTTGAAACCCTTTAAAGTTATTCCCCAACCATAGAAATTATTTATTTTGTAACACTGTATAGTGTTGTAATTGTTTGCGGTGAAACCGCATGGAAGTTGACGGTATTTTACAGAGGGCTGTAAGTGTCCATGGGAGGCCGCTTTACACGAAAAAAATTACCCCAAATTCAAAGGAGGAGAAGTTTTTCTAAAAGTGAGAGAACCTAAGCTTTAATTTAGATATAAAATTATTCTATTCCCTTGAAAACTTTAAAAAGTTATTCCCAAATCATAGAAATATATTTTTTTTTGTAACACTGTATAAAAGTGTTGCACGTTTGCGGTGAAACCCATGCAAGTTGACCGGTATTTTACAGAGGCTATGTCCCATGGAGGCCATTAAGGTACGAAAAAAATTACCCAAATTCAAAAGTGCGAAGCTTCTTCAAAGGGGAGAACCCCGTAATAATTTAGATATAAAATGATTTATTCCCCTTGAAAACTTTAAAAGCATTCCTCAACCTGAAATGTTTTTTTTATTGACTGTATAGTGTTGTATCGTTTGCGGTGAAACCGCATGCAAGTTGACCGGTATTTCACAAGAGGGCTAAGTGTCCATGGAGGCCGTTTATGAACGAACAAATTATCCAAATTCAAAAGTATGGCGGTTTTTCTGAAAGGGAGACCCAAGCTTTAATTTAGATATAAAAAATTATCGGCCTCCCCTTTGAAACTCAAAAGGTTATTCCCAACCATAGAATTTTTTTTTTTTTTTTTTTAACTGTATAGTGCTGTATTGTTTGCGGTGAACCGCGGCGTGAAGCTGACGGTATTTTTACAGAGGGCTAAGTGTCCATGGAGGCTGTTTAAGGAACGAAAAATTCCAAATTTCCCAAAATTGGTATGGTGTTTTTCTGAAAGGGGGAGTACGTTGTTTAATTTAGATATAAAATTATCGGCTTCCCTTTGAAAACTTTAAAAGTTATTCCCAAATCCATAGAAATGTATTTTTCGTAACACTGGTATAGTGTTGTATTGTTTGCGGTGAAACCGATGCAAGTTGACGGTATTTTTACAGAGGGGCTAAGTGTCCATGGAGGGCTGCTTAAGGTACGAAAAAAAATTATTCCAAATTAAAAAGTATGGTGAAAGTTTTCTGAAAGGAAAACTCAAGCTTTAAATTTTAGATATAAATTGTCGGCCCTGAAAACTTTTAAAAAGTTGTTCCCCAAACCATAGAAATGATTTTTTTTTTTTGTAACACTGTATAGTGGTTGTGATTGTTTGCAGGGGAAACCATGGAAAGCTGACGGTATTTTACAGAGGGCTAATGTCCATGTGGAGGCCGTTTAAGGTACGAAAAATTATCCAAATTCAAAAGTATGGTGTTTTTTCTGAAAGGGGAGAACCCAGCTTTTAATTTTAGATATAAAATGATCGGCCTCAGTGAAACCTTGTGTTATTCCCAACCCTAGAAATGTTTTTTTTGTGAACACTGAGCAGTGTTGTAATGTTTGCGGTGAAACTGCATGCAAGTTGACGTGTATTTTACAGAGGGCTATGTCCATGGAGGCCGTTTATGAACGAACAAATTATCCAAATTCAAAAGTATGGTGTTTTTCTTGAAAGGAGGAAACCTAAGCTTTTTAATGATATCAAATTATCGGCCCGCTTGAAAAACTTTAAAAGTTATTCCCAACCATAGAATTTTTTTTTTTTTTTTGTAACACTGTATAGTGCTGTATTGTTTGGTAGAAACCGCATGCAAGTTGACGTATTTTACAGAGGGTTAAGTGTCCATGGAGGCCGTTTAAGGTACGAAAAATTATCCAAATTCAAAAGTATGGTGTTTTCTTGAAAAAGGGGGAGAACCTAAGCTTAATTTAGATATAAAATTTGGGCCTCCCTTGAAACTCAGTGTTATTCCCAAATCCATTGGTGAAATTTATTTTTTGTAAAACTGTATAGTGTTGTATTGTTTGCAGAAACTGCATGCAAGTTGACGGTATTTTACAAGTACAGTGTCCATGGAGGTCGTTTATGAACGAAAAAATTCCAAATTGGGTAGGGTTTTTTTTTTTAAAAGGGGGAGAACCTTTTTTAATTTAGATAAAAAAATTTTCCCCCTTTGAAATTTTAAAAGTTATTCCCAACCATAAAAATTTTTTTTAAAAAAGGTTGAAATTTTTGCGGAAAAACCGGCAAGTTGATATTTTTAAGAGGGTTGTCCGGAGGCTTTAAAGGGTACGAAAAATTCCAAATTGCATGGTGTTTTTCTGAAAGGGGGAGAACCTAAGCTTTAATTCTAGATATAAAATTATCGGCCTCCCTTTAAAACTTTAAAAAGTTATTCCCAACCATAGAAATGATTTTTTTTGTAACAGAGGTACAGTATTGTTTGGTGGTGAACCGCATGGAAGTTGACGGTATTTTACAGAGGGCTATGTCCATGAGGGCCCGTTTAAGGTACGAACAAATTCTATCCAAAATTCAAAAGTATGGTGGCTTTTTCTGAAAGGGGGAGAACCTGGGCTTTAATTTAGATATAAAATTATTTGCCTCCTTGAAAAACTTTAAAAGTTGGTTCCCAACCATAGAAATATATTTTTTTTTGCAACACTGTATAGTGCTGTAATGTTTGGTAGGGAAACCGCTTGCAAGTTGATTTTGTATTTTACAGAGGGCTATGTCCATGGAGGCTATTTAAGGTACGGAAAAAATCCAAATTCAAAAAGTATGGTGTTTTTTCTGAAAGGGAGAACGTGCTTTTAAATTTTAGATATAAAATGATCGGCCTCCCTGAAAACTTTAAAAGTTATTCCCCAACCCTAGAAATGTATTTTTTGGTAAACTGTATAGTGTTGTATTGTTTGAGGTGAAACCGTATGCAAGTTGACGGTATTTTACAGAGGGTTATGTCCATGGAGGCCGTTTAAGGAACGAAACAAATTCCAACTTAAAAAAGTATGGTGTTTTTCTGAAAGGGGGAGAACCTAAGCTTTAATTTAGATATAAAATTGTCGGCCTCCTTGAACGTCTCTTGGTGTTATTCCCAACCATAGAAATGTATTTTTTTGTAAAACTGTATAGTGTTGTATTGTTTGTGGTGAAAACCGCATGCAAGTTGACGGTATTTTACAGGAGAAGCTAAGTGTCCATGGAGGCCGTTGGCTGGAACGAAAAAATCCAAATTCAAAAGTATGGTGTTTTTTTTCGAAAGGGGAGTACCTAAGCTTTAATTTAGATATAAAATGATCGGCCTCCCTTGTAAAACTTTAAAAGTTATTCCCCAACCATAGAAATGTATTTTTTTTGTAAAACTGTAGCAGTGCTGTATTGTTTGAGGTGAAGCTGCATGCAAGTTGACGGTATTTTACAGAGTGGCTAAGGGTGTCCATGGAGGTGTCGTTTTTCAGGAACGAAAAATTCCAAATTCAAAAGTATGGTGTTTTTCTGAAAGGGGAGAACTCCTAAGCTTTTAATTTTAGATATAAAATTATCGGCCTCCCTTGAAAACTTTAAAAAGATTATTCCCCAACCATAGAAATGTATTTTTGTAAAAACTGTATAGTGTTGTATTGTTTGCGGTGAAACCGCATGCAAGTTGACGGTATTTTACAGAGGGCTAGTGTCCATGGAAAGGCGTTTAAGGAACGAAAAAAATTCCAAATTCAAAAGTATGGTGTTTTTCCCTGAAAGGGGAGAACCTAAGCTTTAATTTAGATATAAAATTATCGGCCCCCCTTGAAAACTTTAAAAGTTATTCCCAACCATAGAATTTTTTTTTTGCTGTAACACTGTATAGTGTTGTATTGTTTGCGGTGAGAACCGCATGCAAGTTGACGGTATTTTACAGAGGGCTAAGTGTCCATGCGGAGGCCGTTTAAGGTACGAAAAATTATCCAAATTCAAAAGTATGGTGTTTTTTCTGAAAGGGGAGAACCTAAGCTTTAATTTAGATATAAAATGAGTCGGCCTCTTGAAAACTTTAAAAGTTATTCCCAACCCTAGAAATGCTTTTTTTTTTTTAACACTGTATAGTGCTGTAATGTTTGCGGTGAAACCACATGCAAGTTGACGGTATTTTACCAGAGGCTAGGAGGTGTCCACATGGAGGCCGTTTAAGGTACGAAAATTATCCAAATTCAAAAGTATGGTGTTTTTCTGAAAGGGGAGAACCTAAGCTTTTAAATTTAGATATAAAATTATCGGCCTCCCTTGAAAACTTTTTAAAAAGTTATTCCCAACCATAGAAATATTTCTTTTGTAACACTGTATAGTGTTGTATGTGTTTGGTGGTGAAACCGCATGCAAGTACAGAACAAACCGTATCTTTACAGAGAGCTAAGTGTCCATAAGGAGGCCGTTTAAAGGTACGAAAAAATTATCCAAATTCAAAAAGTATGGTGTTTTTTCTGAAAGGGGAGAACCTAGCTTTTAATTTAGATATAAAATTATCGGCCTCCCCTTGAAAACTTTAAAGAAGTTATTCCCTAAACCATAGAAATGATTTTTTTTGTAACACCTTTGTATAGTGTTGTATTGTTTGCGGTATGAAACCGCATGCATGAAGTTGACGGTATTTTTACAGGAGGGCTAAGTGTCCATGGAGGCCATTTAAGGTACGAAAAAAAAAAATCCAAATTCAAAAAGTATGGTGTTTTTTCTGAAAGGGGAGAACACGTAAGCTTTAATTTAGATATAAAATGATCGGCCTCCTTGAAAACTTTAAAAGTTATTCCCCAAACCTTAGAAATGTTTTTTTTGTAACACTGTATAGTGCTTGTAATGTTTGCGGTGAAACCGCATGCAAGTTGACGGTATTATTTACAGAGGGTTAGTGTCCATGGAGGCCGTTTAAGGAACAGAAACAATTTTCCAAATTCAAAAGTATGGTGTTTTTCTGAAAGAGGAGATCCTAAGCTTTCTTAATTTAGATATAAAATTATCGGCCTCCCCTTGAAAAAACTTTCAAAAGATTATTCCCAACCATAGAAATTATTGTTTTGTAAACACAACTGTATAGTGCTTGTATTGTTTGCGGTGAAACCGCATGCAAGCGATTTGTATTTTAAGCAGAGGGCTATGAGGATCCATCGCGGAGGGCGTTTAACCCCTCCGACGAGGGAGGTGGCCACTTACTTTATCTCCTCTAATACAAGACCTCTCCTCTTTTCAGAGGCAATCCTATCCCTAGGGGAATTAATACACTATATTAAAATTGTTCCTCTGCATTTCCCCCATTGACTTTTACATCCAAATGACTTCCCCACATGCCCTGCTATTGTCTAGAATTATTTTTCAACCCACAGATGATAAGACGTTGGCATAACCTCCTCTTTTCGAAGTGGCACTTAATTTACCTACTGTAAAAACAGGTAGGAGACTCTCTCACGTTTTCGGAGGTTGAAATGATATATTAAAAATTGTTCTCTGCATTCCCCATTGACTTTTACATCCGAATGACTTCCACACATGCCCTGCTTAGTTGTTTGGTATTATTTACAAACCCAGATGACACTAACAACGGCTGTGTAGTGTATCTTATCTCCTGTATAATCTTGGAAACAGTAAACTTAACTGTCTGGTTTTATCTCTCCAGCATGTAACCCAATCATGACCCAACCCAGACACTCTGTGTCTGCGGGAGTTGGGGTTATGCCTGGCACTGGCTGTCGCAAGACATCAAACAACACAGTCTGATGGTCAACAGATGGTTCCACTTATCAGTGGGTTAGATTTGGGGGGGTCTTTATGTTTACACAATGGATGGTTGATTTTGTGCACAGATATATGGCAGCAATTTTTTTCCAGCCCAGAAAAAAAAAATACACAGCTCTGGGAACTGACACCCCTTCTAAGATATGTGGAATGGTCCCCTTTAGGATATCAATGACTCTCAGCCATCTGTGGGTTTTTTTTCTGGGAGAAACAATGAAATACATAAAATCTGACTCTCACGAGAGGAGGGGTCCCTCGCCGGAGGGTTAAGGAACGGAAAAATTATCCAAATTCAAAAGTATGGTGTTTTTCTGAAAGGGGAGAACCTAAGCTATAATTTAGATATAAAATTATCGGCCTCCCTTGAAAACTTTTAAAAGTTATTCCCAACCATAGAAATGTATTTTTTGCTTAAACTGTATAGTGCTGTATTGTTTGCGGTGAAACCGCATGCACAGTTGACGGTATTTTACAGAGGGCTAGGCAACCATGGAGGCCGTTTAAGGCTACGGAAAAAGTATCCAAATTCAAAGTATGGTGTTTTTCTGAGAAGGGGAGAACCTAAGCTTTAATTTAGGGGATATTAAAATTATCGGCCTTCCTTGAAAACTTTAAAAGTTATTCCCAACCATAGAAAATGGGATATTGTTTTGTAACACTGTATAGTGTTGTATTGTTTGCGGTGAAACCGCATGGAAGTTGGACGGTATTTTACAGAGGGCTAAGTGTCCATGGAGGCCAAGTTTAAGGGTACGGAAAAAATTCCCAAATTCAAAAGTATGGTGTTTTTCTGAAAGGGGAGAACCTAAGCTTTTAATTGAGATATAAGAGTATCAGCCTCCCTTGAAAACTTTAGAAGTTATTTCCAACCATAGAATTTTTTTTTTTTTGTAACGCACTGTGTGAATTGCTGTAATGTTTGCGGTAAAACCACATGCAAGTTGACAATTATTTTACAGAGGGCTAAGTGTCCATGGAGGCCGTTTAAAGGCACGAACAAATTATCCAGAATTCAAAAAGTATGGTGTTTTCTGAAGGGAGAACCTAAGCTTTAATTTAGATATAAAATTATCGGCCTCCCTTGAAAACTTTAAAAGTTATTCCCAATCATAGAAATATTTTTTTGGTAAAACTTTGTATGGTGCTGTATTGTTTGCGGGTGAAACCGCATGCAGGATTAACGGTATTTTACAGAGGGCTAAGTGTCCATGGAGGCCGTTTAAGGTACGAAAGTGTATGAGAATTCAAAAAGTATGGTGTTTTTCTGAAAGGGAGAACCTAAAGCTGAATTTGAATGTAAAATTATCAGCCTCCTTGAAAACTTTAAAACTTATTCCAAACCATAGAAATGATATTTTTGTAATACTGTATAGTGCTGTATTGTTTGCAGTGGCTCACATGGAAGTTGACGGTATTTTACAAAGGGCTAAGTGTCCCATGGAGGCCGTTTAATTTTGAAAAAAATTATCCAAATTCAAAAGTATATTGTTTTTCTAGCGAAAGGGGAGAACCTAAGCTTTTAATTTGAATATCAAATTATCGGCCTCCCTTGAAAACTTTAAAAGTTATTCCCAACCATAGAAAGTATTTCTTATTGTAACTTGCTAAAAGCAGAAGTTGACAGTATTTAAAAGGGGGCTAAGTGTCCTAGGGTTTAAGGAACGAAAAAATTTCAAATTAAAAAGTTGGTTTTTTTTCAAAGGGGGAAAACCCAAAAACTTTAATTTAGATATAAAAATCGCCCCCTAAAAAAACTTTAAAGTTTTTAAAATTTTTTTTTGTATAGTGCTGTAATGGTATTGCGGTGAAACTACGTACATTGGGATGTTGTTATTTACAGAGGAGCTAAGTGTCCATGAGAGCCGTTTAAGGTACGAACAAATTATCAAATTCAAAAGTATAGTGTTTTTCTGAAGGAGAACCCTAGCTTTGGTTTAGATATAAAGGTATCGGCCTCCCTTGCGAAAACTTTAAAGTTTATTCCCAACCATAGAATTTTTTTTTGTGAAACACAACATGGTGCTGTATTGTTTGCGGTGAAACCACGTACAGGATGTTGAGGTATTTACAGAGGCTAAGAGAGGTGTCCCATGGAGGGCGTTTAAGGAACGGAAAGTATTTTTCAAATTCAAAAAGTGTGGTGTTTTCTGAAAGGGAGAACCTAAGCTTTAATTTGAATGCTCAAATTATCGGCCTCCTTGAAACTTTAAAAAGTTATTCCCCAACCATAGAAATGTATGTTTTTGTAAAACCTGTATAGTGCTGTATTGTTTGCGGGTGAAACACTTTACAAGTTGACAGTATTTTACAGAGGCTAAAGATGTCCATGGAGCCGTTTGAACGAACAAATTATCCAAGATTCAAAAAGTGTGGTGTTTTTCTGAAGGGGAGAACCTAGCTTCCAATTTAGATATAAAAATTATCGGCCTCACTTGAAAACTTCAAAAGTTATTCCCCAACCATAGAATTTTTTTGAACAAGCGCTAACATGAGTGCTGTGTGTTTTGCGGTGAAACCACGTACAGAGATTGACATTATTTTACAGGGGGCTAAGTGTCCATATGGAGGGCGTTTAAGGAACGGAAAAAGTGTCAAATTCAAAAAGTATGGTGTTTTTCTGAAAGGGAGGCCGAAAGCTTTAATTTAGATATAAAATTTTCGTACTCAACAAAAACTTTTAAAAAGTTATTCTAACCATAAAAATGTATTTTTGTAAACATATAGTGCTGTAATTTTTGCGGTGAAACCAGCTGACGATATTTACAGTGAGATGTCCATGGGAGGCGTTTAAGGAACGGAAAAAGTATCAAATTCAAAAGTATGGTGTTTTTTCTGAAGGGGAGAACCTAAAGCAATTTAGATATAAAATTATCGACCTCCCTTGAAAACTTTAAAAAGGTTATTCCAGCTCCCTTAAATGTATTTTTTGTAAAACTGTATAATTAACAACATTATTGTTTTGCAGTGAAACCGCATGCAGAGATTGACGGTATTTTACAGAGGGCAGAGGTGGCCATGGAGGCCCGTTGGGTACGAAAAAATTATCCAAATTCAAAAAAGTATGAAGTGTTTTTCTGAAGAGGAGAACCCTAAGCTTTAATTTAGATATAAAATTATCATGACCTCCTTGAAAACTTTGAGAAGTTATTCTAACCATAAATAATGTTTTTCAGCAAAACTGCTGTATGGTGCTGTAATGTTTGGCGGTGAAACCCGCATGCAAGTCCGACGGTATTTTACAGAGGGCTAAGTGTCCACATGGACCGTTTAAAGGTACGGAAAAAAGATTCCAAATTCAAAAGTATGGTGTTTTTCTAGAAGGAGAAACCCTAGCTTTAATTTAGATATAAAATTAATAAGCCTCCCTTGAAAACTTTAAAAAAGTTTATTCCCAACCATAGAAATGATTTTTTTGTAACACTGTATGGTGCTGTGACTGTTTTGCGGGGTGAAACCGCATGTGAGATGACAGTACATTTACAGAGGGCTGAAGGTGTCCCATGAGGAGGCCATTTAAGGTACAAAAACAATTATCCAAATTCAAAAGAATGGTGTTTTTCTGAAAGGAGAACGTAAGCTTTAATTTTAGATTAATAAAATGATCGACCTCCCCTTGAAAACTTTAAAAGGTTGTTCTAACCCTAAATGTGTTTTTTGTAACACTGTATGGTGCTGTAATGTTTGGGTGAAACCGCATGAGATTGACAGTATTTTTTACAGAGATAAGATGTCCCAAATGGGGAGGCCGTTTAAGGAACAACAAGTGTCCAAATTCAAAATTTCAATTGTTTTCTGAAAGGGGGAGAACCCTAAGCTTTTAATTTAGATATAAAATTATCGGCCTCCTTGAAAACTTTCAAAAAGTTATTCCCCAACCATAGAATTTTTTTTTGTAACACTGTATAGTGCTGTATTGTTTGCGGTGAAACACGTACAGGAAATTTGACGGTATTTTACAGAAGCTGAAAGGGGTGTCCATGGAGACCGTTTAAAGGTACGAAAAAAAAAAATCCAAATTCAAAAAGAAATGTGGTGTTTTTTCTGAAAAAGGGGAGAACCCTAAGCTTTATTTTAGATATAAAATTATCGGCCTCCTTGAAAACTTTAAAAAGTTATTCCCAACCATAAGAAATCTATTTTTTGTAACACTGTGGTGCTGTAATGTTTGCAGTGTAAAACACATACGAGATTTAACAGTGATTTACACAGAGGCTAGAAAGTGTCCATTGGAGCCGTTTGCAAGGCACGAACAAGAATATCAAATTCAAAAGTGGGGTTGTTTTCTGAGGAGAACTAAAAGCTTTAAATTGGATATTAAAAGTATCGACCTCCTTGAAAACTTTTAAAAGTTATTCCCCAAGCCATAGAAATATGTTTTTTGTAACAACTGTATGGTGCTGTGTTTTTTGCGGTGAAACCACATGCAAGTTGACCGTATTTTACAGAGGGCTAGGGTGTCCCATGGAGGCCGTTTAAGGTGCAAGTATCCCAAATTCAAAAGTATGGTGTTTTTCTGAAGGGGAGAACCTAAGCTTTAATTTAGATATAAGTATCGACCTCCATTAAAAACTTTAAAAGTTATTCCCAACCATAGAAACAGTTTTTGTTTTAACTTACTGTATAATTATGTATTGTTTGCAGGTGAAACCACGTTTTGGAAAGTTGACTTATTGTTACAAAAGGGCTAAGTTCCATGGAAGGCCAATTTAAGGTACGAAAAAAATTTCCCAAATTCAAAAAGTATGGTGTTTTCTGAAAAGGGGGAGAACGAATAGCTTTTAATTTAGATATAAAATGATCGGCCTCCTTGAAAACTTTAAAAGTTATTCCCAACCCTAAAATGTTTTTTTGCAACACTGTATGGTGCTGCTGTAATGTTTGCGGTGAAACCGCATGCAAAGTTGACAGTATTTTACAGAGGGCTAAGTGTCCCATGAGCCGTTTGGAACGAACAAATTATCCAGAATTCAAAAAGTATGGTGTTTTTTCTGAAAGGGGAGAACCTAAGCTTTAATTTAGATATAAAATTATCGGCCTCCTTGAAAACTTTAAAAAGTTATTCCCCAAACCATAGAAAATTTTTTTTGTTACTTTGTATAGTGCTGTATTGTTTGCGGTGAAACCGACATACAAGGATTTGAATATTTACAGAGGGCTAAAAAGTGTCCATGGAGATAGTTTGGTACGAAAAAAATACCCAAATTCAAAAAATATGGTGTTTTTCTGAAAAAGGGAGAACCTAAGCTTTAATTTAGATATGAGTATCGGCCTCCCTTGAAAACTTTAAAAAGTTGGTGTCAACCTTAGAAATGTATTTTGTAAAACTGTATAGTGCTGTATTGTTTGCGGTGAAACCATGCATCAAGTTGACAGTATTTTACAGAGGGCTAAGTGGTTCCATGGGCCGGTTAAAAAGGGAACGAAAAAATTTCCCAAATTCAAAAGTTGGTGTTTTCTGAAAGGAAAAACCTCCAGCAAGGAGTAGGATATAAAATTATCGGCCTCATGAAAACTTTAAAGTTATTCCCAACCATAGAAATGTGTTTTGTAAAACTGTATAGTGCTGTGTTGGTTGCGGTGTAACGGCATGCAGGATTGACAGTATTTTACAGAGGGCTAAGTGTCCCATGGAGGCCGTTTAAGGTGCAAAAAATTATCCAAATTCAAAAGTATGGTGTTTTTCTGAAAAGAGGGAGAACCTAAGCTTTAATTTAGATATGAAGTTATCAACCTCCCTGAAAACTTTAAAGTTATTCCCCAACCATGAAATGTATTTTTGTAAAAACTGTATAGTGCTGTATTGTTTGCGGTGAAACCCATACCACAGATTGACAGTATTTTACAGAGGGCTAAAAGTGTCCATGGAGGCCGTTTAAGGGTACGAAAAAAGTATCCAAATTCAAAAGGGTATGGTGTTTTTCTGAAAGGGAGAACCTAAGCTTTAATTTGAATATAAAATTATCAGCCTCCCTTGAAAACTTTAAAAAGTTATTTCCCCAACCATAAAGTAATTTTTTTTGTAACACTGTATAGGTGCTGTATTTTTTGGGTAAAACCGCATGGAAATTGACAGTTTTAAAAAGGGGGCTAAGTGTCCATAGGGGCCTTTTAGGTACAAAAAAAATTTCCCAAATTCAAAGTTGGTGTTTTTCTAAAAGGGGAAAACCCCTAAGCTTTAATTTGGATTAAATTATCAGCCTCCCTTGAAAACTTTAAAAGTTTTTTAACCAAAATTTGTTTGTTTGTAAAACTGTATAGTGCTGTTTGTTTGCGGTGAAACCCTGCAAGTTGACAGTATTTTACAGAGGGCTAAGTGTCCTTGGGGGGCCCGTTTAAGGAAGGGAAAAAAACCCAAATTCAAAAAAAATTGGTTTTTCTAAAAGGGGAAAAACCCAAAGCTTTAATTTAGAAAAAAAATTATCGGCCTCCTTGAAAATTTTAAAAAGTTATCCCAACCAAGAATTTTTTTTGTAACACTGTATGTGTTAAATGTTTGCGGTGACCCCGGTTGCGTTTTTTTACAGGGGGTAAGTGCCCGGGGCCTTTTCAAAAAAAATTCCAAATTCAAAAGTAGGGTGTTTTTCTAAAAGGGGAGAACTGCTTTTTTATATAAAATATCCCTCCTTAAAACTTTAAAGTTTTTCCCCAATAGAAATTTTTTTGTAAACTTTAGTGTGAATGTTTGCGGTGAAACCGCAAAGTTTGATTTTTTAAGGGGGCTAAGTGTCCATGGGGGCCGTTGGAACGAAAAATTATCAAATTCAAAAGAGGTTTTTTTCTAAAAGGGAGAACCTAAGTTTTAATTTAAATAAAATTATCGGCCTCTAAAAATTTTAAAGTTTTTCCCCAAAAAAATGATTTTTGAAACCTATAGTGTGTTTGTTTGCGGTGAAACCGCTTTAATTAAATTATTTTACAAGGCTGGTCCATGGAGGCCTTTTAAAAGGTACGAAAAAATTATCCAAATTCAAAGTATAATTTTTTTTCTGAAAGGGGAGCCCTAAGCTTTAAAATTTAAAATTATCGGCCCCTTGAAACTTTAAAGTTTTTTCCCAAATAAAATTTTTGTAACATTTAGTGTGTTTTGGGGAAACCGCATCAAGTTAATTTTTAAAGGGCTGGGTTCCATAGGCCTTTTGGTCAAAAATTTTCCAAATTAAAAGTATGGTTTTTTTCTAAAAGGGGGAGAAACCCTAGTTTAATTTTAATATAAAATTTATCGGCCTCCCTTAAAACTTTAAAAGTTTTTCCCCAACCTAGAAATTTTTTTTTTTTGTAACCTTTAAGTGTTTTGTTTGCGGTGAAACCGCATCAAGTTGATATTTTACAGGGGCTATGCCCATGGAGGCCGTTTAAGGGAAAAAATTATAAAATTTAAAAAGTATGGTGTTTTCTAAAAGGGAGAACCTAAGTTTAATTTAGAAAAAAATTATCCCTCCTTGAAAATTTTAAAAAGTTATTCCCAAATAGAAATGTATTTTTGTAAACTATAGTGTGTATTTTTTGGGGTAAAACCGCATGGGTTGACGGATTTCAAAGGGGCAAAATTCCATGGAGGCTTTAAGGCGAAAAAATTATCAAATTTTTGGTGTTTTTCTAAAAGGGGGAAAACCCTAAGTTTTAATTTAGATATAAAATTATCGGCCCCCTTTGAAAACTTTAAAAGTCATTCCCAACCATAAAATTTTTTTGTAACACTGTATAGTGCTGAAATGTTGCGGTAAAACCCATGAAAGTTAAATTTAAGGGGGCTAAGTGCCCGGGAGGCCGTTTAAGGTACGAAAAATACCCAAATTAAAAAGTATGGTGTTTTCTGAAGGGGAACCTAATTTTAATTTAGATATAAAAACCCCCTTGAAAACAAAAGTTTTCCCCAACCAAAAATTTTTTTTTGTACCTGTATAGTGTTTAAATGTTTGGGTGAAACCGCATAAAGTTAAACGGTATTTAAGGGCAAATGTATGGGGGCCGTTTAAGGACGAAAAAATTCCAAATTTAAAATTGGTGTTTTCTAAAAGGGGAGAACTAAGCTTTAATTTAGATATAAATATGGGCCCTTTCCTTGAAAACTTTGTTACCCCCACCCTAGAAATGTTTTTTTTGAAACACGTATGTGTGAAATGTTTGCG
>CM055830.1:29927694-29977431 GCA_029582265.1 Zoroaster sp. YZ-2022 | reverse complement strand
CAGAAAGATCAAAAGTAAAAAATATATCGAACGACGTGAAGGTTTAGCTTAATGGCTTCATTCTGTTCATTTCAAATATATCAGATACAAGTATTAATACTGTAGTAGACGCAAATATCAATACTACAGTAGATGAAATGTATAATTGTGGTCTGTAATAATTGATGAAATGCTAAATTTTATTCAAACGACTTTAGTGCCCATTTAATAATGTTATTTGTATTTGTAATTATATACAAATTGTAAAGGTATGTTAAGGTTTGGGAATTAAGCAAAAATGAAATTGTCGATTTGTAATGTGAGACTTACTCAAATTGTATGAAGTATTTCCAGACCTTTATTCTTTTCTTCAGTACACATTGTCAAATGTCATTGTTTTTTTTTTTCATTTAATATTAGGCCTATCACACATTTCAAAGAGACATTCAATTGAATTCTGTATATATATATACAGTGCGTATCAAAAAGGTAATCCGAATTCAGGGCGTTAATATGCAAGGTTATTTAGTTTGACAATTTACATGTAGTGTACCAAAGAAGGGGAACCTCAGCTTTCCATTGATACCTGTATCGATCCATTGCTGTCACACATGGCTGAGTACATTGTTATTGAAAATGGCAAATTCAAATCGCATTTTGCAAGTTTGGGTAATCAGTTCAAGGCAGTCTGAAATGGACGCATCACTTGACTGCCTAGATGATTATGTAAGATTTTAAGCTAGTTGGAAAGATGGTAAACTAACGACTGAACAGCGAGTTTTCGTGATTACAACATTTCACCAAACTCACAGTTTGCAGCAAACTCGCGATGCTTTCAGGAACGTTTCCCAGAACGGAGCCCCAGCAGCCAAAACCATCTGGGCGAATGTTAGAAAATATCAAGAGTATGGCACTAGCCTCAACCGCAACAAGGGAATTCTGGCAGGAGGCGCACCGGGCGATCAGAAGGAACATTGCAGCAGTAAGGCAGCAACGTTTGGAGCATCCTGAGGACACCAGCGCAGAGCGAAATGGGCTGAGATTGCCTTCAGCGACATTCAACAGAATCACGAGATTGGACCTCCACAGCATCCATGTCGGATTCAATCCGTATCAGCTTACGCCAGGAGATTTTGCTAGAAGGCTGGCGTTTGCCAGATAGTTGATAGCCCATACCGAGAGAGATGTCAATTTTCTGCGGAATCTCGTAATCGGCGACGAAGCTACTTTCTCCATAGACGCACGGTCAATAAGCCCTTGTGTTCTTGAATATGCACCAGCAATGGGCTTTAGAATTCAATTTTGAAGTTAACATGAGTCGACAAAAGTGGACTGGTTGGTTAGGACTTTGTGAAGTGGTCAGCTGATCGGACCGTTTTCTTCGAAGGAATGTCAGTGATAACATGTATCTGCAGATGCTCAATGATAACGTTTTACCGCAGCTGCGGGAACACTTTGAGCAACAGGTTCGTGGGGTCTTCAGACAACTCTGGTTTGCCCAAGATGGCGCCCAGCACATCGCCTTGCGCTGGCCAGGGTCGATCTGAGGGAACTCTTTGGCGAACGAGTCATCGCCGAATCAACCATGAGGTGGAATGACCACCAAGATCACCTGACCTCACACCATGTGACTATTTCCTTTGTGGACATTTGAAAGAACAAATTGTTTGTCCTCCCCGTGATCTTGATGGTGCAGGGCCGTATTCGAAATGAAGTGGATGCTTTACGCAATAATCCGGCTATGGTGAGACGAGCAGTGCAGGACATGCTCCACGTCGCTGTCATCGCTTTGTGTCGAAGAGGGAGAATTGGACATGTTGAAGGTGTGGGTGCATAAAAGGGCAATGTTAGAAGAGATTCTTCTTGAATAATGTCCAGTCATTCCTAAAGAAAATCTGGTTTATCATACTTGACTTTCACTAATTATCCTGCCTTGCACTTGATAATACCCAAACTTGCAAAATGCGATTTGAATTTGTCATTTTCAATAACAATGTACTCGGTCATGTGTGACAGCAATGGGTCAATAAAGGTATCAATGGAAAGCTGAGGAGTTCCTCTCTCTTTGGTACACACTACATGTAAATTGTCAAACTAAATAACCTTGCATATTAACCCACTGAATTCGGATTACCTTTTTTGATACGCACTGTATATATATATGTGATTCCATTCCTTTATGAAAATCCACAAAAACATTTAATTGTAAAATAACCAATTTCTATACAAATATAAGGTACTGTAACTTATGAGAAAAGTTGAATTGTTTCCAACGTGAAATCCGCATTGGAATGCATATACAAACCATGTATTTTTCACTATTTTCTTTTGAACGACAGAACATAATAAGCCAGGAACGTTCCCAGGTTATTGTTGCTTAATTTATATTATTGATGCCAAGAGAATAATTATACTCTTAGAACAGTTTTGCCAAATGATGTTACTTCCCTTTAAATCCAGTTACAAAAATACAAAGGTCTTTTAACGTAATGTTTGTAGTGTTTAATTTCTTCTGGTTCGTTCTTGTGAAACCCAACATCCTGACAACTTATACCGTGCATATTACAGTGTAGATGTAATTTAATATCATGGGTTAAATAACTCCATGTACAGGCGTTGCAGAGCAGAGGTGTGTTTACGCATAATATGGTACGTCTGTGTTCAAAGGTTAAATAAGGACTTTGGACACCATCAACATGATTACACATATAGGGTTGCTCATAATATATAGCTTAGTAGGAAACCACCTTTTTTAAAGGTAAGATATGTGACTGGTACTTTAACTAAAAATTACCGAAATGGTCAAATATTAAAGGTAAGGTATAGTATTGGTGATGTTGTGGTAAACTGCTTCTAAAGTATCCTTACCTTCTTCGAATCAGGATATCATCTGAACGGAACATGTAAGACTCTTCATGCCCACGCTAGTTAAGCTCGGTCCTTTGGCCGCCAACATGAACCCCTCGGTTCTTTAACCCATGTTAAAAACTGCGCAACGACCGTTTATTCCCATACTAATGTCAGAAGAGATGAAACATTGAATACAATGTAAAGTACTAACTCAAATAACTACAATAATATTAACGAGGTGGAAAGGTACCGGCAAAACGGATCCTCTATCTACAATCTCAGAACCTAAAAGATTGACACAGGGACAATCACTAATTAAACCAATATGGACATTTACAATAACCGGCAATTCCCAACCTCTATAAAAATAATAATACAAGGACGGAGAAAAAGCGTGTCAAGTGAATTTAGCAAATTAAGTTGCTCATCTGGAAATCCGTAGTAAGTTGAAAAATGTAATCGAATTAATTCATTTTAAGATGCTGCGAATATAACACGGGCGATGCATCTTTAAGCACTTGCAACACAGGGAAGCGCGCTCGTTACATTAACAAAAAATATAAACTTTTAAGAAAGAAGGTTGTCTCTAAGAAGGCTGTGTTTCTGATCCTTGAGGAAAAATAATTGTTATAGTCTTGATTAAGTCTTATATTTGTTATAATCTGTTAAAGTCCCTGTACACTGTTGGTTTCTATAAAAACATAATGATCACAGGTTTTACCTTGAAACTTACTTTTTGTGTAAAGTTGGACGATGGTATTAATTATTATCACTCGAAAATCTTTTCTTCAATGCATTCTGCACTGTTGATCTATATTCTACATTTCTTTAAAGCAAACATTTAATGACATAATGGCAACCCCTCATGTCATCCTTCCCACTTTTCAAGTATTTTTTACCGACAACTGTTTTGATAAATTTGGGAACAGCACTTCTGTAAAAATGTTCACTGTTTCCAAAAAAAAAAATTCCATGTGTGAAATCTTTTCAAAAGAGCTTGCTTCCTTCGCAAAATTAAACATGGTTGTGTGTGATTTACATTGAAAGCCGTGTATAAGTATAACTATGCTTCCATTTTGTTTGTATGATGCTAGAAAGTGCCAGAAAATATTCGCAAACGATAAACACAAACTGTCGTGGATTGTTTAATTTTATCAAGGTGGATTTGAGACAAGTATAAGTTGTTGCATTGTAAACAAATATAAGAAATGTAAAATGTTACTACCCAATCAATTGCAATGTTAGAGAAAAAAAGCTCCAGCGCCCAAACAGGATATGCGAATTGGATTTAGAATTGTTACCGTTGTTTTCTGAAAGAGTGGAAAGTTTAAAGGACAACAATTATATCGATCAAATCTTATTTTGTAAATAATCGTAGTGGAAAATATATTTACTCAAATTGCTGTAATATAAATGATGTGGCACATGACTTCCACTATTTACACATACACAAACATTAATGTCAAATGATCGAAGGAAAAAAGCATGTGTGTTGTTTACAAAGGCAGTCATCACAATATCTTATATTTTGATGGGATGACATCAGCATGAATATTTGTAATCATAAGTAAGCCACTATATCTCAAATGTCAAAAGAGGAATTTAAAAAAGGAAAACAAATTTAAAATGCCATAACATAGGCCCTATATGTACAATAGTTTTTTCATTACGATATGATTAAGGGGAAAGGGTTTTTTCCCTGGTCAGACCCTTATATATATATATATATATATATATATATATATATATATATATATATATATATATATATATATATATATATATATATAAAGAGTTCCGACAAGTAAGACTCTGTGGACTCAAAATGTCTGCCGCCTCGTGTCATTGTGTTCCCAGGTTGTATGTATACTGAGGCGAAGTAGTCCACTGTGATAAAAGTACATGTCAAGAATCACAGGTAATTTCTCTATACGTGATGTGCTGTTATCACTCAAGAAGCATGTCATTATGCCGTTAGAACACTTGGTTGTCCTGTCTCGCATTGACTATGCCAACTCGCTTTTGTTTGGTGCTCGTGAAGCGGATCTTAAGCGACTGCAACGTCTCCAGAATAAAAGGCAGCTAGGTTGGTTTTGCGTGCGTGGACGGGACATACAGATGCTCTACTGAGATCCTATTAGATTTAATTGGCTCCAGGTCGAAGGATAGAATATATTTTGAAAAATAATGTTATTTGTATACAAAATGTATGATGGATGTCGCTCCACCGTATCTGGAGTGACCTTATTACTTTATTTAGTGACACATTTATGGATGAGAACAGGCCCAGACTCCGCTCCTCATCCGGATACCACAAGGCTCTCGGTTCCGCGTCGCTCCACGAAGAGAGCTGGCGATCATATTCATTCGTTGTTGCTGCCCACGGCTATGGAACACTCTGCCAATGCAGTTGAGGGAGGCGATGGGTTCGTGCCTGTTTTCAAACGACTCTTTTGAAACTACATTGTATAAATGTTAGATGTTTTGTTGCTTTACTTGTCTTGTTCACATTTTTTGGCTTGTAATTTTGTAAGGCGTTGTGTTTTTGAAGAGCGCCAGCTTTTGATTAATAATAATAATAATGAAAAGCGCCCTCTGTGGAAAATGCCATTTTTAGACATGCTGGGAGATTAAAGATGCATGTTCAGTGTGAATCCTTTATTTTCTTGGTAATTTTGGTTCGATTGAGGGGAATGCAATACAACTTTGAAATTACCCGATTACAAAAATGACAAAATTGTTAGCCAAAACACATAGCTTCTGTCTGGATTGCTTTTATTTAGGAAAAACACGAAACATATGCATATTTTAAAAACTTTTTCTATGACTCCATTGTAGTACTCCACTTCGAGCTGAAATGTTCTGAATTGATTATTTAAATGTATGATACTTGATTCAAAAAAAGAGTAAGTATAATTATAAGACAGTTTTACCAACATTTCCAATGTTGTACCTTTGTATGTATATCTTGATTCAAAGAGTAAGCATACTCACAGAAGCTAGTTTGCCAACATTACCAATGATGTACCTTTGTATGTAGTATATCTTGATTCAGAAATGCAGCAGTGACACTCACAGAAGAAGCAGATTTTGCCAACATTACCAATGATGTTACCTTGTATGTATATCTTGATTCAAAGAGAGAGTAAGCACACTCACAGAAGCAGTTTAGCCAACATTACCAATGAGTGTAACCTTTGTATGTATATCTTGATTCAAAGAGAGGTAAGCACACTCATAGAAGCAGTTTAGCCAACATGTACCACAATGCTGTACCTTGTATGTATATCTTGATTCAAAGAGAGTATGAATACCAGCATATAGAAGCAGTTTTGCCAACATTACCAATGATGTACCTTGTATGTATATCTTGATTCAAAGAGAGAGTATGCCTACTCATAGAAGCAGTTTTGCCAACTTATTACCAATGATGTAACCTTGTATGGTTATCTCTTGATTCAAAGAGAGTAAGCCCACTCATCAGAATCTGGGGTTTTGCCAACATTACCAATGATGTACCTTGTATGTATATCTTGGATTCAAAGAGGTAAGTATACTCACAGAAGCAGATTTCTACTTAACATTAACTAATGATGTACCTTGTATGTATATCTTGATTCAAAGAGAGAAAGCATCACTCACAGAAGCTAAAGTTTAGGCCATAACATTACCAACAATGATGTGCACCTTTGTATGTATATTCTTGATTCAAAGAGAGAAGCACACTCACAGAAGCAGTTTAGCCAACATTACCACAATGCTGGTAAATGTTGCTATGTATATCTTGATTCAAAGAGAGTATGAATTACTCATAGAAGCAGTTTGCACAACATTACCAATGCTGTACCTTTGTATGTATATCTTGATTCACAGAGAGTATGCCTACTACCATAGAAGTTGTGTTTAATGCCAACATTACCAATGATGTAACTTCATGTATATCTTGATTCAAAGAGAGTAAGCCCACTCATAGAATCAGTTTGTGCCAACATTACCAATGATGTTACCTGTCTTATGGTATATCTTGGATTCAAAAGAGGTAGTGTTTACTCATAGAAGCAGTTTTGCCAACATTACCAATGATGTAACTTGGTATGTATATCTTGATTCAAAGAGTAGTAGCTTTCACTCCATAGAATCAGCTTCTGTGCCAAATATTTTCACCAATACTGTACATTGTATGTATATCTTGATCTCAAAGAGTAAAGCATACTCATGAAGACAGTCAGCCAACATTACCAATGATGTAATCCCTGTATGTATATATTGATTCAAAGAGAGTAAGCATACTCCATAGAAGCTAAGTTTAGTTTCAACATTACCAATGAGATGTACCCTGTTATGTATATCTTGATTCAAAAGAGAGGCACAATTCATATAGAAACAGTTTGTAGCCAATGCATTACCAATGATGTACCTTAGTATGTATATCTTTGATTCCAAAGAGAGTAAGCACACCTCACTTAGGAAGCAGTTTAGCCAACATTACCAATGATGTACCTTGTATGTATATCTTGGATTCAAAGAGAGTAAGCACACTCATAGAAGCTAGTTTAGCCAACATTACCAATGATGTACCTTTTGTATGTATATCTTGATTCAAAGAGAGTAAGCATACTCATAGAAGCAGTTTTGCCAACATTACCAATGATGATGTACCTTTGTATGTATATCTTGATTCAAAGAGGAAGTAAGCCTACTCTATAGAATCAGTTTGTGGTCACACATTACGAATGATGTACCTTGTATGTATATCTTGATTCAAAGAGAGTAGCCTACTCCATAGAATCAGTTTGGCCAACTTATTACCAATACTTGTACGTTGTGTATATCTTGATTCAAAGAGAGTAAGCACACATACTCACAGAAGCAGTTTAGCTTCTAACATTACCAATGATGTGCACCCTGTATGTATATCTTAATTCAAAGAGAGTAAGCATACCACAGAAGCAGCTTCTAGCCAACATCACCATGAGATGTACCCTTTGTATGTATATCTTGATTCAAAAGAGAGTAAGCACAATTCATAGAAGCAGTTTCAAGCAACATTACCAATGATGTACCTTGTATGTATATATCTTGATTCAAAGAGAGTAAGCATACTCATAGACATAGTTTTGGTTGGTCAACATTACCAATGCTGTACCAATTTGTATGTATATCTTGATTCAAAGAGAGTAAGCATACCTACAGATAGAAGCAGTTTTATCAACATTACCAATGCTGTAACACCTTGTATGTATATCATGATTCAAAGAGAGTAAGCATACTCATATAGAAGCAGAAGCCCACCAACATTACCAATGCTGTACCTGTGTATGTATATATCTTGAGTTTCAAAGAGAGTAAGGTTAGCAGCACCTCATAGAAGCAGTTTTGCCAACTGTAACAATTTGTAGCATCTCACTCTTCAAGTACATTTGCAATAATACTTTCCACAAGTAAGTCATCTCGCCAAGTAAATTTTATAGGGAATAGATAAAGAGTAATAAATTGAGTTAATGAATATATAACTTGTGTGTTATATTACATTTATTGGTTGATGGCATGAAGCAATGTAAAGCTTAAGTCCAATTATTATTTGGTAGGCCTAACGTCCCAGTTGGAAAGTTCAATGTTCTTCCCTTTACATCGATTGGTAATTTTCTTTCATTGTACGAACACACTGCATAGCTTGAGCTTCGAAAACGTATTGCCACTATGGACCTTTTCTGCAGTTGAAAAAAGTAATATAAAACAAGACGAGACGTAAACCGCACTGACGGTTTAACAATGTTTCAGTGAATGTATGGTGTTGTTGATAACAATATCATTTAAAAGCAAACTTCTCCACAAATAAATAACTGAAGTCAACCGATTAAAACAAATTTGTTGGTGAAATATTGCCAGACTCACGAGATATAAATAGCGTTAATGCTAATGTACATAGGAGTACAAATTTGGGATTTCTATATTCCACTTGTTTTTATTTTTGTACCCTGCTTTGGGTTTCCCCATGGATTTTGCACATGGGGATTCCGTGATAACAATTCCGTTTTTGTCTCCAGACATTGGGGGGGTATGCTTGCTTCCATGAGTCCTGTAATCATGTGATTGATATAAATACTGTAGGCAGGGCCATAGAGAAGCGGAGGGGTGAGGTGGTGTGGTGTGGCACAATCAATTGGTATTTAGAGGCCTCAGTCGGCAAATGAAGTACGTGTAAATGAAGAATACTAGATAACGAGGGGTTTGCTGACCGTAAAATGTATCATGTTTCTAAGCACTGATGATTTGCCGAGTTGTTTTGTTATCAGTTGTTTTTATTTCCAAAATTTTACTCACGGAAAGAGACAGTGCAGTTCCTGCAGGTGGTTGTGTAAATTTGAAATGAAATTAAAAATAACACAAAGCCACTCAAGACAAAACAAACTTAAACTTGTTTTTTATATTCATATCAACTGATAAGCTTTGATAATACAGTGGTATCCATACTCGTGATGTGTACAAAGACCCTCAACTTGACTCTAGAATGATAGGCTTTATCATGAAATAGATTGAAAGACTGAAACGCAAATGAGCTAAACAGCTTATTGGTTCGATCACCATGGGAACCTTGATATGTTTGGAAACCCCTGATGTTGAAATGTAAAATTGAAATTCCACAAGACAAACTTGGCCACGGTAATAATGCAAATTATATATACCAGCAGTAGTATGAGTTCCAATCCTGATTCCTCAGAGTACCTTACCTGCTACGGACATTGTGGAGAGTATTACTAGGTAACTTTGTTGTAATTGTATATTAATGCAGGTCATAAATAAATTGCCTCAACATTTGTCTCGAATGAAATAAATAATATTGTTACGAATCTTACCTTTGATTTTGATAAATATTAGTACCCTTATAGTTCACTTCTTCCACTCAATATTTTGCTGACGATGCAATTTCAAGCAGTCTAAGTCCCAGGGTTGTTTCCGACCTCGATTGTCCGCTATGAATATGCAATCCATACAAGGACGCTACTTTTGCTCATGCATATCCAGCGCCAACGCAATGCATAATGCAACACCTGCGAGAGTCTTGGTGTGCAAGCACAACCTCCCGCCACGTGGCTTGGAGCCGTCCTTGACAGTCTATTTTCCGAATACTTTCCTGAGTCCCCTTCACACCGAACACGGTTCGTGGGTGAACCACGGCCAAACAGTCACCGTGACTGACCCAGTCATTAGCCGTGGCCCGCGTGCCCTAACCTACACAGCTGTTGTTCCCCTCATGCACTAATAGCTTAGCATCCAAGCAAATAGCTTAACATGCCCGGTAAGCATTTTCCCCTTGAACACGCCCTTTCTAAGTTGTCGATCACTTCACTTTCGTCAAATACCTTTCCATATATGGAACAAGGACCTGTTGTATGTCATGATTTTGCACGGTTCTACCCATAGACGCGGAAGCCAAGCTTCATTGGCTAAGACGCCAAAGTAGGCTTATGTTTTATTTATTCCCAGGCCTCAGATTTCTATATAAACCCGAGATTTCCTGATCTCGGCGGAAGAAGAGGTTCCGAATGATGTCTTGTGCGACTCGATCCGATCTATGACAGTGCGATATACCGAACTATTACGGTCCAGAGCCTCGTTTGTTGAACCAATGGTGCCGTACGTCGATATGGCCATTGGTTCGCCTACATGTAGCTAATGCGGTCTGATACACACTCTGGCCCCGTCCAGACACCCCGTGTATGTAGTCAAGCCTGGTGGTCCCCGTCGTCGAGACCGACCATACGACCGTATCTCGGTATAGCAGTGCCCGTACCGTATACCGAGTGACAAGCTGCATGAACGAACGATGGTCCCCACTGACTGTACCCAATAGTTGGTATTCGTACACCCTATTCGGAACTTAGCACAAGTATAAGTTTAACTATTGACATGTACCACACGCTACCACTCCTGTCATACATGTTATTTAGTGCCTGTTATTATTGGTAAACAGTGATAATAAACCAACCCCATTGATTGAGATTGTCACAACAAAGTTTGTGTCCGACTATTATTTTGTTGACCCACAAAAAGTGTGGAATGCAAACAATATTTCAAAGCACTGAAGACCAGATATAACTCCATAATTAAACATACATTTTCAATGAAGGTTTGTTGTTCACTGGGCCAAAAGGTCGCTCAAGGTTGGAGCTTCTATAAAGACAAGTAATTAGGGAGTTAATTAGGAGACAATACCAACTTGAGAGACAAAATAACTTGCTTACTATCATCTTAAACCAATTGCTTTTAGATAAGAATTCGCTCAGTTTATTTTCTGCTATGAATTAGAGTATGTCATATACCAGTATGTCGTATATGGGTTTGCATAGTAAGGAAACAAAATTAAATCAAATCCTGGCATCAGCTACTTTAGGCTGATTTTTGTTTCTCATGGAAACACATTATTTCTAAAATTAGATAAAACTTTACCACAGGGTAATACTGAAACATCGTAAGAGACTGCAGCTGAATAGCTACCAACTTGGAATATCATCATAGAGAGAAAGAGCCAAACACAACAGTAAGTAAAATGTTGAAGAACAGTTAATTTTTAGGGTATTATAATCAAGTAATACTAAACAAATCAATGGCGAAGAAGAAAGACGCAGGTTTACTATTTCATGAGCGACACTGGCTGTGCACCATCAGTAAACATGGATCGGACTAGCATGAATGTCAGATATTTGTATTAGTGAATTAACTGTCATGACTGTACTGAAGGGAAGGTACAAGAGTTTCCATGAGTATTCTTACTTTCACATTTAACAGCCAACCTATGAAAGTTCCACACGACAAAATAGTGAAAAGCATATACATGCACTTCAAGATACCGTCAACTTTACATCATGTTACATATAGTTAACGTGGGATTTGTCAGATGTAGAACTAATTCCTTCTACCCGATTCATGACAGTAGTTCAGCTATGCAGGAGTGGGCTATACCCTGTTGAGGCTTGGTAGTGATTTGAAAAGGATATAAAGTTTGTGTGGTAACCAGTATAGCTGCTGAATAAAGCCTGAAGCATATCCTAAACGGCCAATTAAAAATACAAGCCTGGCAGCATGATTTTGGAGTGTGTTCCGCTCACACTAACACCATACAACAATAATTGCAGCAGTCACTGTGAGAGGTGATGATGCGAAAACAGAGTAGGCTGGGGGAAGGTGAACGAGTAGGTTGATAGGTCATTGTCACCTGGGGGTGCTCCCCTAATGGTATCCAGGCAATCTCAATCATATGTGTACCCGAGAGGACTTTCGTATTATCTGGGTACCATTGGTAAGTAGGTAGTACCCTGGGTGACAATGACCCCTGTCAGCATGAATAATGTAGACATAACAGAGTTTCACGAAGGAATAAATAACTAACATGTGAGAGCAAAGTAAGTTTGGAAATGATTTGCCCAGCAACTGTCAGTGATATGCCAGCATGCTTTCTGTAAATCCATTTTTTTTAAAATTTCACTAGGCCCTTTTGGGGGGTTGGCCATTCAATATTTGCTTTTATCATATATCGAGGAGTCAGTGTTGATAATTTTGCCCCACCGAATGATTAAATGCATTGTGATCTATACATCAACCCTGGTATCTCAATGGCAACATAACACAACAGCTATACCTATAGTTTGCTTTACCCCACCTAATGTTTAAGCATTGTCGAGATTTATTGACAAGCAACCTGGTAAACCTACGGCAACATGCAAATAGTAGGTGCACAAGGTCAATGCTGCATATCAGCATATTGCATACTGCGTTTTATAACTAATACGTTTTAAAGAAAAGTAATACCGAAGTCTATTACCAACATGCAGGTAGTCAAGCGGATAGTAACAAGTTAGTGTACTTCTGTGGTAAAAGCACGATGTTGCCCACTTGTATGCACTTCATACCCACACTTGTATATTTAGATATAGGGTTTGCGGGGAAAAATATAAAAGTATATGTAAAAAAGTATATATTGGCTGGTAGAAAATCAGCGTTGTTCTTTGTGTACCCATAATCAGATCCAAGTGCGTTTTGACGATAACTAACCTAACAAACAATCATGGCATACTCCTACTGTAAATACGGGGTAAACAGCTAAACATTTGCGAAAACTTTGCATACATATGTTTTTTGACGTTTTAAAGACCTACCACAACAAATCAACAAAACAACTTTTGTTGAATTAAAGGACGATGGTTGTTGAGAGAATGATAAATTTGTAAATACTTTTGTATTGACAATGGACACTACTAAATTATAACAATGTCAATGAATTGTATGACTTCAAACTAAATTTAAGTTTGATTTGAGAAAGGCACCATTGAAATACCTCAATCGTTGATGCTTTACTAACTATCCCAAAGGGTCCGTCTCGTATTAAGTCAACAATAAGGTGTGTCTAATTAAACAATTAAACAAATAAAATATTTGTATTTAATGGGCATTCAATTAGTTCCAGTACTGAATGATTCTTCCATGGAACTGATCCCAGTTCACAGCAAATGAGAGACATCTTATATCCATACATTACATTGTGAGATGACACTGTATTCCAGCAAATAATAATATATAATAAACGGTCATTGGGTGGGTGCTGGCTAGCATATGCGTACTTCACACAATGATAGCTAAATAAATGTAAACATTGACACGGGAACGTAAAACCCTTGAAAGCTTACATAATTTAGCAGTTTGTGAAGAAATTACGAAATCAAGTAATTGGATGTAGTATCTGGATCAAGTAACAAAATAGATACTTGTGTTAACTCAGAAAATGGTCAGAAAGATCAAAAGTAAAAAATATATCGAACGACGTGAAGGTTTAGCTTAATGGCTTCATTCTGTTCATTTCAAATGCATCAGATACAAGTATTAATACTGTAGTAGACGCAAATATCAATACTACAGTAGATGAAATGTATAATTGTGGTCTGTAATAATTGATGAAATGCTACATTTTATTCAAACGACTTTAGTGCCCATTTAATAATGTTATTTGTATTTGTAATTATATAAATTTTAAAGGTACGTTGGGGAATTAAGCAAAATGAAATTGTCGATTTGTAATGTGAGACTTACTTAAATGTCATTGTTTTTCTTTTTCATTTAATATTATGACACATTTCAAAGAGACATTCAATTGAATGTTGTATGCTAGTTATGTATGTTTCTGATACAGATGTATATACGAATCCATTATTTTATGAAAACCAACAAAACATTTAATTGTAAAATAAACAAATTTTCTGTACAAATATAAGTACTGTAACTTATGAGAAAAATTGAATTGTTTCAATGTGAAATCCGCATTGGAATGAATACAAACCATATGTATTTTCACTGTTTTCTCTTGAACGAGAGAACATAATAAGCTGAAACGTTCACAGGTTGGTTGCCTAATTTATATATTGATTCAAAGAGAGTAAGTATACTCCTAGAACAGTTTGCCAAATGATGTTACTTTCCTTTAAATCCAGTTACAAAATACAAAGGTCGTTTAACGTAATGTTTGTAGTGTTTAATTCCCAGACATTTTTAGTGTCATATTGGCAACCGTGAAGACTGTTAATTATGTTTATTCTGCTCTGAAATTCTTAATCGGGAAATCGAAGCAAATGAATTGTTGAAAGATCAAAATCTTACAGTTCTAGTGAATATCGATTAATAGTCCTAGATCTGGGTTGTTTTGCTGATAAAACACTCAAAGTTCAGGCCATTGATTCCAGTCACGAATCATCACAATGATGTGGACATTAAACATATTTGCAGTCCTACTTTATCCGAGTCATCATAGATAAACGTTGGCGTAATGTTCATCTACCAGACATGTCGAACGACCTTACCACCGCGCAGGCTACACCACACGCACGATAAGTACGGTGTACACGGCCATCCATGCACATGTACCTCCATGCACGGATGTAATACCAACATCCTTCGAGAAAGTGAGATAATTATGTGCTCTTCACTTTGGTAGTCAATGAAACTCTTACAAATTGATCTTCGGACAACAATTTGGCTGTTCCTCACTTCTTCATCATTGGAAAAGTGTTATTCTTGAGAGTAAATTCGCTGGTTCAGGCAATTAATTTGGGGCGAATTGGTTTTCTACGTTTGCAGTCCTAAGAAATTTCCACAGACCAATTCACCCCATCTATGCATCCCAACAGATAATATTTAATCCATTACAAGTGTATAATTTTAGGATGACAGATATATCAGTTCAATTAAATCCACCAGGAAACCTTACAGTATACAGTATTCAATACATGGTCTGTAAGTATTATTGAGACCTGTTGGAAAATAAGGTACATGCAAACACAATTACAATCTACATGTGTTTCTGGTTTGCATTTAAAAATCGGACCATATGGGACAACAGTCTCATATGTATTAATGGAAAACCGAATATCTTCGCATTGGACCAAGTTTAGTATTACTTAGAAACTAATTAAGATGATGCCTAAAGTCTTCATTCTATGTGTATGTATATAGGTTTGCAGTGCCTCACAATTAAAAAACAAATATTAATGAGTATTATGTCCTATCAGTTCTGCCATTTAAAAAATGCCGGTGTTATAATATTTAAAGATGGCGGCCTTTGTACAGTTTTTGTTTTCCCGAACTAACACAAACATTAAAGTGTTTCCAGCGGTTAATTGCTTAGAAATTAAAAACGCCTGAGATTCCAAAGCATATTTCCATAATTCGAAAATTCTATAAAGGCCACTAAGTGACAACAATTCAAAAATTACAATTTTTTATGAAGAAACGTGTGTTTCAAACCATGGAGGAGGCTCTTCCTTCCTCAATGTTCAAACGCCGTTTTCTTCAAATGTAAATTGTGTCTTGTGGGCAAGCTTGTGTCACTTCGTGAGACCGGCGACGATATGATTGAGATTGCCTGGGTAGGATTGGGGAGTACCCGAGATGAGAACGACCCCTTCTGCGCAAATAAGCTATTATTATAACATCTGCCCAGCAACAGTTTGCTTATACCAATGATACACTTTGTACGCTGAAAATTCCCAAAGATAACAGTACAATGAGACTGGCCGTTTGCCAAATTAATACCAACTCCGCATTGTTGAGCCTAATGCATATTCATAAGATTTCATCGAATCAGCGACGTTTATTGGGTAAAATGTGATACAATAAATAAATAAATAATGGTTAATGTCTCCATGGCAAAATGCATTACGATGTAAATAGTCACAGTACACCTCAGTCACGATATAAAATATACAACCAGAACCAACGTTTAGTTAAGTGTCGACTCTAATTCATGTATGTTCTCAAATTGAAACATAACTATGTGCTACCTGTATTCACAATACACTAAAGGTAATTAGGTAATACGTCACTTACTGTATAAAGCTATTGCTCGTGTTTTCAACAGATAACTGCAGATGTATATTTGGAGATAATATTCATATAGTCTAATAAACAGCGACAGTTCCCTGTAAGAAGAGCTCACAGATTATTTGGTGTGTTTCTTTATGTTCAGGTGATAACCTGTCTTTGAAGCCAGCACTACCCTGTAAACAGTGAATTTCAAGGACTTCTTTTGTGAACAACGCTGTGATACAGGTAAGTTCAACCATAATTCATATTTAATATATCTATAAATTAAATAATGGGACGACACAGTAATTTAAGAAGTACGCATTGGAGTATAAATATTAGCTGCGACCCGACTTTCATTAAAATAGATCGCATATTTTTTAGCGCTTCGAACAAGATCTTAGAGCTTTACAAACAAAGCAATTTACAAGTCAACAAAAAGAAACGTTAAGTCTACAGCAGCAACTTGGAATACGAAGTGAGAACAGGTTTTGAAAAGTTGTTGACATTTTGGATTGATGAGGAGTCTGTTTTCCTTTGGGCGTGTAACTGAAAATGCTTTGTCACCCATCTTCTTTGTTTTTATTGGTACATGTAATTCAAGCGGGATTTGTCAGATGTAGAACTAATTCCGTCCCTACCCTGTTCATTGAAGGGAAGTAGGTCAGCCAGATAGGAGGGTGCTACACCCTGTTGAACAGGATGCGAAGTTTGAGGGATAATTGAAAATACAAGCCTGGCAGCATGATTTGGAGTTTTTGGAGTCTGTTTCTCTCATCTTGACCCTACTCTATGTCTTAACTAATACCTACAATAAATGTAGCAGTCAGGATGAAAGGTGATGAGAGAGCATACTGTATGTATTTACGAATACGATTTAAGTTGCGTATAGGTGGAAGTTTACAGATTTACAAACAGAGTTGATATGTTTTGACATAGACATTGTTTAAATATGTTATTTTAATGTATGATGACATGAGGAGATGCAGCATTTAAAAATAGCAATTTTGTCATTGTTAAAGATATATCGCTGGGTTTGGTCCGATTTGACAATCGGACAACAAATAGACTTAACAAATAGACTTAAATGTTGAACGAGACATTGAACGAAAAAAGGATTAGTACCAGCAAAATAACAACTCATATTAATAAAATGCTGGCACACTGTTTTAATTATTAGCTTGCACGTGACCACACAATTTATTGTTCGGCCGATGGCGTGTGCAGTCCACCGATTGGCCAGCGCGGCTGTCAGTCAGAATCAAGCGCATTTTAAATATTGCTTTTTATTTACAGGTTCTGACATCCGAATTTCAGAATGTTGTTTCCCGTTTTATATTATCTTTCAAAATTCGTTCTCTTTTTTTAAATTCCATATTTTGGGTCTCTTGAGCCAAACACGGGCGATATATTGTTAAGCTTCAGTTTGTTCGAACACAAAGTCTCGGCTAATCAGTGCCGAGAAAAAGCCAGACAGCGTTCAGCGTCGTTGTTGAGACGGTTGGCAGCAACACAGTACTCACCTTTAACATCCCACAGAAGAAACCATAGCCTAATATACACGAAAACCTTCAGTGTCCACCCAAATCAAATGTAGGAATCCTTGCCGACATCGCAAGCTATCCCTCATACCTACCTTGAATAAGGAGGACTTATTGGCAGATATAACTTAAAACGGACACAATCAGTCATAATGGTGGAGGGTATCCTAGGAAATATTGAATAAACTAAGATTTTTTTATCATAAACTATTTTGTATTTATGATTAGAAAGGACACCGTTTAGAAATTCAAAACCTGTAATTATCAGTTTCATCTGACTTTTTTAAAATTTTAAAGAATGATCAGTGTGTGTGGACCTATAATCTACTTATCTCAAGCCAGCAGCGTTTATTAAATTCCATTGTTCTGCAAATACGTTGTAAATTTGAATTAATTAAACAAAAATTGTAAAAATAAATATAACTAATAGCGGGAGACAGCTTACAAGTCAGATCATGTTTAAGTTTGTTTTTTGTTTGCAATTAGGGCCTATTGTCTTTACTTGGAGCTTCGTTTGACCCCGCCGCCTTTATCCAAAGCCGCTGGTACACGCTGGTACCCATGAGGTCCCATCGGTTAATTGTTGTAACCACCATGTGCCTGCGGTCGCTAATTCCTGTTTACGTTCATCGTTTCATTATCGTGTTTTTAGAAACGAGTAATTACTATTAATTCGTAGAAAGCATTGCTTTTAAGGATAAACGTGCCGTTTTAACTTGTGTGCTCAAGTACATATGTTGATAAATAGGTTATCGTCGATCTGATTCCACTTTTGATCAAACTCGCTTAAGGCCAAGTCTCTGCTCCTTGCCGTTCTCGCGCAGGTGCCAACTCAACCGATGTTGTGGCACCTCCGTTCTTGGACTCCAGAAGCTAATCCATCACTTTAGACCTGCACTACAGCCACAAACATGACACTACATTGGTTGTTCGTGCAATAACACATATTGTAGTATATTATCCATGTTGAACCGGGTCTGATTTAAAATAGATACGGGGAATATGCTCCCCGTATCTAAACCATGTATCTAACTCCTGTAACCTGCATTCCAAAACTGATTCTGAATGATGGTCACTTGGCCTATAACATGAAATGGATTGACTGAAATCCAAACGAGCTAATTCATTTTATCGCATACGCGACGCGATCAAATACATTATAAGCTGTTCTCCCCACTAATTTATGCAAATTAGCCCCGTTTTTTGTCTGCCGCCTGCTTTGCTTACAGACCTCCTTAAATGTTTTCGCAGGCTTCTTTGGGATTTGCCAGTCTTGAATTTTGTTTACTCGGGTGTTAGGGCATTGACCAATGGGAGTTGCTCAACTGTAAGGGAAACTTTGGGGTCATGCACCAGGTTTAATAGGTGGCAAACTGTACAGCTGTCCTTGGCAACATAGGTTGCATTTGGTGTGACTGGCATAGTTTGTGGGATAAGGGAAGGACTGTCACTGCCTCATTTGTTTTATGTCTCTTTATAAATTAACCAGGTACATGTATGTAAGTAAGCCGTAAGCCGTGTAAGCATAGTGTTAGCTCCTTCCAGTTCTGGCTGGGCTTGTCCAACCGTTGGTTCAAGGGGTTGCATTTGGTGTGAGTGGCTTAGTTTATGGGATAATGACTGCCACTGCCTCATTTGTTGTATACCCCCTTTTTAAATTAATTGGGTATGTTAATGAGCTGAGTTTGTTAGCTCCCTCCAGTTCAGGTGGGGCTTTTCCAACCGTTGGTTCAAGTGGTGGAATCCCATTGTGCATTTTGCTGTAGTGAACGAACTTTTACCATGTTAATTTCATATTCATTGGAGTTTGGATTATCTCCACTGTGTACTCTGTGTACTGTGTTCAAGCTGCCACGGGGGTCTGATCAGCCCATTGCAAGTGTATTTTAACTTGGGCAAGCGTGCACGTTTGTGTTTGGGTCACACATTTTAGTGCAAGAGAAAACGTATTCACTTTGAACAAAATGATTTGGTTGAAAGTGCTTCTAGCTATAGTATTAGTAATTGTTGTTTCTGAAGTTAAACTATGTACTGAATACAGAATACTATGCTTCCTGGATGTTCGTGAATAACAAAATATGATCATATGATATACAATGATCAGTTATAGGACGTTATAGGACTTACGTATATATTGTACGATAGAAAGTTGACATGTTGGTATAGAACTGTTCTCTAAGACCTGGAGACATGGAACAAGTATGGCTTTTAAAAATGCTTAGGCCTAATACCCATATCTGATTACTGTGGTACCAAACCTCATCAAGACATATACATGTATTTAAAAAAAGGAATATTGGTTAAATTGTTGCGATCAAGAAACGTCCATGAAGAAAAAACTGTCACTCTGGTCGGAGTGGTATTCAACTGATGCATACATACATATTCAATTGTTGCGACAACATTGCCTGATGGGCTGTTTGTCGACATCAACATCTCCAATCCAAACACAAAATTGTTAATCAATTTTAAATTGATTAAAGACTCCATGATATTGTCCTGGAAGTCTATGAAATTAGTATTCGGTTCACGGTAAATAATGATTTGTAGGGTAAGTACCATTTTCGGGAAAAGTGATCTGCTGCACGGGTAACTTCAACACAAATAAAAAATTGTACAATTTGAAGAGAAATTTATGAAAGATCCCACACTTCTACCTCGGGAACCATTATGACAAGTCAATTAAAGTTTGTAGTTGGTGTGGAATAATTAGGGTTCGAAATGTTCCACACTTCTAAGACACCGATTATAATACACTCTTCACAAAGTTAATTAAAGCTGTCAAAATTGTTGCTTAAAGAACGAAAATAATATTCTTAATAAATGTATCTGTCAAAGCTGCTCAAATCTGTTCCTCATATACAATAATTGCAGTTGAACTGCGTTGATCCTCACCTAGCAACGTGCAATTATCGCACGTTGACGTCGCCATGTTAGTCTTGCCATGCTGATTTTAATTGTTCTATAGTTTCGATCTCCTTTCATTGCATAAAGCGCACTGAATGATGTTACCTGGTTTTACCGAGTCCCCGGTTTCTTTGTATAGACGACACGCTTCCTTCTTTGAGGCACTTGGTTCTTTGATCACTCTAAAGTAGCCTATGGGGCGTTCCCAAACTCAAGATGTTCTGATTTACTAAGTTAAGATGATTTCACAATATGACTAAAACCCCTATACACTACTGGTAGCTCTAAGAACATAAATGCTTTATACAGATATGTGTTTTATTTATTTCATTTAGTTCTAGTTAATAACACAATGAAATAAGCCAAAAATTCACAGGTTGGTTTGTATACATATCTCTAGATTTATTATTAAGTATGGAAATATTTACAGACATTTTTACTACAAATGCATACTGCCTTTAAAACACAACATAGAAACATTTAAACAAAATCAATTTATATGCCTAATGGTGAACGCTTTACCCTTTACCTTTGACATTGTCCAAGGAGGATTAATTATCATTTATAAACGTTGATTATAAAAGTAAACATTTTCACATTGTATACATAAAGAAAATAAATTAGTCATCTTTTGCAGAAACTTAAAATGATTATCTTTGGCCTAAATAGTAAAATCAATAATTCGCATAATATCCCCAGGTTCAAAGAAAAATGTTGATACCAACACATCCCCTTTCTACATTAGGGGCAATGGGACCCCCCCCTTTCAAGATTTTCAAATAAAGATGTTGTTTAATTGCCGAATGCGGATGAGAGTTTTGCCTTGCAGTTAGTGCTATTTTTAGACCTTCGTCGAAATTCTGTTACCGAAATTTTGACCTCCCTAAGGTGACCCAGGAGGTGAATATTTTTTGATTCATTTGTATTCAATGAATCTGTTTGATCTTGGCTCTCATTTCATACACAGATTAGTTGTCTAGCATAAAACATATTTTCTAGGTGATGGCAAGTAATTCCGTTACTGGAGAATTTCACATATTTTATTTATTGGGATTTTCAGAAAAAAATATCTCATTATAAGTCATTTAGTTTTTATAGTTGCCACCAAGAACAAAAAAATAATTAATTAATGCCTTAAATGGGTTTGTCTATGTCTAATGTAACCACAAAAATGTTTTAACTCAGACGTGTTTTGGTTCCGGGGGCATGCTTTGACTTACTTAAAACCTACATAAAACCTAGCACATTTAATGTAGTCAAGATGACATCATTGATTTCCATGTTGTACTACATCTTCTGGTCCATTGCTGACTAGGCCCCTGTCTATAAGAAGAAGCTTCCTGTTTGGGATGGTGAGTCCACCTTTACAAGGAAGCTGCATCCACCTTTTCACGGAAGCCTCGTTGTGGCTGTATGGGAGCACCAAATCAATGTGTTGGAGTTCTGAATCTTTCTGAAAAGGACTCCTGAAAGGATGCAGTATCTTCACAATGTCAGACAATACAACAGTGTTGGAATATGTGTGATATGTAAGACAAGGCATCTGCCATCCAAACTCAATGAGACACGTTTTATTTTATAATGGTTATCCAATGGAAGGTCACTCTGGCCTGGTTTTAGGCACAGGAAACTATCAACCGGCTTGAAAGGGTTCACATGGGATATATGGTTCTCTCCAAACATGAATGCATGTTATCCACAGACTTGGCCTACAGATGTGCTCAATTCATTTCCTTGATTAGTCAGGTACATTCACTGCTTTCCTGCAAGGATGTGTAGGCTGGGTACTTCTTTTAGAAGTGGGTCGAAGGCGTCCGATGACCGTGCGCAGGGTATTGGTCAGACTCCTGTCCACCACAGGAGTATGTTTGCTACTGCATCACACAGTAGAGCAGAACAGAATTTAGAAGTACATAAAACTATATTAAAAGTGTATAGGATGACACTGCCTCTCCTAGTTCTGGCCATAAAGCACAATGACGGCACAAAGGCGCTCTAGAGAGCACCATATCCTTTAGGAGGAGTTTTGAAAAGTCCTGAGCCTTAATGCATTTTATCCACATGTGTTGCCAACAGATGACGTCATTAGTTTGTTCACCTATATGTCCCATATACCTTGGTGTGAAGTTAAATAGTTCTGTTGCATGCCACCATAATTTGCTGGCCAATGTGATATTAAGGTATAAGCTTATGACTTGCAGCGCCTTATGCCTGCCTGTGCTGCCCTGTACCAGCCTGTGCCGGCCTATACCGTCCTGTGCCGGCCAGTGCCAGCCAGTGCCGTCCTGTTTTTGTCCAGCTTGTGCCAGCTTGTGCCAGCTTGTGCTATATGGCCAGAACTAGGAGAGCCAGTGTCACCCTATGCGCTTCCAGTCTAGTTTTTATGTACACTTCCGATGAATTCTGCACTCCTGTGGGGGTGTACAAGCAACTATACTCCCACACGATAACCTGAGTACCGTCACTGGATGCCTTCGAAGAGGTATACGGCCTGCAGAGCCCTGTGGGCGTGGCAAGCAGTGAATAAGCAGTGAATGTTTGGAAGGAACACATATTACACCCAATGTAAACCCTTTCAAGCCGGTTGATGATTTCCTGTGCCTAAATCCAGGCCAGAGTGACCTTCAATTGGATAACCCTTCCCAAAAATAAAACGTGTCTCATTGAGTTTGGGTGGCAGATGAATTGCTGACAGGCAGATGCATTAGCTCATACATCACACGGCAGTCCCCATGTTAGGGGAAGCCACATTTCAGGATGGGATCCGGAACAAGTGCAGCAGTGCTGGCCTATATTCCAACACCGTTACATTGTCTGACTTTGTGAGGATACTGTATCCTTTCAGGAGTTCCTTTCAGGAAGTTTCAACATATTGATTTGGTGCTCCCAAACAGTCTGGATCCACAATTAGGCTTCCTTGAAAAGGTGGACTCACGATCCCAAACAGGAAGCTTCTTCTTATACAGACAAAGACCTAGTCAGCAATGAACCAGAAGATATAGTACAACATAGAAGTTTCCATTGAAACCAATGATGTCATATTGACAACATATAAATGAACATTAAATGTGGTAGGTTTTATGAATGTAAGTCTAAGCATGCCAGATAATGGAGGTTTGTTTAATCACTCTCACCCCATATGGCTAAGGATTCTTGGCTGAACAAAGGGGCCGATAGGGGCTTTAACATTGAGCTCCAGAGAAAACTTAACCCAAGTTTTTCAAATTTATCCTTTGTTTTTTTTTACACTAGAGTTGACGTATCATTTCCAGTTAAAACTTGATACATTATCCTATAGATACATTATCCTATATCAATGATACAATATCCTATAGTGTACTACAATAGTTTGAAATAATATACTTTTAACATTTATTCATTTGCGCATAATATTCATCCAAATACAACACCCTCAAGGGATTGTTTCCATGGCAACCACTGACGTCATCCTGACGACATATAAATTAACATTTAATGTTCCAAGTTTTATTAATGTAAGTCCTCTTCCAACCCAAATACTAAGGATTCCCGGCTGAATTTGACATGATGGGGGCTTAAATAATGAGTTCCAGAGCCCCCTTATTTTTTTTCAAATTTGTCTTTCATTTTGCTTTACAGTACAGTTGACAAATCCTTGCCAGGTAAAACATAACGATACTTTATCCCCATAGTGATAACTAGTGTACTTTAATTAGCTAAAAAATAAGAAATAATTTTATTCATTATTTCATATGCCCATAATGTGCATCCAATTACAGCGCCCTCTTGAGGTAGTTTCCATGGCAACCAATGAAGTCATATTTACGACATATGAAATAAAATTTATTGTGCCAAGTTTGATTAATGTAGGTCAAAGCATGTTTGAGAAATAAAGGATAATTCAACATGTCGTGATATGGACGTCCAACTAAGCTTAATACCACGGGGGCTAAAAAAGTGCCCCAGAGATAGAAAATCCAAAATACTTAAAACATTTAAAAACATTTTTGTGGTTACATTAGACATAAAAAAACAATTTAATTCATAAAGTTATGGCTTTTATGTTCTTGGTGGCAACTATAAAAAGTAAATTACTTATAGTGACATATTATGCTAAAAATCCCAATAATTAAAATATGCATAATATACGTGCAATTATAACACCCTCTGGTGGTCGTTTTATGACAACCGATGACGTCATCATGACGACATATGATTGCACAGTAATTGTACCAAGTTACATTATAATAGGTTAACGCATGATGGAGTAATGGCGAGATGTTGGATGTTGTGAAGGACTTGGGGTGCCAGGGCGCCCTCTTTCCAGCCAGATAACCATTGACTCAGAGAATAAATTTAAACTGCTTTATTATCCTCTTCATCGTGTGTGTGTGCCACATGAGGTAAAAAGAACTGTTCTCTCTATAGCTCAAGATGTCCTCAACCCAATAACACTGCTTTTCTTGTCTGGAAAAGTCAATTCAGCAACCTAAAAACAAACAACAATGCATACATTCCTTAATGCACTGCTGACTTACAGCGAGAGTAAACTCTCCATTAATAACCACGCGATGCCCAAATATGGTAAAAAAAACTCATGAATATTCATGACGTCGAAATAAAAATGGCGAGTGGACGTCTTTAGGCAGGCCTCGTTTAACACAAAAACTAAGTTAGTAGTTCACAATATCACACACTTAATGTAGTTATAGAAACATAAAATGGCCAATAAAAAACTTTCTCTAACGTAGTAGACATTACTGAACATAATGGCCTTGACATCTTGCTTTCTGGCCTCGAACATTTAAGGAAATTCCAACGAACAAAATAAAGGAAGTTCTCGTGAATCAGAGCAAACAGTCGGTGCGGTATAAATTATGAACAATAATCCGTAACACAATTAAGAATAGAATCCTAAACTCACCAGTATTCTTCTGGCGTGTAGTTAAATCAACAAAAGGTTTCCAAAAGTGGAAAAAATGGCACATTTTTTAAGGCAGCGGTTCGACAAGGACGAACTTTAGAAAAAACGACTTTAGCGAAACCTGGGGAAACCCGATAGGGCGCTAGACCAAAATTAGTGTCACTTAGACGGGCGGGGAAGAACATAACAGATGTTCTTCCAGTACTATGTAGTAAGAATTATCAGCTCGGCTCATTATAAGGGCCAGACAGATGATGCAACCGCAAATTTTCACTGTAAATTCGTTTTTCGTGTTCAGGACATCCAAAGGAACAAAAACAAATATTGGTGGCGGTGGGTTATGAGGCGTTTGGTGCACGTTAGACCCCTACAGCCCACAGACTAATGTACTTTAAAAATGTTTCGTGTGTCCACAAAATGTGAATTTTGCTATTTGTATTTGGCTCTTTTCAAAACAGATTAAACATTTTTTCATTTTGAAAACGCAATCTTTATGGTCATTTATGAATGGGAATACAAGTTTGACACCGATAAAGGACCACGCCCAAACTAGTTAAAACCGAATTATTCCATCTTATTTTTCTTTTAATTTTTTTTCTCAAAGGAAGTTGTCTAAAACAACATTTTGCTACAACAGCTCTTCAATCTGACAGGTCCGACAACCAATCAGACACCTGATATTTCAACTCTGCTGCAGCTCATAACTCATACGTCAGAACAATGGGCTGTTCGAGTAGCCAACCACTCGGTAATGTAATACCAAAATGTTTGATGTAGAATCTTTGTGACACGGTTTGAACATTTCTAAATGATATCATTAACCAATCACTGTTTTACGGAAGATTAAATGATCACCCGTGTTACTTAGATTATTTATCATGGAAAGACGGAATAGTTATCTTGAAAACACTGATTGCCTTTGTCTTTCCATGATAAAGAAAACCTCTGTAATTCGGAAACATGGATGGTCATTTAAGCTTCCGTACTGTTTCCATTTTCTCATTAATGTTTACATGGGCAAATGATATATCAGCGTTATGCCACTAGAATGTGTACAAATGAGCTTTCACTGACGATATCTCGCCTCCAGAGATGGGATAGCATAAATATTTTAATATTTAATATAGTTCGTGATTTTTGTGTTGTTATGAGGCCTCTACAAAACAAAAGGTAAGATTGCCAAACTCCATCATTTGCATTAATCCGTTTTCATTTGCTGAAATACAATTGTAGGTGTAAGTCGTTCGAGTTTTTAGTTGTTTGGTTTACCTACTGAACACTTGAAATCATTCAAGATTTTAGGTGTTCGAGTACAACCCGGACCCGAACACATTGTTTTTGTACGAGTTTTAAAAAGCTGATATAGGCATATTAAGGAAATTCTAAATGTTGTATTTTCGCAAGGTTGAATTTTTCCGTCTACTATGGTTCCGTAAAGGTTTGTGAAATCAGTTACATAATTTCCGCAATACATCCATCATGCAGAAACATTTATACAATATTTAAGCTACCTTTATAACAGCATGTCTTGAAAATACACTGAACTACGGTGTTTACTTTATTGGAGTGGGTTAGCACTGTTAGACTTATATAGTTGTTGCGTTACCACTACATGCGCAAAATTGCCTTACCGTTAATTTATACACATATTCAAATGAAACAAGCAAACAAAACTTTGTGATAGAACCCCACAGTCTTGAAACTATGTATGGCTTTAAAAAATTCACATTTCGTCAAACACAACGTTTTCGTTTCGGTTTGCGGTAACACCATGTGTTTATCTCAACTAACGTGAAGCTGAGATACAGGTTCTGAAAAGAACCGTATCGCACAACTCGTATCTCAACCTTCGTTAAGTGAGAAAGGTTCAAGGGAGAACCAATTTCGGGCAACTCGTTTTTCTCTACTGTCGCTAAGTGAGAAATATGGTTCAGGGAGAACCATGGGGACTTCACGGGTTAATATGGTTCATGGAGAACCATAGGGACTTCACGGGTTATTTAATGGTAAAATCGCTAAAAATACAGCCTAATTTTTGTCATGTAGTTCATGTCAAGCAATTGTTTTGATGAAATTGTGGTTATAAATCAATTTATTTCAGAATAACTTCAAAACATGATTGAACGAGTTTAAACTTAGCCATATGGCAATCATTCAACATTTATATTCCGTGGTCACAGAGCTGTATCTGTATCAGATATCTGTAGGTTTATGCAGTTACCATCTCTCGTGTCGAAAAACTGGCGCATGCGCACAAATAAAAATGCACTAGGAAACGACCGTGTGTACACTTACGCAAGGTTATGAATTAAATGCTTACATACTGAGTTCAGGTTTACTGGGTCTGAAATAGGACATTCATATCTGGTAGCATGTGATGTCACACTCGGTTACCCACTTAACCGTGTAGCAATCACATCCCCAGTAATGATCGGAAAAATACCATGGGGGCAGTGGGGGATTCCAATATATAAACCACCCATGGGAAAAACCCATGGGGAAGTCAAGGGTATTTCAGTGGGAAAACCTCTTGGGAATGGAGACCATTCAGTGGGAAAAATACAAATGGGCCACATTTTGGTGACTCTGCTTGTCTATCTTCAGCTAATCAGTGCCCTCATATTTACGGGAGAAAATATCATTGTTATAATAGCAGGGCCGCTTGCAGTGTTCTCCCATAGGATAAGTGCCCAATCATGTACCAAATTTATTCTGGCCAATTCTTCACTTAACCTTTCCAGCCGAGGGTTTGGTGAACTATTTCACGAAATGTAAAGATTCATATGCCTCATTAGATACAGAAGTTGAATTGTTAATGTCTGGAGGGTCAGGTGCTTTCTTAGCACCTTTTGATGCACAAAATTATGATGTATAATTGAGGAAATAAAAATACAAATGTCAAAACACGGTGTTGCTTGTCATATAAGTTGCACATTATCTCTAAATCTATTTGAATTTGACGACAATTTCCTGATTAGAAAGCTTTGAAATATACGCATTACGTCATCGTCGAGACCCAGAATCCACCAATGAAATTCCGTGTTGATCAGCCTCGTTCATATATTCCGAAAATAATGTGTGGTAAGCAAACATGGCGGCATCGCTTGAAATTCAGCCCAGTTTTTGCTGCATGCATGTTTATAAAGACGAAACTGGGAATATTACAACGCCAACAATTCAAAATGTAAAATAAAACTTGTTTATGTTTTAGAATATCATTCAGATGGATTTGCTGTAAATAAATCTTACAATAACTTATAAAGAATAAACACTTTGCATTTTATTAATTTACCTAGATGACAGATCACGACCAGGCATTTTTTTTAGTGGGGGGGGGGCTCATAAAGCACCACTCTGTATGTTCCAAAGTCATCGGCCGATTTTCATGAAACTTGGCAAGAATGTTCGTTCCAGCAAAACATACATGGCAACGTAAACATAATTTCCAAAAGTCACCACTAGAAGGTGTGTTTAAGTGTTTTTGCCCAAAAATCGTATTTCTGTGATATTTTCTGTATTCTTTGGCAAAATTTCATAAAGCTTGGCAAATAAAAATAAAAATATCATCGGATTTCCCCTGGGGTCATTGTTGGGGTGCTGTAATCCATTATTTTCCCAATTTGAGGCGAAAAAACGATAATATACGTTTTTGTCATTTGAAAATCAACATGGCTGTCAGCTTTTTGGGTCATGGAATGCATTTCTGAGGATGAAGTGACATTTCCTTGGCATGAAAAGTAAGAAGCTTCCATTGAGAAAACTCAATACGTTTTACCCCAACATTACAGAATGAAAAGACAAAATCCAAGATGGCTGTCGGCTGTGGTGGCCATTTTGAATTCCCAGGATATGATAATGTGACAAATAATTAAATTAAAAAAAAAAAGCAAAATAATACACTTAGGGGGCATATTGTGCGCCGCCCCATAGGGTTAATCAATATTAAAGTAATAATAATAGGCAACAATCATAATTAGATTCAGCACCAATGAAACCCCCTATGTTCCAAATTTTATGTGGTCCTGTGATGGGGATCACGAAATTAAAAAAAATAGGTATCATTTTTAACTTCATCCCATGGTCTAATCTAGATGTTTCTGGAGCACGCAGAAATTAAAATTATATCGCTGTTGGCAAATGCTGGCCGTAACAATGGACCATCCCATGTATAGACCACCCCCATGGGTCTTATTAGACCACGTGGGTTTGATCGACTCAGTAATGTGTTTATGCGGGGTCTGGTGACCCCAGTGTCCTTAAGCCTGTTTAACGATTGACCCAAATTGTTGTTTATGTATTATAATTACTTGGGGGCAGGTGTACCCACATTCATTCTTGTTTTATTAAGCCAGTCTACCATAAATATCAGCGTCCTTCATTGGTCGCTATATGCTGTTTGTTAAATTGGAGATGTACACAATTGTATAATGAATAAATGCAGTTTGGAACTGTGGCGGAAACATATACAAGGGTTGGATTGTTTGTGTCAGGGTATAATGCTACTAAATTCCTGTGTAGAATTATAGCATTCCCAATGTATACAAAATGTACTGATCATTGTAAGCTATACTAACGTACCTTTCAAATGTTGCCCCCAACCACGGTAACCTACCTCTAAACATGGGGATTATCAGAAATGATTATATGAAATACATCCCCTAATATAGGGATTGTAATATTTCTATAGTTCTATTTAAGAGTGATTGTTCTCTGGCTATCGATGAACTGAGGCGTATTTATTAACAGCCATTAAAAGAAGACCCAAGGCGCCCTTAAGACAGGTCGACAGAGGGCACCAGACCAACTATCGTTACACCTTTCCTTTCATGAAAATAATTAGTTTCTTAAAGACTTAATTACCTTAGAACTACAACAATAACAACTGTTAACATATAAGAACTATAAACAACTGCGTCTTATCTTTCAAGAGTTCAGTGTCCATGAGTTCTTATTTTGTGATGTATACTGTTCCAGATATTTTGGGGTTGAACGGATTCTGTTGCTTCTCAAGATGGTTGGTTCTGTATTGGGTATTGTTTTGGTATCGTTGTAAGTAGCGTGTGAAGGGATGTGTTGCTGCGAATCCTTACGTTTGAATGCTGTCTCAGTAGGGTTTGTTTGTAGAGTTACTTGTGGGTCTTGTTGGGGAATTGTTGCAGTTTACGGCATTTTGATGAATATTTCCGCACTCTTTCTCAGATGTTGTCTGTTGCGCCGATATTTGCGACAGTCTTCACAGATTATCTGATATGACCGGATGCCAACTTGTTTCTGGACCTGTGCTTTCTGACACACTTTGCTGTCACGTTTTTGTTTGAAACGCACCGTTTCTCCTTCACACAGAGGGGAAAGTGGTGTGGAATTTCTGTCATAGTAGTATGATTGTTTGGCCTGTTTCTGAGTTTTCCTGGAGACAACATCTCGCACGATTTTAGGTTCGAGTAATTTGCTGGCTACTGGTCAGTCCAAGGAATCGCTGTGCATGTGAGCTACTAAGTCCCTCGGTTGGTGTATTTCGCCAGTTGAGTAGGTTTAAGTAGAAGTTACCGCGAGTGTGTTGTGCTTTGTTTTCAGACGCTTGACGATCTTGACAGCGTTTTCAACTTTTCCATTACTTCACGGGTATTCAGGGGAACTGGTCGAGTGGTCAATTCCATATTGGATGGCAACATTTTCGAATTGCCGCGAGTTGAAGGGAGGTCCGTTATCTGACTGAAGAGTGTCTGGTATTCTGTAGTTGCAGAAGTGTTTTTTCAATTTCTTGATGATGGTGGTGGCATCTTTGCTACCAGGTAGTGGGTCGATTTCGAAATAGTCCGAGTAATAATCAACCGAGCATAAGTAGTCATGGTTCCCAAGTGTAAATATGTCGCAGCCTATTTTCCCCATGGTCTTCGAGGAATTTTGTAGCTGATCGGTGGCTCTTTAGGTTGGCTGGTACATGTTGCATGTCTCACACTGGGGAAAATAGTCTTTCATGTCACTGTTCATTCCAGGCCAATAAACGCATTCTCTGGCCCGTCTAAGAGTGCTTTGCATGCCGGTATGAGCAGCATGAAGGCGTTTTCGTATGTCTGCTCTCAGGTTCTATGGGTACGACACAGTGATAGCCTTTGAAAACTATGCCATCCTGAGTTGTCAGTTCGGCTCGAGCATTGAAGTATGTCTGTATTTTGGGTGGGCATTCATGCACTGTGTCTGGCCACCCTACTGCATGACCAGCTGTAGTGTTGAGTCACTTGCTGTTGCGTGTTGAATTTCAGTAAGTCGTTGGTTTGAGAGTGGTAGAAAATTTGCCATGTGGATACTTTCCACTGCAATTTCAGTGGATGATCTGTCCCTTTGTTGGAGGTATGCGCAAGACAGTGTGTCAGCCAAGTACATTTCTGGTCCTGGTTTGTACTTGATTTCTACATCGTACTGGTTCAAGTGGATAAGAAGACGCTGCAGCCTTTTGGGCGCTGTATTGAGTGGCTTGCGTGTGATAGCAACCAGTGGTTTGTGGTCTGTCCACGGCGTAATTTTGCGACCGTAGACGTAGTGGTGGTTGCGTTCCATCCCGAACACAAGAGGTAGCAGCTCCGTTGCGATTTGTGAGTAGCATGTCCCCGCTGAGGTAAGTGCGCGGCTCGCGTATGTGACTGGCTGTCCCTCCTGTAGCAGAGCAAATCCTAAACCCTTACAGGATGCGTCTCCTTAACCCTCGGTAGGAAGTTTCGGGTCAAAATACCTGAGCACATGGGATTCAGATACGCTCTGTTTGATGGCTGTGAATGCATTGTCATGTTCTTCAGTCCAGTTCCAGGCAGTGTCTTTGTGAGTAAGCTTTAGTAAAGGCTCATTGATGTCTGACGGGTGGGTCAAGAATTTAGCGAGGTATTTTGTCATACCAACAAAATGTTGTACTCTTGCCACACTTTGAGGTTCTGGCATGTCCTTAATAGCGGCTACCTTGTTTGGGTCTAGTTTGGGTCCGTCGCTAGAACGTACATGTCCCATGTACGTCACTTCCGAGCTCTTTAACTCGAGCTTGTCAAAGTTCAGTTTGATGTGTCGCTCTCTGCATCTCTGTAGGAATTGATGTAGGTTCATATGATCGTGATTGGCCTCGTCGAGTGTCTCACCGCGTCCAGTGATGAAGATGTCGTCTGCTATTTTGTAGACGCCAACTAAGACCCTCTAGATTATGCTGGACTGATGCCGAAGGGCATTCGTTTGTAGTGATATCGCCCCCATGGTGTCTGAAAAGTTGTTAGGAAGGAGGATTATGTATCAAGTTCAAATTGTAGGAAACCCTCCTTACAGTCTGCTTTAGTGGAAACCTTAACACCTGACATCTGTGGCAAGATGTCGTCGAGCACTGATGAGAGGCGTGGGGTTGATGCAAACTCGGATTTTCCCGTTTGGTTTGCTAACAGTTACCAAACTTGATACCCAGTCAGTGGGCTCAACAACCTTCATGATGATTTGTCGCTCCTCCATGCGATCCAGTTCATTTTTCAGTTTATCTTTGAGTGCGACTGGAACTCGCCTTGAAGGTATAACAGTTGTAGCCGATTTATCAAGTTGGAGATGCACAGTCCCTGGCATGTGACCAAGTCCTTGGAACACATCTGGATAGGCTTTCTTGACGTCAATGCTTGAGTTTAATGGGTTTCCTGTAACTGGAGTTTGAAGTCTGCCTGGTTCGTTAATCACCACGATATTGTGATGCCGTACGCGTATCAAGTTTAACTGCTGCGCAGTGCGCTATCCAACTAGTGGTGTGCTTTGTCCCTCAATTATCACAAAGGCCACCTTGTACTCCTGCATGTTTTTAGGGTTCACTAGTGGTACAGTGGCAGTGCCAATAACAGGAATGGTTGCTTGATTGTTATACAGTGTCGGTGTCTTCTTTGACTTAGTATCTACCTTTATGCCTACAGGTAAGTACTTCCAAGGTAGCACATTGCATGTTGCACCACAGTCTATTTGTGTCTTCCTTTGGTCATTGATTAAAAATGTAGCCATGATCTTATTGGGTATTTTTTGTGTACTTTGTCTTCCACAGTTTCAATTTTTCCTATCACATCTACAGTCATGACCTCAAAATCCGAATCAAAATCAATATCTTCAGTATCTTCATCTAGTGCATGGACTCTTGTCCTCCGTTTAATTTTAGACTTGGGCACTCTTTTTTGACTTGGAACACCTTGCCTGAACTTTTGAGAAAAATAGTTCGGTTTTCCGCAAGTTGTAGATATCTTACCGTATGCAGGGCATTATTTTGGTTTTCACTAACTCATGTTTTCTACCACAATATCGACAGTTGTTTGTGAATTCTTTCTTTGCGTTTTTTGGTTTTGGTTTACAACTCTTACTTCTACAGACTCGTCTGTGTTTGTCAATTTCATGGCTTCACCTTCACCTTCACCTATCCCATAACCCCGGAGGGTCGTTGGGGCACCACAGACGATCATCATGTGGTGTGTCTTGGGCAATTAAACCTGGCGGCGCCCATCCCTCTCCAGGTTGGATGCAGTTTAAAGTCGTACCCAGGACCTTAAAGTCGTACCCAGGACCAGGACCAGGCCTCTGCAGCTTTACATAGTATAACACATTTATCTAAGTTGAGGCTCGATTCTTGAAGCAGTCGTTTTCACAACGTGTTGTAAGTTATACCACACACTATTCTATCTCTGAGGAGATCATCGGAAAGATTCCCACAATCGCAAGTCGATGCTAAATCCCTCAATCGAACCATATATTGATCAAAACGCTCATCAACCTTTTGAACAGAGTTATTGAACTGATATCTCGCATAGATTATATTTGTCTTGCCTTTACAATACTCTTCCCAGAGTTTCAGGATTGTTTCCATTTTTAGTCTATCCTCCTCCAATTTGTACGGGAGGTTGTTGTGAATATCGAGTGCATCTGTGCCTAAAAGCAGTGATGAATGTGGCCACCCGAATTATGTCGGGTTTGTCCACAATAGCAGTAATTTCATAGCCTAAATTGTTTCCAGTTGGCTTTCAGATCATCAGTCACCTGCAATGGAGGTGGAAGTGGTATATGTGTGGGAGTTAACACTGTAGTAGTCATAATAGCAACTACAGTTAAACTACAATAGTACAAAATAAAATGCAAAATTAGCTAAATGTAAAATTAGCTATATGGACAATCTCTCTGGAAGACTAGTAGCAAGTCCAGTTTTTGATTTGTGCAAGGAGACGATTATGGCCATTAAATTCCAGTAAACTTATCTTTCAAAACTATTTAGTGATAACCATACATGGCAACAGAGAACCTAGTGTACATTCAGTTTACAAAGTACCGTTCATAAAGTTCATTTAATGCAACCACTCCTCTGGCTCTGAACAATTATAGTCATCCACACGCGATGTGTACATGTAATGTTATGTTCGTCCCACGTTGAACGATGGCACTATCGAAGTCTGGTATGTCGCTGAAATTGAGCAAAAACAGTGTAGAGGGGGAGAGAAGGTTTCCGATTCTGACACCATGTAATATTTCGATAGTTCTGTTAACCCTTTCGATCCCACGGGCTCTAAAAAAGAGCCTTTGTTGTGATACGCTTCGATCCCGTGGGCTCTAAAAGGTGCCGGGAATCGGCATGCCCTTGACGACCACGGCTACTTAATTCACCACCTGAAAATGCTCGAGTGTTTTTTTTGGTTGGCGCCCTCTATTGACAGGAATGAAGTGTATAAAAGTTTATGAAAAGAAAAAGTGCTTCACTTTTGCGGTTCCCGGTGCTAGCGTCCACTCGCTTCCACAACGGTCAGTTTTTAGTTGCAATCATGATGCAAACGGACATAAATGATGGCATTTTGGCTGAGATTTTGGCAGACAGTGGCTCAGAATCAGATGACGAAGTAACGGATGACGACAGCACATTAGTAAAACTTCCAGCGGAATTCGTTCAAGAGGTAGGCCTAAATCACAGTAAAACTGAATAACTAACACTAGTATAGTAGTAACAGTTAACGTTACTCTTCCTGGCCCAATGCAAATTAATGTAATTCACTTATTTTCCTAGGCTATAGCGTAAATATTGGATGCATTTATTTTATATGCTCAAAGGGAAACAAATGTTGGAGTTGAGGAATGTAAATTTAGAAAATGGATCCCTTTAATAGGATTGACCAAATCCCTACCCCCTGGACTGGGTCAAAAAAGTGAAAATGTACAATTTTTAGTAGTTTGTTGGGGTAATATTTGTATTCATTGAAACAGCAAGTTTAGATATAGCATAGAAATTTTAACATCCACCCATAGCCGGTCGTGCTGTTTAGCGTCAACAGGCTGAAAATGCACTCTTAGTCTCAAGCTTCCAAAAGAATAGCCTCGTATTCGAAAGGCCCTTATAAGTCGTATTATGCAAGAAGTTGGGGAATTCACATTCACAATCCCACATTAAAACGAAAATTTATCGACAACGAGTTTTGGAGAGTGGATGAAAGCTGCCATATTTCTTTTCTCAGCACAATATTCATTTTGCGCATGACCCCCTGTGGCCTGTGCACATGCAGCAAAGTAGCATTGAGATATTGTATTTACAAAGGACCGAGATTAATCCTCCTTTGCCTTGTTTTTCTGTTGCAGCCTACCAACCAAGGTGACAGCCGGCCGAGATCAAGGAGGACGACAGGAAAGTTAGATTTCCGATCCGGTTGGGAACGACGAGACCATTATGAGTGTGGGACTGTACAATTCACTGGAAATCATGGCCCCACCGGCGACTTTGCCACACTGTCGGCAGTGGAGATCTTCAAGCTGTATTTTTGTCAAATCGTGTGGGATATGCTCGTCGACGAGACTAATCGCTATGCGCAGCAAACAATAGACTCAAATCCTGATCAACAATTCTCCTGGCACCCACACAACATTCCAGAAATGATGGCATTAGTGGCACTTCTCATTGCTATGGGCATAAACAAATCCTCTCAATACAAGATGTACTGGTCGACATCTGAAGTTCTTCACATCCCATTCTATCCGTCGATCATGTCCCGTAATCGGTTCAGTTCAATTCTTCGGTTTCTCCACATCTCAAATAACCAAATTCCTCATAGAGCTTTTACTAAGGGACAAACTTTCCAAAGTTCGGCCCTTGATAGAAGTCCCCGTCCCGAAGTTTCTCAACCTGTATAACCCTGCGCAGAATCTGTCTCCAGACGAGAGTATGTTGAAATTCAAGGGACGCTTAAGTTTTGTTCAGCACATGCCTAAAAAACCTATCAAACGGGGTATTAAAGCATTCTCCCAGAACGAGTCCAAAACAGGATACACGTGTGCTTGGAAACTGTACACAGGAGCCGACGACACCCAAACTGTTTATGATGCAGACGTACATGTAGATTCCAAGTCAGACTGCCATTCCACCAAACCCAACAGTTGCAGAAAAAGTCGTCATTGATCTGGTCCATGGACTTGAGAATAAGGGACACGTAATATATTGTGATAATTACTATACTAGCCCAGCTCTTTTAGCTAAACTTGCTAAACTAGGATTCAGATATTGTGGAACTGTTCGTTACACTACACAGGGAATACCCCAGGCCGCAAACCCAAAAAAACATAAAATGAAGAAAGGAGATGACCCATTTTTTTTGGGTGAAAGGTGGGCAATTGTGTATCATTTGGCAAGACAAAAAATCTGTAACACTTTTAACTAATGTAGGCAACACCGATTTGTCCAAAAAGCAAATTCGGTGTAATAAGAGCACAAGTGGATTTTGTGATGTTATGAAGCCCAATTGTATTGAAGATTACAACAAAAACATGGGTGGAACTGATCTTGCCGACAATGTTTTCAGTACTACAATCATACACACAGAAGCTTGAAATGGTGGAAAAGAGTTTTTTTTTCCATATGCTGAATATCTGTATTGTCAATAGCAGAGTAATATTCACCAGCATAGCAGGGAACAAAAATGTCAGTAACCTTGATTTTCGTATAGGGATTGTACAGGGCTTGCTGTTGGGTTGGGAACATAACGCAACAAGTCAGTTGAGATACCATATTCCTATCGAGTTGACAGGGCAACAGCACTATCCTGGCAAAAACCCCAATCGAAGAAACGCGACTGCATTGTTTGCAGTAACCGCAAATTAGGCAGGCGAAAACAAACACAGATGATCTGTAAACAATGTACACAACCTATGTGCATAGTTCCTTGCTTTGAGAAATACCACATCACTTGATTGTAAATCTGTCCTATTTGCCTTCAACCCCCCGCCCCCCCCCCAATTCAATGTTGGGAAAGGTCGGACAAGCCGCAGATTACAGTCAAAACCAACATTGAATTGGGGTGGGAGGGGGGTGGGGGTGGGTGTTAGCATGGATTGTGATGTATGTACACTGAATACAATTAAATGGTTCATTTCCAAGTAGAAAATCTAAACAAATCCCCAAAATCTCATCCAAGTTATTGTTTTTCACATGGAAAAGAAATCTTATACCTGTACCGTATTTGCATGAAATATCACCCATTTGTATTACTTTTCTTCAGTGTAAATACCAGAAAATTCATCTTGCACAAAAACTAGTCTCGTAAATGATAAACTTGTGGCGGAGGTAATCACTTAATACCAAGTGACCGCTCTCGTTCGTAATTTGATCGTTCACTGGACCATTTCCTAAACAATTCTGAATGATGTATTTTTTAAAGATTGTACAGAGTGACATTTTAAAACTACTGCTAGACACTTTGTGTACAAACTGGTAACACCCTACAAAATGTGCGTTAACATTTTTGACTATGAACTTCCTGTTTGGACCGGAAGTAAAGGTCACGTTAGATAAGAAAAAATGTCAAGTTCTTTAGATTTGTTTAACATTGGTTCAGGAGATATGTCTGATTTGAATTATTAAAACTATGTTTCGAGTAAAACCTAAACCCGGCCACTGTCTTCAAATATTTTACCAAATTCCCAGGTGAGGCCTTGGGCAGTACGGGAAAGATAAAACACAAATAGGAGTAGGCCAATGTCATGGTCATGCTTTTCTGTGAATTGGCAAATAGGCCTATGACAAATTCAAAAGATCAACAAGTCAACAGATTTGAGGTTTTGTTAAAGAGATTTCGATTTCAAATTCGTTTACCGAATTAACTCCAAAATTATGTGCTTTCCCTTGGTTTGGTTTGATGTAGTGGAAAGGACGTTAGATGACAAGTTGTTACGGGAGCTAGCTGGACACATAGGTATGAACTGGAAGCCACTAGCCACCGAATTAGACTTTTCAGCAGCACATATTGAAACATATGAACGCAACTACAAGGACAAGTTACAGGAACAGGCTTTTTTCAGATGTTCGTTGCTTGGAACAGAATGCAGATTGACGATGGATATGCAAGAGGCATCGAATGCCTCGAAACGAAATTGAATGCCCGAATTCTGAATTTGAAACACAGTAAAAACTGGAGAGACAAAATCGCTTTAATTCGAACGCACGAAAATTAAATTGGCTGCTCATTTGCCGAAATTGACCGAGAAAACCTATAGTATAACAAAAACTTGTCTTGTTTTACGAATGTCAGTTATTTTGTTATTGATTTATTACGTCCTGTAAATGTTTCCCTGATTTCTGCAGATACTGATCACACTATGGATACACAGAGAGACCAAGCAATGTCACCTGCATCAGGAAGGAATCCTGGTAGGTCTTCATGTAGAAATGACTAATATTGTCAAAAATAGGATGTTTGAAATAACAGTGTTTCCGATTGTTTCGCTAATTTGTTTGTACCTTTGGCCTATAAAAAGAAAGTTAATTTCAATTAGGATATTTCTAAAATAAACTAGAGGTAAAATCAACTGATTACAACACAATCATGTTTTTGAATAGTCTGAACTGTCTTGAAACGAATTTTGAAATACATCAAAAAATTTTAATTTTAACTTCCTGTATTTTTTAAAGATTGTACAGAGTGACGTTTTAAAACTACCGCTAGACACTTTGTGTACAAACTGGTAACACCCTACAAAATGTGCGTTAACATTTTTGACTATGAACTTCCTGTTTGGACCGGAAGTAAAGGTCACGTTAGATAAGAAAAAATGTCAAGTTCTTTAGATTTGTTTAACATTGGTTCAGGAGATATGTATGATTTGAATTATTAAAACTATGTTTCGAGTAAAACCTAAACCCGGCCACTGTCTTCAAATATTTTACCAAATTCCCAGGTGAGGCCTTGGGCAGTACGGGAAAGATAAAACACAAATAGGAGTAGGCCAATGTCATGGTCATGCTTTTCTGGGAATTGGCAAATAGGCCTATGACAAATTCAAAAGATCAACAAGTCAACAGATTTGAGGTTTTGTTAAAGAGATTTCGATTTCAAATTCGTTTACCGAATTAACTCCAAAATGATGTGCTTTCCCTTGGTTTGGTTTGATGTAGTGGAAAGGACGTTAGATGACAAGTTGTTACGGGAGCTAGCTGGACACATAGGTATGAACTGGAAGCCACTAGCCACCGAATTAGACTTTTCAGCAGCACATATTGAAACATATGAACGCAACTACAAGGTCAAGTTACAGGAACAGGCTTTTTTCAGATGTTCGTTGCTTGGAACAGAATGCAGATTGACGATGGATATGCAAGAGGCATCGAATGCCTCGAAACGAAATTGAATGCCCGAATTCTGAATTTGAAACACAGTAAAACTGGAGAGACAAAATCGCTTTAATTCGAACGCACGAAAATTAAATTGGTTGCTCATTTGCCGAAATTGACCGAGAAAACCTATAGTATAACAAAAACTTGTCTTGTTTTACGAATGTCAGTTATTTTGTTATTGATTTATTACGTCCTGTAAATGTTTCCCTGATTTCTGCAGATACTGATCACACTATGGATACACAGAGAGACCAAGCAATGTCACCTCCATCAGGAAGGAATCCTGGTAGTTCTTCATGTAGAAATGACTAATATTGTCAAAAATAGGATGTTTGAAATAACAGTGTTTCCGATTGTTTCGCTAATTTGTTTGTACCTTTGGCCTATAAAAAGAAAGTTAATTTCAATTAGGATATTTCTAAAATAAACTAGAGGTAAAATCAACTGATTACAACACAATCATATTTTTGAATAGTCTGAACTGTCTTGAAACGAATTTTGAAATACATCATAATTTTTTAATTTTAACTTCCTGTATTTTTTAAAGATTGTACAGAGTGACGTTTTAAAACTACCGCTAGACACTTTGTGTACAAACTGGTAACACCCTACAAAATGTGCGTTAACATTTTTGACTATGAACTTCCTGTTTGGACCGGAAGTAAAGGTCACGTTAGATAAGAAAAAATGTCAAGTTCTTTAGATTTGTTTAACATTGGTTCAGGAGATATGTATGATTTGAATTATTAAAACTATGTTTCGAGTAAAACCTAAACCCGGCCACTGTCTTCAAATATTTTACCAAATTCCCAGGTGAGGCCTTGGGCAGTACGGGAAAGATAAAACACAAATAGGAGTAGGCCAATGTCATGGTCATGCTTTTCTGTGAATTGGCAAATAGGCCTAATGACAAATTCAAAAGATCAACAAGTCAACAGATTTGAGGTTTTGTTAAAGAGATTTCGATTTCAAATTCGTTTACCGAATTAACTCCAAAATTATCTGCTTTCCATTGGTTTGGTTTGATGTAGTGGAAAGGACGTTAGATGACAAGTTGTTACGGGAGCTAGCTGGACACATAGGTATGAACTGGAAGCCACCTAGCCACCGAATTAGACTTTTCAGCAGCACATATTGAAACATATGAACGCAACTACAAGGACAAGTTACAGGAACAGGCTTTTTTCAGATGTTCGTTGCTTGGAACAGAATGCAGATTGACGATGGATATGCAAGAGGCATCGAATGCCTCGAAACGAAATTGAATGCCCGAATTCTGAATTTGAAACACAGTAAAAACTGGAGAGACAAAATCGCTTTAATTCGAACGCACGAAAATTAAATTGGCTGCTCATTTGCCGAAATTGACCGAGAAAACCTATAGTATAACAAAAACTTGTCTTGTTTTACGAATGTCAGTTATTTTGTTATTGATTTATTACGTCCTGTAAATGTTTCCCTGATTTCTGCAGATACTGATCACACTATGGATACACAGAGAGACCAAGCAATGTCACCTGCATCAGGAAGGAATCCTGGTAGGTCTTCATGTAGAAATGACTAATATTGTCAAAAATAGGATGTTTGAAATAACAGTGTTTCCGATTGTTTCGCTAATTTGTTTGTACCTTTGGCCTATAAAAAGAAAGTTAATTTCAATTAGGATATTTCTAAAATAAACTAGAGGTAAAATCAACTGATTACAACACAATCATATTTTTGAATAGTCTGAACTGTCTTGAAACGAATTTTGAAATACATCATAATTTTTTAATTTTAACTTCCTGTATTTTTTAAAGATTGTACAGAGTGACGTTTTAAAACTACCGCTAGACACTTTGTGTACAAACTGGTAACACCCTACAAAATGTGCGTTAACATTTTTGACTATGAACTTCCTGTTTGGACCGGAAGTAAAGGTCACGTTAGATAAGAAAAAATGTCAAGTTCTTTAGATTTGTTTAACATTGGTTCAGGAGATATGTATGATTTGAATTATTAAAACTATGTTTCGAGTAAAACCTAAACCCGGCCACTGTCTTCAAATATTTTACCAAATTCCCAGGTGAGGCCTTGGGCAGTACGGGAAAGATAAAACACAAATAGGAGTAGGCCAATGTCATGGTCATGCTTTTCTGGGAATTGGCAAATAGGCCTAATGACAAATTCAAAAGATCAACAAGTCAACAGATTTGAGGTTTTGTTAAAGAGATTTCGATTTCAAATTCGTTTACCGAATTAACTCCAAAATTATCTGCTTTCCATTGGTTTGGTTTGATGTAGTGGAAAGGACGTTAGATGACAAGTTGTTACGGGAGCTAGCTGGACACATAGGTATGAACTGGAAGCCACCTAGCCACCGAATTAGACTTTTCAGCAGCACATATTGAAACATATGAACGCAACTACAAGGACAAGTTACAGGAACAGGCTTTTTTCAGATGTTCGTTGCTTGGAACAGAATGCAGATTGACGATGGATATGCAAGAGGCATCGAATGCCTCGAAACGAAATTGAATGCCCGAATTCTGAATTTGAAACACAGTAAAAACTGGAGAGACAAAATCGCTTTAATTCGAACGCACGAAAATTAAATTGGCTGCTCATTTGCCGAAATTGACCGAGAAAACCTATAGTATAACAAAAACTTGTCTTGTTTTACGAATGTCAGTTATTTTGTTATTGATTTATTACGTCCTGTAAATGTTTCCCTGATTTCTGCAGATACTGATCACACTATGGATACACAGAGAGACCAAGCAATGTCACCTGCATCAGGAAGGAATCCTGGTAGGTCTTCATGTAGAAATGACTAATATTGTCAAAAATAGGATGTTTGAAATAACAGTGTTTCCGATTGTTTCGCTAATTTGTTTGTACCTTTGGCCTATAAAAAGAAAGTTAATTTCAATTAGGATATTTCTAAAATAAACTAGAGGTAAAATCAACTGATTACAACACAATCATATTTTTGAATAGTCTGAACTGTCTTGAAACGAATTTTGAAATACATCATAATTTTTTAATTTTAACTTCCTGTATTTTTTAAAGATTGTACAGAGTGACGTTTTAAAACTACCGCTAGACACTTTGTGTACAAACTGGTAACACCCTACAAAATGTGCGTTAACATTTTTGACTATGAACTTCCTGTTTGGACCGGAAGTAAAGGTCACGTTAGATAAGAAAAAATGTCAAGTTCTTTAGATTTGTTTAACATTGGTTCAGGAGATATGTATGATTTGAATTATTAAAACTATGTTTCGAGTAAAACCTAAACCCGGCCACTGTCTTCAAATATTTTACCAAATTCCCAGGTGAGGCCTTGGGCAGTACGGGAAAGATAAAACACAAATAGGAGTAGGCCAATGTCATGGTCATGCTTTTCTGTGAATTGGCAAATAGGCCTATGACAAATTCAAAAGATCAACAAGTCAACAGATTTGAGGTTTTGTTAAAGAGATTTCGATTTCAAATTCGTTTACCGAATTAACTCAAAATTATCTGCTTTCCATTGGTTTGGTTTGATGTAGTGGAAAGGACGTTAGATGACAAGTTGTTACGGGAGCTAGCTGGACACATAGGTATGAACTGGAAGCCACCTAGCCACCGAATTAGACTTTTCAGCAGCACATATTGAAACATATGAACGCAACTACAAGGACAAGTTACAGGAACAGGCTTTTTTCAGATGTTCGTTGCTTGGAACAGAATGCAGATTGACGATGGATATGCAAGAGGCATCGAATGCCTCGAAACGAAATTGAATGCCCGAATTCTGAATTTGAAACACAGTAAAAACTGGAGAGACAAAATCGCTTTAATTCGAACGCACGAAAATTAAATTGGCTGCTCATTTGCCGAAATTGACCGAGAAAACCTATAGTATAACAAAACTTGTCTTGTTTTACGAATGTCAGTTATTTTGTTATTGATTTATTACGTCCTGTAAATGTTTCCCTGATTTCTGCAGATACTGATCACACTAGGGATACACAGAGACCAAGCAATGTCACCTGCATCAGGAAGGAATCCTGGTAGGTCTTCATGTAGAAATGACTAATATTGTCAAAAATAGGATGTTTGAAATAACAGTGTTTCCGATTGTTTCGCTAATTTGTTTGTACCTTTGGCCTATAAAAAGAAAGTTAATTTCAATTAGGATATTTCTAAAATAAACTAGAGGTAAAATCAACTGATTACAACACAATCATATTTTTGAATAGTCTGAACTGTCTTGAAACGAATTTTGAAATACATCATAATTTTTTAATTTTAACTTCCTGTATTTTTTAAAGATTGTACAGAGTGACGTTTTAAAACTACCGCTAGACACTTTGTGTACAAACTGGTAACACCCTACAAAATGTGCGTTAACATTTTTGACTATGAACTTCCTGTTTGGACCGGAAGTAAAGGTCACGTTAGATAAGAAAAAATGTCAAGTTCTTTAGATTTGTTTAACATTGGTTCAGGAGATATGTATGATTTGAATTATTAAAACTATGTTTCGAGTAAAACCTAAACCCGGCCACTGTCTTCAAATATTTTACCAAATTCCCAGGTGAGGCCTTGGGCAGTACGGGAAAGACAAAACACAAATAGGAGTCGGCCAATGTCATGGTCATGCTTTTCTGTGAATTGGCAAATAGGCCTATGACAAATTCAAAAGATCAACAAGTCAACAGATTTGAGGTTTTGTTAAAGAGATTTCGATTTCAAATTCGTTTACCGAATTAACTCCAAAATGATGTGCTTTCCCTTGGTTTGGTTTGATGTAGTAGAAAGGACGTTAGATGACAAGTTGTTACGGGAGCTAGCTGGAAACATAGGTATGAACTGGAAGCCACTAGCCACCGAATTAGACGTTTCAGCAGTACATATTGAAACATATGAACGCAACTACAAGGACAAGTTACAGGAACAGGCTTTTCAGATGTTCGTTGCTTGGAACAGAATGCAGATTGACGATGGATATGCAAGAGGCATCGAATGCCTCGAAACGAAATTGAATGCCCGAATTCTGAATTTGAAACACAGTAAAACTGGAGAGACAAAATCGCTTTAATTCGAACGCACGAAAATTAAATTGGCTGCTCATTTGCCGAAATTGACCGAGAAAACCTATAGTATAGCAAAAACTTGTCTTGTTTTACGAATGTCAGTTATTTTATTATTGATTTATTACGTCCTGTAAATGTTTCCCTGATTTCTGCAGATACTGATCACACTATGGATACACAGAGAGACCAAGCAATGTCACCTGCATCAGGAAGGAATCCTGGTAGGTCTTCATGTAGAAATGACTAATATTGTCAAAAATAGGATGTTTGAAATAACAGTGTTTCCGATTGTTTCGCTAATTTGTTTGTACCTTTGGCCTATAAAAAGAAAGTTAATTTCAATTAGGATATTTCTAAAATAAACTAGAGGTAAAATCAACTGATTACAACACAATCATATTTTTGAATAGTCTGAACTGTCTTGAAACGAATTTTGAAATACATCATAATTTTTTAATTTTAACTTCCTGTATTTTTTAAAGATTGTACAGAGTGACGTTTTAAAACTACCGCTAGACACTTTGTGTACAAACTGGTAACACCCTACAAAATGTGCGTTAACATTTTTGACTATGAACTTCCTGTTTGGACCGGAAGTAAAGGTCACGTTAGATAAGAAAAAATGTCAAGTTCTTTAGATTTGTTTAACATTGGTTCAGGAGATATGTATGATTTGAATTATTAAAACTATGTTTCGAGTAAAACCTAAACCCGGCCACTGTCTTCAACATATTTTACCAAATTCCCAGGTGAGGCCTTTGGGCAGTACAGGAAAGATAAAACACAAATAGGGTAGGCCAATGTCATGGTCATGCTTTTCTGGAATTGCAAATAGGCCTAATGACAAATTCAAAAGATCAACAAGTCAACAGATTTGAGGTTTTGTTAAGAGATTTCGATTTCAAATTCGTTTACCGAATTAACTCCAAAATTATCTGCTTTCCATTGGTTTGGTTTGATGTAGTGGAAAGGACGTTAGATGACAAGTTGTTACGGAGCTAGCTGGACACATAGGTATGAACTGGAAGCCACCTAGCCACCGAATTAGACTTTTCAGCAGCACATATTGAAACATATGAACGCAACTACAAGGACAAGTTACAGGAACAGGCTTTTTTCAGATGTTCGTTGCTTGGAACAGAATGCAGATTGACGATGGATATGCAAGAGGCATCGAATGCCTCGAAACGAAATTGAATGCCCGAATTCTGAATTTGAAACACAGTAAAAACTGGAGAGACAAAATCGCTTTAATTCGAACGCACGAAAATTAAATTGGCTGCTCATTTGCCGAAATTGACCGAGAAAACCTATAGTATAACAAAAACTTGTCTTGTTTTACGAATGTCAGTTATTTTGTTATTGATTTATTACGTCCTGTAAATGTTTCCCTGATTTCTGCAGATACTGATCACACTATGGATACACAGAGAGACCAAGCAATGTCACCTGCATCAGGAAGGAATCCTGGTAGGTCTTCATGTAGAAATGACTCATATTGTCAAAAATAGGATGTTTGAAATAACAGTGTTTCCGATTGTTTCGCTAATTTGTTTGTACCTTTGGCCTATAAAAAGAAAGTTAATTTCAATTAGGATATTTCTAAAATAAACTAGAGGTAAAATCAACTGATTACAACACAATCATGTTTTTGAATAGTCTGAACTGTCTTGAAACGAATTTTGAAATACATCATAATTTTTTAATTTTAACTTCCTGTATTTTTTAAAGATTGTACAGAGTGACGTTTTAAAACTACCGCTAGACACTTTGTGTACAAACTGGTAACACCCTACAAAATGTGCGTTAACATTTTTGACTATGAACTTCCTGTTTGGACCGGAAGTAAAGGTCACGTTAGATAAGAAAAAATGTCAAGTTCTTTAGATTTGTTTAACATTGGTTCAGGAGATATGTATGATTTGAATTATTAAAACTATGTTTCGAGTAAAACCTAAACCCGGCCACTGTCTTCAAATATTTTACCAAATTCCCAGGTGAGGCCTTGGGCAGTACGGGAAAGATAAAACACAAATAGGAGTAGGCCAATGTCATGGTCATGCTTTTCTGTGAATTGGCAAATAGGCCTATGACAAATTCAAAAGATCAACAAGTCAACAGATTTGAGGTTTTGTTAAAGAGATTTCGATTTCAAATTCGTTTACCGAATTAACTCCAAAATGATGTGCTTTCCCTTGGTTTGGTTTGATGTAGTGGAAAGGACGTTAGATGACAAGTTGTTACGGGAGCTAGCTGGACACATAGGTATGAACTGGAAGCCACTAGCCACCGAATTAGACTTTTCAGCAGCACATATTGAAACATATGAACGCAACTACAAGGACAAGTTAGCAGGAACAGGCTTTTTCAGATGTTCGTTGCTTGGAACAGAATGCAGATTGACGATGGATATGCAAGAGGCATCGAATGCCTCGAAACGAAATTGAATGCCCGAATTCTGAATTTGAAACACAGTAAAAACTGGAGAGACAAAATCGCTTTAATTCGAACGCACGAAAATTAAATTGGCTGCTCATTTGCCGAAATTAACCGAGAAAACCTATAGTATAACAAAAACTTGTCTTGTTTTACGAATGTCAGTTATTTTGTTATTGATTTATTACGTCCTGTAAATGTTTCGCTGATTTCTGCAGATACTGATCACACTATGGATACACAGAGAGACCAAGCAATGTCACCTGCATCAGGAAGGAATCCTGGTAGGTCTTCATGTAGAAATGACTAATATTGTCAAAAATAGGATGTTTGAAATAACAGTGTTTCCGATTGTTTCGCTAATTTGTTTGTACCTTTGGCCTATAAAAGAAAGTTAATTTCAATTAGGATATTTCTAAAATAAACTAGAGGTAAAATCAACTGATTACCAACACAATCATATTTTTGAATAGTCTGAACTGTCTTGAAACAATTTTGAAATACATCATAATTTTTTAATTTTAACTTCCTGTATTTTTTAAAGATTGTACAGAGTGACGTTTTAAAACTACCGCTAGACACTTTGTGTACAAACTGGTAACACCCTACAAAATGTGCGTTAACATTTTTGACTATGAACTTCCTGTTTGGACCGGAAGTAAAGGTCACGTTAGATAAGAAAAAATGTCAAGTTCTTTAGATTTGTTTAACATTGGTTCAGGAGATATGTATGATTTGAATTATTAAAACTATGTTTCGAGTAAAACCTAAACCCGGCCACTGTCTTCAAATATTTTACCAAATTCCCAGGTGAGGCCTTGGGCAGTACGGGAAAGATAAAACACAAATAGGAGTAGGCCAATGTCATGGTCATGCTTTTCTGTGAATTGGCAAATAGGCTAATGACAAATTCAAAAGATCAACAAGTCAACAGATTTGAGGTTTTGTTAAAGAGATTTCGATTTCAAATTCGTTTACCGAATTAACTCCAAATTATCTGCTTTCCATTGGTTTGGTTTGATGTAGTGGAAAGGACGTTAGATGACAAGTTGTTACGGGAGCTAGCTGGACACATAGGTATGAACTGGAAGCCACCTAGCCACCGAATTAGACTTTCAGCACATATTGAAACATATGAACGCAACTACAAGGACAAGTTACAGGAACAGGCTTTTTCAGATGTTCGTTGCTTGGAACAGAATGCAGATTGACGATGGATATGCAAGAGGCATCGAATGCCTCGAAACGAAATTGAATGCCTGAATTCTGAATTTGAAACACAGTAAAAACTGGAGAGACAAAATCGCTTTAATTCGAACGCACGAAAATTAAATTGGCTGCTCATTTGCCGAAATTGACCGAGAAAACCTATAGTATAACAAAACTTGTCTTGTTTTACGAATGTCAGTTATTTTGTTATTGATTTATTACGTCCTGTAAATGTTTCCCTGATTTCTGCAGATACTGATCACACTATGGATACACAGAGACCAAGCAATGTCACCTGCATCAGGAAGGAATCCTGGTAGGTCTTCATGTAGAAATGACTCATATTGTCAAAAAGCAGGATGTTTGAAATAACAGTGTTTCCGATTGTTTCGCTAATTTGTTTGTACCTTTGGCCTATAAAAAGAAAAGTTAATTTCAATTAGGATATTTCTAAAATAAACTAGAGGTAAAATCAACTGATTACAACACAATCATGTTTTTGAATAGTCTGAACTGTCTTGAAACGAATTTTGAAATACATCATAATTTTTAATTTTAACTTCCTGTTTTGACCAAATGTAAGGTCATTTCAGCAGTGAAATGTCACATATTTGATATTTTACGATTATTCAAAAATAAAGAAAGGGCTTTTATGTTCAGGAGGTACGTTTCTTTGGTGTTCGGGATAACTCCTGAACACTCCTTTGACATTGTTCGTTTTTGTTCTCGAAAACTCTTCTTCGCTACATTAACATAAACCAAGATTGTTTTTCACTAGCAGTCCTACATTTTAAATACATCAGAATTCTTTTAGCTTCGTGTTTTGACCAGAAGTAATCACGTGATTGTATTTACACGTCAAATGATATT
>CM055830.1:29901281-29927194 GCA_029582265.1 Zoroaster sp. YZ-2022 | reverse complement strand
ACTTGCCCAAACCTCCATTAAAAACTGTCTTCCACAGTTTGGTGATGTTTATTATTGTCCCTCGTGCCAGTCATAATCTGGTGTGGTCCCACTCATACAAGGCAGTGAAATATGTTCAGGAATGGATGAAGGGGGTCCAGGTGCCGAGGAGGCGGGCTGGATGCGATGATGAAATGCGTGTGGTCGAATATCAATGGTTCAGGAACAGATTGGGTGATTCATGAATGGATGATATGGATGGAACCAAGGAAATGGAGCTGATAATGGGGGTTCGGGCTTCTCAAGAAAGAAACGGATTCTATAGGCGATGAAACCCCGATACTTCGGAGTAGGTGATATTTGAACTAGTGTTGAAGTAAGGCTGATGAAACAATATCCATAAGTCTACATTAAAGGTATTGAAAATGATGTTTGGAAGTGACACCAAATCATCAAACTCAGTGGCTCACCATTATTTGAACCATCATTATCATCCCACTTGCTATTTGTGGAAGATGAAATGAAACAAATCAAGGAAACTCATTTTATTGTGAATGTAAATGTAAAAGAAATGGTAATGTAATTTGTAATAAAATGCAAAACAATCATGTTTCATACCAAACTGAATGAAATAGCTTGAGATGAAACTCTGGAAACTTGTAATCCCAGAGTTTTCTGAAAACGAAATTACCTTTTTTCTGGATAATTTGGCATATGGGGTGGTACAAGTTGCATTTGCAAAAGTCTGAATACTACATACATGTAAATGTACTATGTAGCAATTTTAATCACACACATGGAGTTGTTATAATTGTATTAGATTTAACAAGTCAAACTACAGGTATAGTGAATAATATTGTTAAAGCCAGTAATATAATGGGTGGGCGATATCTGTCGTAATGATATTCAAAACATTATCAACTAATCGGTTATTGTTGAAGATATCGAAATAGCCGTATTGATGATATCGCTGATATCAAATTTATATCACTTTCTCTTTTGGTTAAAAATATCGTCAGGTGATAAATTGTCTTAATTTCATGTCATTATACAGTAATATCAATAAAGTTGGGTACTGTGAAGAACTAAAACAAAACAGTTTGAAATCGTGGCCAGCACCGTCGCATAATGTCACTACTTTCATGCTTGGTCTTTTTATGCATTGTGCTCCCTGGTTGCCGTGTGGAGGGCCTCAGCGAAGGCTAGTCCTAATATCACGTGGTACACTCTCCTGTTACTGGTGTACATTATGGCCGTATTCATTCAGCAAATGTGTTGGATACCGGGATATAAAAGCATGGATGACCACTGAACTGTGCGTGCGTTATAAACCACAGGTTTGTTTATGGACGTCAAGATTGGTCTTTTTATGAAATGATTGTGGCACCGAGCAGCAAAATCTAAGAATTTGGCTTTCGTTTGGAGGCGACTGTTTTGGGTAACTGTTTATTACCCTACGCCCAACTTTACTGTAGAACTTGCATGTAAAAATAGTTACCAGTGTCCAATGTTAATGTGTCGAGACAATAATATCGTTTATGAACCAGCAAGGACCAACATAAAGGAAACTCTATTGTTTACACCAATTATTTTCTTTGGGTTTAAGTCCTGTTTATTTAATTGTTATTTTTTTTGTAAATTTTTTAAACTGAAAACTTTCATATCTTTGTTCGTCAAATGTTTACCAAAGTACATCTCATTTAAGTATTACATATACATTGAAAAACAGTTATTGTACATCTATGCTTGTCCCAATAATTTTTCGGGAAACTGTATTCCTTTAAACTTTATTGATTGGGAACAACAACCACTAAATGAATATTCATCACAGATGGAATTCAATAGCAAACTCTGGTGTGAGCCTTGACCTCCAAAACCACTCTAATTATATAATTAACACATTTTCATAACAATAACAATAATTATAAGCCTCAGTTTGACAAATGGCTACACTGAAATACTTATATAACTTTAATCTACTGTTTTGGAGGGAAAACCGCCACAAGTCGCCCCAGCATGGGGAGCTCTAAAAAACAAACAGATACTCGCCAGCAGGCGACACAACCAGACCTGGCATAGCATGCGCATTAAAGCGGATGTACTTTTTGAATGCACGGATTTTCATCTTCCCATTTCACGTATCTGGCGTCGGGAGAAACCCTAAAGAGTCGCATGACATGCTGCTATCCTAAAAAACTGTGTCCTCTGTAAAAAACCGGATTAAGCCCAATAAAAAATTAGTGTTGACCGGAGAACAATGCAGAATTTCGTCTAATGACCGGATTGCCACTCGGCCAGCAGTATAGATAGACTGACCAGAAGAGTTTCCTGCTGTCATTCAACCCCACAATGCTTTGACAAAAGGGCAGTACTCGTTCTGCCTCGCAATGCCAATGCAAGCCTGCCTGCCTTTACGAATTGTTGAAACAGGAGAAAGAAACAAACTCAACCCACCATTTTCCCTTACACTCATGAACATTGTTCAGCCAAAATATTTTCTGTTTGTGTTCGACACTTTGTTTCCCCAACTCGTAAAAACGTGGGCCGTGGGAGAAACATGCTTTGTGGTTCTTTTGATACAAAGTTAGTGAACATTGCCAAAACTGCAGTAATCCCGATGCACTGGAGCACTGAGGAGGGAGTTGGCAGTCTGAGATCAAATTGAGGCTTAACTTCTGAACACCTGCTATGGCCTTCTGTGCAATAAATGTATATAGACAGGATCTGGCATACTATACAATTTATGAAGAAAACTTGCAGCAGACGCCAGCATGTCAAAACGGTACTTGCATATTTACACTATGCGTTACAAACCCTGTAATTACAATAGTGGGAAGTGGGAGCGTTTTGGTAAACCCAGACTGCCGTAGGAAGTATGGGACATATAGAGAGCTCTTCCATAAGTCCTCCAAGCTGGAGCCATTGATGCAGACAAGTGTCAAGAGCTGGGGAAGTAATTCTGTGGCTGTAGATCGGCTGGCAGGTGATTGTCCTCCACCCATGGCCTTAGCATTTTGAAAGTATCTGCCCAAGGCAGGATAATTTTATCGGCTAGAATATTTTGGTGACCTGGGACATGTACCAGCTCTAAACTGATGTTATACGGCATTGATGAACGACAAACTGGCGAACAAGCGTCATGCTTTGACTTCATAGAAGTGGTTGAATTGATGATGTGCACTAACGGCAAGTTATCTGTATGCAACATAATCCGTTGGTTCAGCAGGTGCAAGCCAGACTCGCACGGCTGTGACTATGGGGAAAAAACTCTTCGGTTATATTATCATTGATCAGTTTTGTTCATACACCATAAAACCACTGACCTCCCAAATCTGCCCTGTAACTAGGCCCGCTGCATCGGTATACAAGTGTGGGGCTTTGGCTGGAAACCACTGGTCACTGAAGAATGCCTTTCCATTAAATGCTGCAGAAACAAAAGCCATGTGCTTAATCAGCTTTCGCTTGATATTAATACGAATGTGACAGTATGATTTTGTTTTACTCCAATCGTTAAAGTCGATCAACCTTCGTGAAAAGCACGCCCTGGGACAACCACTTTACAGGCGAAATTCAGAATTCCCAATAATTGATTGGGTTCGCTTCAGGTTAATTTGCTTTTCTTTGATACACACTGGCAATAGACTGCCTTTTCATTTGTCATGGGGTAAGCGCGCTTCCATCGCTCAATACCAAATGTAAGGCGGGACATGGGTCCCTTCTTTTTTGCTGATACTAGGGGATTCGAGACTATTGCAGTGTTTCAAATTGTGTGAATTGTTTTCCATCTACACACTGAGGAGCAATAATCAAGAAATCATCAGAATATACCATGCCAAAGAAATTCCCAGTTTCTTTCCCCTAGCTATCCATTCCAACTGCTGTGCTAAAATTTTCGAAAATAAGCGCAGCTGGAACGACCAACCATGGGTAAAGGTTTTGTCGTGAAGTAAAACGCCCATCCCACTTAAAACCCTAATAAGTTATGATCCTTGGATGAACAGGTATAATCTTGAAAGCAGACTTTTAGAAATTGAACAGTTTGGGCCAAATTGACGTAAGAGGCTGATTGCCTTATCAGTTGATGCATAATGTACAGTTGCATTGCATCCAGATTCCCCTATTAATAGAATTTCCTTCGGGGTACGACAAATGATGATTATACGAAATTGACCTGCTTGTTTTGAACCAACCCAATAAGGACTCGCGCAAAACTTGGGGTAATGGACGGCTGGAAATGGTCTGCAATCCTATCATGTTTGAGTTCTATTCGTAGTTTTCTAAAACCATGATGGATTTTCAATACTTTGACCTTAAATTCTTAGAAACCCTTACTTTGTTTTCCCAGTAAAACCACAACTTAAAGCCAAAAGTGAACCCATCTAACACATACCGAACGGTGTCAGTGCCATAACCTTTTAACCATTTTTAACAACTTTTCTTTATTTACTGGAGTTGTAGGTTTGACCAGGGATATGTTGTTCCCGTCCCCCTCCTGCACCTCCCTTTTGTCCTTCCTGAGGAGATTTTGAGTAGAGCTGCCGTTGGCCCCTAGCGGCCAATGTTGATTTGAGATATGCTCCCCTGCCAAAATATCTAGGTTGGGGAAGTTTGTGATCTATGCCCACACCGATCTGGGACATGGTTTCCGTGACATTTGGACATTCATGCTTGAAACCACAAAGCCCTTCGCAGTGTTGACCACGAATGAACCGGAAGCGAAACCCACAGGTAATGGGGATGAATCAGAGGGAACGAAACGCCGTTGTTTACTCCCATGATGGGAGACTTGTGGTTGCAATGCCAGTGAAATTTGTGTCCCTCGGATTGACTTCAGATAGAGCTCGGTGTGAAAACAGTCCCAGGAAGAAACATTGTTTGACGAAGTTTACGGAAAGTAACATCATTACAGGTTAAAATTCCCATCATCACCTGCAATTTTACGAATGAGCTCACTGCCATATTTCAAAAGCTGCCCAACCTCGTTTGAAAATTTACGCGTGTACCTGCTGTGAAAATAGCAAAGGCGAAATTCATTCGTTGTTCAAAGATTTGAGAGCTTTTCCCCATGAATAAGACAGAGAATTCTCCGTTTGAATCCTTTGTACCGCCAATTTTGTTTGGGCCATTTTGCGCGAAGAATTGGAGCAAATCACCAAAATCAACAAATTCGTTGTTGAATCTTATTTTTTTAGCTCTTATTTGACAGCGAAATCTAAGGTGCAAGGTGCAGAAAAGGGGTTGAGCAATCATATCACTGACCCACCTGATGCTGTACAACGACTGGTGTGTCCACCGACATCAATTACCGACCCAGCAGGCGGCTAACCCGACCCTGCAAGCCAGCTTCTTGATGCCACCTCTGCCGGATTTGGCCCATTATACCCAAAACTGGATATGAAACTCCTTGTTCTGTGTTGCTACCGTGGTCGTGTCTGTGTTGTAAATGGGCGTGTTGGTTGCAACACCACTAGATGACGATTACCTCAGCAGGGTTCTGAGGCGTCGATTGAAGGACGCTGTGTAACGGTTTGGGGTTGAACAGTATGAACCCCGCTGCAGAACTCGGTGCACTCTGCTCAAGCACCTGTGACGTACTGCTGCTTTGTTGCAGGTAGTGGCACCAGTTTGTTCAGTTCTCTTTGAACCACGTCACGAATGTGCGATTTCATTGCACTCATCACTGCTGCGGTAACCGCTGCTTCCACACCTCTGTTGTTCGGTACTTCTGGGGTATGATCCCGCAGCACCATTTGGCAGCTGGTCCACTATCCAGTTTTTTGAGCCATTGTAATTATGCTGTTCATTAGTTTTATGTTTTTGCTCACTCCTTTGGCTGCCTTTTGGACCGGCGCTTCCCACTTGCTCCTTCACTGGGCATCCTCAGAACAAATTAAAACTTCAAAAGCAGTATCTGCCTCAAACCATTTTTTGTTTTGGGACTCCTTGGCCATGGTCAAATGACTATGACATAAAAACCGTAACAGCTCCATTACGTGAGCAAAAACACACATATCAATATGACAATAATAAAGGGGAAAACCCCTGACCCAAATAAATTAGCCCAATATTGGTGACAACATCAACTCAAAAGAGTTGGAACAACAAAGGCTATGCTCATTACAGGCCCGAAACCAGCAGCCACAATGGGCCCAAAAGCGCTCAAAACGTACAATTGCAAAAACTGCAATGTACCAATGCAAACAATTGATAACAGCGACAACCTGGAACCTAAACAACTTTTAGAGCTCCCCGGTCACAGCGTTTTTTTTTTTTTTTTTTTTCTTTTTTCTTTTTTCTTTTTTCTTTTTTTTATTATTATAGAAAATTACAACAAAATACGCTGCTGGACCAGTAAAAGGTATGACGCATTGCTCACCGACTAACAGGGCCGAAACCCGACAGGGCCGAAACCCGACAGGGCCGAAACCCGACAGGGCCGAAGTACAATTGCCATGTCCATGTACATACAAAACAAATAAACAGTGTGCTCACGACAACCTGGAACCTAGTTGAAAACAACTTTTACAGCTCCCCGGTCACAGCGGGTTTTTTTTTTTAAAGAAAATTACAACAAAATGCCCTGCTGGACGAAAGGTAAAAGGTATGACCGCATTGCTCACTGTCTAAACCAAATAGGCCTGAAAGCCCTATAAATTGATTGAACAAACGACACAACCACTGGTGTTGCTTCATGCCAAAAGAATTGCACCACGTAGGGACTTATAGTACTTGTACTGTCCTGTCGAAAGATCAACCGTCACGTCAGAGCAAAGTGACGTGCCACAGGGCAGGACAAACCTTTGTGTTTCAATTACTTAACACCTGTGTTCTGCCTCAAAATCTTAAGTAAATTAGCGATCCACATTTTTGTTGAATGTTTCAATTCTCCGGAGACCTGAGGTGCACTTCTTTCCGACTTTACTTCTGTGCAACAGTTGACAAACAAAAAACTGTTTGATCTCCGGATGTATGAAACCAATTCTTGACGCCGTGTTAAACAATGCATTCACTAGTGACAGTGCACTGCTACATGTACATGTACATAAATCATTAGTACCATTGTGAAATCACAATATTGGGGGCTTGCGCGACCACTGTCGATGTTATTCTGAATGTTCGTAACCAACCTCCGACAAACATATTGAATATGCATTCTCAATCCCAAAATTGGCCTTAAATGAAGAATTTCTTTGACCTCTTATAGCATTGAAGCCTTCTAACAAAGGAATGGCCCACGAGAGAAACTGTTACGTGTGTAGCATCCAGCGACCTAAAAATACGCCATCAACTAACATTTACACGGGGGCATGTAGTTAGCCTAAATAAGCCTGCATGCATAGGACGACCCCAATCTAACACTCAAAACACAGCAGACAAAACTCACCTTGAAAGACGTTGAACTTGTAGAAAGGTTCTGACAGGCAGTGGTCGTGACAAAACAATATCTGCAGCGGAGCGAAGCCCCTCCTTGCAGCGTAAAAGCAAACGTTTTGATGATGAAAACAACAACGCAAACGGTTTGATGATGAAAAACAACAAGCTGTCGTTGGTTTTAGTACTGGTTGCAGTAATGGCGAAGCTAAGATGTGAGTTAAGTTGAGCACGTGCACACAGACGCACTGTTGCTATGCCAGGAACTTTCCACCAAGCCAGAGGCGACGGCGTTGTGGCGCGGTTCACCTAGGACCCAATGATGACAAACCCGCCACGTGACCCTGGATACTCGGGGATCGCATTGTATAACCATGCTGCGCTGTATTACTGTTTCTAAACAACGCACTGAAGGGATGGTCGCAGGATTCCCGCGTTCCATAAACCTGATTAAGTACTTAATCTGTCTATATCGCATCATGGCCGTTGATAATCGCATATCAAAAGAATCAATATCGTCACTAGCCAGTAAACATGGTTGTGTATGAGATAAGTACATGTAGATGAAATAAGACTTTCGGTGCAATTTCGGTTGATGATGGAAACGTGCGGTCGGCTGGTAGACGTACACACACTGCCAGGGGTATAGATATATTTTTTGACATAGACACCTTCGGCTAATTTCTGTGTGAATATGACCGATCGACGCCAGCGTCCATCTTGCATCTGCCGATTGCCACTCTTGCGCCACTCTCTGGGTGCATCCGTACGAAGCTTGTGATTGGGTTTGCTGCACGCGTCTTCATGGATCCTCAAATGCCATAAGTAGCCTCACGAATTATCTCAGGGCCCACTCACGCCGATCACCAGCTGAAAACTTTTCCATGGTCTCTTGGTTTCTCTCTTCAATTTCCAATATGACTGGATGTGGAAGAGCGAGTAAAGCCAGAAGCAAGGCCAAGACTCGGTCTTCAGGGCCCCGGACTACAAATTTCCCCCGTGGGTCAAATTCACGGATTTCTCGAAAGGCAACTACGGCGAAGCGGGTCGGTGCTGGAACTCGGTTTTGTTGGCGGTCATGGGTATTTAACTGCAGAAATCTTGGAGTTGGCTGGCAATGCCGCTCGTGACAACAAGAAGACCAGAATCAATCAGAGTTGAACAAGCTGCTCAGTGGGGTCACAATTGCCCAGGGTGGTGTTCTTCCCCAACATCAGTATTCTACTTAAAGAAGACCGCCAAATCCAGCACTCAGATGCAGGCTCCTTCACGAACAAAACCAACCGCTCACGGAGCCAACCACTATCAAGAGATTGATCCACAAGCATGAGTTAGCGTTTGTAAATATGTAAATAAAATTATGTAAAATAATATGTAAATATTAAATATACGTGAAGTAAATAAATAAATAAGTAAATAAAGAATAAAATAAATTTTAAGTGATATTTCTGGTCACTAGAGGCATGAAATGTTGTGATGTTTACCATGCAAGGTGGAGATGATAATATTCATATTTCGGAACTGTCAATGCGTGTTTCCATTGAAGCCATATGTCATGGTCACCATTGAGAAACAAAACAAACAGCAAACCCAAAGCAAACGTTTGGAACACTGCAACGCGACTGGAAACATTTGTTCAAAGTACAAATCCGTGGTCTTTAATGAATCAAGTTTCAGTTCAACTTCTCACGCAAAAAAGAGCCAAACTACATGTAGTTCGGTTTTCCACACAAATAAAATAAAACATGTTTTTTTTTCAAGAATAAAATATGAATGCTTGTTGGCAGAGGTCTTGTGGATGTGAATTGGAATTTAAAATTTATATGACTATTCTTACTTCCCAATAAGGACAAAAAATAATGTTTCCCAAATGGAATTACTGTCAAAATCTTATTATCTGCCGTGTGTTGACTTTTGTTATAAATTTTTTCATCGAAATTATGTCATGAATTTACGGCCATGTCCTTGTTCACCCCATCCACCTGTCTTTTTATTTGATGAAAGGAAAACACCTATTTAAAATTTACAAATTTGTCAACATTCAATCAAATTGCCGCTTAGTTTTGGGGATGTGCCCGGTTTTGATTTGTCTGTCCAAAATTAAAACAAGCGACCCGCTAAAAGTGAAGAAAATAATGATTATTTATTTTCTTTATTTCTTTCGACATATCTGCATAAGATTTTCCCTTTAAAAAAATTATGGGGGCAATTATTGCAATCATAGTGTGTTAATCTTTTTATTTATTGATTATGAAGGTCGTGTAAGTTACTCATAAATTATGAGGGCAAAATATGCACGATTGAATTAAAGTGAAAGCGAGGGCTAACTGCGCATCACACTGACATTGCATTGTTTTGACTTGAACTCCGAGGACAACCAGTATGCTGTACACGCTCCTGGTTTCTATATTACAATGTGGGTGCCTGCATCGCATGGCGCATATACGCGCGCACATACGTACGTAGGCATATGTCCATTGTTGACGCGCAGCGGTATAATACGCACCCAGCAGCCAACTAATGAGCAATAATAGTAATAAATATGTAAACGTGTAAACATACGCGAATATGTACACATACATTACTGCAGACGTACACGTGTAGATGTTCTATAATAAAACCACGGGTGGTAGAATGTTTTCGATGGCGGAATAATATTGCCCGCCTTGTGATGGTTTTGGGAATGTCGCCACCTGTACCTGCCGGCCCGGGTGTTTGTTTTTGTCGGGTGGTATTTCTGCCAATAGCGCCACAGCAGGTTATTTCTTGACCATGCCTGTTTCACAGCGTATGCTGAACCGTGCTGAACGGACGGGGAATTACTATAAATGGGATTTTGTGCTCGGCCTAATGGCTGAATATATTGCCGTGCTGTTTGTGATCCGCTGATTTCTACGCAGTCTTCAGCCTTTTCTTGGTGAAATTGTTCACGACTGTTGCTTTAAGCAACTTATAAGTCGTTTTATTTTTGCGTGCATAAGTACTGCTTTAAGTTTTGTTTATTTGCACAATCTTTCTTCGTTGCGGCTCACTGTTCCATTGAGTTCAGTGAGCCGTTGACTCCCTTTCTTTTCCTTTGTTTTGTTGAACACTTGTATACAGGCAAGCTAGCTACTTTTTTCTTTGTGTTCCTGTGTGACCACGGCCCGAAGGGGTTGGTGGATTTTGGGGTATATCTGTTTTGCCAGGAAACAGAGCGTAAGTTCAGCTTTGTTCCCCTCGGGTTTTTTCTACAGATCTCTTTTTTGGTAAGGCGAGGTTAGCCTTTTTTTTATTTTGTGTGTTCCCTGTGTGACCACGGCAGAGGGTTGGTGTTTACACAAGGGGTACAATAATTTTGTTTGCCTCAGGAAACGGGCATAAAATTTGCTTTTGTTCCCTCGTGGTACTTTGCTGACTTTAACGGGCAAAGTTCGCATTTATTTCCGTTTGTGTTCCCTGTGTGACTACGGCGAAGGTTAGTGATGATTACACAGGGTTCTCTTCTATATTAATATTAGCCAGGAAACAGAGCGTAAAGGTTCGGCTTTGTTACTCGGGATTCTTTCTAAGTTATTTGTGTAAGGGCGAAGGTAGCCCTTTTTTCCTGTGTGTTCCTGTGTGACCACGGCCCAGAAGGGTTTTGGGATTACACAGGGTGCAGTACTATTCTTGCCGTTTTTGTTATTTATTTATTTATTGTTATTTATTTATTTATTTATTTATTTATTTATTTATTTATTTATTTATTTATTTATTTGTTATTTATTTATTTATTTATTTATTTATTTATTTGTTGTTGTTATTTATTTATTTATTTATTTATTTATTTATTTATTTATTTATTTGTTATTTATTTATTTATTTATTTATTTATTTATTTATTTATTTGTTATTTGTTTATTTATTTATTTATTTATTTATTTATTTGTTGTTGTTATTTATTTATTTATTTATTTATTTATTTATTTATTTGTTGTTGTTATTTATTTATTTATTTATTTATTTATTTATTTATTTATTTATTTATTTATTTATTTATTTATTTATTTATTTATTTATTTATTTATTTATTTATTTATTTATTTATTTATTTATTTATTTATTTATTTATTTTGCATAACCCTTTGGGGGAACACCATTATGATGAGTGCATTTGGAGAACAATTTACATTTATGTCCCACATCACCAACAATTAGACGTAGGAATGTTTACTACACAATTGGAATTGCTCCCAAACAGACCCAAGTATGCCAAAGCATTCAGACTGTCAAAAAGCGACTCCAGACATAGCTACATTTACTGGATACATGTGTCTCCTTGGCGCAACTCCAGATGGTACCTGTGGGAGACAAGGTCGCCAACATGTATTTTAATGGTACCTTTTGGGAGACATGTCTCCCAATGTATTTTAAATAAGCAAAAATCATATATAATATGCAAATACAACATGGTCTCTGCATGAAATGGGCAGACTAGTTTTCCAATACATGTACATGTATTGGGAAATTGACAACCTAGTTTTCGAGAGACAAAATGGGGAACTAGCGTAACTTCAATACCGACAGGATAATATCATTGATCCACTAGAAAACCGTATTCTTTCCCACTTCGCGGAATTAATGACCGCAGGAAAATATTGAAGAAAATTCGGTGTGCTGTCATCTTTAATTTTTAACGTGTGAGCCTACTCCATGGAAGAATTTGCGCAAAGTACATGTGTATATAGCTATTTTTGTTTTCACGAAGTGACAACTATTATTAATGAAGAGGTCAACGACCCCCAGCTTTGACAGAAATATCTCCCAAAGCTGTTGTTCTTTACGTAGGCCGAAGCTTATGATGAACCCCGACAAAGAAGGACAAATCGCAAGAGATCGAATCTCCTGATAAAGACGTCAGTGGGTTACCAACGTCAGACCGGTTGATCGGAAATAATTTTGTAATCAACAAGCGACCACGGTATCTTTTTAACCGTCAGCAAAATTGTATCTATTCATGGAACCCAATCTATTTATTATTGAAATGAAGAATGTATAACTGTTTGATATAATAAACATACTACAATAATAACACGAAAACAAAATAATAATTGAAAAACATGAAAATATGAATAGACTGAAATTCGACCCACGAAGTGACAACTGATATTATTTAAATTTATTTGTTCAATGCGTTATAATTTGAAATATCAGAATATACAACTCTCACTATGGAATGTCCTCCGTTAAAAATGCTTTTACCGTTGATTCTCTTTCAACGTAGATCATCTCCCGTGACCTCCGTTGATTTAATACTGGTTCTTTGGTCCTGACCATAAATTTATTCAACCACAAACAGTCCGTGATTTCCAACGGGCTCTATGTACAGTCATTTTTCGAAATTAAACCATGTTCACTCTAACAGTGGAAGGTCGTGGATTCGACAATTCGTCAGCTACTACCAACAAAACACACAAAAGATTATCTTTAACGGGCCGTAGATTAAAGTTATTTCCTGTTAACAAGCTTTAATTACTCTGTGATGTTTATCATTAATAGCTGTTTTTTCGTGATAGACGGCTGGTGCAGTAAAGCATGGTAGTAACAATTCTAACCGCGTACTCTGATGACAATATGGTGTAAACTACAGCTTTTTGTTTTATTTGATGATCTTATGCGTGACAAGAATTTGGTTGGTATATTTTATTCACTGTGGGGATACACCAACAGGCAAAGGCGAACGGCAGTCAATACGTAAGGGAAATCCTTATATAATTATCATTGACACTAATTTCGGATCCGCGGAGGAAGGAAAACAAACCAGTTGTACTTTCAGTTCATGAAAGAAACATTTGTATAGTGACCAAACAGGGGTTCACATCATGTCTGAAAAATTTCAACAGTTTGTACCAAAAATAAATTGTTATGGAAAATTTTTAACAAATTTACTTAGACTCTATTGGAGTGGATCACAACCCTTTTTTTCACTATTTTTGCCCAAAACAATTTTTACGCTTTTCAACCCAAAAAACCCGAAAAGTCATGATATCGAGACAGGGTTCATCATGTCTGAAAATTTCAACGCGTTACATGCCAAAAATAAATTGTTATATGGAGAAAAAAGGTGCGAACTTGCATGTACAGGGTTCATCACGCGTATCGTCGTGATGATGTACCGACAAGGCAAAAGCTTGCAACCGGGGGCCCGGCAAACCCGGGCAGATAGAGACGAAGTCAACTCGTTCGTCACACCGGCACCCGACTAACGTCAGTACAATGTACAGCTAGCTACATGTAACGTTACGTTACGCAAGTCAGCATATTGCAAGTCAACTCGTACCATAGAGTTATATTATGAACATATATATAACTCTATGCTGCTGTCTCTCCGTTCTTCCACATGAACACATTCCGCATAACTTTCGAAAAAGATACCAGCGGAAGCATTTCAAAACATGCCGGAAAAATATTCAAGTTATGGAGACAAATACCAATCTGGTGAGCTCAAGACATCTAGCCTGGTCTGCATGCAAACACTCACGGGACCTTCGCTGCCCCTAGAACAAACATAAAACCCAAACCAGCTCTTTTCAGAGCCACCACAACTTCAAAGAAGGATTTGAATATCATACAATAAAAATGTTTAATTATGCTTTACCTTGTTAATACAATTTTAATTTCCTTAATCTTTTTCTTAGTGGGGCAGCCAGTTGTTACGATCCCGGAGGTGCAGGCTGATGATTGTACGATACCTTATGCACGTGATTCGACTAGCCTAGCAACGCATTTAACACAGTGCGAGAAATTAATACTGTTCGCTGTCGAGCCTGCCACCAGCTCCGGGACCGAAAGAGTTCGGGCAAGGTATGGAGCGCGGTGAAATTTCGTGGCACAATTTGTTGTCCTTTTATTGACGAGCCTCGTCTTTAAATGCTGGTTTAAAATGCACAACATTTTTAAATATCATTTTCTTAAACATTCACTTTCCACTGCAAAACAGGCCCCCTTCTTGAAAACACCAATATGTTTTGTGTCTCCCCAACAGGGTGACTTCACCAACTCAATATGTCTCCCAAAAGGTACCTTAAAATATCAAGTACATGGAGAATATTATCATCATTATAGTGGGCGAAGGCAATTTCCCTAGTCCTTAGCGCCATCCCACTTCAAGAAGCTTTGATATATTGCCCTCCTCCAAAAAGACGTAAGATTATTGAGACAATGGCAGAAGGGTGGACTTAATTATCCAGCTTTTGTGAATTTGTACACAAGCGCTTGTTCTGTTATAAATTCTAATACCATACTTTTTACTCCAGTTTTTCAATGTAGTTCCCAAGGTAGCATACACTGAGTACCAATAGGTCAATAGATCAGGGAACATCAACGAGGAAAGGGGGAAGGGGATGGGGGTGCGTGTCTCGAAGCACAAACAGCCAGGTGTGACGTATGGTAGTGGCTCTAGATAGGAGTCGTCGGCAAAAAGGCAGCCATTACTGCAAAACACAAGGACACTGGTGATTTTTACTCATTGGAGCCATTCTCCAGGCAACCCCAACAGAAAGGTGATTATTTCGGCTGTGTATTGGGGCGAGGTCTCCCTTTAAAAAATCAATTCAGAAAAAGCAAAAACCTGAAAATTCAAAATCTGCATGATTTTTAAACTTTCAGGTCGTAGGCCTGTCTTTGGAACCTTGTCAATTTGAGAAAAAAAATGTTTCAAGGAAAACCCAATATTACATTTACACTTACATTGGTTTTATCTATTCAGAAAATTTGGATGTGAAAACGTTTAATTCTGAAAACAGTTATGACCAAGAATTTAGAAGGAATGACAGAGTATGTGCACACATCAGCGGTTTGACTAAGTGACGCATATGGCAATAGTCTCCTCGTTGACTTCACCAACTCATTATTTGCTCTCCAAAAGTACCCTTTAAAATATGAAGTGCATGGAATATACACAGGGTGTACAGGGCAATAGCGAAGGAATAGGGTGAACTGTCGGTTTTGGCGAATTTGTACCTGAGCCACTTATTTTGTTTCTGTAAAAATTATAATAAAACCAACCACATCTACGAGTCAGTTTTCAATGTAGTTCCCATCACTTGGGGTGGACGCCCCCCGCCCCAATCATTCAATATGCTCCTGGGTTTTCCCTTGGGTTTGTGATTACAAAGATTTGCTGAAATTATCACTTTAAGAAATGGAACAAAAGGTGACGAACTATTCCCACAACCTATCTTGTCATCTTGACGTTCTTGAATAGTCCAAACGGACTCACACCCATTTTGTACGAAAAATACAATTTGAAAAACAAGTCCCAAAGATACAGCGTCACTAAACGTGATTGCACAATCATTTATTAATCAATTGTAAACGGTATACTGAGCAATAGCACACATATTATGGTCAAGCTTTAAAGGTAGTACACCCATTTGCAAATATAAAAAACAAAACTACTGAATTTTAATGAAATACCTTGCACCCGTGTAAATGAATAAGGGTCTCAAGCATCCTGTGAAATCCACGGCATCTGGTGTGCTTTTGGGTTTTCCAAGAAAAAGTGGGATTTTGCTACTAAAACCTGACTATTTGTCCCATTTCTTCTGAAAGAAGTCGAGGAGCCAGACTACAAAAACAACGATTTAAAATTTCTTGGTTTTCCAGCATCTATGAACACAATTTAAAAATAGGTCAGCATCACAATAGCCCCTATAAATATGAACTTCCTAACCCATCCATCATCGGAAATTACAGCGAAGCAAATAGTTGTATATACTATGTAATACGTCCTCCGACGTGGCCTCATCAACACCAACATTTCAAAGGGCACAGACTGGTCCGAAGGCCAACTTATACTAGTTCCCAAGTACATGTATTTAAATTCATTATTTTGCTGGTACATGTACAGTATATGTACAAAACCTATACAATATGTGGAGCCATACTCGGCTTGCATTAAAGGAAATTTACTAGTCCTGAAACCAAAGTGACTGTTCCTGTGCTTTAGCAATGGTGTACACTACGTAGCAATAATAGCATAGTTTGTGACTTTGTAAACCACCTCCATGTAAGTGAAAAATTTTGGGGCACCAGCCATTATGCAAATGTTACGCAAAATGCTAATTAGGATGACAAAGCAGATACATTAAATTGTGTACAAGGTTGTTTTAATGTATTATGAAGGTAACTGTATTCAAACAAATTTGAAATTTTTGAAAAATCGTTTGGCAACACTGTATGAGGAAAGTTAAGCGAACATCGGAAATTACACCATGTTGGGGGACATGAACTGTTCACTAAACAATCCCAATTAAACTAACAAGTAACAATAATATTGTATATGCTCCCGGGTTTTTCCTTGGGGTTTGGGGTTTACATGATTTGAATTACAATTACTTATGGGGCCATCACTTAAGGATTATATTTAAGACATATACAATGTTTTTTGTTTGTTACCATAAATGTGATTTTACAAAATTTTAACAATTTTTAAACTACGACTATTAAAAAGACTAATTGTTCACTGTTTGCCATCAGAACAAGAAGACTCCTTTGAACAATTTAATGAAGGTTGTATTTGTTACTCTGTGTTAAGTTTGTACACCCACATAAGTTTGTAACTTGGCAAGAACTTTACTGTTTGTTTGTTTGTTGCTTTTAGTATGCAATAAAAAAAGGCATGCTGGCCAACTTGGCCTCAGTGGCCTTGGTGAGAAGGTCGAAGCCTGATCCAGGTTATATTTGCATGTTTATAATTAAACAAATACTAATATTGTGCTAGACTTTAAATTTTTATTAAATCAATTAAGAAAACAATAAATTTGCCCATTTTGTTATCTTTCTGCTAATGAGGCAAAGTTCTCAAAGGTGCCCCAAAATGGAGATACTGGCCACAAGCCTGAAGAAACCACCGGGAAGATAATGATCCTGTGTTCTCTTTATAATGCACATATAATCAACGGATTACCATCCATGTGCAAATTGTTCTTTCATGTCGAATGGTGGAATAATTGTAAGCAGACACATTTAGTGAGGACCTTTCTGCGCGATAAGTCTGTTGATAAGTATGTTATGCAAATGTCACTGTCCCTTAGCCTTGCAGCATACGAGATTAAGGCATACGTATTACTACATTATTCTGTGCCAAGAAAAACATCCTAAAATTTAGAATCATAAGTAGGACTTTTGACATGTAGTACTACTCTTTTTTAATAGTGTACTGGATGTTGTACTTTATTATATAAACATCAGCTCGTTTCTTAACAAGGCGCTGCCGTTTTCACCCGCTCATTCATGACTGTTGCGGACTGCCTCCCAAGTGTACTTCAGTTGGTGCGTTTTCAGAAATGCCTCTGCTTCCAGTTTCCCTGCAAAATAAGTGGATATAACAGAATTAGCAGGAATTTCATTGCGATTCACTTTATCGATCATATTGATGATAGCTTGGCGGTGATATTACTTTCATACAATAATTCATCAAAGTAATCAATTATACCAGAATTTGATCATTGTTTATCAAAAATGGAGTGTAAAACACTACATTGTACTTGCAAACACTACATTGATTTAAAGCCCTTATGTAGGATTTAAGTAACAACCAATATTGTATATGCTCCGGGTTTCCTTGGGTTGGGTTTACATGATTTGCTGAATTACCACAATTACTTACATGGGGCCATCACTTAAGTTATATTTAAAGACATATACAATGTTTTTGTTTGTTACCATAAATGTGTTTTACAAAAATTTTAACAATTTTTAAACTACGACTATTAAAGACTGTTGATTACTGTTTGCCATCAAAACAGAAGACTCCTTTGAACAATTTAATGAAGAGTTGTATTTGTTACTCTAATGTTAAGTTTGTACCCACATAAGTTTGTAACTTGTAAAGAACTTTACTGTTTGTGTATTGTTTGTTGCTTTTATTATGTGCAATAAAAAAGGCATGCACTGGCCAACTTGGCCTCAGTGGCCTTGGTGAAGGTCGAAGCCTGATCCAGGTTATATTTTGCATGTTTATAATTAAACAAATACTAATATTGTACTGGAGCTTTAATTTGTTATTAAATAGTGGAAAACAATAAATTTGCCCATTTATTTATATCTTTCTGCTAATGAATAAAGTTCCTCAAAGGTGCCCCCGAGATACCAACGCAATGGAAAACACGAGAAGATATGATCCTGGTTATAATGCACATATAATCAAGGATTACCATCCATGTGCAAGGTGTTCTTTCATGTCCAGATGGTGCAGAATAATTGTAAAGCAGACACATTTCGTGAGGACTATTTCTGCGCAGTAGAGTCTGTTGATAAGTATGTGTCCCGTACAAATGTCACTATCCTTAGCCTTGACATACGAGATTAAGGCATGCGATGTGCTACATTATTCTGTGCCAAGAAACTTATGTCCTAAAATTTAGAGATCATAAGTAGAGACTTTTTGACATGTGGTACTACTCTTTTAATAATTATTGCTGGATGTTGTACTTGTTATATAAAACTGTCAGCTCGTTTCTTAACAAGGCGCTGCCGTTTCACCGCTCATTCATGACTTTATTGCGGACTGCCTCCCAAGTGTACTTCAGTTGGTGCGTTTTCCAGAAATGCCTCTACTTCAGTTTCCCTGCAAAATAAGTGGATATAACAGAATTAGCAGGAATTTCATTGCGATTCACTTTATCAGTCATATTGATGATAGCTTGGCAATTGATATTACTTTCATACAATAATTCATATCAAGAGTAATCAATTATGCCCAAAATTTGATCCCATTGTTTATCCAAAAATGGGTGTAAAACACTACATTGTGCTTACCAAAACACTACATTGATTTAGAAAAGCCCCTTATGTGTAGGATTTATTATGTTTCAACCAATTGACCACAAAAAAAATTGCTCAAATGAAAAAAGTGATGTCATGATTTTGTCCAAGAAACTAAAAGATGGTTTTACATAAATGCATGTACCCCACAATTTTTTTGACAAGGATTCCTCATGTGCACAAAACTGACCGACTACTGCAACAGCGTATATTCATTACTGTGCAATCAGATTTAAGTTGGCTCAAAAATTGTTTTTGTCTCCCCAAAGATGACTCAGTGTGTCTCCCAAGGTACCTTAAAATATAAACTTGAGGTATGGAGGATAGTGTGCAAAAGTGTATACTGAGCAGCATTGCAAGGAACCAGCAGAATAACGATAGTGGCATCATGTTTTTATTTTTCAAAATAGACAAGGGTGCTAGAGCTGACTTCCAGGTTGGTTTTATTATACACACGTGGAGATAATGCCGTTGGTGAAAGTTTCCCAATCCTGTTATCAATCTGTAAACAATACCAAGGTACTAACCTGGGATGGAACTTGAGAATTTCCTTTAATGATGTCTGCGTACCTGGCAACAAAGCTGCATTTACTTTATTCCATCTCACGTGTGGGTTGCGGGCCTGCAATAAAATCACATTACAGATGACAAAAGGTTGAGAAAGTACTAAACAGTTTTGACTGTTACCACTTTAAAAACATGCACAAAACGTGAACATTCTAACATCTGTAGGTTGCTTGTTCCTTGAGAAATTGTGGTTTTCTACCAAATATGCACTGTGAATTGTCGTCAAAAGTATATTACCAGAGAAAAACAAGTTTGTGTGGGTGTTGGCTTTTTTCCATATCGTCAAAACACTGCATCATAGTATGCATGGTAAATGGCTTTTTTTATACGTTGTAGCCACCGTGTAAGTGCGTTATATTTGAATGTGCGGGTATGTTTGAATGTGACTTGATTTCAGGCCATGTCTGAGCAGATTTGCAATCATGTTGTGTGCAAAGGCATGTGCATGCTCGCTGAAACAGTTTGTATTGTAATCTTTGGCAATAAAAAACCAACATAATACAGGATGTATAAAGAATAATACAAGATTTAGAGGGCCAAAAAAGAGCCCATAATATTAATCATGGTGATGGTCTTCAAATGTACTCTTTATTTTACTCACCCTGTTTTGGCAAAAATGGTTCCAAAGATGATGTTACGGCTTAAAAGGGTTGGTGTGTCCATTCGACTCATGAAAACAATAAAAAATAAAACATAAATGAGTTGATGGGACATTTGTAGCTGTTTAAATAAGTCAAGTTGTTGTTTTAAGTAAGTCAATACTTGTGAAAAGTAGTTTCACAATTTCAATAAAACAACATTACATGTATGTGTCAGGAACGCTGGCTGTGTGCGACGTCAATTTGCAACTCAGGTCCATTCTCTTTAACGACAGTTCACGCTACTTGCGTAACGGGTTATGTCCATTCATTTACACAAAAAACCATTTCCATTCAATTTTTTCTGTTACAACCATCACAGGGGCAAGACTGAGTAGTATGTCGGTATGGGGTACCATAGGTAAAACAAACCGAAGAAGCCCTTGTTTGAGTACGTTCTTCTAAAAATAAAATACAATGCACCGTGCTTAAAACACCATTGATGAAAAATGCGAGCGTGAATTAGTAACCAAAGTTACTGCCGGGACTCTGATAACACGTCATAACTGTCGGTAAATGGGGTCAGGCAGTGGCTGTTCCTCCCCCTGCCATGCAAAGGTAAGAAAATAGAGCCTTTGGTTTGGTTTAAAAGGGATCGTGCAAGTTTGGTATTTTGAACCGTACGTTTTGTTTCAATTCTGTAAAGTTGTAGATGCATACCATAAAACCAACTTGTGAAAATTTAATGTCAAAAAAGTGGCGCGTTTTTGGAGATATCGGCCAATCTGGAGCGATTGTTACCCGCAGACGAAGAATCCGTAAAGGTATTGACAGTTAAAGTGATCCAGCTTTTCGGGAAAATGCATTATGCATTACGGGTCATATTGTACATTTGCCCAGTCATGGATATGGAGCAGCAACAACGCCGAATTATGAATCAACTTTCAGGCAGTTACTTGAGGGGCGGTATTTCAGTCAACCGTCAGAAATCTGAGAAACGTTACAGCAGTCACGTTTCTCAGATTAGAATCCCTGTTGATGAAAAAATGATCTCTTTCTCTTCAACCACATTACTTCGAGAAAATCTTTTCTCAAAATGTTTTAATACTATCAACAGCTGCAGTGCATATATTGCAAGTAGTTTAATGGTCATTAATTTTTTGGAGTAATTATTACCAAACGTATACGATCCGTTAACCATAATTTGCCAAAGTGACTCACCAACTGGTTTTTCCCTTGAATGAGAAAATACCGAAAACACTTGATTGGTCATCATCCTCTTAAGCTTCGGCCACATTACAGAGTAGCAATGTTCCTGGATACTGCAGAAATCTCCATGTGAAATTCCTCTGTAGTCACTACTCCTCTTCCTGGAATTGGTGCTTTAATGCACATGTATATTAACAGCATAGAATGAGGTGCATACACAGGAACATGTTGCACACACACTTAGGAAGTGATCACAGGGGTGGGAGGGGAATGATATGGTGATGGCCACCGAGGTACCCTGTGCATTCTCCCCAAAAATGAGGGCCCCCTATTACAGACTGCATGCACGTACATGTATAAAACCCCCCTGGTTTGTCTTCCGTTTCTTGTTTCATCTCCCTTCTTTCTTTGTCAGCAGATCATTGTACCCTAGACACAGTCCAAAAGTCAGTTTATACCAAAAACAATTTTGTCTGATGTGCAATTTACATAATGTACAAGGTACGATCGGCTTGCATATCTTTAAATTGTGACATCCCATTGTGTTTCTGCCGATATTCGTCATGATCATGATGAAAAAGGGATACAGTTGTCCCAGGCGATGTCGGTCATTTCGCCCAAAAACCACTTCGCCTGGTACTTTGCCCTCAACCGCTTTTGGAACCATCTCATTGAGCTAACTCCTACCCTAGTCAACTCGTACCTAGTGCACACCCAGGTTTGAGATTTTTTAATGCACAGAAGTGACATTAAAAAACATGTGCCGCGCGGAACACGCGATCCGGCCGCCGTGTGCAATGTGCCGCGCGACGCGGTCTGTGCCCCCGGGCGTGCGAGGCGAGCGTGCACGAGCGAGGCAGTGCGCGAGCGTGCACGAGCGAGCGTGCACGGGCGAGCGTGCACAGGCTGAGCGTGCACGAGCGAGCGTGCACGGAGGCGAGCGTGCACGGCAGGCGTGCACGAGCGAGCGTGCACGAGCGGCGAGCGTGCACGAGCGGCGTGCACGAGCGAGCGTGCACGAGCGAGCGTGCGCGAGCGTGCACGAGCGAGCGTGCACGAGCGAGCGTGCACGAGCGAGCGTGCACGAGCGAGCGTGCACGAGCGAGCGTGCACGAGCGAGCGTGCACGAGCGAGCGTGCACGAGCGAGCGTGCACGAGCGAGCGTGCACGAGCGAGCGTGCACAAGAAAGTTGCCTGGGAATCGCGCGCACAGACCCGGTGGTGGCAACGTGGAAAATCACATTTTCTGTTTCTTTTGTAGGCTACTGCACTTGTGTGGATATTTGTTACCAATCGATTTTAACGCCCAGCGGTAGCGCAGCAATTCCCTTTTTTCAACTTTGCATGGAATATCTTTTCGTTTCAAATGGTGCGTCTTCCGCGGGAGGGTACCTCGTGCACGAGCACGAGGGTACATTTCTAGTATGAGTTGACTCGGGTACAACGGCTCTGAAGATGTAAATTTTGGGTGAGTTAACTTGGGTATAGACCGGTACCCATAACTGGTGACCTAGAACTCTCGTAATAGCCTTCCATGTGTCCAAGATCAACATTGAGGTATTTTGTTAAGTATTGTTGTGGTTTGGGCGACTTTTGTTCATTTACATGTAATACATTTTGCCTTGAGAATATTATTAGTTGGCGATGGGGCCCTAGTACTGTCTGTAGTACTCAGTATTAATAAGTACTACATGTATTTATTAGTAACGTTGATATATTATTACTATTACTTAGTTATTAGTAGTACTTTTAGTAGTACGACAACTGACAAGATTAAATCAAAATTCGAAAAGAGGTTATATTTGTACTTCTACTAAGTACTACTACTAGCTAACGTTAGGGGAGGGCCCCAGTTAATTGGAACTAGGTCTTGGTTACGAGTTGAGTTGACCCATTTCGCCCTCAACCATCGTCCCAAAATTTCCACTGAAATTGTTTTCAAAAGAGTTCTTAGCATGTAGAATTCTGGTTTTAGTACCACTACCTACTATTAGTACTACTATAGTACTAGTAAAGTAAATGGTACTAGTACTTAGTAGTAACAAGTAAACGAAATTTGAAGTTTTTTTCAACAAGAGTGGTTTGGCAGAGGAACGTTAACGTTAACGTTAGTCGTTAGGCCTACTCGGTTCCATCGTTCCTCCACACACATTTGGCTAACCCAGTTGGAGCCTACAATTAAGGAGGTGAGAATAAAATACAATCTTACCTTTTAAGAAGCACTCCCTTGTTTCTTTGTTAGAATTGGAGGAAATTTATTTTTCACTTTAAAGTTTGACAAGCCGAACAAAAAAGTCACCGCTCATCCATGTCATCGGCCGGTTAAGACGAGATCGACCATACATACATACACATACCACCCGCCACGCGCTATACGTCGGATCGTGTATGTACAATACAGTATGCAACTCGCACATGCGCTGTGTTATGGGACTGATGACGTCACACTTTTGGACCAAATTGGGATCAAATAAAGAGATTGTATATTTTTGAATAAAGCCACAACTGTATTGAAACTGTGAACATTACTGCCATGTACTCAAATAAGACACCTTTTGGTAATATAATGAAAATATAATATGGTTAATTAGTAATTAAGAGGAAAACATAAGTCTCCTAATATACCGCTGTAACTGTGGTGAATATACACACCCAAAAAAACGCCCCTTCCATTTTCTCCAAATTGAGCTCCTCCCAAGCATAATGGAACCGGCCCTTAAGCACATGGTGCCCGGCATGCAACGATGTATTTGGATTAGCTGCTAGTGTTGCAGGAAGTACAAACAAATATAGGCTGAAACGTTAAGGAGACACGAAATTGTCTCCTAATGTCCTTCTGTAACGAAATGTCCCGAAAGGGCCCATTAGCGCTATATATATATATATATATATATATATATATATATAAATAATATATATATATATATAAATATATATAACTTTGCATAACACCTTAGGAACACCATTATGATGAGTCATTTGGGAACAATTTACATTTATGTCCACATCGCAACAATTAGACGTACCAAGATATTTACTACACAATTGGAGATTGCTCCCAAACAGGCCAAAATTTATGCCGGCAACATTCGAGACTGTCAAAAAAAGCGACTCCAGACATAGCTTCCATTTACTGGATAAATGTGTCTCATAACGTTTTTACTCCAGATATGGTACCTCATGTGGAGACAAGGTCATAACATGTATGTTAATAGTACCTTTGGGAGACATGTCTCCCCAATGTTTATTTACCAGCAAATCATCATATAATATACCAAATACAACATGGTCTGCATGAGAATGGGCAGACTAGTTTTCCCAAGAAATACATGTACATGTATTGGAAATTGACAACCTAGTTTTCGAGACAAAATGAGGAACTAGCCTTTCGTGAACTTCCAATACCGACAGGATAATATCGACGATCCACTAGAAAACCGTATTCTTTCCCACTTCCGGGATTAATGACCGCAGGAAAGCGGTGAAGAAAATTCCAGATTGTGCTATCATCTTTTAATTTTAACGTGTGAGCCTATCTCCATGGAAGAAATTTGCGCAAAGTACATGTGTATATAGCTATTTTTGTTTTCACGAAGTGACTAACTGTGTGTGAGTCAACGACCCCCCAGCTTTGACAGAAATATCTCCCAAAGCTGTTGTCTTTACGTAGGCCGAAGCTTATGATGAACCCGACGAAAAAGGACCGTCTGCAAAGAGATCCCGAATCTCCTGATAAAGACGTCAGTGAGGTTACCAACGTCAGACCGGATTTGATCGGAAATAATTTTATGTCAACAAGCGACCACAGATATTATCTTTTAACCGTCAGCAAATTGTATCTATTCATGGAACCCAGTCTGTTGTTGTGAAATGAAAAGAATATATATAGCTTCATTTGATATAATAAACATACTGTGTACGAAAACAAAATAATAATGAGAAAACATGAAAATACCGAATGAGCTGAAATTCACGACCACGAAGTGACAACTGATATTATTTAAATTTATTTGTTCAATGCGTTATAATTTAAAGTATCAGAATATACAACTCTCACTATGGGAATGTCCTCCGTTAAAAATGCACTTTTACCGTTGATTCTCTTTTCAACGTAGATCATCTCCATCTCTCATTTTTGACAAGTATATATTTGGCACTATCCAGCCAGACTCCATTGCAAGTGCAGCCATCCTGGGAAGCTTTTTGTAGGATCTCCAGTCTACTAAGCCTGGCTCTTTGCAGTGTTTGTTCAGCATCTTGTAGTTGCCATGCAGTCTGTGGAAATATTATAAGGACAGACCATTTATCAAACAAAGTGGACAAAATATACACTTTCAGTCTGGCAATAGCTCATTCCATTCCCAAACACGCCTGCATGAAAAAACCCGGGTTTTTTCTAATTCCTTTGACCTTCCCCGG
>CM055830.1:29823999-29900781 GCA_029582265.1 Zoroaster sp. YZ-2022 | reverse complement strand
GAAAATTAACCATTAATTAATGAACCAAATTTGCCACCACTCCAAAATTCAAATGTTGCCCAGATGGTATGGTCTTTAAGATTATGAAACAAGAAATTTCATTATTTGGCTTCCAACATGAAGGGTTACATTTTGTTTAGGGGTAAGTGCAGTACAGGTCATGAGTCGGTAACTATGTACAATATACCGCATATTGAAATAAGAAAATGGCGTCTATTCTAGCGGCCAATTAACCATGTAATTAGTGAACCAAATTAATACCGCCTCCAAGAATTAAGTAACAGTTGCCCAGTGGTATGGTCTTTAAGATTATGAAACAAAATTTCATAATTTGACTATGAACATGAGAGGGTACATTTTGTTTTTGATTGGGTGGGTGGAACTTATTCAATATCTGTGTAGTATATACTGAATAATTGGGTCTACGTTCGTAGCTGGCTACTATTACTCACTAATGATAATAAGCCAAATTACGCTTGTGTGCATTCAAGTATACCCAGTGTTATGATTTTTTAAGAATATTGAACAAAATTTGGTGATAAATAAAGATAATATAAAATTTCAGTTCAAAAGTATCCGGGAAACATTCTAGAAATATAGAAGGTGTTTTATTTCACCACCTTGAACTGCATGGATTCTAATTTTTGTTGAATACGCGGCTGGGTAGTTCGTGAATCGCGGTTACCCAGAATATCTGGCCCAATACGCGGCTTTACAGCTTCAGATCTAATGAGTCTCTTTTAACCCTCCTATCTTACAGTGCAGTTGCCATAGGGTTGTCAGACCTTTCAAAACCTTTGCAAATTTGCCGGACTGAAGGGTTTTGAAGAAGGTGGCTATGTCTGACAAAAGGGACCTATGAAAGGTTTTGAAAGGATGAAACAACTCTCTGAACAAACTGAACGTGTGAGGGTATTTCGGGGAAATTATACTGGCAGATGCAGTAGAGGTAGTGGTGATTACTGGTCAGGGAAAACCATACTGCTGCAGTAAGCATGGACGCTGTGATTACTAAGGGAGGGAAAACCAACTTTCCCAAGAGACATATGGTGGGTAATAGACCGTTTCCATTTTTATTCAAGGTGGTATTCAGTATTTAAATATAAAAAAATTCATTGTGTGTTTATTATTATAATTATGCACACCTGCTTTGTTGTGAAAGACAATGTATTATGGTAATTTGTTACGTAATCTGAGACTTGACAATAGGGAGCCAAGGTGTATATAAGGCCATATTTCAGCAGTGCTTTGAGCACCAGCCAACCCTGGCAATCATCGAGGCGATCATGAGGGTTTCCGTTGAGGGCTGGCCCGCAACGGCCTTCGGGAAACTTGACTGGGAGAGAGCTCTATCTATTCAACTCCATGATGAGAGAGTAGCGAAAAGAAACCAAGATGATGGGAGAGAGACCCCACAAAGAAAGTAAAGAAAGAAGAGCAAGAAAAGAAGGAGCTAACAGAGAAAGTGAAAGAAGAGGATGAAGAGGGATGAAAAGAAGACGCCCCACCAGTAAGAGGAGAAGATGTTGCTGTGCCCTCGAGGTGCCATATCACCCCCGGATGCCTCTCCTGACCGATCCCATCACCCAACCGATCTCCAACACGACAACACCCATGCATTTCCTGCCAGACCACTTTCCTGCTCCGCATCATCCGGCCACTCACCCCACCATTCTCCAGACCACTCCTGCTCCGCATCACCCGGCCACTCACCCACACGAATTCTCCAGACCACCTCCTGCTCCGCATCACCCAGCCACTCACCCACGCATTCTCAGACCACTCCTGCTCACGCATCATCTGTGCCACTCACCCACGCATTCTCCCAGACAACTCCTGCTCCCACATCGCCCGAAACCAGAAACATCCACCTGACGACGATGAGTACTACACCACTGATGAAGATGAGGATCTGAGGTACCTGGCTTATTCCCACTGGATTACTCATCCTCCTCGTCTGCACCTGCCTCAGAGAATGAGTTCTCCTTCGGCTCAGAGTCATCGGGAGGAGGAAGATCAGACACCCACAAAGAAGACTCGTGGCCCGGCGACCAGCCAAATGACCCCAGAATACTCTCAGAAGGGATGACCCAAGAACCCCCCCGTCTTCAAAGAGACCCCGACTACCCCGTGATCGTCACATGGATGGACCAGGTCCAGAAAAGAAGATTTATGTTACACCGCTTCCGGGGTGAGAAACCCCATGGGCCACCACCTTTCCCAACGCCCTGAGTGACGACGAGCCGGTGGACTACTTCATGCAGTTCTTTCCAGTGAGGTGCTATTCGGCAAGATCGCCAGATACACCAATATCGGCGGAATCAGGGGAAAGAACGGTTGGACCAGGAACATCACCGGAGGAGATCAAGGCATGGTTTGGAATCCGCATCATCCAGAGAGTCCACTCAAACTTCAACATGCAGGATGACTGGTCCCAAGCCCATCCCGCCTTGAGAAACAACCTGGTGTCCGGGCACCGCATGACCCGAAGGGCGATTCAACCAGCTGTCCCAGGTGATCTGCTGCAATCCCTTGAAAGGCCCACATAAAGATCAAGGGACAGGAAGAAGCGGCATGCAGTTCTACAAGAAAAATCCACTGTACCAGCTGCAGATCATCGGGACACTGTCCTCCACCAGATGCCTGACCAGCTGGAACGCAGCCAACAACTCTCCCTCGATGAGGCCGATGATCAAATACCAGAGGCACCAAGGCACAGGTCCGCCGATTTTCATGCCCCCTCAAGCCAACAAAGATGGGATTGAAGGTCTATATGCCATCTGCGAGGCATCTTCTGGCTACCCTCATCCAACATGATGATGCATTCATCAAGTGGCCAGAAGATGCAGGCATCTTTCCATGAAAGATGATAATAATAATAATAATGTCGCGTGGATTTATATAGCGCACGTATCCACCAACTAGAAGTGGTGCTCAAGGCGCATTATATTATTATCCCTGCTCATTAGGCTCATAAAACTCATAAATCATTCCTGAAACCATCTCAGCTCACTGGGGTAACCACAGCTCAATTGCTGCCATTTCTGGCGCATATAGAGCAAACCAACTCTGCACTTCACAGGTACCCATTTAACCCCCTTGGGTGGGAGAGAAGCAATTATGATTAAGTGTCTTGCTCCAAGGACACCAAGTGTCACAGCCGTGATTCGAACCCACATTATGTTGCTAACACCAGAAGTTGAATCCGGTAATGGCTAGACCGCTTGGCCACTCTTGGAGCCATTCTTGGGCCGTTACCATGACCTCTTTTGTGTACAGGCTTTATACTTTGGCATCCCTCGCAAAAGAACTGCTGGAAAACAGAGACGTGGCGTACATCTGTGGGGCTGTCAAACGGATCATCCAAAGGCCTCCTAGTGGATTTCTCACACCAACGCAGAGATCAACCCCACCACTGGCACAGACAGATGGCCCAGCGCTCAACAAAGACACCGCAAGGGCACCACCATAGTACTTCCGGCAGCAACGCCAACTCCTGCCGTCGTCCTGTGGAAAGATACCAAGGTGGTATCACTACTTTCTGGTGCCACCATTAGCCTACCGAGACAGGACAAACGACATCCTCGTCCAGAAATGTAGGAAGGAGCCGAGGCCAACCGTGCTCCACAAAGAAGGATGTCTCCTGCCCTCCCATTGCCACAGACTATACGAGATACATGGGCGGGTGGATAATGCCGACCAACTGCGCTCCTACCACACCTGTAGTCGTCAGTCCATGAGAATGGTGGAAAAAGATACTCTACTTCCTTGTTGTTGATGTGGCACGGGTCAACGCCTGGATTTCCAGCAAGACATTTCAGGAAAAGGATGACAACAGAGGCAGACACCCACAAACATCGGCTCTTCACCGTATAAGGCCATCGGTACCTCGCTCATTGCAGGCTTTGCAGAAGGTACACCAGCCTACCAACCCTGTGCTGCCACCCGTGCCCTGTCAATGACTGAAGCACCCGCTGCATTCGGATTGCCCTCAAGCACCCCAAGATGTGCATTGAGTGCCGTCGTGAAGGACGGAAGACAGCAAAAGGATGGACTGTTGTCACCCGCACCGTTTGCATCAGTTTGTAACATCCACCTTTGCCCAGTCAAACTTTCTTCCTGTAACTATGTGCACGCCATGATGCTGGGCGTGTTAAGCGTCAACTTTAAAAGGGAGAGCGCTGACGGGGAGACCACTTTCCCATCAAAAATATATATAAAATAAAATAAAAAAATAAAATAAAAAAACATCCCAAAGGCAACGTGATTGGCAAAGACTGAGCCTTTACAACTTAACAAAAAAGTTGAAAAAAAGATTGAAATGTTTTGGAAATGTTTAGTGTTTTCCTGTGAGGGATACTCTATATAATGTACTGAGGGAGTAACTCTACCTTTCAAAACATTTCAAAATGATTTTGAAAGGTCCAACTATTTATGCATAGCAACTGTACTGTGATATTTGGTTGAGCAATAGCTCACCTTCCAATTCCTTTCGAAAAGGTTTTTGGAGGGGTCTGGCCATTTTCTGATAGACTTCCCATACACCTTTATCATAGGGGTATACCATAGCCCAATTTTTCTACCTTCAATACCTTTTCAAAGGGTATTGAAAGATTAGTAATCATTCAGTAACAACAAATTCTGAGAGTGTTTTAAAGGTTCGCCATTATTGATGTGTCATTTTGCCAGGTATGCAGCAGATTTTGACGAGAAAGGTTTTGAAAGGTCAAACCATAACAGGAGGTTTTTCTAATCGACTTAATGTAGTCTTTTTTAAATACTCTGCCTCTTCTTCTTATTCACACTACCGCGTGGTGAGTAAAACAACATTTTTTCTTCTAATAATTTCTTTTAGCTGACCTAAACTTAATTTATTAAACGATATTTAAAAAAAAAATTCTGTAACTTTTACTGCGATATACCATGACCGTTTATTTATTTTTATTTGTTGTTCTATATCATCTCATAATAGAATTTAATCTTTTATTGCCAGCAATTTTTTAAATTCCGCTAAATGTTCCATTTCGATAAATATTTCGTTGTCATCTTTCTCTCTTTACTTTATTTATCTACATAATCTTTTTCGTTTTTCAATTTTTTATCGACTAAAAACAATATATTTTCTCGATTCTAAAATCTAATAAAAAATACAATCAATACCCTCAACAACCTTTTTTACATCAACATCTCCCTACTACACACACACACACACACACACCACCTCACGCACATTGATTTTGTGGGAGTGGTATTCCTTTATTCGTTCTATTATCCCTTTCCTGTATAATTCTCCACCATGTAGGGGTACAAGATTTTCCTATATAGTTACCTTGTGGGGTCCAATTGTTCTATTGTGTTTTGGACCCCACAACGAGATAATATTACGTTCACACACCCTCACACACACACACACACCCTCACGCACATTGATTTGTAGGGGTATTCCTTTGTTCATTCTATTATCCCTTTTCCTTATAATTCTCCTGTGGGGTAGGTGCAAGATTTTCTATAGTTACCTTGCTTAGGGTCCAATTGTTCTATTGTGTTTTGGACCCCACAACAGGCTAAATGATAATGTACGTTCACACCCTCACGCACGATGATTTGTGGGGTATGTTCCTTTGTTCGTTCTATTATCCCTTACTGTATAAATTCTCCTGTGGGTACAAGATTTTTCTATAGTTACCTTGGCCAGGGGGTCCAATTGTTCACTATTGTGTTTTGGACCTTTGGCACAACGAATGTGTTACGTTCACCCACACACACACCTTTTACCCTCACCACATTGATTTTGTGGGGAATTATTCCTTTGTTCGTTCTATTATCCCTTTTCCTTATAATTCTCCTGTGGGGTACAAGATTTTCTATAGTTACCTTGTGGGGTCCAATTGTTCTATTGTGTTTTGGACCCCACAACGAATGGTGTGTACGTTCACACTCACGCACACACACACACACACACACACAAATTCTTTTCAACAAACACCTCGATGACGTCATCAAAAAAATCGATGACGTCATCAGATTTTCAACCCCAAAATCTAAAAAACATTTTTTTAATAAAGTGATGCCGTCGCCCCAATTTACCCATCTACTCCAATATATTTTCCTTAGATAGATCACTGTTAAAAAATAACAAGTTTTGGTTTTATGAGTATTAACTAGAAGACTCCACACCCTGTTGCAATCAGCTCTAAAATCTTTTAAGCTTAACAGTTGTAAGCCTTCTTGTTGTATCAGATACTATTAACATATCATCAAGCATACACAATAAAGAATTGATTTTATGTGTGCAGGTTTCTACACCGTGGACAGGGCTCATGCGTACCTTTGATCTCTAGATCATTCAAAAACACAGAGAAAAGGATTGAACGCTTAACACTGCACCCTGTTGAACGCCTATTTATTAAACAAGCAAAGAAATTCGTTTCACCATACGTTAACTTAACACAACTATTTACCGATCATGCATCATTGGACATGATGAAGGAATTTGCTCTACATTCCAGATAAAATTAAATATTTTAGTAATGGGGTTGGCACAAATGAGAACTAGCTGATGAGATCATCTCTGTCCTTATTCCATCTATGCCCAGGCTGTTTGTTTTAATAGCTTTTTTACCTCAATCTCTGTAACTGGGCAATCGAGTAACTCCAAACTGACCAGTACCTATATTTTAATGGTCTCAGAATTTTTAACAGAAGAACAAAACTGGCTATCAAAAAGTCAAAACTATCTCGTCAAAGGGTTTCTTAAATTGGAGACATACTGCAGTCATCAGGATTAATCTCATCTGTTTCATTGTTTTGAACATTCTGTCATTAGTTAAGTTCTACTGAGCTTTTCCAAAATAACTTATTGTCTTTACAAGCGGTTTGCAAGTTTGATATTTTCACCTTTTAAAAATGTCGTTTTGCCTAATAGTATGTTTATATAGCGTTTCTTTTGTTTGAATAAACGTTGAAGATTTACAAGTGATCTGCAATTGTTTTCTTAGTTGCGCACAATCAGGTGTCAAACCATGAGCATTTTTCTTCTGATATTGATGCGGGCTCACTTGATATTTTATTTTACAAAACAGGAAGTATATTTGGTAACACCACTATTTGCAGCTTTATAGAGTAAAGCCTAATATCAATAAATCTACTTAAAACATACTTTCGACACTGCTGTTGTCTAGATTTTCTTTTTAAAGGTGGTCAATTTTTCACTTGAATAATGGTGGAGAGTCATATTCGGTATTCAGTCATATTGTAGACCACCATTTTATAATGTGGAACATCCAGAATCTGGCAATTCCAGCATCTTTTTATTTGACAGTTTTGGACTTATTACTAAGCATGATTGGCCGCTCTGCTTTCATGGTTTCGATGAGCAAACTACCCCTGGTACTGCTTGTGTGTTTTTAAAAACCCGCCATAATTTTCCCCGCCATAATGATGACTTTAATATTACATTTTAACAGCCATATCTCTTGAAGATATTGGGTGTTAAGACAAGGCCATCTCTGATCACGTGTTTCCAGTACCACCCAGGCCACAGGTTGCATAGTTACCATGTGAGTTTCATTATAACATCCACATTTTAAAAGATTTTATTAGATCTCTACTAAGAAGGAAACTGGGTATTTTGCCCCAATCAGTTTGGGATTGTTAAGACAAAACCAACCAAGATTTTGATCACTAGTCCTTTTGGATCAAATATCAAACAAATATTTCCATTTGCTTTAGAGCTTTGGTATATTTTTGCAGCCAGTTTAATTTTTAGTGCCTCTATTGTGCATGTGTGATGTTGATTAATTCTGTTTCCCTCTAATTATGGAGGGCCCTTATAGTAGTGTCTCTCTTGATTTTGTCTAGTTTTGATAAATAAAATTGCGGATAACTTTATCCATTTCACTTGCCATAGTCATGTCGTTTGACGAAAGTGCAGACCACAATAATGGTGGCTAAATTGCCACTTTTCGATATGGCTATGTACTCCCACAACTTTTCCTTTCATAATCAAAGACCTTTCTTTCCATCTATTCAAAATATTCTCCATTCTGTTTATTCTCTGCCCATCAGTTGTCTTCGGCTGATCTCATTTCCAAAAAATATGCCTTAAAATATAGAGCTAGTGTACATTTTGTAATGATGCTTTCTATTTTACATGCTCCCAACCATAAGCGTTACAGGTTTTATTGAAGAATTTTGAACCGGATCCTTCGCTTCTTACGTATACACAGTTTTTCTAACGTAGTGAACTGTTTGTTGTCAGTAAGCCCCATTTTTTTTTTTTTAATACTGAATTTTCCAATTTTATAAGTCACTTTTAGCCTTTGTTCTTAAATAATAACCAGTCTGACAAGGGCCCCACGGTTCATTAAGTTTGGTAACCTACCGGTACTCTTCATATTACAATGGTTCTTCAAAATCAGAGTCATTGCTTGATAAGAAACGAGAAAGGTCAAATAAACCATCAGTCTTTTAGTTGGTATCGGGTGTTTCTTAAACTAGAATAAAATCTCATTACCATGAAATCTTTTAATTACTTTTGGCGGTAAAATGTAGTATCCTGGTTTATTCTCTACATATCTCCATGTATCAATGGTTCATTTACTGCCAGATCATATTAGGCCTACAATGAGTATGTTTACTTTGATTGTATAAAGGTTGTTGAATCTACCTGACAGTTAATATCACCACAATATAATCTACAATAGGATATTGCCTATACGTATCTAAAAAGGAGTTCCCAAATTCCATTAAATTGCTCCACATAGAAGCACCATTTGAGCGCATACAATGAGACAAAGTTAACACTGATAACAAACGGCACAAACATATATATGGCTGAAATACAAAAAGTTTGGTCAAGATTATTACAAATAAAATAGAAAAAATAATTGTGTAGATATATTCAGGGACCGTTCCCCTTCCCCTGTTTTCAGGGTAATGTCTCCTGGGCATACAGTAAATATCGGTTTGATTGCGCATCTTTTTGTATTATTTTGTTTCCCTCCATTGCAGTGACATTTGTAGAATAGCCATCTCAAAGAAAGACATAAATGATCACTGTTTAAAAGCGAATTCCTAGATAAGGTTGATGATGTTATCAAAATCCCCTTGAAATATTTCCCCTGAGGTATCCAGGTGTGATATCCCGTTTAAATGAAATTACGTGGAATAATTTCTGTATAGAAATTAAAGAATATTCGCCTTACGTGTTTGGCTAAGACGACCCATAAAATAGAATTTATATGAAGCGAACTGAATTCTGTGGGGTTTAGTGCATCAGTTTGTGTTCTGATGACTGAGTCGTCAGAGTGCGTGGGTTCGAAGCCCTTGCGAATTGCCGTGACCATGGTGCTTAGTAGTCCTTGAGCAAGACACACTTTACCCATAATTGCTGTTGAGGGTCAGAATTGAACCCAGCCACTGGGGATGTACAAGCCAGTGCATGCTTAGTGCCGGTCCCAAGCCCGGACCGTAAATGGGAGGGTTGCAGGTCAGGAAGGGGCATCCGGTGTCAAGAAACCTATGCCAAATCAAATATGCGGATCTATGATCACGGTTGTGGCGACTTAACGAGAGCAGCTGGAAAGAGGACAACATATAGCGAACGAATTCTGGAAGATAATATTGTAATAGAAGATAATATTGTAATATAAACAAAAAGAAATATATGAAATTAGATTGTTGAAAGCTGTAAATAAAAGCGACATTAATTAAAGTGATATTTCAAACGCGCTTGATTCTGGGTTGACAGCCGTGCTGGTCAATTATCATACTTATGCCTCAACCGGATCATGCCTCAACCGAACTCGCAAAAGTGGGGCAGCAGATTGGTTTCTTAATATAACACAACACTTTCATATCCATCTGTTTGCTGACGTCATTACACATACATCAATCTCCACCATACAACAACAAGAGTATATTCTACAAAGGTTTCACTTAAACAAAACAATACAGCACCTCCATATTTCCAAAACACATGTTTGAAATAAGAACATTTAATACCTTGTAAATAATGATCCTCAGTGTGAAGTGCAGCCGGGTGTGTATCCTGTTTCTATTGGGAAGTAAGTCTGAGTGCTTCTATTCGCCGGACACCATGATGAGAAAGTTTCAGCTTATTTAATTTTAGTCTCGTAAAAATATGGTTCTGATATTCCAACGTGGATTTTTCGTCTTATGATATTGAAAATTCAGTTAGGATATGATTTTAAAAATTTTACGAAACAATAATAGCCTTGCGATGAGACAAAGATTTCTGAGGGATAATTGATACCATTATCATATTTATGTTTTATTTAAAACATGACCAAGCTGATGGTTTTGATTTTGTTTTTTGTTTTTGTGTGTAAGATAAACAATGCACTTTTTGCTACAACAATGCTTGATTGAGAAGACACATTTTTAATTCAGTTACCTGGGTAATTGCCTTAGTAGGTGGCGACCCCATTCTTATTACATATGATGTTTTATTATTTGTTTAATCCATGGTGAATGTGGTTTCAATATGTTCCTCTTCTAGAAACAATCATAAACAATTATCTACATGTAACATAGGTATGGATCTCACAAAAAACTAATATATTGTATTTTACTAATGTTTATTTTTCTCTCAAGATTGACAATGAAGTCAACAAAACGTTCCAAATTCCCGCAAACTTTTTAGCTATATATTGTAATATCGAGACAATTGAAAATGAGTCATAGTTTTACATGAAAGCTATACTTGGTGTCAAGTTGATAGTATCATCGACATCACTTGAAATATTGATGTCAGAGAGGTGTGCTGTCATTTGAGAGTAGTGAATTAGTAAAGCCAATTTCCTAACTGGAGATTGATGTCCCTGGGGTCGATCTCTACTTAGAAGTGAGGGGTGGAGGGTATATGCAGGCAGTGTTGGGTACAGGGACCAGCCAAGGGGCGCACCTCGGGGTCGCAAAGCCTTACCAATAGTTTTTAGATACTCATATTTGGGGAAAACAATTTGCGAGTTGGTAATTTGTTTTTCTTGCAGTAGTAAAATAATAATAAATAAAAAATTATAATTCTGGTACAAAATAAAATAATTCAGACCGAACTGGGGGAGGGGAGGTGGGCGTTATGCGCCTCTTGCCAACCATACGCATCAAGGCGCGGATCTAGAACCAACCGTTTCCAGGCCAAATGCTGGATCGGAGCAATTCACAGCGGGGCCGGGCCCCGAAAGGGGCCCCGCCGGAAATGATTTGGGCTGGCATTCTGGTGCAATACGAGCATGTTTTCAGGACCAAGTTTGTGAACTTTATATATATGCCACACACAATTAACGGGTTTACAAGCCTTTTTGGATGATTATGTACACAAAGTAGATTTATATGGAGAAACTGGCCCTGAATATTATATGAGAAACGCGCAGCGAAACAAAAGAAAAATTGGCTGATGCTGGACTCGAACCCCGCGACCTCTCGAACACACATATATATATATATAAAAATTTGGAAGCCATTATGAATAAATAATGGGCTTTGTTTTGAAATTCAAAAGAATGCGTCTTTAATATAGTAGTGCATTTGATTATGTGACAAAAACTGGGTGTTTACAAATAAGTAAAGCCAAATAGGTATACCTGGCTCCATTGTTGGTACACATGTACTCTCCCATATACGGAACCATTAGGCGTTAGGTTAGGGTTGATTGAAGGTTAAGGTTTGGAAGTTCGTAAGGTGAGCACCCGTGTACCAAAAAATGAAACCAGGTAAAGGTGAGTACCCGTGTACAAAAAATGGGCAAGGCATGACCCATAACTTGCCATAGTAAACAGTGTTGGTTAATTATTTGCGCAACTTTAACTTTTTAACAGTGTAGTATTTCAAATGGTCATTCTACAGTATGTATGGGACAGAGAGCTCCTGTTCATGAAAATTAAGATTTTAAAAAATATTAACAAATGGTTTTGAGCATTCATACTGGGATGATACTGCCATTTTATACAGAAATTAAGTAAAAATGGCCGCCATTTTGAAATTCAAAAATGGCGGCTGAAGACTATGGTTGGAAAAAAATGGTACCAAACTTTTTGGAAATCAGCACCCCAAAATTAATAAAGTGAGCCTAAGCCAATAAAAATCAATTTTGGCACATATCAAACCGTACCTACAGCATGGGATCTTTATCAGAAATGACATAAAACTTGAAAATCGTATTTACAATAAAACCAAAAAATTGGGCAGTTTTTGATTGCCAACATTATTGTAGAAAGCGTTGGTTATGAATAAACATTCACGTTTTAACTTGAGTTCCCCAGGTACAAAGCATCTTACAAGATCTAGATTCCACACGTAGTCCAGATTCGTTTGCGGCAATGTCACTGTGTCCCCCACGGACTCGCTCCCTGGCTGGCCTTAGGCCGTGTCTTGCGGGTTGTCAACTCGACCAAACACGCTGGCACATTCGTCCTTGAACTCCCGGCGACCCTCATCCATATAGGCATATACGTACACAACATAATGCACTACATTAGGTAGGGCTGGCCGGGGTATGGGGAATCTTACTACAGAGCTACACTAATATACCAATGTTAAAACTTTAAAAAGGAATACGCAGACAGAGAGATGATAGTAAAACAAAGTTTTAGCTAGAATAAGTTATGTAAACAAAAACTTAATTTACATAAAAACTACAGAAAAGGAAAAAATAATACAAATCAATTTTGTAAACGTAAAAATATAGGTAAAAAATGAAACTTGACTGAATTGTGTAAGTTTATGTGTATAAACTTATGTTATAAAGAAGATTTTACAGTTGTTTAAATAGAATTTTACTTCATGAAAGTGTAAAAAGACATGATTTTATGTAAAGTCCCCGGCGAGGCGCCGTGTCTCATTCAACGCGCGTCAAATTCATAAGATGGAGAACACGAAGGCGAATAATGTCACAGCGGTTTCAATCGCTGATTCAGGAGCGGACGATGGTAAACAATTGTTGAGTAATTAAGCTATATTGTTCGTCTCATTAGTCAAGAGTTATGCCTGGAATCGTTTGTGGAGATGAGATATCCACTACCATTCACCACACAAATCATATAGCATACATTACGCATATACGCCCATGTAGCGACGACGACGCTTCATACCTCTGTATTTCCTGCAATATAGGCCTAATTTAAAGTATTAGTCGTGCCATAAATACATAAGGGAAAGTTAAAGGAATGTGCATATTTGTGTATTATACTTTATTGAATCATTGAATCAGGTCTGGTTTAAATCCCGGTAAGGTTGACTTATGTTCTTCAGCAATTATATGCTCTCAATTATATAGTTTTTCAAATTCATTGAAATTATTTCCCTTTTACCATGCATGGATGAGATGGAGTTTGTCATAAGTCTAATGCGTTAAACATTGCGTGTTGTTAGTAGGAGGGCAGTAAGGGTTTAAATTAAAGAGAGACCCTCACTTAAAGGGTGGACAATATCGTGAATCAAAGCAGATTTTCAACAGGGCAAGGAAATTTTGCGTTTTCCAAGTTTAAGATGAACAAATTGACTGAAAATTACTGGCTTATGCAGCAGCAACAGTAATATGACCTTATCATGTTGGGGTATTTTCAGTCAATGAGTTAATCTAATAACTAACTTTCCTCTATGTCCTGTTGATCGGGACGACATTGTCCCTTTAAAAAAGGGCTTAAATGTAGGGCCCAAATTCTATGTCCGAGATATATATTTTAGCAAATATGCGTAACTTCTGGACAAAATAGAAGTCTATTCTTACGTAATTAGAAATGTTCTTCCTTATTTTTTGACACACGAGCGCTGTTTTTGAGGACCCAAATGGGCACGTCGGTGTTAGCAGCAACACTCAAATCAAACCCCAAACCTTTCCCAAGAAAATGATTGTTGTTACCTCAAAGAGTACAGTGATTTGGTAAACAAAAAAATAATACAACAGTTAACTAGAAAACACAAACAATTAAAATTAAAATAAGAAAACTGATTTTGAAAAGATCGAAGAATTTGAGTCAACTTTTATGCACAAGTCAACCATGATGCCCACAAGACCAGGTCCATAGCTGTTACGGTCACGGATTTGGTAATGGTTAATAATTATGCAAACTGCTATTAATGTATATGTACCAGAAAGTTATATAGCATATATACCAAAGTTATCAAAAGAATGTCAACACAAATTTTGGCAATTTAAAAAAGGTAAAAAAGTGATGTCAACTGGATCATGCAGGAAAGGATTAAAACGTTCTGGAGGACCAGAAACCAGAGACTTTTGGCCTGGAGTTTAACTCCATTGTAATTGAGAATCATCTACCCCTCCCCCAACATTTGCGCCACGTGGAGGACATTTAATCACAGAAAATTCAGAATAAACGAAAAATTAGCGTGGCTAAAAGTAGGGGTGGCAAAGAACGTAGGGGGCAATGCCTGCAGATAAGACGGTATGAATCAACAGGTATCAAAGCGCACGCGGCGGTATACACCATGGACCCAGTATTCTGGCTCAACGCTCGAAAAAACGTACCAAAACATGATCTCCTACGAGCGCCTGACTAGCCGGTCACCTGTCCGTGCAGCTCCGCAGTTAGTAGTATGCGTGCATTTGTTTAAAAATGGGATATACCTACATTTCGTTTTTGTTTGTTGTTTTGCTTTTACAATACAAGTATAAACAATGAAGAGTTTACAAATTTTTTTTATTTATTCTTGATTAAAAAATACAATCTATTACCAGTAAAGTAATCTAGGTTTGCCGACTGGAAATTTATTCTGGACCAACCCTTGTTCTGGTAATCACTTTGATGCTTCATTTGCCGACTGAGGCTCTAAATAAAGAAATAATAAATAAATAAATAATCGTGAGAAATATGTTTTACAGTAAATATGTACTAAAATGAATTTCCCCCGTTATAAATTCCATTTAGCAATGTCATTCTTTTAAAATTAATATTCTAGAAACTATTTTTGTGCATTTCTCAGTTTCAAATTATTTGTTTCATTTAAAAAAGGGAAATTGTCGATGTTTCCAATGAAAACAAAGAGAAACAAAACGAAAGAAATTCAATAATAACATCCTCAGGAAAATGTCAAGGAATGTTTTCGATACCGTCAACGTCTTACTTAAATTAAAACAGATCATTAATTTGTTTTAGATTAATACTCGTGTACCGTGAATTGGTTCTAGACCTGGTTCGAGAGATAATATGATTATTTATAACATTCCCAATATTATACACTTTTGGTCAAATGTCTGTAAACAGTGGCGCGCATCAATGAGGGGCGGGACCGTTTCCTCATCACTTGCTTGAGATTGCATTTCACAACCCGCCCCTTATGAATATTGTATTTAATGAATATTTAAATATAAAGTGGGGACTTGATGGTCAATTTAGCATTGGGGTTGTTGATGGTCCCAGTGGCGTTAATTTGTTGTCAAAGGTAGGGGGTGCGAGGGTTGACCCAACATTTCCAATTCCAATCTACAATTTTGTGTGCTTAATCTGTATATTTGGGGTGACCTATATCCCTGGTCCAAAAGATATAGGGATAGTTGATATTATCTTGTCACTACATCAATTACTAAAAGCCGATGTGAAAATAATTCCTATATGCTTCCATCCCTTATCATCATAATATTGTTTTAAATAATAATAAATGGGGAGGGAGAAACATCGTCGGAAATATTTCAAGAGGTGTTTTTCTGATACTATCATCAAACCGAGTAAGTTTGTTGTAAAACCGTGATATTTAATTTAAAAAAAAAATATAAGTACTTTTAAAAGCCAATATCTTAATACACTGACCTTTCCTCTGTTTTTTTAGAGAGGTTATGTCATGTAAGAAATCTTAGAAAACACTGGGGTTTTATCAGATCATCTCATTGCCAAGGGTAAAACAACACCTGTAAAAATTACTTTTTGTCCGAACCCCTTTTGCTCTCAATTAAGAAAAACTATGGTCTGTTGGAAAAACAAACAAATATCCCTCTTGCATTAACATTGCAACAGTTAGCTGATATTTTTTCGGTGTTTGTTGCAAATTCACGTCAATAAATAAACATTTGGGTGATTTACCCAACTGAAAGGTGAATTTGCAATGGCATTAATGGGGAAAGCTATTTTTTAAACGTAAGAGAGGACCTTTTGTTTTTCCCTCTTCAGTTGACCATAGGCTTTTCTGAATTCGAGACGAAAGGATAAGGAAGAAAGTGACTTTATACAACATTTTATAGTGGTATAGATTATAAAAACGTTACCTCTTCAAAATGGGGAATGATCGGTTATTAATAACCGCTTATGACCCCTCTTAAATATCTTCGGTTCAATTCCACTCGTGTCCATTGAACTTGCTTGTGGTTCATGGAAAATCAAATACAATAAATACACTAATTCACACATTCTTATATATGTATATATAATCCCTCTAATACAAAGTTTCCAGCTTATTTAATTTTAGTAAAAAAAAATGTATTCTGATTTTTCGTATGTAATATTCCAACGTGGATTTTTCGTCTTATGATATTGAAAATTCAGTTAAGATATGATTTTACAAATTTTACGAAAATTATTACATCATGGGACAGACAGATTTCGATGGATAATTGATACCATTATCACATTTACATGTTTTATTTAAAGCTGTGATCAATAATGATTTTGATTTTGTTTTTTGTTTTTTGTGTAAGATTTTTTTTTTTTATTTTTTTTACGTCATCTTTAATGAGGGTAAACTCCGATCAGTGCACTTTTCTGCTTTCCATAAGAGGGCCCTCAGTACAAATACAGCAATAACAACCAGATGTGGGATTTGAAAAGGAGGAATTAATAGGTGTATAATCAAAGGCGCCTACAAATAACACATACTTCACACAATACTTCTTGCTTAACAATGCTTGATTGAGAAGACACATTTTTAACTAGTGTCACCTGAAATTGCCTTAGTGTGGACCCATTGTCTTTACATATGATCTTCTTTATTATTTATTTAATCCATGGTGAATGTGGTTTCAATATTCTCCTCCTCTTCATGCAACAATCATAAACAATTATCACATGTAACATAGGTCAAAAAACATAATTTTATTTTACTAATGTTTTTCCGCTAACCTTAGAAAAAAATTAATTATATACCTTGAATTCTGTCTAAACAGAATCTTACTTAAGTTTATTCCTTTTAAATTATATAATATCAAACCATTGAAAAATGAGATCATAGTTTTACATGAAAGCTATAATATTAAATTGGGGTGATAGCATTAAGTCATCACTTGAAATATTTATGTCAAAGGTGTGTTAATTTGTGTGTGTGGGGGTGTGGGTGGGATTGTGTGTGTGTGTGTGTGTTCTTACACGTTTATCCGTTAAACACAAGGGCTGGAAACAATAAAAATTCACAGAGAATCTTTAGAATGGGTGGTACCTACAGGGGAATCTAATAGAAAAGGGGTTGGGAACGAAAACAGGGATAATAGAACGAAACAGAAGGAGTACCCCACAAGTGGGCATATGTGGAGAGTGTGTGTGTGTGGGGTATGCAGGCAGTGGGTACAGGGACCAGCCAAGGAGCGCACCCTGGCCGCAAAGCCTTTAGATATCATATTTTGGGGAAACAATTATGAGTTCAAATTTGTTCATCATTTTGCAGTAAAAAATAAAATAAATAAAAATAATAATTAAACAAAATAAAATAATTCAGCTCAAACCGAACCCAGTTGTGAGTGGGCGTTATGCGCCTTCTTGAACTATGTAAGGGACCGCTTACAGACATCGGAAATTGTTAGATCAGTAGTGCGTTCTGAGTTCTTTGTGACGACTTATTTGCTTTTTTGGCATGGGTTGCTACAAGCAAATTGTAGCATAATCCTCATGATTCAGCCTGGGTATACCAGGTCTATATATAAATATTTAGGGTATTATTTTTTGCCATCAAAATACTAAAATACTGCCCACCTCTAAAATTTGGGAATGCAAGCTGTTCCCTCCATTGGCCTCAAATCCAACCGATCTGACGCCATATAACAGGTACTGGGGTGGACTATTATTGTTCCAGTGTCCCCAAACAAATCAATCAAAGATTGTATATATCCTTTTAGATGCGAGCGCGTATTAGCCGCGGCATGCAGAGGCCTGTCTTCTTACATCATTCAGGGTCACGGAACTTGTTCGATTCGGGATGCTCTTTGGTGTGTTCTGAGCGTTTTATGGATTTTGTTTTGGAAAAACGGTAGCCTACTCTCAATGTGAAGTCAAGATATGTTAATATTTTCGGTTATTTGTTTAATTAAGGTGCCATCAAAAGAGGTGTGTGGTACATTTGATATACTGTCCCCTACTCTAAAGAAAAGAAAAAAATGAGGGGTTATGTACTCCCCGTCCCACTGATGATTAAACGCCCTAATGAACAGACAGGAAGGTATGATCTAAATACTTTGGGTTCCCTGGTAATTATACGAACAACTTTTACTTTTTGCAGATCTGGGGGTTTATGGCATGTTAAACTCTGTGGGTAGAACAAATTCCTAAACAAAAATATCATAAATTAAGCTATTGGATATATGAAATGAATTTTACAAATTCTTAACCTATTGGAGCCAAGTAAAACATGATTTACATGAAGAACATGAAAAAGACTTTGGTCTATAGATACTTACCAATGCTCTATCATTGGCGGATCCGGGGGGGGGGGGGGGCTAAGCGGGTGCTGTAGACCCCCCAAAAAAAGTAAAAAAATAATTAAAAAAATTAAAGAGAGAGAGAGAGAGGGGGGGGAAGGGAGGGGAGGGAGGGAGGGGGAGGGAGAACGCACGCACACTCCCATTCCCACAGTGTAATGCTTTGTTTTTGTCTCCCTTTGATTATTTCATTGTAATTTTGTAGTACTGAAAAAAAAATTGTTTTGATTCTCCCCCCCAAATAAACAAGGTTCTGTTCTGGATCCGCCCATGTCTATGCCTTCCCTTTTAAACAGGGTTTAAACGGTTTTCAGGGAAATAAAAGTCTCCTATTGTTATAATTATATATTTGTATAAACCATTTTGGTCTTACTCTCATGTTTTGTTTGTCCCTGTCTTCAGTGTTTGTCCTGGTCCTGTTTATTTGTATCGTGTAAAGGTTTGTCTGTGCTCAACAGCTGTGCTTCCTTGTTGACATTATTGACATAAATAACTTATTGCAGCCCATATATAAGTTATCTTGAAAAATCTATAGGCCTATATAATCTATAAGTTATTCCCTTAGAAAAAATCTGATCTGGTTTATAAATTTCTTCATCCACCCATCTGCTAGCTACTAAGGGCGGATGCTAGAACCCACACAATTGGGGGGCCAAATGCAGGGGGCCACGGCAGTGAGTCCCTGGTCCCTTAAGGGCCCCGGCCATTTAAAAATTTTATTTGTAGGCGCTCTCTGATGCAATGAGCCTATAGGTATGAGGTACAGGTATTATAGCTATAATGAGGCTGATGGGAATCCAAGCCCCCTGTATCCACGATCGTGCGCCACTCTGCATGTGTGTGTGAGCCCCGGTGTAAAGGGGGCCTTACAACAAAGGAAATTGTTTGATTCAATTGCTTAGTAGTGTGTTCTGAGCTTTATGGTTTTTTAGGGTTGCAAGAAAAACTGTACTATACTCCTCATCTCAGGATTCAGGTGATAGGTCTACATAAATATTTAGGGCATTATATTATATGAATCATCAACACTGGTGGAAATTTAAAAGGTATACTGCCCCAATCCCTACTACCTGAAAAGTTGGAAATACATATCCCTTTAATTGGCCTCAATTTAAAACCGATCGACGCTGTGGACGGAAAAATGAGGTGGGGTGATTCCTTGTTCAGTGTCCCAACAAGTCTGTCCGCTGCAAGATTCGCTCAGACCTGCCAAGCACGCTATAACTGCGACGTAGGGGCCTGCCTTCCAGCATTCAGGGTTACGACAAGTTTTCGATTCTAGATGCTCTGTGGTGCGTTCTGAGCGCTTTATGAATATTTGCTGTGTTGCAAGAAAAGCGGTAGGCTCCTCCGTTGTCAGGATAGGCTAACATATTTAATTATTTTGTATTTATTTATGAGCCATCAAAAATTGGGGTGGGGGTATTTTGATATACTGTCTCCGTAAAGCCGTTCCTTACACTGGGACGCGTATTTTTCCCCAAGACGAACGTAGCCAAATTAACATCAATGGGCGGCGCCTAAACCCCAAAATACCATCGTGCGTGCATACTACTTAAAATGATTTTTTTAATTTTCTAATATTAACTTGCATCCTGCCCTCAGTTTACAGTATTGTATTGGATCAGGAACAATTTAGTATTTTCCTGCGAAAACGTGTGTGGTATGGCAATTACACAAAAAGGCATCAATACTATTATAGACCATATAAACGTGTCTATGTACTATGTACAACACATGTATGTATGGACAGTACACAATCGTATGATCATACCAGAATGGTATCAAACATCCCTTAACATATGTATGTATACACAGTACACAATCGTATGATCATACCAGAATGGTATCAAACATCCCTTAACATATGTATGTATACACAGTACAGAATCGTATGATCATACCAGAATGGTATCAAACATCCCTTAACATATGTATGTATACACAGTACCAGTAGCGGAACAAGTTACCGCCGGGCCGGGGGCAGAGCGCGGTCGGGCCCCCCCAGGCATCATTCCCTAACCACACGTGATTTCCGAGAGACCCGTCATGATTACACTTTTCAGGGGAGCTCAAAATAAAGAAAGGGCCCGGTTGATTTGTGTAAGTTCCAGGTCGGGCCCGGTCCCCCACCCCCCCCCACCCCCCTCCACCAGAATGTAAAAAAAAAAAGGAAAAACAAAAAAGAAAAAAGAAAAAAATTGGGGTCCGGGCCCCCCCCTCCGGGCTGGGGGACGGCTGCCCCCCCCCCAGCCCCCCCTGACGGTCCGCCACTGCACAGTACACAATCGTATGATCATACCAGAATGGTATCAAACATCCCTCAACATATGTACACTGTATGTATACACAGTACAGAATCGTATGATCATACCAGAATGGTATCAAACACCCTTAACATATGTATGTATACACAGTACACAATCGTATGACCATACCAGAATGGTATCAAACATCCCTTAACATATGTATGTATACACAGTACACAATCGTATGATCATACCAGAATGGTATTAAAATACGTATGTCTCAGGTGTCATCGTTGAAATAATTATTTGAAATAATTAATCTCCAAAATTGATTTCTCTTATCGGAAGAGAGAAATTCCATTTTTAATATGAACCATCTGAATGCATTTTCTACGGTGGCCCACAACTGTCACGGCAAAAGCAAATTCCCCACGGCAAAAGCAAATTCGCCACGGCAAAAGCAAATTCCCCACGGCAAAAGCAAATTCGACACGGCAAAAGCAAATTCCCCACGGCAAAAGCAAATTCCCCACGGCAATAGCAAAAGCAAATTCCCATTTATACGGGTTAAAGGTCAAATTTGGTCGCGGTGAACTATGGGATAGTTAAATGTGTAAAATGGTCAGCACGCCCGGTGGTGCGGTTGATCCATAGAGTTATCTAATATAAGAACTAGAGCGCGCAGTCGCTATGTCGTGTACGTAATACGGAGCCGTGCCACTGTGGAGACACAGCCGCCATTTTCAAGTGGGCAAAATGAATGTGAAATGCCCGGATGTGCCCACAAAATAGCGCGTTATGCTATGGTCTCTGAAAAACGGGGGGGCGTTTAAAGTTGATTTTTATGAATTATTTCGTTTGTTTTGACCTGAATGAAAGATAGTCGGTAACATTGATTAATTTACCGAATAAAATGGTGAAAATGCATTTTAAAATTATAATTTCTCTTCGCCCAATTATCCCCGGTACCTCGGTTAAAACACTTTGCCCGCGCTACTGTCGCTCACTATCCCAACAGTCACAGTAAAACCTATTTTCTGATTGTAAGTTGCAAAGTACACCAAACATTGAGACACAGAGATCATTTGACATCTTCATCAAAATAAATATTCTTATTTATATTCAACAAATTTTGATAAAACAATCATTGTAGCAGCCGTTCTGCATGCCGTTCCCTACCTGTGAATTTTTTTTTAGCAAAATGAATAAACATGTTATAAAATTAATTCATAAATCAATAAATAAAAAAAAAATTAAAATATACATTGGCAAAAATAAAGAATCCTGAAAAATGGGTAGTGGGACTGAGGGTTAGAGGGCAGAGGACAAAGCCCCTTAATGTTTAATATTGTAGGATTAGGCCTACACACTGTCCATATCCCAACAAAGAAACTAGAGGTTTGGAAAAATACCGGATATTTCTTTCGTTCCTTGAGGAAAAGGGAGATTTGTAAAATAGGCCTACTGAAAAATCACAGGCCTGTAAAAAAAAACTTGTTGAAATAGTTTTTCTATAAATTAATTAATCAATACGCCAATAAATAATTAAATAGAAAAAAATATATATAATACATAATTTAATTAAGAAATTAATGTATTCAGTGTAAACCAACTCAACAAATATTCACAGCACAATTTGCCTTTGTCCCCCAATAGACAGATTAGATAGATAAATCTATGTAGCCGCTCAGTCAACAGAAAGAATCCCACTTTTACATTGTTTCTGGGAGAAGAAATAAATAAGTAAATATATATATATATATATATACAATTAAATGTATTTATAAATGACTAATTAAATGATAAAAGATAGTGAAGAACTAAAGAAGTTCTAAATCACAGCGGCGCCACATATTTTCCAAGGACAGTACCATTAATATGAAAATGGCATAATTTGAAAGGGGGTATAATGGGCTACATCATGAGGGAGTCAGCTAAGAATTGCCGAAACATAAAAGGGATGCGGTTTACATGTACATTTGGGAAATAAGTAGAACAGTTGATGATTTTAGATTATAATAATTTTTATTATGTAATAATTTTATTCATAAACCACTTGGTTTTGCTAGTTGCTATTCAACAATATCAGGAAATGCATTGTACTCATTTTCATTCAAGACAAGGTCAGATGGAATTTTCTTTTGTGGTGGTTGAGACATGAAATCAGCACGGAAGGGTCTTTTCTGAGGCAGGGCTCTCTTTCGTTGTTTTCCTGCTTATAGGTTGGATGTGATGGAAACACTGTCTAAACTGCTTTGCTCAAGTAGCTTATGATGGCTCCTTTGTGGTCATCTCTTGGATGAATTCCTACATGAGTAATAAACACATGAAATATTTGTCTGTTATTATACACACCAAGTTATCAAAATCTATGGCTAAATTTCATTTCTGCCATACTGGTAAAAGCTAAGTGTGAGGTGAGAGATGGAAAAAATTCTTTTACAGCCCTTGAATACACTATTGGTCCATGCTGAATGGGTGTTAAGTTGATGATAGGAAACCTGACTTGAAATATTTCTACACTGATGTATTTTATATTGTTTTGAGAAATTAGTAAAAACAAATTATCAAATCTACAAAAATTAATTCATGTCTCAACGAAGTATAAATTTCATAAACAAAATTAATAAAACAATAAATGATGTAAACATACTTGACCATTTTCTCATATATTGCAATAAAATGATTTAACTAAAACTTTCTACAGAGTTGGAACACTCCTTCCTTCATGCTGCTCCTCTGAGCTCCCAAAATTAGCAAGTTCAGGTTACCTCTCCCATTTGTTTCTTACCTGGCATAGAAGGTCTGTCTTTAACATTTTCAGCCACTGAAGTCCGTTCTAAATAAACAGAAGAAACAGACAATAATTTGTAAGAGTAGCATGTAACTTCTCCTGAAAGTTAATGGAAAAGTAAATGTCAAGTTAGCTAGTGCAAAAGTACAGTGAAATGTACACTGTCATTAAAGAATTGCTGTACTATTTAAGTAAAATACCACTCGCGTAACAATTAATGCAAATATATTTTGTGAAATTTGACTAAAGCCAAGGGTCATTGCATACCAAAATATTTGGCGTAAGGTATGTAAACTGCCTAACAAACCTCACTAGTAAAAGTAAAGTTTTCATTTGTGATTACCATTTCTTGCATTGCAAATCGTCTGTTGTACCTTAAGAAATCTAATTGAACCATAGTTTATCAATGTTTTAATTCCTAAGCTTGCATGTGTGACCAGACACTTTTTGCACTGTCCTCATACATTATTCATGGTAAGTGATGAAAGGTGACACCCATGTGCCCTAGGGTTGGGGACACATGCCTCAGAGATATCTTCGGGTTTAGACCATGAGTATACATGCTAGTGCAGTAGTGGCTGAGTTAAGGCTCTGAGAGAATAAGGATTTAAAGTTAGTGTATTTCAGAGAATCTTGTTCTTTTCTTGCTGTGCTTTAATAAAACTGTAGACTTTGCATTTTTCATTCTTAAAGTTTTGGGTTTCATATAGTATACTATTAATTTGTAGATCTAGTGTATTCTGCTTGAATGAAAAATACCAATGCACTTGTAATGTAAGCCAAGAACAGTCTGTCATTGCATGTGTATTACTAGACAATCTGAATTCCTCAGAATACTTGGTTTTGTCAGGTATTTTACAAAATCATATCCCAAATATATGGCATGAAGCATGACTTTAGTGTCACCCTGTAAAAGATTGGCACCATAACAATAGTTGACGTACAAAACAATCAATTTGAACCATTTCTTATCCTAGTCTGAGAACTTGGACTCACAAACTGGCATGAGCCAGTATAGAGTCCAAGGTCATACTGTACTAAAAAGTGTAAGTAAATGGAAAATGCCTCGCCTCAAAAGTCCCAGGAAAGGACCAGTGAACACTGAAGCTGGTTCCTAGCAGCATGTAAGGAATGAACACTGTAGAAGATAATAATAGTAATACTATCCTTGTGTCCCTACCATTGCAAAAAAAAAAAAAAATTAGACCATAAATGGCTAAGAAATGATAGAGAAGTGGCAGTCAATCATCAATGTGTGCCATTTCTGAACTGTTGCTCTACCATTTTTGGCCTAATTTCTCACTTTTTGCAAGGGTATGGACACAGGGTTAGTATAATCCTTACTTGCTAATAGTACTACTAGGAACCAGTTTCAAAAACCGGCTTGAGCCAGTGTAGAGTCCAAGCCAATACTGTACAAAAAATTATCTATTACTATTAGTATAACAAATGTCTCGCTCCAAAAGTCCCAGAAAATGACCAGTTGTAACATTGAAGCTGGTTCCTAGAAGCAAGTACGGATCATAGAAGGTAATAATTATAATATCCTTGTGTTCCGACACGTGCAAAAAGTGAAAAAGTAGGCCTAGGTCCCAAATGGTGGAGCAATATAGTGAAGAAATGGAACACATTTACAATGCAATTTCTACATCACTGCTCCGCCATTTTGCATGTTTTGGGCTAAGATTTTCACTTTTTGTGCGGGTAAGAACACTAGGATGATATTGATTAGCCTATCACTTTCTATGATCATATAGGCCTACTTGCTCACAGGACACAGAAAAAACCAGCTTCAAGTGGTCATTTTCTGTGACTTTGAAGGCATTGTGACTGATACTAATACTAATTACTAGACAATTTTGGTACAGTATTGACTTGGACTTCAATAACTCATGCCAGTTTTGAGTCCCGGTTGCTCAGATTAACTTAATACTTAATAGACACTTTTGTACAGTACGACCTTGCTCATGCCCAGTTCTGAGCCCGTTGGTGCGGACTAGGTCACTAACGAATTGTAGGCCTAGGCCTAGCCTAACGTTACTACTAAACTATTGCTGGTAGGCTAGTGTAAAGTAAATCGTGATGATGTAGATACATGTACATTGAAAACACCTGTTTAAATTACCCACCTTTTCCACAGTTCGAGCAAAAAAATGGCGGCATTGCTCAATTCGTGTCCACAGTTGCTGCAAAAAACCATGCTTTCGCACCAAAGAGTTTCAAAATGTCCGTCAAGCTGGAATGCCCGCGGTGTGGTGCGGTACGGTACGGCGGACGTGTATGTAAATGTGTACATGTATGTACAGACATTACAGACGAAAGTGTATACCAGCTTTAAGTATGGTGTTCTATAATGGACACCTACGCGGCGCCTTTTTTTTTCTACGCGGCGACTTTTTGTTTTTGGACGGCGACTTTTTGTTTTTGGACGGCGACTTTTTTTTTTAGCGCCCCAAAACAAAAAGTCGCCGCGGTAAAAAAAGTCGCCGTCAAACTAAAGTCGCAAATCAAAACAAAAAGTCGCCGCGTAAAAAAAAAAAGTCGCCGCGTAGAGAAAAAAGGCGCCGCGTAGGTGTCCATTATAGAACACCATATTTAAGTCTTGTTACATCTTTTTATAACTGAAACAAATAGGCATAGTATATTATGTACATGAAAACTATACGGCCTATATGTTAACATTAAATAGCCAAAATCTTTCTTTGATTAAAGATAATTGCTTCAAAGTAACAAACTGACCAGTCTTTTTTCCACATCCCCATGTATAGCTAGCATCATGTATAAGGTTGTAATACGTCTTGTTTACGTCCATAGGACAAATGACTTTCCAGCATCATGCACCTATCAATTGTCCCACGGGCTGCCCGTCTTTTTACGTGGGAATTGGCAAATTGGAAATATTCATTCACCCGCATATAGGGCACAGTGGAAGTAACAGTACCCCCCCCCCCCCCACACACACACCATTCCCACCACCTATGTGGGAATGTTGAATCACCACACGTGAGCATGACCAAAGTCCAGACCCTTGAGCAACAAAAGGCCTGCAAATCCCATGTTTCCCGGGAGGGAAGGGGTGGAGTAAAACAACTAATTAAAATAGGGATGCAGAGGTTCATGGCAAAACGTTCTAGTGCATCCTCAGACTTATTTCTGGTTGATGAATTGTCAGAATGTAGATTCGAAACCTGGCTATGACCGTGGCGCTTGTGTCCTTGAGCAAGATACTTTTACCGTACTCGCTTCTCGTCACCCATGAGTAAAAATGGGTACGTGTGCGGGTAGACATGGTTGTTGTGTTTGATTAGAGCTGTATACTCAACAGGGAGCTGAGAAAGTTTAAAGATTGATGTTGTCCCAATGTCCAGGGTGTAATAATGTAAAGCGCTTAGAGTATCTCATCGTGATAGATTTATCTTAATAAATCTTCAATTCCAACTATAATCATTTCGTTTTATGACGTTATTGGCACACTGCGTTAAGCATAATTATATCTTTAATAAATGTCATGGTCACATCATGCCGACAGTATAACAAAAGCCTGCTTACTAAAACGCGGCACGGTGTTTATTACACGCTGAAGTTTACTCGAATAATAGTCAAGAAATCGCGCCTATATTGTTGGTTAGCTTCCTGCGCCGTCAAATATTAATCAAATCGCTTAATATCTGGTTTTGCGTGTTTACCTGAATTTTGCATCAACACTGTTGGTTTGTTTTCATTATTCGTGTTATTAGAAACTACCAAGGCCTAACGCATCAGCACCATATAGACCCTAATAGTAATAGATGGTTAATTCAATGAATTATTATCCCGTCAAAATCGATATCACTGATGGTACTGATGCTTATTTTTAATTAAAGGCCTGTACCGTTAGGCGAAAACGCACTGTACTCAATGCATACAGCTAACATGGGAAGAACTGTTCCTAATTGTGGAATCCACCCCACATTCTTCATCACACTCTGTATGGTACCACTCTGCTCTCTCATTTTTCCCTCTGTGCATTGACTTTCAATCGCCTCTGTGGTGTGAGCTCTAGACCCATGTCATCTTCTGCGAAAACCAGAGTTCTTTTTTATTTTTAAAAGGTATTATGAATTCAAGGTACCCCATTTGGCGCCCATGGGCATTGATCGCTACATGGAATTGGTGGATTTCTTGTGGGGGTGAGGGGATGGTAATAAGCAGTTCCAATTACTGACCCTTCCCTTCTATTGCAACCGTACCCCCACAAACCAAGTTTACACTTTCAATCTGTTCGTAACACCGATATTTCTTGATTGGCAATAAACCAAGTTTATACTTTCAATCTGTTCCTAACACCGATATTTCTGACCGACAATAAACCAAGTTTATACTTTCAATCTGTTCGTAACACCGATATTTCTGACCGACAATAAACCAAGTTTATACTTTCAATCTGTTCGTAACACCGATATTTCTGACCGACAATAAACCAAGTTTATACTTTCAATCTGTTCGTAACACCGATATTTCTGACCGGCAATAAACCAAGTTTACACTTTCAATCTGTTCGTAACACCGATATTTCTGACCGACAATAAACCAAGTTTACACTTTCAATCTGTTCGTAACACCGATATTTCTACAAATTTTGCTACACAATGCCACAAAGACAGATTTTCATCAATGTGAATTCCAAAATTTCTTGAACTCATCGTTTGATGAAAAGGAGTTCCATTTAAACAGAAAGGCATTACGCGTATATTTGTTCTATCTAGTGCTTAATGTTATATACCGGTAGTTTGTTTTGAGATTAATAGACTAAAAGCCAATTACTAAAAGCAAATATCATTCATATAAATATTATAGAACCTTGTGGAACTCCTTAAGAAATACATTTATCAAAAGAGTGTTTAGAATTATATGACACAAATTGTATTCTGTGTGTTAAGCAACTCCTGAACCAATCCAAGGCCAATCCACGGTTACCAATATGTTCTAACTAATCAATAAGAATATCATGATTTACAGTGTCAAAAGCCTTTGAAAGATCCAGAAAAATACCAATCGAAAATTATTTTCGATAGCATAATATAATTATATTCAACCTTTCTCTATGGTTATATACTTATAATTGCTTATTCAGTGGAGCAAATTGTTCTCTGAAGCCATATTATGATTCTGATAAAATATCATATTTGTTAATAAAATATATCAGTCGTTTGTGGACTAGTTTTTCAAGACATTTTGAAAATACAGACTGTATTGATATAGGTCTATTATACCGATGTCATGTTTACAGCCACTTTTATATATACAGGTACTACTTTGGCTTTTAAAAAAAAAGTGTCAGGAAAAACTCCAGTTATACACAACTTGTTTTTAAAGCAGCGCCGATGGCTTGGCTAAGGCAAAAAAAAAGTCTCCGGTTTCTGGTCATTTCTGGTCTTTTTTTATAATTTTGTTTGTTTGTTTGTTTTTTATAATCTTTTTACTTTTGCCAACCAGTGAAATACGTGATACGTGGGCAATTCTCCGGTAACGGAATGACGTCCATTCATGACCCAGCCAACATTTGCCCATCACCTAGAAAATATGTTTTATACTAGACAACTAATCTGTGTATGAAATGGGAGCCAAGATCCAACAGATTTATTGGACACAAATGAAAAAAAATAAATAAATAATTCACCTGGTGAGTCACTTTAGGGAGGTCAAAATTTCGGTAACGGAATTACGGCGAAGGACAAACAGTTTTCAGGTCTTGCATGAATTAATAAATCTCTATGAAGTTTAGTAATTTCCAAAAGGGGTGTTATTTGTAGTATATAGACTTTAGTAGGGTTAATAACTACAATGCAAAATAAAATTTGAAATATTATTCCTTTATTGAAAAAAATTACCTTCAATCATAGTAACGGAATTACGTCAGGACGGTATTGTATTTGTACAGGTCTAAAAATAGTGCTAAATGCAAGGCAAAAACAGTAATAAAAAACAGTATTTTACTTGGATTTCTACATTTAGGCATATCCATTTTGTTTGTTTTTTAATGATATGCAATAATGTTTTCACAAGTACATATCCTGAACATACATAATCCAATTAAATCATGCCAACTTAACAATTACCAACCAAATTAATGAGCGTTTACTACTGCCCATAAACACTGTACAAATACATGTACAATAGCATACTTTTGCATTCAAACTAAACATTGTGTCATATTTTGTAGGAAACAATGTTACTAAATTAATTCCTTTTTGCCGTTATCATTAAGACCGTGAGATGGTTTTTATACCGTGCGTAAACAGATTTATTTTGAAAGTTCAGATTCTTTTCCTTCTAATTGAATTATAAATTTCTTCAGTTAATCATGGTGATTTGTTTTTATTTATACAGTAGGCCTACCCTGTCTGAGAATTGATCATACACTCCATTCATATTTTCTGAGAGATGTATAAAGTCCCAATTAATTTCGTTGATTTATTGAATAAAGTGCTCAATATTTGTTTACTAAAATCACGCCTTATGTATTGTCGTCATTTATATAACTTTACATTTATCAATAACCATAAAAATAGGAAGATAATATTATTAATATCAATTATTCGGTGGTTGTCAATAGATAATAATACCAGTTATGATGTTTATACCTGTATTTTAAGTTTTCAATTTCGATAAAGCATGATCCGAATTCTAGAGTACTAAATAATTTCTTATTTTATAATTAATATTTTTCTTTAATATAAGTGCTACTCCTCCTCGTGTAATTGATTATTGGAATGGTAATATGGGTCATATATCTTTCCTTTAGGACTCAGTTATACCAATAATGTGGAAACGATAATTTATAAGGTTGAATATTACAAATATTACATGTTGTATTAGAATTATAGTTATTATAAAACTGATCAAATCTGTTGTTTTATATCTCTTCATCAGACGACTATAATAGATTGGTAGTTGAATGAACAACCTTTTAAATAAAGATGTATGGACCTCAATAATACTAGTATATAACAGTCCATAATTAAAGATTCGTGAATATGACAAACTGTTACCCTTGAAGTGTGGACTTCATCTTTTTCAAACTCGACTTCTCCCATTGACACTTTTATTTTGCGTGTAAGAGTCACATTCAAACTCCATAATGTTTCCACACAGATACCACCTACCTCCCATATCCAAAATTGCTCACATCATTTGCTGACCAGTCCTGTTGGCATGGTGATAATTCAGAATTGTTGGCATAGTGACCAATGAAATCTCGCCAGACCAGTTAGACATTCGTCATTTGAATGTATCATATCCAAAACTATACATGCATGTGGATTGAATACAATGGTGGGTCTCTTCATGAATGTACTAGTGGGCGGGGAAACTTAAAATTTAAAAGTCAGATGTCAATACTATGGCAAGTGGACGAAACCCCACATTACTCCTACATATTTATTCTAATCATAATTTACTTGCTATGTTTACATGCTACTAAAAACCCGATCATAATCGGGTAACTTTATAGCTTGTAATTCATATAAGAATAAACCATGATATTGTTAATAGACAATTACAAACTACCTCTGATCCTCTTATTCTCAGTACTATTAATTTATATTGATATTATATATATCGATGGTTTATTAAAATCTGACAAAGCCGGTGGGCTGAAAACGGTCAAATTTACAAAATACCGTAAAAAGTTACCAATAAGTATACATATAGATTGCTCTGTAAAAAAAAACTTAAGGAGAAATTAAAAACACATAATCGTACGAAAAGGGAAGGCGGAGAGTAGGCAATTGGAAAGGTTCAGGGAAATGAGAGGGGGACAACAGGGAGGAAGGCTGGGTAAATTAGGGGGAGAGCAGGCAAGGGGAAAGGTTACATGGAAACGAGAAGGAGAGAAAAAACTATAAGCACTATACATATTTACAAATACATATAAATTGTTCCTTTAAAAATGAGAACGGAACATCTGAAGAAACATATCCATAAGGAAGGAGGAAGGGGAGGGTGGGCGTGGGGAAGTTGCAAGGAAACTAGAGAAGGGAGACAACAGGGAAGGAAGGCCGGCCGGGAGGATTAGGTTACATGTACATTTGAAACAACAGCTGCGAACAAACAAAGTTTGACAATGACCAAATGCAAACTAAACTGCATAGACCTTGTATTGTTTTTAATTATGACAGGATGGCAAGGATTACACTGGATTATGTTGCAAGTGTCCGCCTAAATAAGCAGCCATTATTTTAATATGAGCTGTACTTCTAAAACCAAGAGAGGGCGCTGTAGCGTGTTAGTGACTGTAGTAAGTGTGCAATATCAATATATACAGACCTAACATTATTAGAAGAATTCTGGCAAGTGAAGGTATTGATTTCTTTATCGCTCATGGGTATTAAAATGCTTGAAACAGTACGTGATCTAAGTTCTCTACTAAATTATTTTTCTGGTGGAAGCATATGTCGAAACTATGAGCACAGTAGACTGTTACCAAACTTTAAGCAGAAGATTAAGCCGTCTGGATTCTAAAGTAGAAATATTGAGCCTATCGAGAGCGCACGTTTCTGAACACGTTGTATTGAGTTGGTTCGATCAATACTACTATTTTAGTACTAATTGATGTGTGCCACACCTGGCAAGCATACTCCAGAACTGGTCTAATGTAGCAAATAAATACTGTAAGTATATCAGTTATAGGAACTTTAGCTTGTGTATACACAAAGTATATAACCTACGAGTAGATTTAGACACAATCTCAGTAATGCGCATGTTCCATGATCAGTCTGTATAGTGACGCCCAGAAAGAATCATGTGAGATACATAATTTAAATTAACAGAGTCAATGGAGAGTGTTGAGCTAGGCACCTCACACTTTAAAAAACTGACTATCATATTTTGACATTTAGAGGGTTTAGGTAAGACATCATTATCTTTACCAAATAGAAAGATTATCAAGATGTATTTGAAGTATTTGCTGTTCTCCAAATTTGACAATTTCCTCCAAAGTCAGGTCATCCACATATTTCCAATCTAGTTAACAAGAGCAAGAAATAGTATTTTGTTCCTTGGGGAACACCACAGGATATTGCCTGGGTTGAAGAAAATGAGCATAATATTTTGGGTGCGACCAGTGAGAAAGCTGCAGATGATGGGAACTATGGACCCTCTGACTCCAAGGTTTAAAAGTTTTTGTATCACAATAGTGTGATTAACATGGTTGAAAGCCTTGGTAATTGTCTTTATTACAAACCAGAGTTGTAGTCGAGTAATTTTTCATGAGTACGAGTATGATTACTTTGGCATGATTACTCGATTAAAAAAAAATCCCTTGAGTACGAGTACGAGTAGCAGTACTTTGTCATGGGTACGAGTACGTTAGTATTTTATCATGAGTACGAGTACGTGAGTATTTTATCATGAGTACGAGTATGTGAGTACTTTGTCATGAGTACCCGTACGTGAGTACTTTGTCATGAGTACGAGTACGTGAGTACTTTGTCATGAGTACGAGTATATGAGTACTTTGTCATGAGTACCAGTACGTGAGTACTTTGTCATGAGTACGAGTACGTGAGTACTTTGTCATGAGTACGAGTATATGAGTACTTTGTCATGAGTACCAGTACGTGAGTACTTTGTCATGAGTACCCGTACGTGAGTACTTTGTCATGAGTACAGTACGTGAGTACTTTGTCATGAGTACGAGTATATGAGTACTTTGTCATGAGTACCAGTACGTGAGTACTTTGTCATGAGTACCCGTACGTGAGTACTTTGTCATGAGTACGAGTACGTGAGTACTTTGTCATGAGTACGAGTATATGAGTACTTTGTCATGAGTACCAGTACGTGAGTACTTTGTCATGAGTACCAGTACGTGAGTACTTTGTCATGAGTACGAGTACGTGAGTACTTTGTCATGAGTACCAGTACGTGAGTACTTTGTCATGAGTACCAGTACATGAGTACTTTACGAATTCTTGTACAGTACATTTAAGACAGGCCTGATTCAAAATGCATGTATGCACAAAATTGACTTTAATCAAGGATTGGTATTCATGTATAATAAAAAAAGCTTTCATGGAGCTACATTCAAGTTTGTGTAATGACAAACCAGCATATTTTCCTTCCAGCCTCGGTTTGGAAACAGGGATTTGTAGTTGTATGGAAGAACTTGAAGATGGGAATTATTAATTATTATTAATTACTAGCTATAGTCAGTGGTGTAAATTTGATTTTAAATTTCCAATGACCACCCCTGAACATCATCCCCACACCCCAAGTCAAATTTGAGGAATAGTCCCATCCCATCCAAAAAGAAATAAAGAAAACAAAACACATAAACAAGCATTCAAAACTCAGCAAAAGTAAAATAGCGGAGTCATCCTTGTAAGCAATGAAAAAATATATATTTGGTAGGTTGTCTGTGGAAAAGGGATTTTCTAAGCACGAGGTGCAATGGCTGGAAAGATCTACCAAAACTAGTATGGTTAAGCTTGGTCGGCGCAATGACATAGGCCTGTCTTTTGTTTTTCAAAATCCATGAACCAAATCCATGCACCAAATTATAGTCACAGAATTTGGCATTATATTTATTGTGGCCTACAACCAACCATACATGTAGGTACATTTTTGGGGAACACCTTTGAAATGATGATGCACTGTAAATAGGCAATACTACAATGTTATGCACTTTTTTTTACACATATGGGTGGTACAGAGCTAGTACAACAATCGTCTCTCTTTTGATAAAACATCTCACAAGACGGTCCATGTTTGTACCATTCATTTGATTTTCGTTTGAAATGCTGCACTTAGAAAAAACGAAAAATACAAGTGGGAGTATTGGGACCTGTCTAAAGGCGAACGCCCCCAGGGTCGAAACCCTGGAAGCTTAATTGACAAGAAAAGAAAATCTGTACTTTACTTGTTGACAATTATTTTGTCAAACATTAGATAAAAACATTAGATAAAAACTAATTTGCGGGGAATCACCGGTGCAACAATAACAAACAAAGGCAATCTTCATAATGTAACAGGGACATATGCCCGAAACAAACTGTCGATATATGCCACAGTGGTGTACAATTTATTCTCAAAGGTGGGGAGGGGAAGGATAAACAACTTTCACTTTCAATGACTGCCCCTGCCCCCCCGAGTAAAATGATTTTAGATTTTTAGGAAATATTCAACTCATGGAATGTCGCACCGATCTAATTATTCGCTTCAAGCTTCTTCAATAATCATCTCAATGTCTCTCAAGCTCTCATACTTCGCCTCCTTGCTATTCATGATTGCCCAAAGATCGCAGTAGCCTCAATGCTATTTGAGGTTGTCCCACCTTTCTTAATTCATCTACTCCCGTGCTTGTCAAACATGTAACCGACTTATATCCCATGGTTCTTCCATGGTTCTTCCATGGTTCTGCTAATTCACCTACTGTGTAATCTTATCCAGTGTAGCATCAGGCTCTCATAGTTAGCCTCAGTGTCATCCAAGGTCGCCATTATGTTTGCAATTCATCTCATTGGTGTCCAGTGTTACCTGAGCTTCATTCAGGTTAGGCCGACCTATGCTTTCCTAGTATTGCCTTGATGAGTAGGTTCCCAATAGTTGCCACGTGCACAAACAGCATTGTGAAAACTCCCGGGTTCGAATTTACCCTGAAAAAGGGTCCACTTTTACTGGACCCATTTTGGAGGTCAGATTAACCCGGAAATTGATTTAATTTTGCTCTTCCCGTTTGATATCCCGACACGAGAATTTCATAAACTACCATAGTTTATGTAAATTGCGGTATTCTCTGCTAGGGATCTATAGCAAGCTCGGTGTTCGTGAGATTGAGTTGTCTTCAAATGCATATAATAGCAGGAGGTTGTTGGTGTTTGAATCCCGCCATAGTCTTTGTGGATTTTGTTCCCACAGACACTCAAAAACATTCACTGTAGGCCTATATCAATTCAGACCTAACCAAGAAAAAATAATGGTCCGCATACAACTTTTCCATACTTAAGTCAGACATAGTCAACTGACCCTTTAATCCAGGTCAGGACTCTTTCTAAACCAGTCCACAGGTCAGCTGAGTTTTCTCTGACCCAGTTTCATGTCAGTCTTACTCAAACATGAGGCTGGCACTTTTAAGAGCCCTTTCTGTGTCAATTCTGACTTGGTAGAAGTTAGATGAAGGGAAGAGACTTCATTTTGAATCTAGAACATTTTCCTTATTTCTGTGACAGAACCCCCAAGAGCAGTCTTTTCAGGTTGCCCCGATGCCGATATCATAGCTACCGACCCGATGGTGAACTTTACAATCCCCAATGCCACCGATGGTAACAGCAGCAAACGACTCACCGTGTCATGCAGCCCAATCCCCGGGTCGAATTTCACCAAGAACAGCACGGTGGTTAATTGTATGGCAAGCGATGCTGAGGGGCACGTGGCATCACAAGTGTGCTCCTTCAATGTTCAGATATGTAAGAAAATCTCTTAAAGGGAGTGATGTACACCTTTGGTAATCACCCGAAAAAAAGAAGAAAAAAAAGAAATTAATCTAAAACTTACTTGAATTGAAGTTGGTTTTTGGTCCCAAACATCCTAAGAAATTAGTCCGTCTGACATGTTGTAAATGGAATGTATTACAAATTCAAAGTGTGGGATCATGTCTGTGATCCATCTTCACATATTAGAATGCATACAAACCAATCTGAATGCATTTGCACTTTTTATCTCGTAAAACGAAATAAGCTGAAGCTCTTGGTTTCCTATACATATTTTTTTATTCTTATAAAGCATGGATACATTTACAGACATGCTACCCAGGGTCGGATCTAGAAGGGTGTCAAGGGGCATTGGCGGATCCGTTAAAAAAAAAGAAAAAGAGAGAGAGAGAGAGGGGGGAGGGGAGGGGAGAACGCACTCTCATTCCCCCTCACTGTGCTTTGTTTTTCTCTCCCTTTGATTATTTCATTGTAATTTTTGTAGTACTGAAAAATAATTGTTTTTGATTCTCAGCCCCCCTAAAAATGTTCTGGATCCGCCCATGAGGGGGTCCACACACTCCCCTTTTATGGATGCATTTACACACATTTTACCATTGGTGCACACTCCCTTCAAACGTCATAAATCACAATAATGCATTTCTTCCTTCCTTTCTTCCCTCCGCCAGCTCAAATAGTCGCCTTTAATTTATCAGCAACTCGTATCAAGAATCAAGAACATTTTGGTAATCAATTTGGTTTGTAATTGTTCATTCACAGTGAGAGCAGTCTTTTCAGATTGCCATGATGTCGTTATCTTTGGTACTGACCGTTCAGTCAACTTTACGATGCCCATTGCCACTGATTACACCGGTAAGCCACTAACCGTGTCGTGCAGTCCGATGCCGGGGACAGAATTCACCAAGGACATCACGATGGTTAACTGTACGGCGAGCGATGCTGAGGGTCACGTGGCATCACAAGTTTGTTCTTTTAACATTCAACTGAAAGGTAAAGAAAACTCCTTATGCTTTCTTTATGACATACATGGTGTCCCGAAATATCCCTTTATTGTTCGTATCATAATTTTACAACAACAAAATTACCAACAAGTATTTTACCATTATTATTATGCAATTATATCCCAATGTTGTATTTGTTCCAATTTTTTGAATTGTTAGTCAAATTTAGATGAATGGTTTCAAACAGGAAGAGGATTGTGTAACACTATAGCGTCATTCACGCTGTTCCAAGTTTGAGAATAAGAACGCTCATTATAAATATCCTCATACTTGGAATGGAGTCAAAATAACAAAAGCGTTACATTATTGATTTGTTTTGTTCAAAACTGTTGCAGTAAATCCGACGAAAGTTTCCCAGAACATAGTAAAAAAAATTGTTGGTAGCTAGATTTATTAGATTATAAAATACTGACATTTATGGGACATCTTGTATAGATTATCTCTGACTCTGCTCAACAATACATGTACATTCAAAATCCAACTTAATGAAAATGTGGCAACATTTCATTAAGTCCATTATTCACATGGTCAAGAAACATGAAAACGTGTAAAACCAATCTATGAAAGTTTAGGCTCAAAACTTTGGGACCTCCCTTTCCGGAAAAAGTTACCCTTATTTAAATATTCTCACAGTGTTCAATGCGTGAACTTCAAAAGTACATAAAGGGGAAATCGTCATGATCCACGATTTGCCCTATTGTTGTGATACAACAGTACGTTAACACTGACAGCACCCAGATATCTAATTTTGAATCTTGAACTTTTCCATATTTTGCCACTGGCATTTTTTTTCCAGATTGCACCACTAATGTGCTCTGTCAACGTTCGCCTGAGAAAAGAAAATCTCAAAAGATTCCTAAACATTACTTTTACACAGCGGCGGCACCAGATCTGTTAAACTGGGGGGAGGGGGTGCAAGCCTAAATTTAAGTGGGGTAAACATTAATCTTTAATGTAATTTTGTACTGCTGAAAAAGCATTGACTTACCATCGGGGAAAAAAATTGGGGTGAAAATTTTACACTGCAACCTCTATTTTCTGACCAGGCTCATCAATACATTACACCAAAATTTAACTGAAAAGTATTTGGTAGAATTATATTAAAATTGATGATGGTATCAAGTATTTTTTGGAAATATTTCTGTTTTTGAGGTGCTGTTATTTCATTAAGCAAAATAAGTCAAAACATATTTGGACTTAAATAAAATCTGAATGAAGATCCAAATTCCACGAATAATTGTACATTGTTTCCTACCATGTATTACTTCTTTGATACTTCTTTGAATGAACAAAGTGTATTTCAACTTCACGAGGATTAATTATAGATACATGCATAAACCAGTCAGAACTAATGATGTTCAGCTCAAAAGACATTATACGTCACATAATGTTTACCGCATTGTTTTGTGAGAGCTAGTTGGTGACATGTTAAAAAAATGATAATTGTAAATGCTTCTCATAAGCATATTTGAAGACGTATGGAAATAAAACTTTGTGTGAATGTGGGAAAATAACAGTTCTCAAATTGAACAATTATAGAGGACGATGATCTTTCCCAAAAAGACATTACTCTCCACAGCAGGGGCGGAGCCAGGAATTCACAGATGTAGGAAACTCTAATAAAGTCAGACATCTCATATATTTTCACAGTATAGACCTACATTTTGCCCATGAGCGATAAATAATGGGAATAGTGCGCTTAAAGTTGTACGCATTTTCTCTTTTTTTCTATTAACCCCCCCCCCCCATGAGAGTGCTTCCGTGCTGGTTGTGGTGGGGTGTAAATTCCTCTAAAATGAGAGCATTCCTGATAACTTCTCTAACTTGTACACAACATTTATAATATTTAAAGATAATAATATTGTCTGTTTCGGTTCTGAAAACTACCAATAAAACACATGTAGGACACTCCTTAAAACAGACGAATAAAAACAAAAACATCGACTAGCTTGGAATGAAGTAATTCTCTATGACATCATTATGCTTGTATCATTCTCAGGATGCTTATTGGCTCCTATGATTGTGTGGGCAAGAGTCTCATTATTTTCATATGAGAGTTATTGTATTTGTTTGTTTTTTATCATTCAGCTTGCCGTGATCCTCTCGGGATGGAGAGTGGAGCTATACCTGACAGCAGTTTGTCAGTCTCGTCTGTCCTTTCATCATATTACCCAAAGGAAAAGTCTCGGCTCAATTATCAAGGTAATCCTTATCTTCTAGATATATTCGTACTTCATATTAAACTAATGACGGTTAAGACAATATGGTTGGTTGAGACGTGATCACGTAGGCATAATCAAACTGATGAGGTTATCATAGTACAACGTCACATTTACTAAGCATGATAGACATTGTACCCAGACTTCAGGGTACACTGCCAGGCACTTGTAGATATAAATTACATCACTTTTAATATGTTGACTTTTTATGTTGAAGACAATCTCTCGTTATCCCTCAGCTCACCCACTTGCCTTTATGGAAATTATTGTTATTAATATTTATATCTATTCTTGAATATATAAATATGTTATCATTTTTTCATGTTCCCATTTCAAGCTTGAATTGACAAACAATCGTTAACGTGTCCTGCAGAAAAAAATCACTGCCCGCACTTGAGATTTTGGCTTAAAAGTGCATATAGCGCTTTATGTAAGTTATGTAAGCTGCGATAGATTTCCTGCACTCATGCAAGTAGTTTTTAGCAAGCATTGGTGGTCATTTCCAACTTAAAACATCAATTATGCGAGTATTTAGTATCGCCAATTGTTAGTTGTTCTTGTTCCTCGTCATCCTGAGTTTGGGCATCTCTTCATGAGGAGTGCAACCGCTGCTTTTGGTAAGTGTTCTCAACTGTTGTAATTTAATGGGTATTTAACGTTTATTGCGTTACTGTTTATTTTTCATATGACAATAATAAGCCTTATTGGAATTGTGCGCACAATGAATTATGGGAGTTGGGTTCTTGCTCGAACGGCCAGTTGCCTTTTCACAGCTTGTAATTTACATGTAGAGCCAGACAAGGGAGTACCTATACTATAGAATGCAGGGCCAAATTGTTCCCTTTTTCTGAATTTGACCAAGGAACCGCAGTTGTTTTTCAAGTCAAATTACGTAAATTTATAAGAAGTAACCTTCGGTGTGGCCCTGCATCCTATATTAAACGTTAGTTGTAGTTGTACCCAGACAAGTGTGCTTTTATCAATTTTGATGTATTGCACAGGTAGAATGTTGTATCCGACCGCCACTTTTTCTCATTCAATATAACCAATAATGTAATCTTAAACTATTACCCAGTAAGGTGGAGAACATATGGATGATGATGGACATATACACATGTACTACAAATTATCCAGGATTTTTATTTCATAAAAAATCAGGCATTTTTGTCAACTCCCCTATTAGTGACCAACACGGTCATTGTACATGCGCAGTGGCAACTATAATAGGATCCTTCTATTTCTGAAGGGGACGATTTTTTTTAGAAGGGAATTAAAGTCCAAAAACCATCATAAAAGTGGATTTTAAAGATAGTTTTCGCTAAAAAGAAATCGATAGAATGATTTTTTAACTGGTTAGTGGTTGCAAAAAAATTCCAAAAAAAAAACCTTAAAAAGTGGTGGTCATTCATTCCCAAAAGTGGATTTTAAAGATAGTTATCTCTTTCTGTACCCCAAAAAATTGATAGAATCATTTTCTAGTTAGTGGTTACAATTTTTTAATTTTTTTTTAAAACCCTTATAAAAGTGGCGGTCGGATACAACATTCTTTCCAAAATTCAATACTCAGTGAACACCGACTTTAGAGACATATAAAATAATCATATAACAGAATATATCCTAACTATTCTCTTAGAGAAATGATAGATATTGAGCAATTTATCGGGAAAAGTAACTGTTCATCTTGTACTTTCTGTCAAATGTGCAGTGTTATGTATTCATACAGTAATTTCATTTCAGATCGATTAGTTCTTGTGAGCAGTTAAGCTCAACCCTACCTTACTTTGGAGGTGTAGTGAACGGATCAATAGTGGGTATGTAGAAAGAGATATCTTAATGAATTTTGTAATAAATAAAAAGTGAATAATCTGAGCAAGTTATATGTGACCAGCCAGACATCAGGGTATGCTTGCTGCCAGGCACTTGTAGAAATAAATTACATAATTCTTTGTAAATAGCACCGCGACTTTGGCATATAGCGCCATCTTTAGTTTCAAATTAGCCATGCGCTAAATGACATTTGGAATGCAGTCAAATTTGCATGATTCGCATTCATTTTAAAAATCTTTTTTTTTTCAACACAATGGAAGTTATTTAAGCTGCGATAGATTTCACGCATGCAGTAGTTTTCGTGTTGAGATAGCAAGCATGAGGTGGTCATTTTCCAACTTCAGCGTTGCAGCTAACACATTAGTCTGCGAGCGTTTTGTATTGTCAGAAAAGACCTTCTCCCTCGTCCTGAGTTTGGGCATCCCTTCCTGAGACATGAGCTGTTAGAAATTGGAACTAGTGATCAATTGGTTCCCGTGAGCAGCCCTTAAGATCAACCCTATATACTTCAGAGGTAGTGAACAGGCCATCGTTAGATCATTCATCTGTGTCATTCATTTATGTTTTGATTGTTGTAGTGAGATTAAACAAGAACTGTAAAGAAAACTAGAATATTCATTTCAAGTAAGCTTGGGCGATAAGACGATAATATTGAATATTGCGATATCTTTTTTTATTCAGTTACGATATTGAGAACCTTTTGTTATCAAGATATCAGCAAATCGCGTGTAAAATAATATATCACGATTTAAAAAAAATTGCCATTGTGAGTCAAGTCAGAAATTCCAATAAAAAAATGGACATGCTTTTCAGCTTTCAGAAGTGAGAAACAAAAGCGAACTCCTTCAGTACATACACACAAAACAAATGAATTTGCGACTTACTGTGACGCTTGTACTAGAGAGGGTATATACCTGTGGTTATCGGCTCTAAAACAATCATGCGTGAATGCAAAAAAATAATTGCGATATTATTGAAAATCTCGATATATATTTGCCGATTTATTGTGGATGAACAAAAATCGATATCGCCCAAGCTCAGTTTCAAGCCCTTTTGTCACTAGTGCCACCCTCAATCTTCCACCTCGGTTACATATAAATAGTTGAAACGATTATAAGTATAACATCGTTTCCCAAGACATCGATTTCTTCAATATTTTAACCTTTTGTTATATTTTAGGTCATTTGTCCAATGGTGTAATGACTGTCGTTTTACTGACTGTCGACAGTAGTATAGTATTAAACCAAACCAGTTGATTAAGCCAGACCAGTTTCTTTTATACTGAATAAACCAGAACTATAAAGATAGCTTACATTTTGTTTCCAAGAAGATCTTTGTTAGTTGCGTACCTTTCTCCTTACACCTTGTGACCTTGATTACAAAAATAGCGTAGTTGCGATAACATTTGAAACAAAACAAAACAAAACAAAAAATTTAGTTGGCAAACGACAGTCATTACAATCACGTCAGTAGATTGAGGTCATGCTTCTGGAACCACAGTTGTTCAGAAGAAAAAAGTTCTTAAGTTCTACCCTACTCTTCAGTCTTCTGTCCGGAGTGCGACACCTGGCTTTCCAGAACTTGGTGATGACAACACCTATGTTGGAGAATTGTTGGCCTGTGACGTCTATGGTATTTGATTTACCAAAGCTGATTCACCTAGTGAACAGTGTACTTTAAACATTTAGAAAATTGTGTTTGGGACACTTTTTTTTATTTATTTATTTATTATTTTATTTTTTTGCCTAATTTTCTAATTTTATACCGTCCAATTTTGAAATCTTACAGCTGAAACTTGTGACAACATATTTTTGAAGCTGTGATTGTGTACAATATATCAGTAGCTGTTACGTACTGACCATTTAGACAGAACATTAATAATTACCTTGGTAATACCACATATGAAATATTAAGCAAAACCTAATCAAGAACATTATTTACAATTTTAAGAGATTGTGGTTGTTACTTGTTAACTCTTGCTTAATCAAAGCAGTGCTGACAGATGTTTGATCACTGAGATAATTTCCTTAGAGTATAAAAATATACTCTGCTTTCAGTGAATGGGAAGTCAATTTGTGAAATAGTGTATTCCTACTGTTTTATTTTGGTATAAATAGTGTGGTGCACTGTATGGTTCTTTTGAGAGTAGCATTTTGTGTAACATAAAACGTGTATGGTTGATAATCGTTGTAGTAATCCGGTTGTAGTTTGATATTCTTCCCACACTGCAGGTTGAGGTACATGTACATGTACGTATCAGACCGTTGTAGTTTCTGCATCTCATGCCTCATCCACCCCTTCTCCGTCCTGCACTTCCCGTCACAGCAACTAGACCATCAGTTTGCTACTCGCAACACTGCAAATCGCTTCACCACTAATGCTAGATTTACTGCTACTCGCCAGCAAAGAATAAGTTAAGGTAATGGATGCCAATTGCTTGCTTGCTTGCACGGTGCTGTATGGTGCTATATTTTCACATGTATTAACTTTCACTCCACGTGACCAGCAGGAAAGTTTGTATCTAACTATGGCTACTGGGGGAAAGACAGTTTGGTCCCTGGGTGCACAGAGATGTCTGAAGAAGATTTATTAAGCCAGATAAAGAAATTGAAAGACTAACTTCATGACATGACCACAGCGTCAAAATCAAAAACTACCGTGACATTTCTGTTGATGTCTAGTCAGAAAAAGTTAGCATCTTATTCCAGTTCAACTGATTCTTGCTTCAAACTTGAGGATTGGATTTGTAATGTCAAAGTAACAATTAGGTCCCACTCTTTGTCAGGAAGTGATAAGGCTGATTTTGTTTTTTAACACCTCATCACTGGGCCTGCTAGAGAAGAAGTCAAATTTAGACTCTGTTATTCTATGAAGGATGTTTTTAAGATACTTAGAGACCAAGGTTCATCTGTTGGGTTTCAACAGGCTTTCATTGAGAGAAAATGGACAGAAGGAGAGAACATTCAAGATTTTTTGTCTGCTCTTTAGACGTTATCGCTTCAGGTCAATCGGTTGAGAGGCATGGAGTAGACTCAATAGGTTCTGATTTTAAAAAGCATAATTTTGTTGGTAGTGTCCAACAGTAGCATTCCGAATTGGTAAAGAAGTGGCATGTCTTGTTGATACTGGTTCAATGGTGAACAACCTCAGGGAAGAGTGTTTCCTTTCCTTGTTCAAGCCTCAACTTGACCAAGGTGCCTCGGAAGGGTTTAGTTGTATAATTTGGTCCTGCTTATAGCTATCCTAACTCCAGCGCACATGCACACAGTGAACATGTGTGCACGGATCCATAATATGCATGTACTTGTACATGCATACAATGTATGTACAGACATGTACAGTGTATGTACAGTGACCATTCATCGATTCTTCTGTACTTCTGCCAGAATTCAAGGTGGAGCTCATTATGCTAATGTTCTAAATTTAAAAAACGAAATACATATTGTCATTGGTTATTGGTTGCCTAGTAACTGCTCACTGCGATGGCAGCCAAACCCTATTTTTTTACTGTACAGGTCTTGCAAGGTCTTGCACTGAGGGATATGCAATACTTTTTTTGCATAATATTGTTGTCCAGACTTTACTTAGTATCAGAAAATGTTTGTTGTTGTTTGTGTATTTAGATGACATCTGTAGGCCCCCTATCTATTCTAGAACCTTTGAAGATCATTTATAGCATCTTGGTCTTGTATTTACACAATTGAAATGATATGGATTGAAGCTCAAGTCCTTGAAATGCCATTTATTTCACAAAGAGATTCACAATCTTGGTCATGTTTTATCAGAGAAAGGTATTTCAGCTGAATATGAGAAGACAAAATCTGTCCGTGATGAATGGCCAGTATCACGTAGTGTAAAGAACATTTGCTCTTTCCTAGGTTTTGTCAGTTATTATAGATGATTTGTTTCCAATTTTGCACAGCTACATGTAGCTTGTTTATCCTTTACAAAAAAGTTCTATACAATTTTTAAACAAAAATTCTGTAGAATTTCTATATCAATTTCTATAGAGTGTGCTATAGAATCTCTCTATACAATTTTTACACAATTTCTACACAATTTCTACACAATTTCTACACAGTTTCTACACAGTTTCTACACAGTTTCTACACAGTTTCTACACAGTTTCTACACAATTTCTACACAATTTTTACACAATTTTTATAGAGCTTATAGAAAATCTATAGAAAAATGGGCCACTTTTCTATACAATTTCTATATAAAAATAGAAACTGCTTCTATAGAAATCTAAAGAAACTTAGAGTTCTATATAATTATTTTTGAGTTTCTATAGATTTTTGTAATTTCTATAGAGCTCTATACAGCTCTATACAGCGTTCTATAGATTTTTATAGATCTTTTTTGTAAGGGATTACATGCCTTAGTATGAGTTTGTCGAGGTCATGACCCTAAGTTCTTTCGTTATAGATGGTCACATGAGTGTCAGGAAGCCTTTGAGTCCTTGAAATCAAACTTTTCCACTACCCCAGTTTTAGCCTTTGCAGCTTTTATAAGTCACTTATTCTTGATGTAGATGCAAGCCTGTTTGGGCTTGACACCGTTTTATCCCAAATCCAAGAAGATAGTAAACATGTAATTGTGTATTCTGATCGTTCCCTTCAAGACGGTGAGAAAAAGGAGATGTATATAGTTCACGGAAATTGGAATTATTAGGTCTGAAGTGGGCAGTAACAGATCAGTTTAAAGATTACTTGTATGGTTCACAGTTTGTTGTATGAACGGACAACAATCCTTTAACTCACTTGAAGAACGTTAAGTTAAGTGCTGTATAGCAGAGATGGGTTAGTAAGCTTGCAGCTTTTGATTTCCAAATTGTCCACCATCCTAGTCGGGATAACAAGTACGCCAATGTACTCTCTCATCAGTTTGAGGTCAATGATGATCACGATGACACATGCTTGCTTTCTTAGATTTCTGTTATTGAGGATTCCATGTCATTCCTTCCTGTTGATCTACAATTTAAATTGAATGAAGGAGCATCTGAGCTAGGATCAAGTCGAGTACAATCAAAAATATCTAATTACATACCTGTATTTCCATCACACACTCGTGAACAATTAGGTGATTTGCAGAAGAATGATCCATCAGACATCAAGCAATTTATGAAATACTTTAAAACATAATAATAATATAAGCATTTGTAAAGCGCATTTTCCTAAAGTTACAAAGCGCTCAAAGGATAAGTAACCACAAATTTAGAAATTACAAAAAGAAAAAAACAGTCCATAGGATAATTGCATTGTCAGACCTAGCCAGACAGGTGCTTGGCCAGTGAAATGCCAAAATTGTCAAACTCAAGTATCCCTAGCTGTGACTTACCAGTAGAGGGTTTATATTCACCAACCAATCCACTGCATAGATATATTTGACACCGATTCAACAATGTACTCTCAGGGAGTTGGCAAGCGAGGAAGTGGGGGTGGTGTGACATCACCAACCCCAATAATTTTTCTCAGTTGACATTTAGACCCTCAGTTGGCAAATGAAGCATATCAAAGGTACTAGAACAAGGGTTCCTCCAGAATAAATCTTCATTCAGCAAACCAGGGTTTGCCGACTGCAAATATATTGTGTTCTAAGCACTGAAGATTTGTTGAAGTGTTTGTTATCAGTTGTTTTTACTTTGTCAGGAAGCTTGACTCAAATAGTATTGCCTTTATTTTTAAAGCCCAACATCTCTTCACAAGTCTACATGACCAGTTTGGTCATTAGGGTATAGAAAGAACTCTTTCTTTAGCTATTGATTAGGCCAATGAGACTTCTGATGGTTCTGCCCTGAAACAAACGGCATCTATTGATGTAGTTAGAGATAATATTAAATCTGAGACTCAAACATTGATGAACGTAATTCAGCAACAAACAAAAAACAGATTGAAGAGGTTACCAAATTAGTCCCTGATAACATTTGGAACAACGAAGAAATCAAGAAAACCGAGTCTAATTAAAACCAGGGTGGTAGAAGTAAAACAAATTTTAAATGTAAATTCTGTTAAGGGTTAGGTCATACTGAAGAAAGGTGTTAAGGCCCTGTCACACCATGGCGTATGGCCTGAACGTATGCCAACGTATGCGAAATATCGAAAATACGTTGGTGTACGTTGGTGTACGCTGATATAAGTTAGGGGTAAGTTGGGGATACGTCGTTTACGTTAAGAGCACGCTGTGATACGCTGTGAAAATTTGGAACACGTCGAGCCCGCGAAAAATTATTGAGCATGTTCAAAATTTCTCGGCGTACTCAACGTGTGCTTAATACGTTCTGCATAAGTTCCCGGTAAGTTCGTGGTACGTTAGACATACGTTGACATACGCTGACATACGTTAGAGGTACGTTACTCGTAAGTTGGTATATGTTGATGTACGTCGGCTGACGGGGAAACGTACAGCCAACGTAGTGATAACGTAAAACTTGTAGCTTTGCATGGTGAGGATGATAAGTAAGACTAATTGCGGTGACACCATGTGGAATCTCAATTGAGTAGTAATTAGTTCTGAAAAGAACTGGGGGTACAACTCGACGTTTCGATCAGTATGCTCTGATCGTCCTCAGGAGAATGCCGGACTCTGGAAAATGCTGCTGCTTAAGTAGGCTGCTGGAGGATCATCCCCTGCTGGAGGATTAGTTCGTTGGGGCGCGCAGGCGGGAAACTGTGAGACTATGAGACTAGGATCCTAGGGATTGGGGGAGAGGAGTGTGTGCTCACTGAACTGAATCAGTTGTTAACAAGCACAGGGGAAGGAGGGTGGTTGACTTAGGATATAGGGGATCCCTCAGTCTGGGGTTGGTTGTGGACTTTGGATATAGAAGATCCTTCAGTCTGTAGTATAGGTCGCCAAATGTCGCTGATGAAGAAACCGATGTCCTGTGGCACAGTGTCGTGTTTGACGATCTCGATGGCCTCTCTGATGCGTCTGGGGTGCCATGCGTCGATGGGTGTGATGAGTTGGGCTGCCTGCCAGTCGATTTGGTGGTCCTTGATGTGCGAGTGTTTGACGATGGCGGACTTCTCGAAATCTCCTCTGCGGCCGTGTGATATACAAAAAATACAAAAAATAGCTCGAAAGTCCAAGAACGTCCAACTTCCCAACGAATTGCATCTGAAAAGTCGACATCGGTGTTGGAATGGACGTATCCATAGCGTATCCATAGCGGTAGTGATAACGAGTTGATAACGTATATGTGCCGTATGTCTAACCTATGCCTGACGTATCTCCAACGAGTCTCGACGTATTCTGACGTATCCACCTTATGCACAACTTATGCCTGGCGATCGTGTAACGTATATAACGTGTTTCTACAGTACAGCTAGCGTATGTGCCGTACAGCTGGCGAGCATTCGGCGTTTTGGGAACTTATGGGGGATTTGAGTATATAGATGGGTCCCTTGAGTAACTCATCCTCACTTCTTCATGGTCTGTCGTGCTGAACACATCAACCCATCATCAACCCATCATCATCAGAGAGCATGGCAGACATACGCTACGAATACGTTAAGCATACGTTGGTCATACGCTCGCATACGCTGTGATACGCTGTCATAAGTTTGTTATAAGTTAGTGATACGCTATCAATACGTTAGTCATACGCTATGTATACGTTAAATACGCTATGGATACGCTATGGATACGTCCATTCCAACACCGATGTCGACTTTTCAGATGCAATTCGTTGGGAAGTTGGACGTTCTTGGACTCTGACAATTTTCGAGCTATTTTTTTTATACGTCGGTATACGTTCAGGCCATACGCCATGGTGTGACAGGGCCTTTACAAACGACAACTCAAAGAAGCTCAGGATTCAGGAACTCATCCAACAACTGAAGGGAGATACCGAGAAGTCTTCATCACAAATAGACCCTCCCATTGATTTAGGTCAATGGGTTCAGAGGCATGGTGTGGACTCAGTAGGTTCTGATTTTAAAAAGCATAATTTTGTTGGTATGTGTCCAACAATGGCATCCGAATTGGTGGTAAAGAGGTGACATGTCTTGTTGATAATGGTCAATCGATCAGTGGTGTCCACCCTCACGGAAAGAGGCAAGTTCCAGGCTTGCTTGGCTTGAATATTTTATGACCATTTGTCAAATGGATGAATGAAACTAATAGAGATTATTTGTCTTCATCAATATTTTTGAAGTCTGTTTTGTCATTTCAAAACATGGTTGGGAGTATGCAGCAGGAGACCATTGGCTTTGCTAGAGTGTCCTCCAACAAAAAACATCTTTATTCCTCCTGAGTCTACTGTCACTGTTATGGCTGAAACATCTACACTTGTAGCAGCTGGTAACAGCTTCCTGGTCAGAGTTGACAATATTTCTACATCTGGGTTCATTTTGCGTCCAAAATATAGTACTTTGACATCTACACCCTAGTGTACTGTACCAGTAGACTTGAAGGGTTTTCAGGGTTGAATGATGAGCTGAAACAAGGAATGAATTGTTGAACAAGCAGATATCTTTACAGATTGTGATTGTGATTTAGGGTATACAAATGTAATGGGATGGGTGGATAAATTACCCTTGGATTACTGGGTGAAAAGGGGAGGGATAGAGTGGACAGTGTTAGGGATCGATGTTGGTTTAGCACTTTAATTAATAAAACAAATAATCAAATAAAACAGATTACATAATTTCATTTGAAATTAACATTAACAAAACTTTAACTCTTGTGAAATAATTCAAAAATAATTCATAACTCAAGAGAATAGAAATAAACAAAAGTTACTCCTTAAGAAAGAAACACAAACTAATTACTGTAACAGGACTGACCTCTTCATAATCAAATCTATACTCGGATGCAGAGTATAAAGAACTCCAACTAGTCTGAGTTCGTAAGAGAAGAATTAAGAACTAAAATAAAAATAATAAATCCAGTAAAAAAAGGAAATAAAAAAATACGAAAAAAGATGAAAATCTGGGAAACTTATCACAGCTGGCCAATTCGCCCTAAATTCATGAATTGCCAGAACTAGAAACTTAGATTTTATAAAGTAATACTTGACAAACCCGTAAATATAAATCATAGGATATTAATTCCTTGTACCTACTCTCTATAAACTAAACATTGTAACTGTAAACAAATGATCAAAGCTCTCTTTTGACTCAAAGACTGGGCCAGTTTATTATCAAGTCAACACTTGGCTAAAATTACCAAAAAACAAACTGAGCTACTGTGAGTAGTGGTGTGCGTTTTCGGATATTTTTGGGAACTGGATACCCAAAATCAGGAAACTTTGGATACCCGGATACCCATTTTCATTTTTGTTGAAAACATGCCTGAAAACATGTACTGTAAATGGTAACAAAATTGACCTTTATAATACAGAGTATACCATACTTAAATCAATATTTTCTGTGTCGTTTTTATTAAAGTAAAACCTCTTCATGAAATAGAGTACCTGTACATGGGCGTATGGGGACTCTTTGGTTAAGGGGGCAGAGGGGTTGATTTGCCTGAAATTTTACACAGATAAAAACACAAGTACCAATTTCTAATAAAAAGTCTGGATTTGGTGTCCGACAAGAACAGAACACGCACTGGGGAGAGCGACCCGTATAGCGATGATCGACGTTACTATAAATATATTTCAGAGTGAGCGCGTTCGGCTTTCCATCCTTGGAAATCGTACAAACATTTCAGCTGGCTTATCTTATCACAATGGCGAAACGCGACCCGAAAATTGAACAAAAGGGCTTTAAGGGCTGTGGATATTGGTGTAGATGTAAATGACAACATATTCGACAAGCTTATGAAGAGAAGAATCACTGGATATTGTTTTATGGCTTTGTAACTGCGGGAAATTGTAGTTGTTTTGATTGTGAATAGATGCTAGGTGTGACCGACTCCCGATTTTCAAAGTTGACAGTTAACTATACCTAAGTCACAATTAAAGCGGAGCCCGGGCGGCGTGTGCGATTTCTAGGCATCGACCGGCGTGTAGAGGTCGGCGAAAGATCGCGCGATAGGGCGGTCACAGTCACAATTAAAAGTGCCCCGCACGCTGCCATGACATGGCCAGGGGGGTCACCGGCCTGCGATCGGCCGACTTGAATGGGAATGGGGTCGAATGGGGTCGAATTCTTGGCCCGTTTATCGGCCGGTGTCCGATGTTCGATGTTCTGCCTATGTCCCTGCGATACCCCTGCGGTATCCGGCCGGGCGCCGCCAAGTCTGCCGGACGCCGGGCAGGTCCCGGCCGGCGTTTGAGCGGCGTCTGGGCGGCGCCCGGCCGGCGCATGGCCGATATATGGATTGTCTGGGTTGTCCAAAATTTGGCCCGGCGCCAGGCATCGGCCGATTTATTGGCGATCAATTTGCGATGCGAAACGCCGCACCAGGTTTTAAGTCCGAGCAAAAGTAACTCGATGCCCGCCTGATGCCCAAAATGACCCGGCAGCCGCAAGGGGTCCCGGCCGAAAATGCCTAGAAATCCGTCGCAAACTACTGCAAACCCATCGCAAGCTCATTGTGACTGGGGTATCACTTGGCAGATTCAGGAGGCCGAAATTGTATCGGAAGCAACACTGAGAAAACGACTTTACAGCAAAGCGTTACGTCACAGCATGTCGTTGTTTATGGCAACCGTAGTCATAGAAAATAACGTTATAAAATCATGCAGCGTCATCACAAATTAACTCGGAGAAATAAGAGCGTTGGGTTAATTTCTGTACCCTGGAAAATGGGGACAAATTTAAGAAGGTTGTTTATCAAGAATTTTGGTTGACTATTAGCCAGCAATTAATTTGCCATCATTGTTAATTTGTTAATTTTTGCTTTTCTGTCCGATTTTTTTTCTTATTGCTTTGCCTGAATTTTCCCCATTGTTTTGTTCGAATTTGGGAGGCAGTTTCCCCTGCCCCCGACTCGTTGGAGAAAAATGTATGGCAATTGTTGGTAAAGTATCACAAAAGGTTTATTGGAGCGTAATCGCTTGAATTTAAAGATAATTGTCTGTGAAAGTGTAAACATTACATTGTTCAAGAGTCACAGATTTCGTTCGCTCTGCTCAAATGTTAAGTTCGAATTTTTAACAAGTCGTTTACGGGCACTGGAACCGAAAAATGGAATCAGGTAGTTACCATTTCCATGGCAGTTTCGGTCGGGTACCCGGATACCCGGCATAGCCCTAACTGTGGGCAATTTCAGCCCTCCATTACCTAATCTATATTTAAACAGAGTAAAGAAAAACATAACAAGGCAATTTAAGTCCAGCCCAATTCTTCCCAGTGTACTATTCTTAACAAATTCTAGAAGATAAAATATTTATGTTTAATCTTTAAGTTAAGAAAAGTCTACACATATAAATGTTAAAGAAAAATATAACCTTTAAAGTCTGAACTCTCAGGAACTTTAGTTACTTATTTGCAATATCCCCGAGTTAAATGGAAATTTAAAGAATAAAAATCTCACACTGATCCAGAATATAGCCTATTTTGGACCAGTGTGACTATTGTTTCACACAGAGGAAAAATAGTTAATATCCCAAACTTTTCTCAAGTATAAATTAACAAAATAAAATATTTCCTAAATCAAAGTAACTAAAAAATCATACCAAAATAATCTATACAAATAATTTGCTACTTCGGTGTTACTAAACCTTCTGTTCATGTGCAAAAAATAAAAGAACTTTTCCTACCTGAAAAGGAGAGGGATAGAGTGGACAGTGGTTAGATCGATGTTGGTACAGCACTGAGAAATGCTAAAACCTGTAGCTTTGCATGGTGAAGAGGATAAGTAAGACTAAATGTGGTGACACCATGTGAAGTTCTCAATTGAGTATTAATTAGTTCTGAAAAGAACTGGAGGTTACACTCGATGTTTTCATCAGTATGCTCAGTATGCTCTGATCGTCCTCAGAGGAATGTTGACCACATCAACCCAGACCAGGGTCATTCCATTGTCAAGTAGGGTCGAAAAGGCTTTAAAACAAATATCATATTGAGAAACAGGGTTGTACTAAGAAACTTTATAAGGTAAAACAAATCACATTATTATTTATTTAAAAAAATTGGGGTGAATCATAATTGCCTCATCAAGGCCCCTACATATGTATTTACGCAAGTACTGTAGAACAATGCATCATTGTGAAGGATTCTGAACCTGTAGCTCAAACATTCCGCAGAATCGTACCAAATCAGTACGAGCAGGTTAAACAACACATCAAGAGTTTGATTGATCATGGTATGGTGACTGAAAGCCATAGTCCTTTCTCTGCATGTAGAGCCTTGACGAAGGTGCCTCGAACGGAAAGAAAAAACGGTTATTAATACAACTATTTTGTTTAAAATTGGAATAACAATTGAATGTACATTATTTAAATTAAATCATTTCTAAGAACTTACATATTTTGAAAAGAGCCTAAAATGTTAAATTACACATGAGACTGGTTCTATTTTCTCATAATGCATGTTATGTAATGCATATGTATACAGGGAACACACACACATGTAAACACTGTCAAACACGTGTCTAACATTCAAAGATGCATGCCTTTTTCTTTGCTATTGTTAACAGCTTAGGGTAATTAATATAATTTGTTTAAGATGTAAATCAAGATTGAAGTGATTTATATTTTCTTTTCATAACTTGCACAAGGGGATTTTTGTTGTATGGGCATTTTTAAGGGCAAAATTTTATGATGGAACATTTTTTGAGAATCGATTTTTGACATACATAGCTGCAGTAGCATCGGTGAAAACCCTACAGACATACATTATCTTGTCCTTGTCATAACATGTTTAATTTGCAATAATGTAGGTCTTTGTACTTGGGGAAAGTAGTATTTTTATAAAGTCAAGTTAGGGGATTTTTCCTCTGGTAAAGACATGCACACACTTAATTGAGAGTGCGTCATGCTTGTGACCAAATACTGAGCCTAGTGAGAGAGTGGAGAACTCTGGAATGACTATTTGAAAGAGGGTGACATTCCCTTACATGTTCAATTCTTTTTCATGAAAATGCATGAGAAGTAAAAATCTTAAGAAAAAGACACATCCGTTTTACGTCTTACACGTACCCGTAAGTAATACTGTGAGACTGATTCTCGCCAGGAATCGTGTCAAAGAATTAGCAGAATTGAGTAATGTAACAAAGTTATAATAAAATAAGTTTTGGAGTGCTACTTTGTCTCCTGTGGAAGGTACATGTACAACAGTTTAAAACAATATCACCATACAAAATGATATTATAAAAACTTGGATAAGTCGGCAGAGAAGGGTGTGGGCAAGGAAAAGTGGGTGATTGGGCAAAGAAACTCATGGGGGTAGACATGGTAAGGTAGACGTGGTAAAAGGGTGTTTTTTATATGTAGAAACGAGGAAGGGATAAGATTAAGAGTGTGATCACGGAGGGAAAGTCAACATCAAGGAAATGTCTTTGTTTACTCAATTTATGATATAAATAACCATGGCCACTGGCCCGTATACGTAGAAGTTATGATTCGGATGGATGAGGGCGGACAGGGTGCAATAATTTTAGGGGGTTCTTCTTTTTTATAGATTTTTGAGCACATGAGCAGGCATTGTCGCGTGGGGCCATGGGAAATGCCTATGATTGAGGTCCAGTGATTGGTTCAAAGTACAAATATATAGACCCAAATGTATAAGATTTAAAACAAAAACAAAACAAAACCTTGTTTCTGTCAAACCATAAAAGATGGTACTTTGGTAAAAGCGCACTACGACAGCCTTTTGTCAAGTCAAATGCACCCATTGCCCTTGCCAAGAAAAAGGATGGTTGCATTTAGAATGTATAGATTATCGTCTTAATTTTAAAAAACACAAAAGACGCCTTTCATTTCTAAATTTCTGGATGCTGCAGTTGGTGCTGTTGTTCACTTGATTTGGTGAGTGGGTATCACTAAATCAGTGCTAGAAGTAGATCGGGAGAAAACAGCCTTTATCACTCACTCCCATGGGATTGTACAAGAAAATGTACAAATGCCTTTTGGTCTCTGTGGAGCCCCAGCCACATTCCAACGTTTGATGCAATGGTGTGTTGGTGATCTGACCTATCAGCTGTTGTTTGTGTATTTAGATGACATCTGTATCTATTCTAAAACCTGAAGATCATTTAAAGCATGACATGGATTGAAGCTCAAGTCCTTGAAATGCCATTTATTTCACAAAGAGATTCACTATCTTGGTCATGTTTTATAATAATAATAATGGACACTTTAATTATATTGTGTCCATAAGTTTGATGCTGATGGCACATGACGTTTTATCAGAGAAAGGTATTTCAACTGAAGATGAGAAAACAAAATCTATCCATAAATGGCCAGTACTGGTACTATGTAGTGTACAGAACATTCGCTGTTTCCTGGGTTTTGCCAGTTGTTAAAGACGATTTGTTTCCAATTTTGCACAGCTACATGTAGGTCGTCCATTCATGCCTTAGTAGGAGTATGTCAAGGTCATGACCCTAAGTTCTTTTGTTATAATATGTAGATGGTCACATGAGTGTCAGTCAGCCTTTGAGTCCTTGAAATCAAACTTTTCCACTACCCCTGTTTTAGCTTTCGCAGATTTTTCAAACCATTCACTCTTGATGTAGACAGAAGCCTTCCTCTGTGCTTGGTGCTGTTTTATCCCAAATCTAAGACGGCAGTGAACGTGTAATTGCATATGCTAATGTCGTCTTTCAGACAATGAGAAAAGTATAGTTCTACGGAAATTGGAATTATTAGGTCTGAAGTGGGAAGTAACAGATAAGTTTGAAGATAACTTGTATGGTTCACAGTTGGTTGTACGAACGGACAACAACTTTTAACTCACTTGAAGAAGTGCTGTATAGCAGAGATGGATTAGTGATCTTGCAGCTTTTGATTTCCATATTGTCCACCGTCCTAGTCGGGATAACAATTAGTACGTTAACGTACTCTCTCATCAGTTTGAGGTCAACGATGATCACGATGACACATGCTTTGTTTATCAGATTTCTGTGAACGAGGATTCCATGTTATTCCTTCCTGTTGATCTGCAAATTAAAGTGAATGAAGGAGCGTCTGAGCTAGGATCAAGTAGAGTACAATCTATCACATATCTGTATCACACACAGTGAACCCGCACGTAGCCAGCCTTATTAGTGTGCAGGGGGAGGCAAAGCCATTTTCTTCCCCCTTTTTAAGGTTCAGAGGGTTTAAGTAACACTTGTACTGATATGATCTTTCATGACATCATGTGTATAGGCCCTACTCTTCAATTACGCTGCAGGAATTGTAATGAAAATTAGTAAATAAAATACACAATCTCCCACCCACCCACCCACCCAAGATATCAACCAATCACTATGAGACAAGAGTCAGATGCAAAAGCAAATCATGTTATATACTAATATAGTTCTTTCTTGACAAATCCAATACAAAGTGATGTTTTACGTTTCAGAATTGGACAACTAAACCGTGAGTAAAAACATCCCTCTTTATTTGCTTTGTCAAGAACGAACATATATTCTGTTTATAAACAATCCAAATGAACTTATGTCAAAATCCTGTTGGTATACCTTATACATTATGATCACTTTCTTGGCTGTTATAACAGTATATAACAATAAATCCGTTTACAAATAAACACTAGTACATGTAGGTACATGCATGTATCTCAATATCTCTATATTTAATTACTCTAATGGAGATGTTGTGTTTTGTTAAAGACGATAATCAAGTTCCATACGGCGCACCGAAATTTGACTAAAAGTGTCAATCACTGAATCAAAGTTACTTGTTCAGAGAAATCTCGCTCTATCCTTGTGGATCTGAGGTAGGTTTTTGTCAGCTTATAGTCGGCTGAAGATACCGCAATGGTACGCCAGTATTCTGTACAAAATGGTCAAGTTTGGAAAGACGTCATGAATGTCCCATTTCTTAATCATTATGCAACATTTTCTGTACGGTGTTTTGGAGGACCAGGATGCAAATTCTGGCGTGCTTTTATAGAAGTGACAAAACTGGTTCTACTCTGTTTTGGCAAGGTCATTGTCAATGTCATCCTCGTACATACATGTGTATATGCAAAGTGTTCAAAACCCTCAGTATCATGTAAATGTCCATGCATAAGACACTTAAAGGGACTACTATAGTCTGGAAATCGCTAAAGCGGAACTGTAGTTCTCTGACTCGTGTATCGTGTATCTTGAAGAATACAGTAACCCTAAACTTATCAACATCATCTGTTATTGGGTCATCATGAGTCATCTCGCCAGGCATGCGTTTGCGTTTGCGCACTCTGGTGGTATTGAATTCACTAGACTCCCTTTCGCTTGTGGCTGTGGCACGTACTTCCTTCAAAATATCATCAAAGACTTGGTTTGATATTTGCTGTTTCAAATTTTCAGTTGCTGAATCTATCAGAGTACTTGCCATTACAAGATCCATAGAAGTTTGCTGCAAATACTCGGAAAGAGTGTTCATTTCGCAAAGAACTTTGAACCAAATATCAGTCATGATAACAAATTCAAATTTGCTGAAGAATTCCAGTAAACCTCCAGCTTCAGCTTTTGTTTCTGGGCACGTTTCGTTCTCTACAATATCTTCTAAGGCTAACAACAGCACAGTGTACAATGTTTTGAGTGCTTTTACACAGTCGTGTCTACAATACCATCTAGTTTCACAAAGGCGTTGTAATTTTGTATTCTCCATGTTTAACTTTTCTTGAGCACCCTAAGCAATTCAACTCGAGGTTGACTTGGAGTAAGAAAATGTGTACACCTTATGAATAGTACCAAAAAGGTGACTGCTTGGTATTGTTACCACAGACATCTGCAAGAACCAAGTTTAGGTTTTGTGCACAACAATGTACATATAAGGCATTCTTATTCACTTCTTTAACTCTAGTCTGTAACCCAGAAATATGACCTCGCATATTAGCAGCACCAACATATGACTGAGATCTTATTAGTTGAATATCAAGCCCTAAATGTGTAAGAGTTTTCTTTTGAGTGTCAGTGTCTTAGAATCACTCTTTTTTATTTCCGTAAACAAGATGAATCTCTCTTGGATATTGAATTGTTTCGTCCACATAGCGCAAGCAAAAAGGAAAATTGGTCAAATATGTGACATATCAATTGTAGAATCCAGTATGACACGGTAGTAATGTGCATTTTTACTTCACTTATTATCTGTGATCTAACATTTCTCCCAGTGTGTCAATGAATTCATTTTGGATATGTGGACTGAGGTAATTTGCATTCTTTGGTGCTGTTGCAGTATGGTGAGCTAAAATGCCATTTTGACAACAGCTTTACTAATTCAAGAAAGTTGCCTTCATTCTGAACCTTTCCTGTACATGAGTGCTAATTGTTAGTTTGTCTTGTGGATGGAGATTCACGATGATGGCGGAAGGCAAGGTTTTGCTTAGTGAGATACAACGATGCATCAAGAAGGCGACGGAGTACGGCGATTTTGTTTTGACCTATCTTTCACGGGCATGAAATTGTTCTTCGTTGACTGTTTTTCTTAACTTCAAGCGTTGTATTGCTTGCATCATCAGATGAACAGCTTCACAATGTGCTGGTGTGTGTTAATGAGTTTTGAATTTGTCCGTTGCCTTTTTCCAATTTTTAAACCCATTTTCACCAAATGTGGACTCGTAATCAGTTTTTACCTCTGTTGGCAAAACCCCACCATGGGAAACAGTAAGCACTATTAGTAGTGGGTGAATATATGTAAGCCATTCACGATATGATTTCATACCATTTTTTTTTTTGAGGAAAATACCAGTCCCAGCGGAACGCTCGCTCCTTTTTCATCGCGAACAAACTCGAAAGTGTCATTTAAGGTCCATGAGACATTATAGCTCAGGAGTAATTGGGCGCTTTGTTAACAATGCAGGGTCTGTAGGGAATTCTTTTTTTTATCCAGAAGAGGCTTCACGCCAATGATTGACCAACGTCCGAGCCAATGTCGGTCTCAGGATCTGCATCGGTCATGTCTTTGTCCTGAGACAGGCCTTCACATGTGGCTCAATTTCGTCGCTATCATGGCTAGTGGAAGGCTGGAATGACGTTGCACTATCGCCGATGTCCTCCCGGGTGTCTTGTACTTTCTGCCATTTAAAAAGTGATGATATATGTCTTGCCATCCTTTCTCTTTAACTTTCTGGCCTGGGTGTTTGGATTCCGTATGATTTTTCAGTTTGTCACGTCAACATTTATGCTTACAATAAGCACATTCGGCTTGTTCTTTGTGAGACGACATCAGTGATCGATATAATAGGACTAATGTGACTTTACCTTAAAGTTTATTCTTCTCATGTAGAGCTAAAGCTGTTTGCACTACGGTACCGTCGGTACGTCTACTGCTCGTCACCAACTCGTGATTTGTAGTCTCGTTCTTAGCGGCGCAGCCGGATTTGATTATGCTCACTCATCACTCCTTATATTTTATGTTAGCGATTGAGCCCCATGCAGTCTGGGACTGAGACTACAGGATTTGTGGAGTAGGCCTATCCTGTCAGAATGTGAACGCACCACACAAGCGTAAACTATACATGAATGAGACTCGGCCAAGCTGGCACCGTCGGCATTACCACACCTTCCACAATATAAAATAATTATGAGAAGCAGATCACATCGTGGTTTAAAAACAAGTACCATGTATAAATAAATGGAAATTTTTTCTGTTCCAGTTTGTCTGAAAATTTCTGTGGGGGTCACTTTGCCACCCTGCTCCCCCCCCCCCCCGCCCACTTGCTACACCACTGCTAGTGAACAATTAAGTGACTTGACAGAAGAATGATCTAGACATCAAGCAATTTATGAAATACTTTACAACATACCAGGTACCATAATAATAATAATAATATAAGCATTTGTAAAGCGCCTTTTCCTAAGGTTACAAAGTGCTCAAAAGATAAGTAACCACAAGTTTAGAAAATACAAAATAAAAAAGAACAGACCATAGGATAATTGCAATGTTAGACCTAGCCAGGACGGCACTCTGCCAGTGAAATGCCAAAATATTTAAACTCGACCCCATCCCTAGATGTGACTTGTCAGTAGAGGGTGCATATTGACCAACCAATCCCCTGCATAGATAGATTTGACAATAATTCAACAACATAGATATAGATAGTCTTTAACAAATATTTGAACTGAACTATAGAATTGATTATGAACTGAATGTTGGATTGAGGTCCAGTTTTGGGCCAGCAATTGAACATGCTTTGTCACCTGCTTTCTGAAAAGTGCATAGAATATTAAATATACCACAAGACTGTAAACCACCCTCCTGATGCTGAGATCAGCGTATTAGATATATAAGTAGGAATAGATTGGATTTAACATTATACATGTTTAAGGCTGTTTTATACATTAGTCAGAAGTCCAGTTTATTTATTTATTTATTTATTTCTGATCTTTACCAAGGTAACCCGTTCACATAAAATGTGGTCTTCCACCGGGCCCTGAGAATAACAAGAATTAAAAATGTAAAATTATATTGAGAAATAAATATAATAAAAAATGTAGATAAATACATCTAAAAAAAATATTAAAGAAACATATACCTATTCAGTTATAAATAAAGCCAACGTGGTCAAAAGTAAAAGTACAATAAAAAAGGCATGTGTATGAACAAGCTAAATATAAAAAATTGGGTCATTACTTGATACACTTAGTAAAGGTCACAGTACATATACACCATAAAAAATAGAATGATTTTTCTTCCGTTACCCAGATTGTCACATATCAGACCACAGTAGTGGTTAGACTTTTGCTTCTGCATCCTATGAGTTACTTTATTACCTAAACACCTGTAGTCATGCCATAAGTTCGGACAGTTGTATTTGACGGCAACTTTAGGGATCTGATCATCACGCTCTTTCATCAGTTTAACAATATCATCTGTGATCCACGGACAAGCATTGTGCCTAATTTTCTTTTTACAGAGTGGAAGATGTAAAATCACAATATCCATAAATAGATTAGACCAGGTTTGCCATGCTAACCCAATGACATCCATGTCATCCCAATGTACATTAATTAAATCATTATTAAAATCTAGCACATTCAGTTTATTAAATGGTCTAGACTCCATATATTTATGACCTTGTTGAGAGAATGGTTTACAATTAAAACAACGAACTGAATAAGTAAAACAAAATTTACTAATAATGGTACAAATAACAACATTATCAGTAAAGACACCAGGATTATTTACAAATATCAAATCAATGACAATGTGACTTTGACTGGTGACTCTGGTTGAGGATTTGATCATCCGGGAAAACCCATAAATATTTAGGATAAAATTTCAGGTTATAAGTATTAGTATTTGACACGCTATAAGTAAAATTACAGTTAAAACCACCTAATAAAACACATTCTTTGTTCTCATCAGTTGAGGCTGTTGTTAAAACCATGTCAAATTTGTCAAAGAAATCATTATTCGCACTCGGTGGTCTATAAAAGCACCAACCAGAATGGGAGATTTATTATACTTTAGTTCAATTCATACATTTTCTAATGCCTCAGATTCAAGATTTTGTCGTCTGGTAAAATGAATATCATTAGCTGTTAAATAGCTTCAACACCACCATGTCTGGTTCTGTCTTTTCTTACAAGGAAAAACCATCTATACAGATTTCAACATTTGAGATACTGGAATCGCACAACGTCTCAATCAGACAAATAACATCAAAAGGTCTATGGTTAAGTAAATAAGAAGTTCACCAATCTTACTGACTAGGCTATGAATATTAAGATGAGCGAATTTATACCCTTTGTTTTTATACGTGGGATACTACCGTTATCCAATTCACTGTAATTACAATGTAAATTTTGAGTTGGATTGTTCACATATATCAATGGTGTCTCTTCTGGCGATGTAGTTCTTGGAATCGAGCCCATTCTGTCTCTTGAGAAGACAGGGGTCCGAGTCGGGGAACGAATCGACCGTACTGGTACTTGAGACATCGTCGGCTGATGTTTCATGCGTGATTTCCAGCCTCGGTGATGAAAATCCCAAGATTAATTTGGGTGCTGTCTGAAATTATTTCTGTCCTGACAGGACTGCCTGATGAGCTTGTTAGCAGCAGATATCCTTCAGAAATCCTTTTACGAGTTGAACCTGTGAATGATTGAAGAAATGGTGATTGTCTTAATGTTGAATTTCTTCTGCACCATATCACAGAGAGATACCAATTTAGCCAAGATTGTTTCAGGGTCGTCTCTGGTATTATGGAGTGCCATAGTCGAGCGGTTTAGTGCATCGGATTTGTGTTCTGATGGCTGAGTTGTCAGAATGTGGGTTCGAACCTGACTGGGACCGGGGTACTTGTGTCCTTGAGCAAGACACTTTACCATAATTGCTTCTCCACCCAGGGGGTAAATGGGTACCTGTGAGGGCAGAGTTTGTTGTTGTGTTTGATTAGCCCATATGCGCTGTAATGGCAGCAATTGAGCTGTATCCCAGGGAGCTGAGATGGTTTCAGGAATGATTTATGCGCCTGAGGAGCAGGGGTAATAATGTAATGCGCCATGAGCACCAGTTTGGTGGATACGTGCGCCATATAAGTCCACATTATTATTATTATTATTATTATTTGTTCCAACATGTAGAATGAGCTCAGTATGAGTGGGATTAACTTCACCGTTCATGATTAATGTTGACTGAGCCTCAATTGTAGCTCCAGGGCAATAATAATAATAATAATAATAATAAAGATTTGTAGCGCGCACATATCCACCCTGCTGGGCGATCAAGGCGCGGAAACAAAGATAAAACATGATTACAAACAATATACAATGATAGCACAGGGAAAAATTATGTACTGAGATACATGTACCTACAATGCAATTACAGATATACATCATCTTTGAAGAATTGTGACATAAGATGAGTTTTAAGCATCGACTTCTGGTTATACTATGACAAGATTTGAGTTTAGTTGGAAGATGATTCCAGAGTCTCGGAGCCGCGACAGAAAAAGACCTATCACCCCAGTTCCGTTTTGAAGTTGGTTCCTTTAGGAGTGACATGTTGCTGAGCGCAAAATTGCGTGATGGAGTGTAGACTTTAAGAAGTTCAGAAATATAAATTGAGCAATGTTATTAAAAGATTTGTGAACAATTAGCATGTTTAAAACAATTTCAGAAACAGGAAGCCAGTGCAGTTATTTCAAGATTGGCGTGATATGGCATGACTTTTCTGACAAAGTCACAACACGAGCTGCTGTGTTTGTATGTGCTGAAGACGCGATATTTGATTCTGTGGGAGACCGTAGAGGAGAGCATTCCTGTTATCAATCCGTGATGTGACAAACGCATGTATAATTTGTTCAGCAGCACTTTATTCAAGTATTTCCTTATTCGGCTAATATTTCTGATATGAAATGATGATATGCGAACAATGTTGGAGATATGAGGTTTTAAAGTCATTGTCGAGTCAAATATAACACCCAAATTACGTGCTTGTGATGAGGGGGTTATCTGCAGAGTCACCAGTTGTAATAAATGGAAGAGAAACTTAGACAATTGCTGACGTGATCCAAATAGAACAAATTCTGTTTTTTCGTCGTTCAATTTCAGGAAGTTTTGTCTCATCCAACTCGAATCTCTTTTTTAATACATTTCTCCAGTGTTGTAATGCAGGAATCGGCAGGTTCTTGAGAAGATTTAAAAGTAATGTAAAGCTGCGTGTCATCAGCGTAGACATGGTAATTTAAATTATACTTCAAAATGATATCACGAACTGGAAACGTATAAACAGTAAACCACTGTGGGCCGAGCATGGAGCCTTGGGGTACAGAATAGTCAAGAATAAAAGGCTCGGAGATAGCGTTACCAATACAAACATGCTGGGGCCTATTTGAAAGGTAGGGCCTATTTGAAAGGTAGGACCTACACCAATCCAGGGCCGTGTCATGTATTCCAAGATGATATTGAAGGCGGGAGAGAAGGATTTGGTGATCGACCGCGTCAAAAGCGGCGCTTAAGTCTAACAAAACTAATGCAGTGATTTTTCCATCATCCATGGCAGATAAAATGTCATTGTTGACGCGGAGAAAAGGAAGTTTCCGTTCCATGAAATGGTTTATAGGCTGACTGAAATGTGTCCGACAGTTTATTAGCACCAACATGGTCAGAGATCCGTGATGAAACAACTCGCTCGATTGTTTTTCCAAGGTACTTTAAATTCGCTACCGGTCAGTAATTTTTGAAAACTTCCTTGTCCAAAGTAGGTGTGAAGGGGCGCTATAACTTCTGTTGCGTTGAACACTACCAACTGCCAATGGTTTTAACAGATGCCTAGACGTCCTCTAGACCCTATTTCATTTCATTTATTTCATTTTCATTTATTGATTTCACAGGTAGAAAAAACAAATAAACACAAATTTACATTAGATTAACAGAAACAGAAACAAAGGTAGCACCCCTGTAGGATTACAAAAAAGTAAACTAAATTACTGTCGAGTTGATCTCCTAGACAACAATTTGAAGCAAAAAGAAAATGTAAGGGCCCTTTAGGTTGATGTTTATTTTAGTTCTGATAACGCTTTTTCCCCTACCCCAAATCGACATAAAATATACCCTAGCAGTTATAGGAATAAACATCTCTCATCCTCTGGCTGATGGCTCCAGCCTGTCTGGAATCATGTTCTGGCACACCATAGTGTGTAACTGATAGCTGTTGATAAGCCGCTTAGGAGCCGAACTCAATGGCCCTTGTGTTGACAGATGGATTAGGATTTGTACACGGTCCTAAGGGGACCATGCTTTTTTTGCAGTAGATTTTAATAATGGGTTCAAAGCAGGCTAATGGGAATTAACCATGTTATTTGGGTATACTTCAACAGTGAACTTACGGAATTTGAGAAATTTGGGGTAAAAATCAACGGAGTAATTAAATTTGTTTACAAACCTACTTTAAAAATAGCAGCATGGCACGCCGCAGTTTAACATGAGAGCAACCTTCTGGCTATCAGGGAAACAAACGGAAGAAAGAATCTGTTTACAATAATTGTGATATACTTAGCAAACACATCAATATTTTGTTTTATTAGCGAAGTTGGTAGTGGATCAAGTTCACATGATTTTGATGGCGATTTCACGATGAGTTTTGATCTCCGTAACATTAGTAGGCTCAAACATAGACAGTTCTATGTTGTGGATCCTTGCGTGACGGTGTTTGTGATAGAATGGCAGGTACTGGGGAAAGAACGACGAGGATATTCTACCTTTTGTGACAAAAAGTTTGAAAATGCATTTGAGGTCCTGATCGGAGTGTGTAGATGGAAGCACCGGAGTTTTGGGTTTATGAAGAAGCTTTTCAACAATGTTAAAGAGTTTTTCTGATCGCCAGAGCTTCCTTCCAAGAGATGAGTAGTGAGTTATTTTTGCCTGGTTAATCATGTTCTTCACAATATCACGTTGGTTACAGTATTCTTGCCGATGTACTCCAAGTTTCCCATTGTCACGCCATTTTCGTTCAAGTTGACGACGGATTTTCCTTGCAGCACGAATATCATCATTGAACCAGGGGGATTCAGATGTAGTTTAACAGTACGAGTTTTTTTTCGGAGCATGATCGTCCAAGATGTTACGGACAGTAGATTCAAATATACTGACACAAGAATCCAGCTCACCATCTTCAAGGTTTACATTTTCCAGTTGAGATTCAATATCATGACATAAATCTTTAATATTTACATTTTTCCAGTGGCGAGTAGTTACAGAAATGGTAGGTATGGGAGGTTTTTTAAGGTTCATATCTGCCATTATTGCATAATGATCAGATAAGCCGGGATGGATAGTTATATTCGAGATGAGAGGTGAAGTATTTTCACGCGTTATCATGAGGTCAAGACAGTGACCATATCGATGAGTGGGTGCTGTGATATGCTGGATAAGTCCATGAGCAGAGAGCAGATCTTTAAACTGATTTGCATAATTGTTTGAAGTGATGTCCATATGAATGTTAAAATCGCCGGTTAAAATAATGTCAGATGGGTGCAAGAGATAATCCACAATTAATTTCTCAAATTCCTGCAGAAAAATGGAGAAATTTACATGTTTACCATTAACATCCCTTTCTGTTTCATTTTTTTCATTTCATTTCATTTATCATTTCTGGTAATGAAACCAAGGGATGCCTCAGAAAAGCGCACTTAAGCACTGTAAGCTCGAAAGCCTGAGGAAACCTGTAAACAAGGGCGCTTGCAATGTGAACCAGAAACACCGGGGTAAACCCCTTACACTTCCACGATAAGTGTTCTGGGTTCTTTTACGTGCATTACTTAATCCAGTACACGGGACCTACGGCTTAACGTCCCATCCCATCCTGTTCGATATATATTAACAAGGCGAACAGATCTAGAGTTGCATGTTACCTCAGCATGCAGAGATTCAAATGTTAGGTAGTCAATGTTAACATTTTTCATACTGACAGATAAACTGGACCTAAAGAGAAGTGCAAACCTCCACCTTTGGTCTGGGATATGATGGAGAGAGTAGCCAGCAGGAGTGGACGTGCGGGGTAGCAAGTCATCATCAGGTTTAAACCATGTCTCGAATATAGCAACAAGATCCAAATTGTATTGAAGTACAAAGTCAACAAATTCATCCGATTTGTTACATATGGATTGAGTATTCAAGACACAGAGCTGAAGTTTAGACTCATCATGAACATTTGGAGTTGAAGTTATGCCAATGTCGCTCGTTGATGTGGTTAAGTTCACTGTTGGGGGTTGGTGAGGCCGGAGTGTAAGTAACAGATACAGATTTCATGCGACTAAGTTTCTGTCCCTGAATCCTCTTTACCATCAAGTCACCAAGAAGGGTGACGTCTGTGCTGCTACGTCAGGCCACTACTCTGTCTTGAAACTAGCTGGTCTGAAAACGACTGTTTGGTCATTGTTGTAACTGGAGATGAACTAGATTGCTGACTATTAGCAATGGAGTCCTCGTCAAAGAAGATAATGGGATCATCATCTATTAAGTGCATCAAAGCGGTTCGACGTAGTGATGGTTGTGAATGACTTGAGTGAAGATGCACCATCAGTAGACAATGGTTGGGTGACAAGATATTGATGGTGAGTCTTGTAGAATTGTGTTGCTGAAGATTTCATCAATGGTTTCTTTATCCATGTTACAAAGTTCTGTGTCACCCTATAGATCCCACTGCCAGGTTAGTGATTTTGGCGGCCATTTCTTTTTGATTTGGGATTTCGGATAATTTTGTCAGTCCCTAAATCTAGGGCATTGTCTTTGAGCTCTGCCTAAGATTTTTACTCAAGATTTAAGTTCAATAATAATATCCCAAATATTTTGTAGGGTGATCGAAGGAGAGGATCCAATCCACTTTGTCCATGTTGACCATAATATCTGGTCCTTTGCAACCAGTGGGTAAAAGTACAACTGTCAATTATAGGCTTACATGTAGCAAAACAACGGGAGCTGAGTGTGCTCTTAGGAAAAGTAGGCTGATGATCCGTCAAATATAGGTATTCCCTTTCAAGTCATCATGAGGGCCTCAGAAGATCTTCTAGCTTTAGGCACAAGGGACGGGTCTCACCCATTATAGTCAATGTTGCATTGTTCTATGCCGCTCAACACTAGCTTTAAGACGCTTCTCTAGACTGCTTCCTTAAACAACGAATCTCGATCTGCTCGATAACAGCTCGTCCGAAGAAACTTTGCTTATTGCTACACTAATAAAGTTTGTTGATGATTGACAAACAGTGACTGTTTCGAGAGATTCCCTTATAAATGGATTGATATTCTTGAGAAAACTGGGAGCTCCTAACATGCGTGCCTCTCCGTCCGACGCCATTATTCTGTCGTGAAGCTGATCAGTGGTGAAGTGTGTAACTGCTTTGGATAAGAGAATTTGACATGGGAAGCTTTAATTGTTTTGGAGTTTCTGTAATCTATGAATATCAGATTGTTTCAGTCTATTGAGAACTGAATTACAATAATCTAATCTTGAAAGTAACGAGGGCTCTAATAGAAGCATGACAGGTGTCAGCATCTATGTACTTTCGGATTCAGCTGATGTTGCGGATATAATGATTGGCTGATCTGCAAACAGTAGTCATATGATTGCTCATTGGGCCGGATAAATAAAAAGTAGCATTTGCTTTTACTAGTCATTTTCTTAAATCTTCATTAATAAAAGTGAGCAATTACTTGCAAGTAATTGCTTCCAGTAGTTAGCAAAAGCAAGTGCTATGATTTGCCAGCAATTAGAGAGATTAGCACTCTTGCTTGAAGCATATAAATAAACCAGACCTTTCACTAATGACTTGTAGCACTTGCTAATATTTTTACAAGATACTAAATGAGGAGCTTACGCATTTGCTAACACTTGCATGTTGCATTACTCATGCCATCATGGCCGAGTTTATGCATGTAAGGGAACATGAAAAGGTGTACAATGAAAGAATAAATCGTGATGAAGTCAATCATACCAGATACCAGAAATTATTTCGGTTCAATTTTGAAAATTTTGAGTGGCTAGCAGCAGTCGAAGTACTTGGTTTGAAACCAGCAGAAATGGCGCATGGCATCTTCGTAATAGTCGGGTTTTCATCCCCTTTGAAGATGTTGTACAGATCTTGTTCCCATGGAACCAAAACAATCTTCCTATTTCCTGTTTGCATTCCATCTGTTTTCTTCTTCACTTGACTTTTCATGTTTGCTATCTTTTCAAAATTGCTTCCTCATCCATAGCTTTACCTGTGTTGTTGGTAGCAATGGACATTTGTACTTTTTATGCATTTGCCTTCATGTCTTTTACCCCGGCAACTGACTTTTCTCGATTAGAACAGGGTACTCTTTGATTATACTAACGAACAGTTCGTTCAAAGATTGCTCACTATTTGTACCACTCCCCAATTCTTCGGCAGCATCCATGTTGCTAACACATGCCTCATATACAACCACTAGGCTAATCGGAACTGACCTCCCATCATTGTTATACCCATAAACAATTGCTAACCCACCCAAGCAACAGGTGCTAGTCAAAGAAGAAGGTTATTTATACATTTTTAAGCAATTGCTTAACCTTGAGCTTTTACTTGTTAAGCAATTGCTATTGCTTGAGCTTTTACTAGATAAGCAATTGCTAACTTTTATTTATCCGGCCCATTGTCATTGCAGAGTCAAAAGGCCGTATTCATAAAAATAAGTAATTACTTACTAGTAAATGCTATAAGTAAAAGCAACAGCTAGGTAAGTAAAAGGTCTAGTCTAAGCAATTGCTAAAAATCTTATTCATAACCATTTGCTAAATGATTACAGTTGTTACTTGCCAAGGCTAGTAAGTTCTCAAGTAGTTGCTATTGTACTACAGTACCATCCACGAGTCTCGGTATTTGGTGGTATGAAGGTGTTTGCAAAGCCCTTATTCCACATTTCTTTGTCAAACCTAAATAAAGTTCTGTAAGTGGTAGGGTTGACTTCATCACGATTAAGCCTGATGTTATACACCTTAGGTTGTGGTCTTGGACGTAAAAACATGGTAGAAAATGTGATATGTCTGTATTGACTAAACAGCAAGCCAAAAATTAGGTGCTTGTACAATCACTGTAAATGCTAGTCGAAGGTCATTTTTATGAATACAAATTGAAGTAGGTGCTAATTTCTCTAGCATTTACTTATAAGTAAAAAGCAATTACTAATGCTTAAAATTTGTAGCTTTTACTTGAAAGTCATTGCTTATTTCTATGAATACACATTTAAGTAAAAGGTTAGTAAAAGGGGGTTGTTACTTTAGTAAAAGCAATTACTTATTTTTATGAATACGGCCTAATGACAAAGCCAAGATTTCGAAGTGATGTTGAAGGTTTGATTGTCTAGACGACAGTAAAAGGGTGAATTTCGAACGGTACAAACTATGTTGGGACAAATTAAACGTTTCTCTTTGGTGAATGGTGTACTTCATAGGAAAGTCAAAGATCCAAAGTCTGGAAGCTTGACTCAAATTGTATTGCCTTCATCTTTAAAGCCTAACCATCCTCACAAGTCTACATGACTAGTTTGGTCATCGAGGTATAGAAAGAACTCTCTCTTTAGTTCATTCCCACTGCTATTGGCCTAGCATGTATGCTGACATTAAAAAGTAGATTGGGAATTGTGAGCAGTATGCAGTTGATAAACTTCCTAGACCTGCAGTCAGAAACCCTCTTGGTCATTTGGTTGCAAGTATAATCCTTTGAATGTCATAGCCATTGACAGTATGCTTTTAGAGTCTACTGATGTGTTTTCTAAGTTCACTATTGCCATACCAACAAAGGATCAGACTGCTAAAACATCTCTTTTGGTTAAAGGGTGGTTTTTAAAGTATACTGTACCTGTAATAATTCATTCAGATCAGGAAGACAATTTGAGTCTAATTTAATTTCTCATCTCTGTAGCATACGACATCAATAAATCTTGCGCAACAGCATACCACCCTCAAGGGAATGCTTAATGTGAAAGATTTATTAGGACAATTTTGTGGACACATTCAGCAAAGCATTATTGGTCTAGGTTTCTTATGATGTTTCTTGAGATGACTTACGCATATATTTCTACACCGCATTCATCAAAATGTTTCTCTTACACCAACGAAGATTGCAAAAAGCCTTTGATTTAATTTTGCCGAGTGCTTTTCGAGTGTCTTTGAAAAACTACACAGGGGACTTGGGCGGGATTTAAACCCACGACCTCCTGCTTTCTAGTGTAGACGTCTTAACCTCTAGACCACCGAGCTTGCCCGATGACAATTGGCACGCTAGAATCCCATATAGCAGCGGTTTCCGCGATATATGTACATTAGGTTGGTGAAATTCTTGCGTCGGGAGATAAACAAATGATTTAATTTTGCCCTACACCGACGTGTGTATATACACTGTATGAATTTCACCAACCTATATATCGCGGAACCCGGTGCTTTGTATATGGGATTCTAGCCGGCCAATTGTGATCGGGCAAGCTCGGTGGTCTAGAGGTTAAGACGTCTGCACTAGTAAGCAGGAGGTCGTGGGTTCGAATCCCTCCCAAGTTGCCTGTGTAGTTTTTCACAGACACTCGGAAAGCACTGAGAATACAGTGTTATACACACATCGGTGTAGGGAAAAATTAAATCAATTGTTTATCTCCCGACGCAATAATTTCACCAACCTATATATATCGCGGAACCCGCTGCTATGGGATTCTAGCTGGCCAATTGTCATCGGGCAAGCTCGGTGGTCTAGAGGTTAAGACGTCTGCACTAGTAAGCAGGAGGTCGTGGGTTCGAATCCCTCCCAAGTTGCCTGTGTAGTTTTTCACAGACACTCGGAAAGCACTGAGAATACAGTGTTATACACACATCGGTGTAGGGAAAAATTTAATCAATTGTTTATCTCCCGACGCAATAATTTCACCAACCTATATATATCGCGGAAACCGCTGCTATGGGATTCTAGCTGGACAATTGTCATCGGGCAAGCTCGGTGGTCGAGAGGTTAAGACATCTGCACTAATAAGCAGGAGGTCGTAGGTTCGAATCCTGCCCGAGTCGCCTGTGTAGTTTTTTCACAGACACTCAGAAAGCACCGAGTATACAGTGCTATACACACGTCAGTGTCGGGCAAAATTAAATCAGTTGTTTATCTCCCGACGCAAGAATTTCACCAACCTATATATCGCGGAACCCGCTGCTACATGGGATTCTAGCCTGCCAATTGTCATTGGGCAAGCTCGGTGGTCGAGAGGTTAAGACGTCTGCAACAGCTTTACTAATTCAAAAAAGTTGCCTTCATTCTGAACCTTACCCCCACATGAGTGCTCATAGTTAGTTTGTCTTGTGGATGGGAAAGATTCACGATGATCTCGGAAGGCAAGGTTTTGCTTTGTGAGATTTTTCTTGACCTGTCTTTCACGGACACTTGTGTCCTTGAGCAAGACACTTAACCATAATTGCTTCTCTCCACCCAGGGGTTAAATGGGTACCTGTGAGGGCAGAGTTGGTTGATTAGCCCTATATGCGCTGTAATGGCAGCAATTGAGCTGTATACTCCCCAGGGAGCTGAGATGGTTTCAGGAATGATTTGTGAGCCTTATGAGCAGGGGTAATGATATAATGCGCCTTGAGCACCACTTAGTTGGTGGATACGTGCGCTATATAAGTCCACACATTATTATTATTATTATTATTATGAAATTGTTCTTCTTTGACTGTTTTTCTTAACTTCAAGCGTTCTTTTCCTTGCATCATCAGATGAGCAGCTTCACAATGTGCTGGTGTGCGTTCATGAGTTTTGAATTTGTCCGTTGCCTTTTTCCAATTTTGAAACAAATTTTCATCAAATGTGGACTCTTAATCTTTTTTACCTCTGTTGGCAAAACCCCAGCATGGGAAACAATAAGCACTATTAGTATATAGTGGATGAATATGTAAGCCTTTCACGATATGATTTCATTTTTTTTCAGTTGAGGAAAATACCAGTCCCTTTTCATTGCGAACAAACTTGAAAGTGTCATTTAATCCCGGTTTACAAGGTCCATGAGACAATGTAGCTTCAATAAGCTCAGGAGTAATTGGGCGCTTTGTTAAGGGAATTCTTTGGTTTTATCCAGAAGGATCTGCATCAGGTCTTCATCTTCATCAGAGATATGCTCCTCCCAGGACACGCGGCTCAATTTCGTCGCTATCATGGCTTGTGGAAGGCTGGAATGACGTTGCACTATCGCCTATGTCCTCCCGGGTGTCTTGTACTTTCTGCTGTTTAAAAAGTGAAGATTTTTGTCTTGCCATACTTTCTTTTTAACTTTTTGGCCTGGGTGTTTGGATTCTGTATGATTTTTCAGTTTGTCGCGTTGACATTTATGCTTACAATAAGCACATTCGGCTTGTTCTTTTGTGACGACATGGTCAATGGTCGATATAATAGGAATAATGTGACTTTACCTTAAAGTTTATTCTTCTCATCATGTAGGGCTGAAGCTGTTTACACTACGGTACCGTTGGTACGTCTACTGCTCGTCACCAGCTCGTGATTTGTAGTCTTGTCCTTAACAGCGCAGTCGGATTTGATTATGCTCACTCATCACTCCATACATTTATGTTAGCGATTGAGCCCCATGCAGTCTGGGACTGAGACTACAGCATTTGCAGAGTAGGCCTACATGTCAGACCTAATGTCAGACCTAATGTCAGACCTAACCAGGAAGGCGCTCGGCCAGTGAAATGCCAAAATTATCAAACTCGTACCCCATCCCTAGCTGTGACTTATCAGTAGATGGTTCATATTCACCAACCAATCCCCTGCATAGGTAGATTTGACACTGATTCAACAATGTGCTCTTAAAGAGGAAATAGAGAATCGGATTAGCGAACTGATTGTCAGATTCTTGGGCCAGCAATTGAAAATGCTTTGTCACTTGCTTTCTGAAAAGTACATCCTGGGCATGAGATCAACTGCATTAGATATAAGTAGGGAATAGATTGGATTTAACATTATACATGTTTATGGCTGTTTTATACGTTAGTTGGAAGCCAGTGAAGCTTTATGATGAATGGTGAAGTGTGTAACTGCTTTAGATAAGAGAATTTGACATGGGAAGCTTTAATTGTTTTGGAGTTTCTGTAATCTATGAATATCAGATTGTTTCAGTCTATTGAGAACTGAATTACAATAATCTAATCTTGAAAGTAACAAGGGCTCTAATAGAAGCATGACAGTTGTCAGCATTGATGTACTTTCGGATTCAGCTGATGTTGCGGATATAATGATTGGCTGATCTGCAAACAGTAGTGATATGATTGCTCATTGTCATTGTAGAGTCAAAGACAAAGCCAAGATTTCGAAGTGATGAAGGTTTGATTGTCTTGATGACAGTGAAAGGGTGAATCTCGAACGGTACAAACTATGTTGGGACAAATTAAACGTTTCTCTTTGGTGAATGGTGTACTTCATAGGAAAGTCAAAGATGCAAAGTAGGGAAGCTTGACTCAAATTGTATTGCCTTCATCTTTAAAGCCTAACCATCCTCACAAGTCTACATGAATAGTTTGGTCATCGGGGTATAGAAAAAACTCTCTCTTTAGTTCATTCCCACTGCTATTGGCCTTGTATGTATGCTGACATTAAAAAGTAGATTGGGAATTGTGAGCAGTGTGCAGTTGCTAAACTTCCTAGACCTGCAGTCAGAAACCCTCTTGGTCAATTGGTTGCAAGTAATCCTTTGAATGTCATAGCCATTGACAGTACGCTTTTAGAGTCTACTTCTGACAGAACAGAGAATGTTCTTGTGATTACTTATGAAGTTCACTATTACCATACCAACAAAGGATCACACTGCTAAAACAATAACATCTGTTTTGGTTAAAGAGTGGTTTTTAAAGTATACTGTACCTGTAAAAATTCATTCAGATCAGGAAGACTATTTGAGTCTAATTTATAAAAAATCAACAGCAGCTAAATAAGAATAAGGAGAATAGCAGATTTATGATCGTAAAGCAAATCCTAACATCGGAGATCATTTTTATATGCGTAACCATGCCAGGGGTTGGAATAAGATCCAAGATAGTTATCTTCCAGATAACTATCTGATTGTTGGTAAACCAGATCCCAATAATTTTGTTTACATGGTTAAATTGGCAGAGGGAGGTGATACAGAAAGACTGTTAATTCTCTTGAGCTAAAGCTGGTCTCTACATGTCTCGTAAATGCTAAGCTCGTTATTGAGTCCGTTTGTCAACGAAGTACAAATCATTCTTCACTGATTCCAATTCCAGTTCGGAATATGACTTTGATATTGATATTGAGAAATAAAAGTTACCATCCTTTAGGCGATTCCAACGAAAGGAAAACAAAAAACCCTTTCCGAGAACTTTAGGTGTGAAATGCACACAAAAGAAAAAGATTCAAAATCAGAGTTAGGTAGTGGTCCTTGGACCAGACAAAAGATGGATTACACATGAATAGATAGAGGTACTAGGAGTTTTTGGCTGGAAGAAAAGATAGATTAGCAAAAAGCAGAGACAGACGGGAGTAAACAAAGTAGACAGATAGACTATACATCAAAATAAAAGTAAAACAATGTAAAAAATAAATGTAAAAAATTCTGTGGAGAAGAAAATGAATCATCGTTAGTCATTCCCTTCCTATATGTTGAGACCATGGGTGTAGTGTTGATACGCGGGATCCACATCTTTTTACTGATGAGACGGACCAATTCCCTACGGTTACCAAGCACTCAGTACCCTTCAAAATCATGTCAGAAAAGAAATCATTAGGTAGATTGAAGTGCTGGCCCACCTTTATATTCGCTTGGTAACTGCAGGAAGTCGGTCCATCTCAGCAGAGAAATGATGTGGTTCAGGTGTATCCACACCATTCACCCGGCCCCCATGGTCTCAACATACAGGAAGGAAATGACTAATTTTCTATTTTTCTTTCTCAACAATCTGTATCCATGTCTTTACATTTGTTTGCTTGTTAGTCTATTTGTCTGTTTTTTATACTCTCTCTGTCTGACCCTTTCATTTTCACTCATCTTTTGGTTTGTCTTCTTCAGCCAAGAACTCCTTTAATCCTCTTTGTCCGATCTTAGGACCACAACCTGACTTGCTTTTTGTACCATTTTTTTTGTGTTCATTTTACATGTGACTAACTTCTGTTCACTCTTGCGTTTATGCATGTTGTTGTTCGGTCTGTCCCATTTTGCCTTTGAGAAAGAACCTGCTATTTTCGAAACGTAAGGCCAATATCCATTATTTTGCAATTTCTTTACTGGGTGATTGTAACCAGCCAGACTTCAGTGGTGTATGCAGCCAGGCACTTGTAGATATAAATTATGTAATTCTTTGTAAATTGTACCTGTACTTGAGATTTTTGGTATAACATGTCCACAGCGCCCTCTTTTAGTTTGAAGTTAACCATGCGCTACATGTCATGGTATGTAGTCAAATTTGCACAAAGTATTCAATTTAAAAGCCTTTTTTAAATCCCAATGTAAGTTATGTAAGCTGCGATAGATTTTGCGCATTCCAGTAGTTTACATGTTGAGATTGCAGCATGTGGTGGTCATTCAACTTCCACTGTTGCAGCCAACACATCAAATTTTGCGGACATTTTGTATCACCAGAAAAGTTGTTCTTGTCCTCGTCTTCAGAGTTTGGGCATCTCATCATGAGGCATGAGCTGTAAGGAACTACTGGTAAGTCCTCGCAACTGAATTTTAATGTGTATTTATTGTTTATTCACGAAAGACCAAGGTCGACACTCTAATTGTATAAAATCCTGACTAGAGATTGACCAATTTTGCATTTTCACAGCATGTATTTAGAGCCAGATACTTTTAGAGACACATAAAATAATGATATAACAGAATGTATCCTAACCATTTATCTATTGAGTGGAGTGTCGTGGCCGAGCGGTTTAGCTTACCGGACTCAAGTTCTGGTGTTAGCAGCAGAATGTGGGTTCGAATCCCGGCCGTGACACTTGTGTCCTTGAGCAAGACACTTAACCATAATTGCTTCTCTCCACCCAGGGGTTAAATGGGTACCTGTGAGGGCAGAGTTGGTTGATTAGTCCCTATGCGCTGTAATGGCAGCAGCATTGAGCTGTATACCCCCG
>CM055830.1:29766218-29823499 GCA_029582265.1 Zoroaster sp. YZ-2022 | reverse complement strand
GGGATGGAGAGTGGGGATATACCTTTGACAACAGTTTGTCAGTCTCGTCTCACCTACAATTCAAATACTGAAAGGAAGCAGTCTCGGCTCAATTATCCAGGTAATCCTTATCTTCTAGATATATTCTCCGCTCTCATTTTAAACTAATGACGGTTAAGACATTATGATTGGTTGAGACAGCAATGATCACGTGGGCATATTCCGAACTGATGAGGTTATTTCATGCATAGGCTACAACGTCACGACTTGAGTATATAAGCATTGATAGACATGGTATGGTTCTTCCATAATACAAACATGTCAAGTCTTCAATATAAAAATGTGAATCTCAGCCAGACTTCCAGGAATTACACTGCTGAGCGCCTTAGATATAAATTACATCACCTCTTTAATATGCTGACTTTTATGTTGAAGACAATCTCTTGTTATCCCTCACCCACTTGCATTTATAGGAATTATTATTAAAGAGCATGTAGTGAAACGCTTTAGGAGCGTAAGGGGTACATTCCATAAAACAATCCAATAAATTTACAGGATAACTTGTTGATATTCTTCGATCATTTCACCGCCAGTTTTATTATCTTCCTCCAATCTCCCAAGATCAACTCCTTAAACCCAAAGTCCCTCGCCCTCCACCTTGTCACTTTTTCAAACTCTCTTCCCCGTCTTTTTCCCCAAAACCTCCCACCCTCACCTTTGACCTCCCTCTCCATTCTTCCCATCCACGGGCTCCCCATGACAGCGCCCTCGGCTAGGAATGCCAAATACACTAAGCTCACATACCACCAAATTCCCCTACTTTTTAATGATTCTCCTGGAGATCGATTTCTTCGAACCTTTCAAACTGGTACCATTCAGTTTTTGTTTAACAAAAACAAAGATTTTCATACCAAAGTGTAAGAACATTAATAAACAAGAATTAACTGCCACCGTGCCTTTGAGTCCACTCTTTACTAAAAACAACTTTTAGAAATTCCACCAAAGCCAACCCTTGTACGGTTGTCAATACAAATAAAATAAGAACTATTTCAAACACGAAATTCAAAGAATTTCAAAAAGCTATCGGAGTGATCTCTCATACTGCACCATCCCTAATTGGTTGAGGGTGCACGCCGTCCAAGTTATGGCGTGTATGCGTACTTTGGTCCCCGGATGGTTGCTGGGCTGTCCCACCATCCACTTTCATGAAAGTTGCACCCCAACATCTTGTTAAAAATCTCCAACCCTCTCATTAAAGCATTTCTGAGTGAGACCTGATCATTCCTTAAGTCCGGGCCAGTGCGAGGTAGCACCGGTAGGAACACTTACTGCCTCTTGGATGTAATAAATTCCCATTTGGGGAAGACTTCCAATAAATTTACATAGTGAGGCATGTACTTTACTAGGACTTGATTACCTTCGAATCTACAGGTCATTCGTCCCCAAATCAACTACAAGTACAGTCGGCTGAATCTTTTCCCAACTCTGTGAGATAACGACCTGGGTTTTCCTGAATCCTTTTGTAATTGTGAGCCTGCCCCTCCCCAAGACATCGTTACTGGAACCATGCCTCGCTGCAACTGTACTTCATACACAAACCGTCCGCCTATTTCTTAATCTTTTACAAACTAATGCTCCAAATAATACTGCAAAACCACCCTTACAGCCTTATGATGCCCTTTTTTTAAGGGCGTGGTGGATTTGCTCTGTGGAAAAGCTGGATAACCCCAAATCCTTCCAAAACAAAAACCCACCACCACGTAGCTTTCCTCGCAAACCTGCAAGAATATTGACAACAAAGATTTGTTAAGTACAATTTTGGTGGTAGCTTTACACATTTTTACAACCATTATAGCAGGACTGGTTCTCCTGGTTAGCCCATTCACTGCCCGAGGAAGCACTGGATACTCCAAGCCTCTTCCCACGAGTAGATCCACAACACACAAGGAACCCGGACTGCGCCGTTTGAAAGCTAACAAAAACTAGTGCATTACTGACTTGGGTAAAAGAAAAGACTGAATTTTATAGTCCAGAAAACCTGGTAATACCATCAGGTTGAATGCGGACCATGTAGAACAGGACATAAAACAAATCCTAGAACATTACATTACAATGCCAGTGACATTAACGTGCACACAGAGAGAGAACCAACAGCCTTATTGCAGACTACGAAAATTCTGCGTGAATTAAAAAAGGATCACTCAAAGTTGAAATTTCAGACCGAGTATCAGCAGGAAGCCAAGGTCAGAAGTTTTGCTCACAGGAGGCTGGATACCCCAAGCCACTTCCACAGAACACACAACTCCTGAAACCACATGACCACCTACTAAGTGAACACACTCTGGAAATATTACTTTAATGTTGAAATCGAGGCAGTCTGTGCGGGTTACCATGCATCCCCTTTTGTGGTTCTCTCGTCAGATCGTCTGGGGTTGAAGTCCATTCCATTCAACACCAATCCATAGAGGCCTCCCCTACTATTTCCTAGGGTCTACCACTCTTATCAAACTCCATTTGAGTTTGGAATGCTAGCCTTTACAATAATGAATTTCCAGGTCCCATTCTTGGAACTGGAGAGAGTCACTTTCATCACCTGGGCTCTGCTCACCAAGCGGGGTCTAATCGTAAGTATTTACGACCATTACAGATTTTTTCTCTGGTCCACCGTTAACCAAGGGCGGATTCGATAAACCATCATTTTGTTCGTTCTCTCCACAACACATTGGTGGGCTTACGAATCTCTGTCGTATACGCATTCTCTACTTATCGGCCCTTGAAAGTGCTACATTTCCTTGAGAGCACCCGCAGGGACCCTACCGGTAATGGCACACGCATTGGCCTTGGCATTGTAAGACCACTTCATTCTGATGAGAGCCCCTCCTGCTCCATCCATGTCTCCCCTCACCAGGACACTCTGCTCTTTCCAACAACTCTGATTGCACCTAACAAATCCTCGATCCCAATTTATATATCAGTACGTCCCCAGAATCTCTGGGTTCTAGAGGAAATCAAAAGGTTCTCTCCCAAAACATCAGTGTAAATGGCTAAGCACCTGGGAAGTACAATGGGGGTAGAATTATATACAGAATACTACATGCGGTAGAAAAATCCGGCCACTTGCTGCGCTCTGTCTCACCTCGAACGATTTGATCAATCCGGAACAACGTACGATTGAATCGCTTCTGCCTGAGCATTCCCTTCAGGGGTGATACGGCGTCGTTCGCGACTTCTTAATGCCACAGCGTACACACAATTCATGCACCTAATCTCCCCTCAAAATTTCTTGCCTTGATCGCTGTGCAATCTGTTTGGTATTCCTGAACCGTGCTTGAAAACCAATTATCCTGCAGTGCTTCTGGCTAAGGTTCTGTGCCGTTTTGGTCCTACACCACAAGGCACTGCCTGCACCGTACTTGGTGTAAACGTCGGTCATGACCAACACATCTTCGTATCCCCCACGCCCCATCGACCTCTTCTCACAAAGTCAACAGCTAGAACTTCGAAGTGGTCTGAACGCCATTAAAATGACGCATTGGAACCCTGGGGAACTGGTTCGAACACCTGCCCCCTGACACAAACGCTCACATATTCCGGATATGGGCTCTGACATCAGGAAAGCCATTTGCACAAATAAATAACAAACCCGCCTCCTGGAGAAGAGAACAGGAAAGTGGTTGCTCCTTGCATGTCCCCATCCCTCGCGACAAACCCTCAATAGCCTTCAAAGCGGATTGCCTTCAGTGCAAGAGTATCTGAAACACCTCCCCCAAGAACTGGATCTTCCACTCCTACGAATATTAAAGAACCCCGTCCTTTTGAACAAAGCGGGACCACTGCCATAACCAGCAGTCACTTAACTCTGGTGAGTGTTCGGCGCTCCAGGAATCACCTCCCCTGGTGACCATCGCTTGTCCCAACGTTCCCCAAATAGTGTACCTAACACTGGATCCTGATCGTTGCCAGAACTGCCATTTGGTCTGATGACCAGGATAGGAATACCCCGAGAGGACCTGCACCCTCGGGTGCTTGCTTTGCTAACTCGATGCACATACATTACATGCTCCAATCAGCAATGGAAATGGCGTAGAATGGGTTTTCTTAAATATTCTTTCGGCCACTGCCTCCACCGGAGCAGTGCCCAGGGTATATCGACTCAATCGCATCCTGCGCAATCCTGTTGCTGCTCCCCGATCTATATAATGGATGTCAAAATTGAACGCCGCCAGTTAGAGCTACCCACCTCATTTCAAGCTAGTCTCTCCCCAGCTTGGCTGTGTTTAGAAGCGAAAAGTGCGACAGTGGATTATTATCGAATTAAGACTGTAAATGTTCCCCAACCAAATAATCCCTGAACTTATCCACAACTGGGTTCCCACTTAAAACCCCAGAAGAGTTCTAACTTGGAAGGAAAGCTAAGAATTTGGGTAAGTACTTCAACTCTGCACCTCCTGAAGCCCCCTACTCGCATAAGCGATCGGATGCAAGTCTCCCCTCCTCATCTTTCTGCCCCAAAGCACAAGCACCAAGCCCCTTTTTAATGACGCACCGCATCTACTTCCAGTACGAAATGGCTGTCTAAAGTCAGGGGTATTTCAACACGGGAGCTTGCACTAACACCAGTTTTAGATTTTGTCGAACGCAGTCTGTGCCTCGGAATTCCAAGCAAACTTATCAATGGGTTTCTATGTTTCCCTTAGTGATTGCAGGTAAAATAGCATGAAGCCCAGGGCTGCTATCTTTGCGAAGCCGTTGACAAAACGCCGATAATAAACCCGCCAGTCCCATGAACGAACGTAATTCAGCTGCTTCCTTGCGGAAACACTGCGCCAGTCCTCTCATGCGTCGGATTTTGCCTTTATCAACTGAGATCTCCCCTTGGCACTGACAACATTACGGCCCAGATAAGGCAAACTTCACTGCGTGAAGAGACTGCGCAACTTTTGCGCCTTTAACCTTCAGTCCAAATCTGCAAGAAGTTTTGACAAAATTGCTTGTCCAACCTCTTCAAGTGTTCTTTCTAATGAAGAATTACCACGCAATATATCGTCTCAGGATATATCAATAACTCAGACAAATTCATGTCCCCAAGACACTGCTCCATTACCCTCTGGAACGTACTTGGTGCATTTGCCAGCCAACCCAAGCGGCACTTCCGGGAAGTAAACTCGTAAAGCCCAAAAGGGCACTCGAAATGCAAAGTCTTCTCTACAGAACTGGGATCCATGGCCACCTGGTGGTAACCTATGTGCTAAGTCAAGAAACCCGAAAAATATTTAGCGCCCTGTAAGCTTCCTAACGACTCTTCGATACGCGGCAAGCGAAAGGAGTCACGAACACCCTTTGCATTTAACACTTCCTGTAGTTCTACGCACAGGCGCAAGGGACCCATCCCGCGCTTTTTTTCACCAGTACAATTGCACTCGCATTACGGACTCTCAATACCTCGCGCCTAATGATTCCCTGATCCAACAACTTTTGCAAGAGCGCTTTAACTTCCTGGAACACAGTGTGGGGAATTCTGCGGTATGGTTCACTTGATTGGGCGGTTGTCGATTGTGTTGATCTTTGTGGTGTATTTTAAGGCTCAGCTAATAACCAACATCAAACCTATCTTTTCGAAAAAGACTGAATCAATATGCTTCTGGATAAGTTTACATAACTTGTTCCTTTTAATCCCTCATTCAGGAAAGAGCGACTCCAAACTCAAACCTCCTGAGGTAGTTCATAATTCTCACCATTTGAAAATGTGAACACCTCTTTAGGCACTCCTCCTACCCCTCCCCTTGAGGTCAAGGCTTTAGAGAGCTCCCCTTCAAGTCCACAGTTTCTTCAACCAACACATGATTGACATGTGCCTCGATACCATCGGACGAGATTCCAAACCCAATGCAGTTTGACATGGATGCTTCAATAACTGAAGCTAATTTCTGTATAAGGAATACCCAAAGACCGTGTCCCCCAAATTAGCCACCAGCACCTTTACTGTCTTTTCCATTTGTTACTTGACAAAGAGTCAAAACACTCCTGGCCGCAGCACTTAGATTTTATTCAAGCCCCTCAGGATGTGCAGAGAATCTGATTTCATGCGTCTCAAGCTAATAACCACTTTGTTCTAAGGACATGCACATGATCTCTAATGTAACAGTGCTACTGTCATTACCTGCCTAGGGCGAATAGTTGATTCCATGCCTACCAGTGCGTGCAGCCAATGGCATGCGACCCTGCGACCCCTGAACCCTTTGTTTATTCCGTTGGATGAGGTTGTGCCCTTGATAGCCGAAATACCATTCGGAGGCCACATTCCAAGCCCCCAGTATAACTTCTCCTGCCCTGTTCTTACTACCACATCTTTTCAGCAGTTCCAGGACACACACATCCTAACAGTATTGGACTTTCTTTGAATTCAATAACCTTCTCTCATTGCATGGAATCTTTCACCACCAAAAGTGCGCCTCCAACAGTTTTTTGTGAAAAACAGTGAGAGTGAACGTGTATGTACTCCAGTGATTGGAACCTCCAAACCCACGCCACACCGTACCACCTCAGGTAAGTCCCCAGCGGCTTCAGCCACTCAGTTTATCTGCCAGATGTTCCTGATAAAAGAGGCGCACTTATGAGAGGACGTTTCGGCCGGCGCCTGTATCTAAAACACATGTGGACTGGTACCCTCAGCCAATATGGACTTCAGCCTTGGGGCTCTCCTCTAACCAAACTAGCTAACAACTCATCCGCAGATGGAAGTCAGGCGCCGTCAAACCCCCTCATTACATGAGATCTCACACTGGACTCTGGCCCTTGCTTCTGACCCCTCCCCACCACCCGGCCGCAGGCGATGGAGGCAGTTAGTTTGAACTGCTCTTTCCTCCAGATTGTCCCTGTAAATTCATCTGGTGCCCCCCGATAAACTGCTTGAGCTTCCTGTGGTTTTTCTCACCAGGAGAGGACATTGTGATCTACATATGATAGGCTCCTTACATGTTGTAACAAATCACTGATGATTTGGTATACACCTCCCTGGACACCCCTCTCTCGGTACCAGATTGATTTTATAAGCGCTTGCGTGCGCAGCATGCAACTGCATTAAGAACGTAATTTGTTCCTGCTGCTTGTTGAGTTGTGCATATCCCCATAGATTCTCATCATCGCTGAATATTGCTGCTGCATGAGGTCCACACAATTCGCTGCACATGTAATCTTTGTACTGACATTTGCCTTTGACTCTGTCAACATCAACACTCGCTCCCATAAATGAGGCCTCCAATCATGGCGGACTCTGGCACATGTGCTTGACCCTGGTTTGAGTTTTCATAATCCTTGAACAATTCAAAGGCCTTGTCCTGAAATTGGTTGAAACTTTGACTTGTAGGTCAGCCAGCTGGAGCCTTTTCAGCTCAAAGCGTGCACTCTGAATCTCAGCAAGGCCCAGCTTACACAAACTGCCTCTCTATCAGGGTTTTATCTCTAAACTCTTTAGCAATTCCTTTCCCCCTTCAGGAGCAATGCAAGGAATTCTTCATAGGAGCCCTCAACAAGCCACGGGAGAAATTCCATAAGGTTCTCATCTTCGACTCTGTCCCCTCTCGAAAACGCCTTTTGCAGTGATTGCAAAGTTCCCTCTCCTAAACTACAGGTTATGCAGTAGCTACCAGAAGAGAATAGTCAGACGTGACATCCTCTCTGGCTGAACTTCAATACGAGCAGACCCTGCAAGTAAATGATCCACCACAACCTGAGCCTTTATCCTTTTTCTTGGGATGTGTTACATTGTCGACAATAAATGTTTCAACCTCATCCAACCACTACTTTGAGGGTTGGGTCTACAGAACTCACTGGCTTCCCTTTGAACCTATCGACTTTAATTGGCCTTTCCTGGTACCACTGCTCTTTCAATGCATCAGAAAGCAAGCACGATTACTAGCACATATAACGCAACCTTCCTCCGAGGTAGCCATATTGCATATTATTACTCTAAGCTAAGTAAAATAAAACTACCACATACACCACACAGACCGTCCCTCCCAAAAAAAAACTATGAATTACAAAACAACTACAGGCAATCTACACGCACGTGTGTCACCTCGATGTACATGATCACCTTAGGGAAGCCTAATAAGATATGCTACAAAGTTAAAACAATATATCATACAATCAAAATGCACAATAAAATTACTGCATAATCTTTGTGCAATATCACGTGCTGTACATGTGATGTAATGTTCCAAATTGTTCATCAAAACCAATCATTTATCATGGTAGCCTAGCTGATCCTACCAAACTGGTCTTGTCTCTCCTTGACAACTGCCTTTCACGCTTGTTGTGGTCCTGCTGGCAGTACCTCGCCAACAAATAGCCTTCTGAGTTCTGGATGATCGCTGACGCCTTGACAGTTTTAGTGTGGCACTCCTGCGTGCCTCAGCCAAGTCCAAAGCCTGACGGTAAACTCGGATGTGGTCGTCGTTTCAACCCCCAGTTATCTCCTGCCATAAGACTCTCGACAGATATTGCAAGGAAACCACTGCAACGCACAAAACTGTCTGATGGGATGGACACAGAATAGGTTACTCACGTTCAGTCCACTAACAGTAACAGTACACACGCACTCGGTGTACCACCAAAAGCCAATGGCGACAGTCCCACTTGTGTAACACTAACGGCATGAAACGGCATCCCAGCAGCACCATCAAAAATTTTTACATGACCCTCATCCTGTGTTACCATTTGTAGTGAAACGCTTTTGGGCGTAAAGGGGGTCATTCCATCACCAAACAATCCAATAAATTGGTAGGATAACTTGTTGATATTCTTCGATCATTTCACCGCCAGTTTTATTATCTTCCTCCAATCTCCCAAGATCAACTCTCTAACCCAAAAGTCCCTCGCCCCTCCACCTTGTCACTTTTCCAACTCTCTTCCCCCGTCTTTTTCCCCAAAACCTTCCACCTCACCTTTGACCTCCCTTCTCCATTCTTCCCATCCACGGGCTCCCATGACAGCAGCCCCCTTTCGTAGGCTAGGAAATGCCAACACTAGAAGCTCACATATCAAAATTGTTATTTATATATTATGAATACATAAATATATTATAATTTTCATGTTTTTCATTTAAAAGCTTGGATTGACAGGATTCTTTGGAGCCACAGTGTTTGCATGCACTGTTGTCTCATCACGGCCAGCTTATAACGTGCAGCCGTCTGTTTGTCCTCGTCCTCGTCCCATTCCATTGTCTCCCCTTACCCAATACCCCCTAATCTCATAGTCATTCCAACTTGTTTTCATATTCTCATGTACTTATTATGTATGGATGCTATTACCCTATGTTTTTTGTTTTATGAAAAGTATTTGCATGTATGTTTTTGTACTTTGATATTATAATGGCATGAGTACTATACAAGAATATCTAGGTTTTTCTCATTTTCTTATTAAAAATTGTATACATTTTTTATACATTTTGTTTAACTCATTTTAACTATTTAATAGCAATTCATGGTTGTGGAGGATTTTGTAAAAGAAAAAATAAAGTCAAGAAATTCTTTTTTAAGTATACCTAATGCATAATCGTGCTGGACAAAAGTGTCCTGCAGAAAAAATCGCTTGCTCATAATACCGCACACGTACTTAAGATTTTGGCTTATAGCGCCCCTCTTCAGTTTATGTGAAGTTATGTAGGGCTGTGATAGATTTCCTGCACTATTTTTGTAAGTAAGCATTGGTGGTCATTTCCAACTTAAACATCAATTTTATGAGTATTTGGTCTCACAGCATTGTTAGTTGTTCTTTGGTGTCCCTCGTCATCCTGAGTTTGGGGCATCTCTCTTCATGAGGAATACAAACCATTGTTTTGGTAAGTGTTTCTCAACTTTTGTAATTTAATGGGTATTTAACGTTTTATTGCGTTACTGTTTATAGTTTATTTTCATATGACAATAATAACCCCTTATTATTGGAATTCCGCAAAGCACAATGAATAATACTGGAGTTGAGTTCTTGCTCGAACACTAATTGCCTTTTCACAGCCTCTTGTATTTTATGGCATGTAGAGCCAGACAAGGGAGTTCCTTTTTCAACTTTGAACCTAGGAAACCGTGAAGTTGTTTTTAAAGTCAAATTACGTAAATTTATACAGAAGTAACCTTCGGTGTGGCTCCTGCATCCCAACGTTAGTTGTCAGAAGTAAATTCCAGACAAGTGTAAGCTTTTAACTCAATTTTGATGTATTGCACAGGTAGAATAAGTTGTATCCGACCGCCACTTTTTTCTCATTCAATATGAACCAATAATGTAATCTTAAACTGTACCCAGTAAGGTGGAGAACATGGATGATGATGGACATATACACATGCACTTCAAATTATCCAGGATTTTATTTCGATAACAAATCAGGCATTTTGTCAACTCCCCTATTAGTGACCAACACGGTCATTGTACATGCGCAGTGGCAACTATAATAGGATCCTTCTATTTTCTGAAGTGGGAGGATTTTTTAGAAGGGAATTAAGGTCGAAAACCAATCATAAAAGTGGATTTTTAAAGATAAGTTTTCGCTAAAAATCGGGATAGAATCCATTTTCTAACTGGTTAGTGGTTGCCAAAAATCTCCAAAATAATTCCGGCAAAAGTGGGAAAAGTTGGATACGACATTCATTCCCAAAAGTGTGATTTTAAAGATAGTTTTTCTTTCTGTACAACTAAAAAATTGATATTAATGGATTTTTTAACACAGGTTAGTGCTTACAATTTAAAAAAAATACCAAAAGTGTAGCAGTCGGATACAACATTCTTTCCCAAATTGAATACTCAATGAACACTGACTTTAAAGAACATATATAATAATCATATAACAGAGATGTATCCCAACTATTCTCTTAGAGAAATGATAGATATTGAGCAATATCGGGGAAAAGTAACTGTTGTTATCTTGTAGCTTTTCTGTCAAATGTGCAATGTTATGTAAGCATGTATTCATACAGTAATTTCTATTACAGATCGATTGGTTCTTGTGAGCAGTTAAGCTTCAACCCTCTACCTTACTTTGAGAGGTGTAGTGAAGGGATCAATAGTGGGTATGTAGAAAGAGATATCTTAATGAATTTTGTAATAAATAAAAAGTGAATAATCTGAGCAAGTTATATGTGACCAGCCAGACATCATCAGGGTATGCTTGCTGCCAGGCACTGTAGATATAAATTACATAATTCTTTGTAAATAGCACCTGGACTTTGGCATATAGCGCCATGTTTAGTTTCAAATTAGCCATGCGCTAAAATGACATTTGGAATGCAGTCAAATTTGCATGATTCGCATTCATTTTAAAAAGCTTTTTTTCAACACAATGGAAGTTATGTAGCTGCGATAGATTTCACGCATGCAGTAGTTTTCGTGTTGACTTTAGCAAGCATGAAGTGGTCATTTCCAACTTCAGCGTTGCAGCTAACACGATAGTCTGTGAGCGTTTTGTATTGTCAGAAAGTCCTTCTCCCTCGTCCTGAGTTTGGGCATCCCTTCCTGAGACATGAGCTGTTAGAAATTGGAACTAGTGATCAATTGGTTCCCGTGAGCAGCCCTTAAGATCAACCCTATATACTTCAGAGGTAGTGAACAGGCCATCGTTAGATCATTCATCTGTATCATTCATTTATGTTTTGATTGTTGTAGTGAGATTAAACAAGAACTGTAAAGAAAACTAGAATATTCATTTCAAGTAAGCTTGGGCGATAAGACGATAATATTGAATATTGCGATATCTTTTTTTATTCAGTTACGATATTGAGAACCTTTTGTTATCAAGATATCGGCAAATCGCGATTAAAATAATATATCACGATTAAAAAAAAATTGCCATTGTGAGTCAAGTCAGAAATTCCAATAAAAAAAAATGGACATTCTTTTCAGCTTTCAGAAGTGAGAAACAAAAGCGAACTCCTTTAGTACATACACACAAAAGCAAATTAATTTGCTACTTATTGTGACGCTTGTAGAGGGTATATACCTGGTTATCGGCTCCTAAAACAATCATGCGTGAATGCAAAAAATAATCGCGATATTGAAAATCTCGATATATATTTGCCGATTTATTGTGGATGAAAAAAAATCGATATCGCCCAAGCTTAGTTTCAAGACCTTTTGTCACTAGTGCCACCCTCAATCTTCCACCTCGGTTACATATACGTAGTTGAAGCGATGTTAAGTATAACATCGTTTCTCCAAGACATCGATTTCTTCAATATTTTAATCTTTTGTTATATTTCAGGTCATTTGTCCAATGGTGTAATGACTGTCGTTTTGACAGTAGTATAGTATTAAACCAAACCAGTTGATTAAGCCAGACCAGTTTCTTTTTATACCGAATAAACCAGAACTATAAGATAGCTTACATTTTGTTTCCAAGAAGATCTTTATTGGTTGCGTACCTTCATCCTTGCACCTTGTGACCTTGGTTACAAAAATAGCTGGTTGACAATAACATTTGAAACAAAACAAAACAAAATTTTAGTTGGCAAACGACAGTCATTACAACACGTCAGTAGATTGAGGTCATGATTCTGGAACCACAGTTGTTTGAAGAAAAAAGGTTCTAAGTTCTACCCTACTCTTCAGTCTTCTGTCCGGGTGCGACACCTGGCTTTCCAGAACTTGGTGATGACAACACCTATGTTGGAGAATTGTTGGCCTGTGACATCTTATGGTATTTGATTTACCAAAGCCGATTCACCTAGTGAACAGTGTACTTTGAACATTTTGAAAATTGTGTTTGGGACACTTTGGCTGTTTTTTGTTTTAAATTTTTATTGCCCAATTTTCTAATTTTATACCGTCCAATTTTGAAATCTTACAGCTGAAATTTGTGACAATATCACTAGCTGTTAAGTACTGAGCATTTAGACAGAACATTAATAATTGCCTTGGTAATACCACACATATTAAGCAAAACCTAATCTAGAACATTATTTACAATTTTAAGGGATTGCTTAATCAAAAGCAGTCTTGACTGATGTTTCATCACTGAGATAATTTCCTTAGAGCATAAAAATATACTCTGCTTTCAGTGAATGGGAAGTCAATTTGTGAAATAGTGTATTCCTACTGTTTATTTTGGTATAAATAGGTGGTGCACTGTATGGTTCTTTTGAGAGTAGCATTTTGTGTAATATATGAAACGTGTATGGTTGCTAATCGTTGTAGTAATCCGGTTGTAGTTTGATATTCTTCCCACACTGCAGGTTGAGGTACATGTTCGTGTTAGACCGTTGTAGTTTCTGCATCTCATGCCTCATCCATCCCTCTTCTCCGTCCTGCACTTCCCATCACAGCAACTAGACCATCAGTTTGCTACTCGCAACACTGCAAACCGCTTCACCACTAATGCTAGATTTACTGCTACTCGCCAGCAAAGAATAAGTTAAGGTAATAGATGCCAATTGCTTGCTTGCTTGCACGGTGCTGTACAGTGGTATATTTTCACATGTATTAACTTTCACTCCACATGACCAGCAGGAAAGTTTGTATCTAACTATGGCTACTGGGGGAAAGACAGTTTGGTCCCTGGGTGCACAGAGATGTCCGAAGAAGATTTATTAAGCCAGATAAAGAAATTGAAAGACCAACTTCATGACACGACCACAGAGTCAAAATCTAAAACTATCGTGACATTTCTGATGATGTCTAGTCAGAAAAAGTTAGCATCTAATTATTCCAGTTCAACTTGAGGATTGGATTTGTAATGTCAAAGTAACTGTAGGTCCCGCTTTTTGTCAGGAAGTGATAAGGTTGATTTTTGTTTTTTAACACCTCACTGGGCCTGCTAGAGAAGAAGTCAACGACTCTGTTATTCTATGGAGGTTGTTTTTAAGATACGAAGAGAGGTTTTGGAGACAAGGGTTCATCTGTTGGGTTTCAACAGGCTTTCATTGAGAGAAAGCAGACAGAAGGAGAGAACATTCAATATTTTCCTCTGCTTATTAGGACCTTATCGCTTCAGGTCAATCGGTTGAGAGGCATGGAGTAGACTCAATAGGTTCTGATTTTAAAAGCATAATTTTGTTGGTATGTGTCCAACAATGGCATCCGAATTGGTGGCAAAGAGGTGACATGTCTTGTTGATAATGGTTCAATAGTGTCCACCCTCATGGAAGAGTGTTTCCTTTCCTTGTTTAAGCCTTTGGGTACTCAACTTTAAATGATACTGTCTGGTTGAGGATTACTTCTGCCAATGGTATAGAAATTCTTTATATTGGCTACATTGAAACGACATTGAGTGTGAATTGACGAATATTCTGCAGATGGGCATTTTGATTGTCAAAGATTCAGTTGTCAAAGAACATTAGAGAACATAGAGGCAAGTTCCAGGCTTGCTTGGCATGAATATTTTACGACCATTCGTCAAATGGATGAATGAAAACCAATAGAGATTATTTGTCTTCATCAATATTTTTAGCGTGTTTTGTTATTTCAAAACGTGGTTGGGAGTATGCAGCAGGAGACCAATTGGCTTTGCTAGAGTGGCCTCAAAAAAACATCTTTATTCCTCCTAGGCCTGGGCGAAAGGTTAAATTTACTATTCGATTAATGCGCAACTATTCGCGAATAATCGACTATTCGCGAATAGTTGGTCATTTTTCCCGCGGTTTATAAAAGTACTAAACATTAAAACAATTGCTTTGATAGTAATTTCTGGCCTATTTGTAAATTCAGACAATAAACAAACACATACATTAAGCTCTTTAATGCCTGTTGGTTTTTTCCTTTATTTCTTGCAAAATTGTACTCGAAATAATACATTTTCGTAAGTGAAAAGCCAATCGCCGTCGAGTTATTACTTCTGGCAGCGTGGGAAACTTCCAGCACAAAGTATAGCATTAACAGTGCACATTGAGCACATGCTAAGTCACGCGCAGTTACGTTCATCCCATATCAACAGAGGAAGTCCACCTAAACCCCATAAAATGAACGCATTGAAGAGATCTTGTTTATATTTAAGAGAAATACCAATAACTTGATTTGGTCACCCTGTTATTTCAATCGATTAGCCTAGTCCTATACACAAAATAAATAACTAAGCAGTACGTGTTTATGCTCATGCAGGGGCCACGTTTTAGACGTATTCGTTGTTTTACGCCCAAAGCTTCCGCAGTGTGCCCTGCACTATGCTTAAAAACCTTTGGTTCAGGCACGGACGTGGTGAGTGTACCCTGAACTGATTTTGTACGGCCTATGCGTTTTGTGATTGACTTATGCTCACCGCAAATTACGTTATCATTATTATTGGACAAACTTTTCTTGGGAACCAAATGGGGCGTGGCAAACAATTACGTCATGCAATAAGTGGATCGGTGGATTTTATCTACTCATCAGTAGACCTACGTTACCTGCAAGTGCAAAAGGCAATTACACCAGCAATGCGAAGGCAGATGACCAATAGAACCATGCTTTTCGTAGTTAATATTTATGAACATAAATTGACGTTTTCAAACAAATCGATGTGTAATAAATAAACAACATGAAATATTCAAGTTAGTGTAAAATTAAATCGCAGTTGTTTAATCATCAATTCGTCATCCCCAGCTTTCTTCTTCAAAAACAAAAACGTTACATGATTTTGTAGTGTTCAAATTTAATTACTATTAGCACAAGTTTATGCTACAAAATATGAAGTATGTTCATTCAGCACTCTGCAAGTACCCCCCGCAGTGCAGAATTTAGAAAAATGGGTCACTATTTGGGACTGCAGGATTCAAGTATTGATATTCCCCCAGAAAAAGTGGTGCAAACCTTAGTTCCCCAAAATTGTTCCCTAGTTATGCCACTGCTCCAGAATGCCTATTGTCCAGTTGCTGGCAGTGATGAAGTGATTTATTATTCATACAAATGTATTACACTGTATTACATTTATTCTTAAGCACTTTAGACATCAGCAAGGCTATGAACAGAACAATGACAAGACAGTTACTTAGGACAAATGAGTGCACTGGCGTTATCATCATTCAGCAGGTAACAGTCGATGCAGTCACAGCCCGTTAGCCTGCTATGGAAGCTATTGGCAGGCTGGCTGGCTGTGACTGCGAAACAATGATGATAAACTGCGTGTACTATTCGCGAATACTACAATGCGTACCACTGCCAAGACAAAACTGTGTAATTGGCAGTGTTACTCACGAATAGTAGTCACGAATAGTTAGCAGACAGTTCGCGACCGCAATTTTTATGCAGTCCAAATGCAATACATTATTGCAGGTAACAGTCACTGCAGTCACAGCCATCCAGCCTGCCCTGTTGCTTCCTCAAAGGCATTACTCGCGAGCAGGGCCAGATTAGCCATTGGGCCGGTGGGGCCGGGGCCAGGGGCCCTTACTCTCAGGGGCCCCTTCGGAAACTGGACCGCGCGGCGCGGTACTGGGTTTGAGGCCCTGACAAGCGCTCCTGGGGCCTGGCCTGGCCCCCCAGGCTGGAGGTCCCTGGGACCCCGCAAAGTGGGCCCTTTGAGGACCATTGCTACACCATCTAAAGCCCAGCTTTGTACGGTGTGAAACTAGCAGGGCCTGTCTCTCACAGGCCCTTGGGGGAACTGGGACAATGAGGCCTAAAATGAAATGTATAGGTTAATCAAATATCAAATGTGTGGCCCCGCCCTCCTCTGTACAGTAGTGGTTCTCGCTGGGTCTGAGCCTCAAACGCAGGCTCCTGGGGCTGGGGCCCTCCAGGCTGGTTCAAGTGGGCCTTTGAGGACCACTGCTCCACCATACTGTGAAGCAGTGGTCCCCAAAGGCCCACTTTGAGAGGTCCCATTGAGGAGGGGCCTCAGGGGGCCTTGAAAATGATCGGCCCAGGGGCCCTAGTGGGGTTAATCCGTCCCTGCTCATGAGTACTAGTCGCGAATACTACAATGCGTACCACTACCAGCAGTGCCTAGACAGAACAGCGCAATTGGCAGCATTACTCGCGAATAGTATTCGCGAATAGTTCGCAAACAGTTCACGACCGCAATTTTTATGCTGTGCAAAGGCAATACATTATTGCAGATAACAATCGCTGGAGTCACAGCCATATCCAGCCTGCCCTGTCGGCTTCCTCAAAGGCATTACCGCGAAAGTCACTATTCGCGAATACTACAATGCGTACAACTACCAGCAGTGCCTAGACAGAACAAAGCGCAATTTGCATTACTCGCGAATAGTATTCGCGAATAGTTCGCAATAGTTAGTTCACGACCGCACTTTTATGCTGTGTAAAGGCAATACATTATTGCAGGTAACAGTCGCTGCAGTCACAACCATCCAGCCTGCCATGTCGGCTTCCTCAAAGGCATTACTATTTGCAAACACTACAAGTACAAAGCTTACCACCATGACTAGACAAAACGGTGTAATTGCTGCCAGCTTAATAGGATTACTTGCGAATAGTAGTCGTGAATAGTAAGCAAACAAAGGCAACTGATCATTATTCGCGAATAGTTGCAGGTATTCGCGCCTGCGCGATTAATCGAATAATTCAAAACCGCGAATACGAGTACGATTAGCAACAACTATTCGCGAATATTCGAATAATCGAATTATTCGCACAGGCCTAATTCCTCCTGAGTCTACTGTCACTGTTATGGCTGAAACATCTACACTTGTAGCAGCTGGTGACAGCTTCCTGGTCAGAGTTGACAATATTTCTACATCTGGGTTCATTTTGTGTCCAAAAACTCGCACTGGAGTTCTTCAAACCATACAAAATTTCACTAACACTAAGAAGTTAAGATTCAGGTTACTGTTGGCCATATTCAGGGTTCTCAGGTAGAATATAGTACTTTGACATCTACACCCTAGTCTACTGTACCAGTAGACTTGGAGGGTTTTCAGGCTTGAATGAGGAGCTGAAACAAGGGAATTAATTGTTGAACAAACACAGATATCTTTACAGTTTGTGATTTTGATTTAGGGATACAAGTGTAATGGGGTGGGTGGATAAATTCACCTTCGATTACTGGCTGAAAAGGAGAGGGATATGAATTGGTGGACAGTGGTTGGGATCGATGTTGGTTGAGCACTTTAATTAATAAAACAAATAATCAAATAAAACAGATTACATAATTTCCTTTGAAATTAACATTAACAAATTTTAACTCTTGTGAAATAATTCAAAAATAATTCATAACTCAAGAGAGTAGAAATAAACAAAAGTTACTGCTTAAGAAAGAAACACAAACTAATTACTGTAACAGGATTGAGCTCTTCAAAATCAAATCTATACTGGATGCAACTAGTCTTAGTTCGTAAGAGAAGAATTAAGAACTAAAATAACAAATAATAAATCCAGTAAAAGTAAATAATAAAATACGAAAAAGATGAAAAATCTGTAAGGGAAACATAAACTTATGTCAGCTGGCCAATTCGCCCTAAAATCACGAATTACCAGAACTAGAAACTTAGATTTTATAAAAGTAATACTTGACAAACCCATGAATATAAAATCATAGGATATTAATTCCTTGTCCCTACTTCTATATAAACTAAACATGGTAACTGTAAACAACAATTAAAGCTCCTTTTGACTCAAAGACTGGGCCAGTTTATTATCAAGTCAACACTTGGCTAAAATTACCAAAAAACAAACTGAGCTACTGTGGGTAGTGGTGTACGTTTTCTGATATTTTTTGGAACTGGATACCCAAAATCAGGAAACTTTGGATACCCGGATACCCATTTCCATTTTTGTTGAAAACATGCCTGAAAACATGTACTGTAAATGGTAACAAAATACAGAGTATACCATACTTAAATCGATCTTTTCTTTACTGTGTCGTTTTTATTAAAGTAAAACCTCTTCATGAAATAGAGTACCTGTATTTTATTTACTGAAAGTTATTTCTGAAATAAAACTGATCGCTGCAAAGTCTTTGATAACCCGAGCAGCAGCCTACCTGAACATCACACGTGACTAAGTCAGGAGACTAGAAGACCATGTCACTGTGCACTATCATCACTGGTGTGTGCGTGATCTGAGCGCTCTGGTTGGTTGTTCACATTCACAAAACACGTGTTGAATTATGTCATTGGTCAAAGGCAATGTGGGCGGAACCAGGTGGGGGAAAACAATTCATGTACTTGCGCTTTGCCACGTCCCTGCCTTCTAAATGAGGATATCCCGTACGTCATCATGTTGGCTTTGGATTATGATTTTTAGGACGTGATGATCTTGGACCCTAATTTTGGCCCGTACTAAGATAATCTTAAGAGCATAACTCTCAGGCCGCCTCTCTTGTGTTTGTCGTAAGTGTTCGGCAGTGTCTTGGGATTCCCCGGCTCCGGACTTACCCTGGTGGCATAGAAAAAGTGTCTTGGCCACCCTTAGAAATCCCCAGACGGCGTCGTTTCCGCGGGAGAGGGGGAAAAGGTCGTTTCAGCATTTTTCCCGATCTTTTCTGCCATGCCGCGGTTGTAGTCTGCACCGTTAATACATTACCCGAACCTGCGCCTGCTGCCTGTGCGTGTTTCCTCATGTGGCACCGTCTGCCGCATGTTTCATTCGTGTAATGCAACACATCGAACAGCCGTTTACGTCGGGTATTCTCATAACAAGCTATAAATTACTCAATCATGATCAGCATGCACTTGCCCCACTAATCCATTAGCTGCAAACAATAGGAAAACATTCCGTCCTGTGCGGTTGTTCTTTGAAGCATCCGCTGCCATGCCCTTTGTGGTCTTAACAATTCGATACAATGTATCACAAACAGTTGGAGAAAAATGTATGGCAAATGTCAGTAAAATACTACAAAGGCTTTATTGGAGCGTAATCTCTTGAATTTAAAGATAATTGTCTGTAAAAGTGTAAACAATACATTGTTCAAGAGTCACAGATTTCTGTTCGCTCTGCTCAAATGTTAAGTCCGAATTTTAAAAAGTCGTTTACGGGTAATTGGAACCGAAAAATGGAACCAGGTAATGGCAGTTTCGGTCGGGTACCCGGATACCCGGCACAGCCCTAACTGTGGGCAATTTCAGCCCTCCATTACCTAATCTATATTTAAACATAACATCAAAACAAATCAATTTAAGTCCAGCCCAGCTCTTCCCATTAAAATATTCTAAACAAATTCTAGAAGATAAAATCTTGTCCTGAAAACCAAAGAAGACTTCCTCGCCTGGCACTTGCCTCTAATACTAAAAATCAAGGGGATAGTTTCTAGTAGTTAAAAGTGACATAAACAAAGGCTGACCTAGTCACCAGCATGCACTGATAAGACCCCAGGGCCTAGAGTTAACTACTCTACCATAAGATCAAAGGAATGTCCACACAGGAGGCTTTGTCTCTAAGAGCATCAGGCAGTGGTGTCCTATGACTATAATACATGTGAAAATGGCACACATGAGAAATTAAATCTACAGTCAACTTTTTTCTTCAAAATACACTAAGCTAAGAAAATATAACCTTAAAAGTCTGAACTCTCAGGAACTTTAGTTACTTATTTGCAATATCCCTGAGTTAAAAATCTCACACTGATCCAGAATATAGCCAATTTTGGACCAGTGTAACTATTGTTTCATAAAGAGGAAAAAAACAGTTAATATCCCAAACTTTTTTCAAGTATAAATTTAACAAAATAAAATATTCCCTAAATCAAAGTAACTAAAAAATCATACCAAAATAATCTATACACATTTTCTACTTCTGTGTTACTAAACCTTCCATGAATAAAATAACTTTTCCTACCTGAAAAGGAGAGGGATAGAATGGACAGCAGTTAGGATCTATGTTTGGTACAGCACTGAGGAATGTTGACCACATCAACCCAGACCACTGCACCCTCATGGACCAGGGGTAATTCTCTTCAAGTAGGGTCGAAAAGGCTTTAAAACAAATAGCATCTTGGAGAAACAGGGTTGTACTAAGAAACGTTATAAGGTAAAACAAATAATAATAATTATTTTTTTTTGAGTTGGGGGTAAATTATAATAGCCTCATCAAGGGGTCTTATTTAGGTAAGACTTGTACTTGTAGCTTTGTATGGTGAAGAGGATAAGTAAGACTATTTGCGGTGACACCATGTGAAATTCTCTATTGAGTAGTAATTAGTTCTGAAAAGAACTAGAAGTTACAACTCAACGTTTGACCACTATGCTCTGATTGTCCTTAGGAGTACACAAATACTGTAGAACAATGCGTCATTGTAAAGGATTCTGAACCTGTAGCTCAAATATTCCGCAGAATCATACCAAATCAGTACGATCAGGTTAAACAACACATCAAGAGTTTGATTGATCATGGTGACTGAGAGCCATAGTCCTTTCTCTGCACCTAGAGCCTTGACCAAGGTGCCTCGGAATGGTTTAGTCGTATAATTTGGCCCTGCTTATAGCTATGCTTATACTGCTCATAGTTAGTTTGTCTTGTGGATGGGAAAGATTCACGATGACCGCGGAAGGCAAGGTTTTGCTTAGTGAGATTTTGCTTGACCTGTCTTTCACAGGCACGAAATTGTTCTTCTTTGACTGTTTTTCTTAACTTCAAGCGTTGTTTTGCTTGCATCATCAGATGAGCAGCTTCACAATGTGTTGGTGTGTGTTCATGAGTTTTGAATTTGTCCGTTGCCTTTTTCCAATTTTGAAACCCATTTTCATCAAATGTGGACTCTTAATCTTTTTTACCTCTGTTGGCAAAACCCCAGCATGGGAAACAAGCACTATTAGTATATAGTGGATGAATATGTAAGCCTTTCACGATATGATTTCATTTTTTTTCAGTTGAGGAAAATACTAGTCCCGGCTGAATGCTAGCCCCTTTTCATTGCGAACAAACTTGAAAGTGTCATTTAATCCCGGTTTACAAGGTCCATGAGACAATGTAGCTTCAATAAGCTCAGGAGTAATTGGGCTCTTTGTTAACAATGCAGGGTCTGTAGGGAATTCTTTGGTTTTATCCAGAAGGATCTGCATCAGGTCTTCATCTTCATCAGAGATATGCTCCTCCCAGTACACGCGGCTCAATTTCGGCTCAATTTGTCCGTTGCCTTTTTCCGATTTTGAAACCCATTTTCATCAAATGTGGACTCGTAATCTTTTTTACCTCTGTTGGGAAAACCCCAGCATGGGAAACAGAAGCACTATTTGTAGTGGATGAATATATAAGCCATTCACGATATGATTTTATACCATTTTTTGTTGTTTTGTTGAGAAAAATACCAGTCCCAGCGGAACGCTCACCCCTTTGTGTCATTTAATCCCGGTTGACAAGGTCCATGAGACATTATAGCTCAGGAGTAATCGGGCGCTTTGTTAACAATGCAGGGTCTGTAGGGAATTCTTTGGTTTTATCCAGAAGAGGCTTCACACCAATGTTTGACCAACGTCCGAGCCAATGTCAGTCTCAGGATCTGCATCGGTCATGTCTTTGTCCCAATTTCATTGCTATCATGGCTCGTGGAAGGCTGAAATGACATACTTTCTACCGTTTAAAGTGATAATATGTCTTGCCATACTTTCTTTTTAACTTTTTGGCCTGAGTGTTTGGATTCTGTATGATTTTTCAGTTTGTCACGTCGACATTTATGCTTACAGTAAGCACATTCGGCTTGTTCTGTTTGAGACGACATGGTCAGTGGTCGATATAATAGGACTAATGTGACTTTACCTTATTTTAAAGTTTATTTTTCTCATGAAAATAAAGCTAAAGTTGTTTGCACTACGGTACTGTTGGTACGTCTACTGCTTGCCACCAGCTCATGATTTGTAGTCTCGTCCTTAGCAGCACAGCCAGATTTGATTATGCTCACTCGTCACCCATATATTTATGTTGGCGATTGAGCCCCATGCACTCTGGGACTGAGACTATAGGATTTGTGGAGTAGGCCTACATGTCCATAAACCACGAGACCATAAACCACCCCTCCTGAGATGCTGAGATCAACTGTATTAGATATAAGTAGGAATAGATTGATTTAACATTATACATGTTTAAGGCTGTTTTATACATTAGTCAGAAGCCAGTTTATTTATTAATTTATTAATTTCTGACCTTTACCAGGGTAACCCGTTCACATAAAATGTGGTCTTCCACTGGGCCCTGAGAATAACAATAATTAAAAAAGTAAAATTAATATAATAATAATAATAATAATAATAATGTGGACTTATATAGCGCACGTATCCACCAAACTGGTGCTCAAGGCGCATTACATTATTACCCCTGCTCATCGGGCTCATAAATCATTCCTGAAACCATCTCAGCTCCCTGGGGAGTATTCAGCTCAATTGCTGCCATTACAACGCATATGGGCTAATCAAACACAACAACCAACTCTGCCCTCACAGGTACCCATTTACCCCTGGGTGGAGAGAAGCAATTATGGTAAAGTGTCTTGCTCAAGGACACAAGCACCACAGTCGCGGTTGGGATTCGAACCCACATTCTGACGACTCAGCCATCAGAACACAAATCCGATGCACTAAACCGCTCGACCATGGCAAAATGTAGATAAATACATCTAAAAATATGTTAAAGAAACATATACATATTCATTTATAAATAAAACCAACGTGGTCAAAAGTAAAAGTAAAATAAAAAAGGCATGTGTATGAACAAGCTAAATATAAAAATGGGTCATTACTTGATACACTTAGTAAAGGTCACAGTACATGTAAACCATAAAAAATACAATAAATATTTATATATCTTTGCTTAATAAACAAAAACTAATTACTTAAAATTTCAACCTTGAGCGCAGACTTATAAGAAGCAACTGAGAGGACTGATCTAGTCGCTTTACTTAAATTATTCCAGTAACAAACGGGCTATGTTTTAAACACTCTGTTTTGAACTTTGGAATAAATAGTCTAGATCATCAGTTGCTTGTCTAGTGGTGTAATTATGCATATCTAAGATTTTCATAATATCGTCAGTGAGGTAAGAAGGGGCAAGATTATGGTTACATTTGTACATAAGTACTGATTGCAGGTATAGGAATCGCTTTTGTAAAGGCATCCAACCCAATGTATTAAATAATGTACTTGATGGATTGTATCATAACCTTTACTTAGAACTAATCTGGCCGCACAGTTTTGAAGTTTACACAACTTTTCGGTGTGCATGTGGAACCTTTCTGACCAGATTTGCGAACAGTAATCAAAATGGGGTAAAATAAACGCATCATAAAGCATTTTGACGGAGTCAACTGAATATATTGTTTCACTCACCGCAACATACCCAACTTAGCTTGTACAGTACTCACAACTTTGTCTATTTGATCATTCCATTTCAATTCATCATCAATGATCACTCCAAGACATTTAGTTTTATTAACTCGTTTAAGTAAAATGCCATTTACCTCTACTTTGAATTCAGTGATGTCAATAAGTTTTGCTGTAGATCCTATGATCATTACATTGGTTTTATCGTAGTTATGAACAAGACGATTTTTATTCAACCAACTAGATATTTGAGTTAAAGCAAATGATAATTGTCATTCAACTTCACTAGCTGTCTTGCCTTTGACTGTGAGAGTTGTGTTGTCAGCATACATGTCAACAATACCATTACTGATCGATGAAGGCATAGTGTTAACATATATGGAAAACAAAAGCGGACCTAGAATGGAGCCCTGAGGTACACCATTAACAACACTCTGAGAGTGGAAAAAGTTTTGTTCAAGTAAACTCTTTGTGTACGACCAGACAAATAACTAGCGAACCACTTCATAGTACTTGTTGAACAGCCTAGTGAACCCAGTTTAACAAGAAGGATCTCGTGGTTAATTGTGTCGAAAGCTTTCTGGAGGTCTATGAAAGCTACTCTGGTTAGATCGCCCCCTCAACATTCTTGCTTCACTGATTGACCAATTTGGCAAGAATAGTTGTTGTAGAATGCAATGGATGAAATCCTGATTGGTTGGAGTGCATAAATTATTGTTCATTAAGGCACTCATACAACTGGTCACAAACCGCCCGTTCTAGAATCTTACTTACAACAGGTAAGATAGAAATAGGACAATAGTTTCCTACATCAGATGTATCACCAGACTTAAGGAGTGTATTAATGACAAATTAATAACCTTGGTTATTAAGGCAAAGCAATTTTTAATAAACGGCAGCTGATATGATCATCTCTGGTAGATTTGTTGACATTCGTATTAGTGATAGTTTTCTCAACAAAAGCAGGTGAGACGAGCATTAGATTAAACACAATTATTTTCTAAGGAATGATCAGCTTCCTCGGAGTACATGTTAGATGTAATGACAGGCAAATTCTCTAACTTTCTTAGCACAATTCACAAAGAAATCGTTGAATGTGTCAGCAATAAGTTCTGTCTCACGGCAATCCGAACCATTGACTTCAACAGAATTAGGGAGGATACGGCTTTGGTTTGGGGTAACTTCTTTAAGGTAACTTGAGATTTTTCTGCTGTTACCCGCATTGTCACGTATCAGACCACAGTAGTGGTAAGACTTTTGCTTCTGCTTCCTATGAGTTACTTTATTTTGTAAACACCTGTAGCTATGCCATAAGTTCGGACAGTTGTATTTGACGGCAACTTTAGGGATCTGATCACGCTCTTTCATCAGTTTAACAATATCATCTGTGATCCACAGACAAGCATTGTGCCTAATTTTCTTTTTACAGAGTGGAACATGTAAATTCACAATATCCATAAATAGATTAGACCAGGTTTGCCATGCCAACTCAATGACATCAATGTCATCAATGGCATCCCAATGTACATTAATTAAATCATTATTAACATCTTGCACTTACAGTTTATTGAATGGTCTAGACTCCATATATTTATGACCTTGTTGAGAGAATGGTTTACAATTAAAACAACGAACTGAATAAGTCAAAAAATGATCACTAATAATGGTACAAAATACACCATTATCAATAAAGACAGCAGGATTATTTACAAATATCAAATCAATGACAATGTGACTTTGACTGCTGACTCTAGTTGGGGATTTGATAATCTGGGAAAACCAATACGTATTAGTATAAAATTTCAGGTTATCAGTATTAGCATTTGACACGCCATCAGTAAAATTACAGTTAAAATCACCTAATAAAACACATTCTTTGTTCTCAATTGAGGCTGTTGCTAAAACCATGTCAAATTTGTCAAAGAAAAAACTATTCACACTCGGTGGACTATAAAAAGCACCAACCAGAATGGGAGATTTCCTATTATACTTTAGTTCAATCCATACATTTTCTAATGCCTCAGATTCAAGATTTTGTCGTCTGGTAAAATGAATATCATTAGACATAAATAGCTACACCACCACCATGTCTGGTTCTGTCTTTTCTTACTATGCAAAAACATCTATACAGGTTTCAACATTTGAGATACTGAAATCGCACAACGTCTCGTTCAGACAAATAACATCAAAAGGTCTATGCTTAAGTAAAATATGAAATTCATCAATCTTACCGACGAGGCTATGAATATTAAGATGAGCGAATTTAATACCCTTTGTTTTTATACGTGGGATACTACCGTCAGAGAGCTCCTGTACGCAGATGACTCAGCCCTGGTCGCTACTGAAATTGCTGACCATTTCTCATATGCTGCCACTCTATTTGGGCTGAAAATAAATGTCTCAAAATCTGAGTTTCTATACCAGCCTCCTCCTCCCCGCTGTAATTCCAACAGAGCACAACCACCTGACATATTGGTCAATGGAACAGCTTTGAAAAACACTGAGTCTTTCACTTACTTAGGGAGTGCCGTGACCACAACACCAACTCATCGGACTTGGAAGTTGAGAGGAGGATCCAATCAGCCACGAAAGCCTTTGGTGCTCTTCAGAAGCGACTGTGGTCTCATCATGACATAAAAATAGCAATTAAGATCAAAGTGTACAATAGTGCTGTTCTACCATCCCTGCTCTACTCAACTGAAACATTGACACTGTACCGAGAACACATCAAAAAGCTGACCAGGACATGGCTCCGACATCTGCGACAAATATTGCACATTAAGTGGCAAGAGAAGATACCAGATGTAGAGGTGCTCAAACGTGCTGAGACAGTCAGTGTAGAATCTATCATTACAGCCTCTCAGCTGCGTTGGGCTGGACACGTTAGAAGAATGACTGACAAATGCCTGCCAAAAGCAGTCTTTTATGGTGAGCTATGCGAAGGAAAGAGGAAGCAAGGTGGTCAGAAGCTGCGCTTCAAAGATGTGCTCAAGCGACACATGAAGAACACTGCCATGAATGACAACACCTGGGAAAGAGATGCCATGGACCGAAAAAGATGGTGCGGCATTGTGAAGAAGTCAGTCACAGCTATTGAAGAAAGGAGGCAGAAAGAGTATGAAAGGGCTCATGAACGCAGACATTGCATGCCAGACCAGTCAAGATATACATGTATCTGTGATCGATGTGGATGACACTGTCGATCCAAAGCTGGCCTTGCGGCCCAAAAGCGAGCCTGTTAAAAATAAACCTCTCAAACACTGTCATCATCGAAATCGATGAACAGCCGAAGAAGAAGAAGAAGACTACCATTATCCAATTCACTGTAATAACAATGTAAATTTTAATTTGGATTGTTCACATAAATCGATGGTGTCTCTTCTGGCAATGTAGTTCTTAGAATCGAGTTGGGGAGCGAATTGACCGTACTGGTACTTGAGACATTGTCGGCTGATGTTTCATGCGTGATTTCCAGCCTCGGTGATGAAAATCCCAAGATGAATTTGGGTGCTGTCTGAAATTATTTCTGTCCTCCCTTTTAGTAACAAGTCTCCTTTCGTCCCGCCGTATGGTATTCAGTTTGGGTTTGACGGAATGGGTAGCAGTTTCCTTTTGTTTTTCAATGGCAGTCATATCTGCTGGTAGCACAGCTTTGACTGTGACAGGCTGCATGCCCTGCAGATGCCTTATGACATTCCTAGCAAAGACAACAGTGCCGGAGTGGTTAAGGTGGACACCGTCACAAGCAATGAATCGATGACCAATATTGTTATTGTTTATGAAACCCCAATGTTGATACTCACAGGACTGCCTGATGAGCTTGTTAGCAGCAGATATCCTTGAAACTCTGTGAATGATTGAAGAAATGGTGATTGTCTTAATGTTGAATTTCTTCTGCGCCATATCACAGAGAGATACCAGTTTAGCCAAGATTGTTTCAGGGTTGTCTCTGGTATTATTTGTGCCAACATGTAGAATGAGCTCAGTAGGAGTGGGATTAACTTCACCGTTTATGATTAATGTTGACTGAGCCTCAATTGTAGCTCCAGGGTGAGAAGTAACAGATACAGATTTCATGCGACTAAGTTTCTGTCCCTGAATCCTCTTTACCATCAAGTCACCAAGAAGTATGACGTCTATGCTGCTACGTCGGGCCACTAAGCTGTCTTGAAACTTCTTGGTCTGTTCAAGACGATATTCATCTAGCTATCTATTGCTATTAGCAATGGAGTCCTCGTCAAAGGAGATAATGGGATCATCATCTATTAGAAGTGCATCAAAGCGGTTCGACATAGTGATGGTTGTGATTGACTTGAGTGAAGATGTAGACAATGTAGTGTGTAGATCAGTAGACAGTGGTGGATGACAAGATATTGATTGTGAGTCTTGTGTAGCATTGTGTTTGCTGAAGATTTCATCAATGGTTTCTTTATCCATGTTACAAAGTTCCGTGTCGCCTATAGATCCCACTGCCAGGTTAGTGATTTTGGCGGCCATTTATTTTTTTGATTTGTGATTTTCGGATAATTTGTCAGTCCCTACACCCAGGGCATTGTCTTTGAGCTCTTGCCTTAGACTTTTCACTTCAGATTTAAATTCAGTAATAATATCCCAAATATTTTGTAGGGTGATCGAAGGAGAGGATCTAATCTGCACTTTGTCCGTGTTGACCATAATATCTGGTCCTTTGCAACCAGTGGGTAAAGTACAACTGTCAATTATAGGCTTACATGTAGCAAAACAACAGGAGCTGAGTGTGCTCTTAGGAAAAGTAGGCCAATGATCCGTCAAATACAGGTAAAGTTCTTTCAAGTTATCAGCAAGGGCCTCAGAAGATCTTCTAGCTTTAGGCACAAGGGACGGGTCCTTACCATCATAGTCAATGTTACATTGTTCTATGCCGCTCAACGCTTTAAGATGCTTCTCTAGACTGCTTCCTTAAACAACGAATCTCGATCTGCTCGATAACAGCTCGTCCGAAGAAACTTTGCTTATTGCTACACTAATAAAGTTTGTTGATGATTGACAAACAGTGACTGTTTCGAGAGATTCCCTTATAAATGGATTGATATTCTTGAGAAAACTGGGAGCTCCTAACATGCGTGCCTCTCCGTCCGACGCCATTATTCTGTCGTGAAGCTGATCAGTGGTGAAGTGTGTAACTGCTTTGGATAAGAGAATTTGACATGGGAAGCTTTGTTTTGGAGTTTCTGTAATCTATGAATATCAGATTGTTTCAGTCTATTGAGAACTGAATTACAATAATCTAATCTTGAAAGTAACGAGGGCTCTAATAGAAGCATGACAGTTGTCAGCATCGATGTACTTTCGGATTCAGCTGATGTTGCAGATATAATGATTGGCTGATCTGCAAACAGTTGTCATATGATTGCTCATTGTCATTGTAGAGTCAAAGACAAAGCCAAGATTCCGAAGTGATGTTGAAGGTTTGATTGTCTAGACGACAGTGAAAGGGTGAATTTCGAACGGTACAAACTATGTTGGGACAAATTAAACGTTTTTTCTTTGGTGAATGGTGTACTTCATAGGAAAGTCAAAGATCCAAAGTCTGGAAGCTTGACTCAAATTGTATTGCCTTCATCTTTAAAGCCTAACCATCCTCACAAGTCTACATGACCAGTTTGGTCATCAGGGTATAGAAAGAACTCTCCCGATCTTTAGTTCATTCCCACTGCTATTGGCCTAGCATGTATGCTGACATTAAAAAGTAGATTGGGAATTGTGAGCAGTGTGCAGTTGCTAAACTTCCTAGACCTGCAGTCAGAAACCCTCTTTGTCATTTGGTTGCAAGTATAATCCTTTGAATGTCATAGCCATTGACAGTATGCTTTTAGAGTCTACTGATGTGTTTTCTAAGTTCACTATTGCCATACCAACAAAGGATCAGACTGCTAAAACATCTCTTTTGGATAAAGAGTGGTTTTTAAAGTATAGTGTACCTGTAATAATTCATTCAGATCAGGAAGACAATTTGAGTCTAATTTAATTTCTCATCTCTGTAGCATACAACATCAATAAATCTTGCACAACACCATACCACCCTCAAGGGAATGCTTAATGTGAAAGATTTATTAGGACAATTTTGTGGACACATTCAGCAAAGCATTATTCGTCTAGGTTTCTTATGATGTTTCTTGAGATGACTTATGCATATATTCTACACCGCATTCATCAAAATGTTTCTCTTACACCAACGAAGATTGCAAAAAGCCTTTGATTTAATTTTGCCCAGTGCTTTCTGAGTGTCTGTGAAAAACTACACAGGCGACTTGGGCGGGATTCGAACCCACGACCTCCTGCTTTCTAGTGCAGACGTCTTAACCTCTAGACCACTGAGCTTGCCCGATGACAATTGGCCGGCTAGAATCCCATATAGCAGCGGGTTCCGCGATATATATACATTAGGTTGGTGAAATTCTTGCGTCGGGAGATAAACAATTGATTTAATTTTGCCCTACACCGACGTGTGTATAGCACTGTATGAATTTCACCAACCTATATATCGCGGATGAAGGTTTGATTGTCTAGATGACAGTGAAAGGGTGAATCTCGAACGGTACAAACTATGTTGGGACAAATTAAACGTTTCTCTTTGGTGAATGATGTACTTCATAGGAAAGTCAAAGATCCAAAGTAGGGAAGCTTGACTCAAATATTGCCTTCATCTTTAAAGCCTAACCATCCTCACAAGTCTACATGACCAGTTTGGTCATCAGGGTATAGAAATAACTCTTTCTTTAGTTCATTCCCACTGCTATTGGCCTAGTATGTATGCTGACATTAAAAAGTAGATTGGGAATTGTGAGCAGTATGCAGTTGCTAAACTTCCTAGACCTGCAGTCTTGGCCACCCTTAGAGGGGGAAAAGGTCGTTTCAGCATTTTTCCCGATCTTTTCTGCCATGCCATGGCTGTAGTCCATGCTGTCACATTACCCAAACCTGCGCCTGCTGCCTGTGTATGTTTCCTCATGTTGCACTGTCTGCCGCATGTTTCATTCGCGTAATGCAACACATTGAACAGCTGTTTACGTCAGGTATTCTCATAACAAGCTATAAATTACTCAATCATGATCGGCATGCACTTGTCCCACTAATCCATCAGCTGCAAACAATAGGCAAACATTCAGTCCTGTGCGGTTGTTCTTTGAAGCATCCGCTGCCACGCCCTTTGCGGTCTTAACAATTCGATACAATGTATCACAAGCAGTTGGAGAAAAATGTATGGCAAATGTCAGTAAAATACTACAAAGGCTTTATTGGAGCGTAATCTCTTGAATTTAAAGATAATTGTCTGTAAAAGTGTAAACAATACATTGTTCAAGAGTCACAGATTTCTGTTCGCTCTGCTCAAATGTTAAGTCCGAATTTTAAAAAGTCGTTTACGGGTAATTGGAACCGAAAAATGGAACCAGGTAATGGCAGTTTCGGTCGGGTACCCGGATACCGGACACAGCCCTAACTGTGGGCAATTTCAGCCCTCCATTACCTAATCTATATTTAAACATAACATCAAAACAAATCAATTTAAGTTCAGCCCAGCTCTGCCCATTGAAATATTCTAAACAAATTCTAGAAGATAAAATCTTGTCCTGAAAACCAAAGAAGACTTCCTAGCCTGGCACTTGCCTCTAATACTAAAAATCAAGGGGATAGTTTCTAGTAGTTAAAAGTGACATAAACAAAGGCTAACCTAGTCACCAACATGCACTGATAAGGCCCCAGGGCCTAGAGTTAACTACTCTACCATAAGATCAAAGGAATGTCCACACAGGAGGCTTTGTCTCTAAGAGCATCAGGCAGTGGTGTCCTATGACTATAATACATGTGAAAATGGCACACATGAGAAATTAAATCTACAGTCAACTTTTCTCTTCAAAATACATTAAGCTAAGAAAATATAACCTTTAAAGTCTGAACTCTCAGGAACTTTAGTTACTTATTTGCAATATCCCTGAGTTAAAGGGAAATTTAAAGAATAAAAATCTCACTCTGATCCAGAATATAGCCAATTTTGGACCAGTGTCACTATTGTTTCATAAAGAGGAATAAAATAGTTAATATCCCAAACTTTTCTCAAGTATAAATTTAACAAAATAAAATATTCCCTAAATCAAAGTAACTAAAAAATCATACCAAAATAATCTATACAGATTTTCTACTTCTGTGTTACTAAACCTTCCATGAATAAAATAACTTTTCCTACCTGAAAAGGAGAGGGATAGAATGGACAGCAGCTAGGATCTATGTTTGGTACAGCACTGAGGAATGTTGACCACATCAACCCAGACCACTGCACCCTTATGGACCAGGGGTCATTCCTCTTTCAAGTAGGGTCGAAAAGGCTTTAAAACAAATAGCATCTTGGAGAAACAGGGTTGTACTAAGAAACGTTATAAGGTAAAACAAATAATAATTTTTTTTTTTTTTGTTGAGTTGGGGGTAAATTATAATAGCCTCATCAAGGGGTCCTATTTAGGTAAGACTTGTAGCTTTGTATGGTGAAGAGGATAAGTAAGACTATTTGCGGTGACACGTGAAATTCTCTATTGAGTAGTAATTAGTTCTGAAAAGAACTAGAGGTTACAACTCAACGTTTGATCACTATGCTCTGATTGTCCTCAGGAGTACACAAATACTGTAGAACAATGCATCATTGTACAGGATTCTGAACCTGTAGCTCAAATATTCCGCAGAATCGTACCAAATCAGTACGAGCAGGTTAAACAACACATCAAGAGTTTGATTGATCATGGTGACTGAGAGCCATAGTCCTTTCTCTGCACCTAGAGCCTTGACCAAGGTGCCTCGGAATGGTTTAGTCGTATAATTTGGCCCTGCTTATACTCTTTTTCTTTGTATAGCTATCCTAACTCCAGCGCACATGCACACAGTGAACATGTGTGCACGGATCCATAATATGCATGTACATGTAAATATGTACATACATGTATGTACAGTGACCATTCGTCGTCATGCCTTGATCCTTCTGTACTTCTGCCAAAATTCAAGGTGTGAGCTCATTATGCTAATATACCAAATTAAAAAAAACAAAAAACATGTTGTCATTGGTTATTGGTTGGCCTAGAAACTGCTCGCTGCGATGGCAGCCAAACCCCAATTTTGTACCTTGCACTGAGGGATATACATTCAAAGATGCATGCCTTTTTCTTTGCCACTGTTAAGAGCTAGGGTAAATAATATAATTTTTAAGATTTAATCAAGATTGAAGTGATTTATATTTTCTTTTCATAACTTGCACAAGAAGATTTTTTGTTGTATGGGTATTTTTAAGGGCAAAATGTTATGATGGAACATTTTTTGAGAATTGTTTTTTGACATACAATGTACATACGTAGCTGCAGTAGCATAGGTAAAACTCTTCAGATATACATTATCTTGTCCTTGTCGTAACATCAGCGATATTTGGCGACCACTACTACGGATTGAAGGATCTTCTATATCCAAAGTCCACGACCCACCCCAGACTGAGGGATCTTCTATATCCAAAGTCCAAAACCCACCCCAGACTGAGGGATCTTCTATATCCAAAGTCCACAACCCACCCCAGACTGAGGGATCTTCTATATCCAAAGTCCACAACCCACCCCAGACTGAGGGATCTTCTATATCCAAAGTCCACAACCCACCCCAGACTGAGGGATCTTCTATATCCAAAGTCCACAACCCACCCCAGACTGATGGATCTTCTATATCCAAAGTCCACAACCCACCCCAGACTGAAGGATCTTCTATATCCAAAGTCCACAACCCACCAGACTGAAGGATCTTCTATATCCAAAGTCCACAACCCACCTCAGACTGAAGGATCTTCTATATCCAAAGTCCATAACCCACCCCAGACTGAGGGATCTCCTAAGTTAACCACCCTCCTTCCCCGTGCTTGTCAACAACTGATTCGGTTCATGTGAGCACTCCTTCCCCCAACTCCTAGGATCCTAGTCTCAACGAACTAATCCTCCAGCATCCTGTCATCGCATAATCCTCCAGCAACCTACTTAAGCAGCAGCATTTCCCAGACTCCGGCATTCTCCTGAGGAAGATCAGAGCACACTGATCGAAACGTCGAGTTATACCCCCAGTTCTTTTCAGAACTAATTACTACTCATCAATTGAGAATTTCACATGGTGTCACCGCAATTAGTCTTACTTATCCTCCTCACCATGCAAAGCTTCAAGTTTTACCTTGTCATAACATGTTTAATTTGCAATAATGTAGGTCTTTTGTATTTGGGAAAGTAGTATTTTGTAAAGTCAAGTTAGGGGATTTTTCCTCTGGTAAAGACATGCACACACTTAATTGAGAGTTCGCCATGCTTGACCAAAAACTGAGGTAGTGAGAGAGTGGAGAACTCTGGAATGACTATTTGAAAGAGGGTGATGTTCCCTTACATGTTCAATTCTTTTTCATAAAAATGCATGAGAAGTAAAAATTCTTTAAGAAAAAGACACATCCGTTTTACGTCTTACACATATCCATAAAGAATACTGTGTCAAAGAATTAGCAGAATTGAGTAATGTAACAAAGTTATATTAAAATAAGTTTTGGAGTGCTCACTTTGGCTCCTGTGGAAGGTACCAAAGTTTAAAACAATATCACCATACAAAATGATATCATAAAAAATTACTGCAATAAGTCTGCACAGAAGGGTGTGGGAAAGGGGAAAAAATGGGTAATTGTGCAAAGAAACACATTGGGGTAGACATGGTAAGGTAGACGTGGTAAAAGGGTGTTTTTTTTATATGTAGAAACGAGGAAGGGATAAGAGTGTGCTCACAGAGGGAAAGTCAACACCAAGGAACTTTCTTTGTTGACTCAATTTGGCGATATAAATACCATAAAATATGGTACTTTTGTAAAAGCACACACTACGACGGCCTTGGTCAAGTCAAATGCACCTATTGCACTTGCCAAGAAAAAGGATGGTTGCTTTAGAATATGCGTAGATTATCGTCTTAATTTGAAAACACAAAAAAGACGCCTTTCATTTCATTTCTGGATGCTGCAGTTGGTGCTAAGTTGTTTACATCACTTGATTTGGTGAGTGGGTATCACCAAGTCAGTGCGAGAAGAAGATCGGGAGAAAACAGCCTCTATCACTCACTCCCATGGGATTGTACATGTATATGTACAAATGCCTTTTGGTCTCTGTGGAGCCCCAGCCACATTCCAACGTTTAATGCAATGGTGTGTTGGTGATATGACCTATCAGCTGTTGTTTGTGTATTTAGATGACATCTGTATCTATTCTAGAAAGCATGACATGGATTGAAGCTCAAGTCGTCGAAATGCCATTTATTTCACAAAGAGATTCACAGAGATCATGGTCATGTTTTATAATAATAATAATGGACACTTATATTGTGTCCATAAGTTTGATGCTGATGGCACATGACATTTTATCAGAGAAAGGTATTTCAACTGAAGATGCCTTAGTAGGAGTTTGTCAAGGTCATGACCCTAAGTTCTTTCGTTATAGATGGTCACATGAGTGTCAGGAAGTCTTTGAGTCCTTGAAATCAAACTTTTCCACTACTCCTGTTTTAGCTTTTGCAGATTTTTCTAGACCATTCACTCTTGATGTACAATAGACGGAAGCCTGTCTGGGCTTGGTGCTGTTTTATCCCAAATCCAAGACGGTAGTGAACGTGTAATTGCATATGCTAGTCGTTCCCTTTGAGACAATGAGAAAAGATGGAGAAGTATAGTTCATGGAAATTGGAATTACTAGGTCTGAAGTGGGCAGTGACAGATAAGTTTAAAGATTACAGTTTGTTGCACAAAAGGACAACAATGTGTTAAAGTACATGTATAACAATAAAACCATTTACAAATAAATACTAGTACATGTAGGTACATGCATGTATCTCATTTTTTTATCTCTATATTTAATGACCCTAATGGAGATGTTGTGTTTTGTTAAAGATGATAGTCAAGTTCCATACGGCGCACCGAAATTTGACTAAAAGTGTCAATCACTGAATCAAAGTTAACTTGTTCAGAGAAATCTCGCTCTATGCTTAGTATGACTAACGAGGAAAGCCTTTCTTCCGTCATTGTGGATCTGAGGTAGGTTTGTCAGCTTATAGTCGGCTGAAGATACCGCAATGGTACCCAGTATTCTGTAAAAAAAGGTCAAGTTTGGAAAGCCGCTATGAATGTCCCATTTCTTAATCATTATGCAACATTTTCTGTACGGTGTTTTGGAGGATCATCTGCAAATTCTGGCGTGCTTTTATAGAAGTGACAAAACTGGTTCTACTCTGTTTTGGCAAGGTCAATGTCAATGTCATCCTCGTACATGTACATAGATGCAAAGTGTTCAAAACCCTCAGTATCATATAAATGTCCATTCATAAGACACTTAAAGGGGACTACCATAGTCTGGAAATCACTAAAGCGCGACTGTCCGACTAGTGTATCGTGTATCTTGAAGAATACAGTAAACTTATCAACAGGATTTGTTATTGGCTCATCATGAGCCATCTCACCAGGCATGCGTCTGTCTTGAATTCAGTAGACACCACTTCGATTGTGGCTGTGGTACGTACTTCCTTCAAAATATCATCAAAGACTTTGCTTGATCTTTGCTGTTTCAAATTTTCAATTGCTGAATCTATCAGATTACTTGCCATTACAAGATGCAAAGAAGTTTGCTGCAAATACTCGGAAATAGTATTCATTTCGCAAAGAACTTTGAACCAAATGTCAGTCATGATAACAAATTCAAATTTGCTGAAGAATTCCAGTAAAACCTCCAGCTTCAGCTTTTATTTCTGGGCACGTTTTGTTCTCTACAATATCTTCTAAGGCTAACAGCAGCACAGTGTACAATGTTTTGAGTGCTTTTACACAATCGTGTCTACAATACCATCTAGTTTCACAAAGGCGTTGTAATTTTGTCTTCTCCATGTTTAACTTTTCTTGAGCACTTTCTAAGTAAATCAATCGAGGTTGACTTGGAGTAAGAAAAATGTGTACACCTTATGAATAGTACCAAAAAAAGTGACTGCTTCGGTCCAGTTACCACAGACATCTGCAAGAACCAAGTTTAGGTTTTGTGCACAACAATGTACATATAAGGCATTCTTATTCACTTCTTTAACTCTAGTCTGTAACCCAGAAATATGAGCTCGCACATTAGCAGCACCATCATATGACTGAGATCTTATCAGTTGGATATCAAGCCCTAAATGTGTAAGAGTTTTCTTTCGAGTGTTAAACAGTGTCTTAGAATCACTCTCTTGGATACTGAATTGCTCGTCCACATAGTGCAAGCAAAAGGAAAATTGGTCATTATGTGACATATCAATTGTAGAATCCAGTATGACACCATAGTAATGCACATTTTTTACTTCACTTATAATCTGTGATCTAACATTTCCGCCCAGTGTGTCAATGAATTCGTTTTGGATATGTGGACTGAGGTAATTTGCATTCTTTGGTGCTGTTGCACTATGGTGAGCTAAAATGCCATCATATTTTTCTTAACTTCAAGCGTTGTATTGCTTGCATCATCAGATGAGCAGCTTCACAATGTGCTGGTGTGTGTTCATGAGTTTTGAATTTGTCCGTTGCCTTTTTCCAAGTGGACTCGTAATCTTTTTTACCTCTGTTGGCAAAACCCCAGCATGGGAAACAGTAAGCGCTACTAGTAGTGGATGAATATGTAAGCCATTCACAATATGATTTCATTTTTTTCAGTTGAGGAAAATACCAGTCCCGGCTGAACGCTAGCCCCTTTTCATTGCGAACAAACTTGAAAGTGTCATTTAATCCCGGTTTACAAGGTCCATGAGACCATGGAGGTAAAATTCAATTTTTACCTCCATGATGAGACAATGTAGTTTCAATAAGCTCAGGAGTAATTGGGCTATTTGTTAACAATGCAGCGTCTGTAGGAAATTCTTTGGTTTTATCTTCATTAGAGATATGCTCCTCCCAGGACATGCGGCTCAATTTCTTCGCTGTCATGGCAAGTGGAAGGCTGGAATGACGTTGCACTATCGCCGATGCCCTCCCGGGTGTCTTGTACTTTCTGCAGTTTAAAAAGTGATGATTTTTGTCTTGCCATACATTTTTTAAAACTTTTTGGCCTGGGTGTTTGGATTCTGTATGATTTTTCAGTTTGTCGCGTTGACATTTATGCTTACAATAAGCACATTCGGCTTGTTCTTTTGTGATGACATCAGTGGTCGATATAATAGGATGATGTGACTTTACCTTAAAGTTTATTCTTCTCATGTAGGGCTAAAGCTGTTTACACTACGGTACCATTGGTATGTCTACTGCTTGTCACCAGCTCGTGATTTGTAGTCTCGTCCTTAATGGTGCAGTTGGATTTGATTATGCTCACTCGTCACTCCATACATTTATGTTAGCAATTGAGCCCCATGCAGTCTGGGACTGAGACTACAGCATTTGGAGAGTAGGCCTACATGTCAGACCTAATGTCAGACCTAATGTCAGACCTAACCAGGAAGGCGCTCGGCCAGTGAAATGCCAAAATTATCAAACTCGACCCCATCCCTAGCTGTGACTTATCAGTAGATGGTTCATATTCACCAACCAATCCCCTGCATAGGTAGATTTGACACTGATTCAACAATGTGCTCTTAAAGAGGAAATAGAGAATCGGATTAGTAAACTGGCAGATTGTCAGATTCTTGGGCCAGCAATTGAAAATGCTTTGTCACTTGCTTTCTGAAAAGTGCATAGAATATTAAATGTACCACGAGACTCTAAACCACCCCTCGATCTTGGGCATGAGATCAATTGCATTAGATATAAGTAGGGAATAGATTGGATTTAACATTATACATGTTTATGGCTGTTTTATACATTAGTTGGAAGCCAGTGAAGCTTTATGATGAATGGTGAAGTGTGTAACTGCTTTAGATAAGAGAATTTGACATTGGAAGCTTTTAATAATTGTTTTGGAGTTTCTGTAATCTATGAATATCAGATTGTTTCAGTCTATTGAGAACTGAACTGAACAATAATCTAATCTTGAAAGTAACGATCGCGAGGGCTCTAATAGAAGCATGACAGGTGTCAGCATCTACATGTATGTACTTTCGGATTCAGCTGATGTTGCAGATATAATGATTGGCTGATCTGCAAACAGTAGTGATATGATTGCTCATTGTCATTGTAGAGTCAAAGACAAAGCCAAGATTTCGAAGTGATGAAGGTTTTCAAATTAAACGTTTCTCTTTGATGAATGGCGTACTTCATAGGAAAGTCAAAGATCCAAAGTAGGGAAGCTTGACTCAAATTGTATTGCCTTCATCTTTAAAGCCCAACCATCCTCACATTAAGTCTACATGACTAGTTTGGTCATCGGGGTATAGAAAGAACTCTCTCTTTAGTTCATTCCTACTGCTATTGGCCTAGTATGTATGCTGACATTAAAAAGTAGATTGGGAATTGTGAGCAGTGTGCAGTTGCTAAACTTCCTAGACCTGCAGTCAGAAACCCTCTTGGTCAATTGGTTGCACGTAATCCTTTGAATGTCATAGCCATTGACAATACGCTTTTAGAGTCTACTTCTGACAGAACAGAGAATGTTCTTGTGATTACTGATGAAGTTCACTATTGCCATACCAACAAAGGATCACACTGCTAAAACAATAACATCTGTTTTGGTTAAAGAGTGATTTTTAAAGTATACTGTACCTGTAAAAATTCATTCAGATCAGGAAGACTATTTGAGTCTAATTTATTTTCTCATCTCTGTATTAATACAACATAAATAAATCTCACACAACAGCATACCACCCTCAAGTGAATGCTCAATGTGAAAGATTTATTAGGACAATGGAAACTTTCAGCAAAGTATTGTTGGTCTAGGTTTCTTCCTGAGATGACTTATGCATATAAATTCTACACCACATTTATCAAAATGTTTCTCTTACACCAACGAAGATTGCAAAAAGCCTATCAACTTGCAAGGTCTAAAAAATCAACAGCAGCTAAATAAGAATAAGGAGAATAGCAGATTTATGATCGTAAAGCAAATCCTAACATCGGAGATCATTTTTATATGCGTAACCATGCCAGGGGTTGGAATAAGATCCAAGATAGTTATCTTCCAGATAAATATCTGATTGTTGGTAAACCAGATCCCAATAATTTTGTTTACATGGTTAAATTGGCAGAGGGAGGTGATACAGAAAGACTGTTAATTCTCTTGAGCTAAAGCTGGTCTCTACATGTCTCGTAAATGCTAAGCTCGTTATTGAGTCTGTTTGTCAACGAAGTACAACAAATCATTCTTCACTGATTCCAATTCCAGTTCGGAATATGACTTTGATATTGATATTGAGAAATAAAAGTTACCATCCTTTAGGCGATTCCAACGAAAGGAAAACAAAAAACCCTTTCCGAGAACTTCAGGTGTGAAATGCACACAAAAGAAAAAGATTCAAAAATCAGAGTTAGGGAGTGGTGCTTGGACCAGACAAAAGATGAATTACACATGAATAGATAGAGGTACTAGGAGTTTTTGGGCTGGAAGAAAAGATAGATTAGCAAAAAGCAAAGACAGACGGGAGTAAACAAAGCAGACAGATAGACTATACCATCAAAATAAAAGTAAAAGAATGTAAATATAAATGTAAAAAATTCTGTGGAGAAGAAAATGAATCATCATTAGTCATTCCCGTCCTATATGTTGAGACCATGGGTGTGGTGTTGATACGCGGGATCCACATCTTTTTACTGATGAGACGGACCAATTCCCTGCGGTTACCAAGCACTCAATACCCTTCAAAATCATGTCAGAAAAGAAATCATTAGGTAGATTGAAGTGCTGGCCCACCTTTATATTTACTTGTTAACTGCAGGAAGTCGGTCCATCTCAGCAGAGAAATGATGTGGTTCAGGTGTATCCACACCATTCACCCCCATGGTCTCAACATACAGGAAGGGAATGACTAATTAATTTTCTATTTTTCTTTCTCAACAATCTATCCATGTCTTTACATTTGTTTGCTTGTTATCTATTTGTCTGTTTTTTTTATACTCTCCCTGTCTGACCCCTTCATTTTCACTCATCTTTTGCTTTGTTCTTTCAGCCAAGAACTCCTTTAATCCCTCTTTTGTCCGATCTTAGGACCTCAACCTGACTCTGCTTTTTGTACCTTTTTTCTTTTGTGTTCATTTTACATGTGACTAACTTCTGTTCACTCTTGTGTTTATGTATGTTGTTTGTATTCCGTCCCATTTTGCCTTTGAGAATAGAACCTGCTATTTTCGAAACGTAAGGCCAATATCTATTATTTTGCAATTTCTTTAATACTCGGGTGATTGTAACCATCCAGACTTCAGGGTATGCAGCCAGGCACTTGTAGATATCAATTATGTAATTCTTTGTAATACTCATGTGATTGTAACCAGTCAGACTTCAGGGTATGCAGCCAGGCACTTGTAGATATCAATTATGTAATTCTTTGTAATACTCATGTGATTGTAACCAGCCAGACTTCAGGGTATGCAGCCAGGCACTTGTAGATATCAATTATGTAATTCTTTGTAATACTCATGTGATTGTAACCAGCCAGACTTCAGGGTATGCAGCCAGGCACTTGTAGATATCAATTATGTAATTCTTTGTAATACTCAAGGTGATTGTAACCAGCCAGACTTCAGGGTATGCAGCCAGGCACTTGTAGATATCAATTATGTAATTCTTTGTAATACTCATGTGATTGTAACCAGCCAGACTTCAGGGTATGCAGCCAGGCACTTGTAGATATAAATTATGTAATTCTTTGTAATACTCATGTGATTGTAACCAGTCAGACTTCAGGGTATGCAGCCAGGCACTTGTAGATATCAATTATGTAATTCTTTGTAATACTCATGTGATTGTAACCAGTCAGACTTCAGGGTATGCAGCCAGGCACTTGTAGATATCAATTATGTAATTCTTTGTAATACTCATGTGATTGTAACCAGTCAGACTTCAGGGTATGCAGCCAGGCACTTGTAGATATCAATTATGTAATTCTTTGTAATACTCAAGGTGATTGTAACCAGCCAGACTTCAGGGTATGCAGCCAGGCACTTGTAGATATCAATTATGTAATTCTTTGTAATACTCAAGGTGAAGACTTCAGGGTATGCAGCCAGGCACTTGTAGATATAAATTATGTAATTCTTTGTAATATACTCATGTGATTGTAACCAGCCAGACTTCAGGGTATGCAGCCAGGCACTTGTAGATATCAATTATGTAATTCTTTGTAATACTCAAGGTGATTGTAACCAGCCAGACTTCAGGGTATGCAGCCAGGCACTTGTAGATATCAATTATGTAATTCTTTGTAATACTCAAGGTGATTGTAACCAGCCAGACTTCAGGGTATGCAGCCAGGCACTTGTAGATATCAATTATGTAATTCTTTGTAATACTCATGTGATTGTAACCAGCCAGACTTCAGGGTATGCAGCCAGGCACTTGTAGATATCAATTATGTAATTCTTTGTAATACTCAAGGTGATTGTAACCAGCCAGACTTCAGGGTATGCATCCAGGCACTTGTAGATATCAATTATGTAATTCTTTGTAATACTCAAGGTGAAGACTTCAGGGTATGCAGCAAGGCACTTGTAGATATAAATTATGTAATTCTTTGTAATATACTCATGTGATTGTAACCAGCCAGACTTCAGGGTATGCAGCCAGGCACTTGTAGATATCAATTATGTAATTCTTTGTAATACTCAAGGTGATTGTAACCAGCCAGACTTCAGGGTATGCAGCCAGGCACTTGTAGATATCAATTATGTAATTCTTTGTAATACTCAAGGTGATTGTAACCAGCCAGACTTCAGGGTATGCAGCCAGGCACTTGTAGATATCAATTATGTAATTCTTTGTAATACTCATGTGATTGTAACCAGCCAGACTTCAGGGTATGCAGCCAGGCACTTGTAGATATCAATTATGTAATTCTTTGTAATACTCACAGATTGTAACCCGCCAGACTTCAGGGTATGCAGCCAGGCACTTGTAGATATCAATTATGTAATTCTTTGTAATACTCATGTGATTGTAACCAGCCAGACTTCAGGGTATGCAGCCAGGCACTTGTAGATATCAATTATGTAATTCTTTGTAATACTCAAGGTGATTGTAACCAGTCAGACTTCAGGGTATGCAGCCAGGCACTTGTAGATATAAATTATGTAATTCTTTGTAATACTCAAGGTGATTGTAACCAGTCAGACTTCAGGGTATGCAGCCAGGCACTTGTAGATATCAATTATGTAATTCTTTGTAATACTAATGTGATTGTAACCAGTCAGACTTCAGGGTTTGCAGCGAGGCTATTGTAGATTTGTTTTATTTATTTCTTTGTAATACTCAAGGTGATTGTAACCAGTCAGACTTCAGGGTATGCAGCCAGGCACTTGTAGATATCAATTATGTAATTCTTTGTAATACTCATGTGATTGTAACCAGCCAGACGTCAGGGTATGCAGCCAGGCACTTGTAGATATAAATTAATGTAATCATAGTAATTAAAAAGGTGAGTGTAACAAGCCCGACTTCAGGGTATGCAGCCAGGCACTTGTAGATATAAATTATGTACCCTTTTGTAATACTCAAGGTGAAGACTTCAGGGTATGCAGCCAGGCACTTGTAGATATAAATTATGTAATTCTTTGTAATATACTAGTGAGAGTGTAACCAGCCAGAAGTCAGGGTATGCAGCCAGGCACGTGTAGATATCAATTATGTAATTCTTTTGTAATACTCACAGGTGATTGTAACCATCCAGACTTCAGGGTATGCAGCCAGGCACTTGTTAGATATCAATTATGTAATTCTTTGTAATACTCATGTGATTGTAACCAGCCAGACTTCAGGGTATGCAGCCAGGCACTTGTAGATATAAATTATGTAATTCTTTGTAATACTCATGTGATTGTAACCAGTCAGACTTCAGGGTATGCAGCCAGGCACTTGTAGATATCAATTATGTAATTCTTTGTAATACTCATGTGATTGTAACCAGTCAGACTTCAGGGTATGCAGCCAGGCACTTGTAGATATAAATTATGTAATTCGTTGTAATACTCATGTGATTGTAACCAGTCAGACTTCAGGGTATGCAGCCAGGCACTTGTAGATATAAATTATGTAATTCTTTGTAATACTCAATGTGATTGTAACCAGCCAGACTTCAGGGTATGCAGCCAGGCACTTGTAGATATCAATTATGTAATTATTTGTAATACTCAAGGTGATTGTAACCAGCCAGACTTCAGGGTATGCAGCCAGGCACTTGTAGATATCAATTATGTAATTCTTTGTAATACTCAAGGTGAAGACTTCAGGGTATGCAGCAAGGCACTTGTAGATATAAATTATGTAATTCTTTGTAATATACTCATGTGATTGTAACCAGCCAGACTTCAGGGTATGCAGCCAGGCACTTGTAGATATCAATTATGTAATTCTTTGTAATACTCATGTGATTGTAACCAGTCAGACTTCAGGGTATGCAGCCAGGCACTTGTAGATATCAATTATGTAATTCTTTGTAAATTGCACCCATACTTGAGATTTTGGTATAACATGTCCATACAGCGCCCTCTTTAGTTTGAAGTTAACCATGCGCTACATGTCATGTGGTATGTAGTCAAATTTGCACAAAGCATTCAATTTAAAAGCCTTTTTTTATCCCAATGTAAGTTATGTAAGCTGCGATAGATTTTAGTAGTTTACATGTTGAGATTGCAAGCATGTTGTGGTAATTTCCAACTTCCACTGTTGCAGCCAACACATCAAATTTATGAGCATTTTGTATCACCAGAAAAAAGTTGTTCTTGTCCCTCGTCTTCAGAGTTTGGGCATCTCATCATGAGGCATGAGCTGTAAGGAACTACTGGTAAGTCCTCGCAACTGAATTTTAATGTGTATTTATTGTTTATTCACGAAAGACCAAGGTCGACACTCTAATTGTATAAAATCCTGACTAGAGATTGACCAATTTTGCATTTTCACAGCATGTATTTAGAGCCAGATACTTTTAGAGCCACATAAAATAATGATATAACAGAATGTATCCTAACCATTTATCTATTGAGCAATATCGGAAAAGTGCCTGTTCTTGTGAGCAGCCCTTTAAATTTTACCCGTACGTTAATGAATTCGGTAATAAATAAGAATTGAATAATCTGATGAGCAAGGAGAGAAGGAAATAATGTAAAATATATAACTGCCACTTTTCTGTCCAAATATGACAAAATATCACAGAATTTCCTTTAAAAGGTGATCGAGTATACACTTAATAAGGATAGGGAAGTGTATAGTCAAGTGAGGAATGGAAATGAAATTTCAGACATGGTGAGCACTATACATGCAAATCCAGTGAGATTCTGGCATTTTTGTCGTCTGCCCAAAACACAATGTTTAGGCATAGTGCACAAGTGGTGGTTGGGTTCGACATTCTTTCCGAAGTGAATAATCTAAGCAAGGTGTATAAAATAATAAGTGAATAATTTGAGCAAGTTTTATAAAGAGTTGAACTCGGGAATAATGAAGATTTTCATGCATTGTAGATTGTAGATATTTGTAACAGACTGCAATATTTTGAATATGGGCCACTTGCCACTTCATTATTTTAACTCGGAATCTTTCGTTATATTTCAGGTCAATCGTGCAATGATGTAATGACTGTCGTTTTGACGGTAGTATAGTAGTGTGATTTATACTGAATAAACCAGAACTATAAAGCTTATATTTTGTTTCCAAGAAGATCTTTGTCAGTTGTGTACCTTCAATCTTCCACCTTGGTTACAAGAAATAAAGTTGAAACGATATTTTTGTTTTGATCATCCCCATATAATCAGGGAGGGGGCACACAACATTTCGAAGTTCTGTTACATTTATGTCTAATCAAGTTATGTAGTGGATCCTATGGATGCTCAAATGTTTAAGCCACAATATGCATGAACTATGCAGAGTTCATCAAATCAATTGAAATGTTTGATAAATTAAAAAGATAATTTGACATAATTTTGATTATTTCATGTGCTGGATATCATTATGATGATGCTGTAACGATATGTTCAAAAACAAACATAAAACCTCAAAACGAAACAGAAATTCCCGTTTCCCATGCCCATTCAAATCTGTATATAAATAAGTGACAAGGCTTCCCCTTGGCTCGTGAGTGTATATATAGGTCGATATATAGTGCGGTGACGAGAGAATAGAGTATTCCCATCAGGTTTTTTTTTCTTCATTTGAAAATTCCGATATTCGTTTCAATAAATTTCATACCCTAAATATTCATCAAAACCACACGGAACCGAACTAAACCAATATACAGCAATCCTTAGATATCTGATCCTTCTATTTGTACAGGTAGCTGGATTGCATACTCCAATAATCGGAACCAGTGGATTCGTGTGGACCTGGAGGAGTCAGTTACAGTCACTGGCATCATCACACAAGGGGATTACTATGGTAACTATTGGACAAAGTCATATAAAATAAAGTACGGTGACAACGGGGATGATTGGTTCTACGTGACTGGAGCCGATGGGTTACCATTGGAGGTAAGGTCCTATCAAGATGACTTACTTGCACTGTTGTCATATTTTACCTCGAATCAATATACTGCTATAGCAAATGAGACCCATGGTTATTATTCACATAGTGCTATGTTAAATGTACTAACTCATAATAGATATGGTATAGTTCTTACGCAATACAAAATGTCAAGTCTTGAATAAAATGTACAAGTTTCTATACCTGAAATCATTAATGTATAAAATACACAAATAAGAAAATAAGAAATCTCCAAAATAAAGAAACAAAGTGAACAAAAAGTTTAAACAACGTCATCCACCTATTATGGGTAGGGGCAGGGGCACACATAATATCAAATTTCTCTTGTCGGCGCCTTTGAATGGCTTCCAGATTAAGTGTGCCTTACAAATGATTTATTATTATTATTATTAATATGTTTGAAGGGGGAAATGACCAATGTCAATATGTCCAATGTCAATATGTCCAATATGTTATTCCTGTTATTATAAATTATGACATGATTTTATTATCTGTATTTAGCTGATGTTGCAGCAGATCAAATCAATTTCCCTGAATAATCCAAGCTTCAAAAGTCAACATTAATTCTATGTTCGCACAACCATTGAGAAATAATTTGCAAAAACTACCGAGACAGTTTCGGTACATGTTGATCAAACCCTGTCTTAAAAAGAAATAAACCCTCTGATAACATCATAGCATATATTATTTTATATAAGCATGGGCGATAATATCGAATATCGCGATACCTTTTTTATTCGATTACGATATCGAGAACAGTGGCGCACCCAGGATTTTATTGGGGGGGGGGGGGGGGCTCAATTTTTTTTTTTTTAAATCCAATATGGGGAGACATGGCGGACCTTAAATCCATAATGCTGGCGCGGCTGTAGCGATGTCCCTAATCGTGCTCGTCAGTGAACCTACGGCACATGTTAAATGTTTCCTGGTGGTTTCTAGTCATAAAAAGAAGACATGACATGATTCAGACTCGTAGGGTTTTACCTTCCATATAATTTCCTCCTCTTGATAAGTTGATGTAAAGAACTTGAGCTAATTGTTTCGTCTGCAAGATTTCTATATTTAAATATTTTCATTGCGCGGACGTAAAGTTTGTGATCATTCCGGGCGGAGCTAAATTTTCTCAAACACGAATTTGGCGGCAAAACCAAATCCCAATATTATCCAATCGGTGTTTGCTAAAACAGTGTCGCATAATCTTTGTAAATTAAAACCCGATCCTGGGCCATTGTGTACAAACTGGAAAGGAGTTGATTATAATGCGGCGTGTTTAAATTTTAAAAAACATTTACGAGTAACCTCAACGACAGTCAACGACCTCAACAAGAGAAACGGACAACAGAAAATGAAAATAAAATTAAGTAAAGCTGCTCCCTGATCAGGGTGCACCCTGGCAGGGGGCGGAGAATGTCTAAAATGCTTGTTATATATACTGGTGGCCCTTCAAGCTTACATGCACATGCATACGCAACGCCGTAAAATATAATAGTGAGTGGAATAAATGGAAAACTTTGAGGGAGCTTGAGTCTCCTGAGTCCCCATCCTTGTACCACTGCCCTACTCCTTGCCGAACTCCTCTGTAGACAAGACTTGGGCTCAGATTTTGCTCTCTTCCCAGCCCCTTCTTTAAACAAAATAAATAAAACATCAGCGGGCCCTTTGGGGGCTCGATCCCCGGAGCCCCCCATGGGTGCGCCGCCACCGATCGAGAACCTTTTGTTATCAAGATATCAGCAAATCGCGATTAAAAATATATCGCGATTAAAAACAAATCGCCATTGTGAGTCAAGTCAGAAATTCCATGGAAACAAAATTAGAACATGTGCAGTCTTTTTAGCTTTTGTGTGAAAGTGAGATACAAAAGCGTACTACTTCAGAAGTACATACACACTCTGCAAACGAATTTGTGATTTATTGTGACGCTTGTAGAGGGGTATATACCTGTGATTATCGGCTCTAAAGCAATAATCGCGATATTATCGAAAATCGCGATATATATATATATATATATATATATATATATATATATATATATATATATATATATATATATATATATATATATATATATATATATATATACACATATATATATACACATACATATATACACATATACACATACACACATACACATATACATATATATATATATATATATATATATATATATATATATATATATATATATATACATATATACATATATACATATATACATATATACATATATACATATATACATATATACATATATACATATATACATATATACATATACACATATACACATATAAAATTATACACATATACACATATACACATATATACATATACACATATATACATATACATATACACATATACACATTATACACATTATACACATATACACATATACACATTATACACATATACACATTATACACATATACACATATACACATATACACATATACACATATACACATATATATATATACACACACACACACACACACAAAATTGTATTTACTGTTAACATATATTGGATATTACCACTTCCCGCCCTCCGCGGGAAGTGGTAATAGTCTTGGGTTTTAGCACATCTTCTTTACTTTCGCTTGGTTTCCCCCCTTGACTTCTCACCTATTTATACCCCTTTTAAATAATTTCGAAGTGATATTTTCGTGTGCAATTGTAAACATTTTGACCTGTTTGGAAATGTTTCAAAAAATTTCTTCAATTTTATTTTACCTACACTAGGCGCCTACTGACAGAATTTCATTTTAATCAAGAAAAATGCAAGTTTAATTGTTGGCGCACCCATATCAAATGACGATGATTCATCAATGAGAAGTAATCTGAATTTCCTCTGTTCTTTCCCCCCGAACTGAATAATAGTGCCCCCAACTGGATCCCAAACAAAACCCAAGTGAGGACCCAAGTGCGACCCTCAGGAAAAACCCCAAACCTTTGTTGACATTTTTCACAAGCTTATCAATATGCACATTCCAAGGTAAAGATGAATCTAACCATATAGGCCTACCAAGATATTTAAATTGCGTAACATTATCGATGACAATATTTCTGTTCATAACACGTAAATTATCATCACTACGTCGCAGTTTAGCTTGAGTTCCAAACAGCATACTTTTGGTCTTATTTACGTTAAGTTTAAACAAAATTCACGTCTAGTCATTTAGATATTAGCGCTATTTCCCTATTCAGTGTTCTGTTAATAAGTTCTATTGATTTAGCCCGAAAGAAAATAGCTGTATCATCAGCATTACAAATACATTTTAGAGTCACTATTTTGAGTAACACGAGAAAGGTCATTAATGTACAAGGTAAAAAGAAGTGGCCCCAAAGTAGACCCTCAGTGGCACACTAAAGTTCACCCCAGTAGAAGGTGAGTAATTATCACCAATCTTGGTCACCTGTTGACGTCCATGCAAGTAAGATGAAAACCAGTCAAACTCAAGCGCCATGTACTAATTGTTGAGTTTGACAAAGAAGATGTTTTTGCTGAACGTATCTTTAATACACTGCTCTTTTAGGCCAATAAAGGCTCCGGTGTTCGGTCTCCGCGCGTCGCCTCAGACCCGCGCGTCGGCATTTTTAATTGTTTCCTCCAATGAAACGAGATGTCCAATTGCAGCCAAAATAGCTGGATCGATTGGAATTCTGCCGTGATATGCTTTAAACAACTTTTTCACATAGGGATATGAACATTTGCTCGATTTGTGAGGCCTTTTTTAACCACCATACTTTGTATATGCGAAATTTGCTCCCATGCGTATACAATGTATCACGTATTTACCTTGTTGGGAGAAAATGGCTAGAAAAGCGCGTCACCGCACCGGGAGACTTTTTGGCCTTAAGTAAGTGTATATAAATGTGAGACAGGGTAGTATCGTATAAACAGGTTTTATGGATTTTGTTTACATCTTTTAACAATACGAATTTGGATTGAAACAAAATACCGAATAAAACCAGAGAGTGTATTCAGGAATATGTATCTCACCAAAATGTGTCTCTGTATATCTGTTATGAAGAAAACTTTTTGAAAGCGTAATCCAACACGGAGTAATTTTCGTTTTTTAATTGGTGAATAATCGTTTTGCTTGAGAAAGAAATTCGTGGGATGATTTTTATTTGTCACCTGTAAAGACAATTCTCCCAAAGCTTGTTTTTACCCGTATTAAATTGTGGTTATAGTATAGAGAAGATCCTCTCTCTATGGTTATAGTACCATTTTAGCGAATACAAATTGTAGTTTGTGTGTAAATTGCTAAGAACTGACATTTGCTTATTTCAACAAGTGTGTGTGGGGGGGGAGAGTCAAAACAATAGAAGGATAGTTTCGTGATTCTATAAGTATGCTAGCTCTGTTTGAACCAATATACAACATTAAACAACCAACGTAGTGAACATTCCAGCTTATTATGTCGTTATTCATTCTTATGTGGAATTTAGGACAGATTTCTCTCTCCATCAAACTTCCCTTCTCGCTTTCAGGAGTAACTATACAGTTCCTTTTATTTAGATTCATGATTTCACATTCAAAATACATTTTAAAAGTATACATGTACACAATCACCGACATTGGACCCACAGCAAAGGTAAACTGCAGATGGCTCTAAAACAAGAACCTGAACAAAATGTAAAATCAATCAATATATGACATAAAACACAATAAAGGGAACTTTGCATAGTCGTCAGCAGTTTTTCCAATGGTTGTTATTTATTTTAAGTACCTGAAACCGACTAAAAATATTTCAATGATGTGAATGGACATGCAGGTTTATACTAGAACCAATTTGAGTTGATTTATTTATTTATTTATTATTATTTTTTACCTCAAATTTCCATAAATTGACGGAAAGTTAGCTCACTTTTCCGTCCATTTGTTGATGGAAATTTTAGGGTAATTAAAAAAATAATAGTAATAATCAACTCAAATTATCTTTAGGATAAGCATGCATGTCTATTCAAATGTTGAAATTCTTTTTGGGTGGTTTCAGATATAAAAAAAAAAAAATTACAACCATTAGAAAAACTGCTAATGTGACGGTAGGAAAGTGGCCCCCTTTATTGTGTTTTATGTCATATGCCTATGCAGAAAACATTAACAAACTTCCTGTTTGACAATTTGGTATTTTACCCAGCTTTATATATACATTCACTGGCCAAAAGTATTGCAACATGCTCAAAATAGCACTTTACAGTAACAGGTGAGATGATCGTTTAATCCGATTTCATCGATCGTGTATTACATATAGTAAGAACAGTAAAAAAGAACATTGACGTCAAAATAAAGGCACTGTCAAGAAGTCTTAAGTATATAGTGAAAATAAAATAAAATAAATTATTGTAACACAGTTCTCCAAACTGAACTTTGGTGTGAATTTCAATGTTGCAATACTTATGGCCAGTGAGTGTACATTAGAAGTATTAGAAACAGAACTTAGCGGTGTGTTTATAACACAATAAAGCCTTATTTAAAATACAATGTTTGAAAGGCATTGTCTGAGATCCTTTCTTTCTTCTCTTATGAAACCTTTTGAGGTTACACTTGTAATCTCTCAGAATATTGAACTGTTTGCCGTTTACATGTCCGTACTTATTTCACGTTTTCTATATGATTTTATGAAGCCGCCCTTTCCCATTATATTTCAACATGTGTACCACAAAAACATACATCAGATTATTATTAATTGTTTCCTTTGTAGCTTTTTATACAAAGTAATATTTTCCGTAAAACTTATGACACCAAAGATTATTCCTTTTTGTGCTCTGCATGATATTTCTTTTTGAAAAATTTCAAAATGTCTATCCATTTATTATCATTGTAAGTTATTAACCTTTGCTTTAAAAATACAAAATAAAGCAAGAGTAACAATTGTGTTGATAGTGTCAGTATATGGACCTGCTGTTACTATGTCAATCATTGATGACGGTTGAATTTCATAATCGGTCTGATTTGATAATCGGTGACAGAAATGGGGGAAATGGTTACAACATTCTGTTGTGTGGGTTCACAAACCGCAAAATGCGTGTTGGTACTCATCGATAACATTACACATAGGAGCACATCGGAGATTATTTTAATTTCCATTGATGAGTAGGCAATCTTTGGTACATAAATTTGACATTAAAATCTCTTATTTTACTTCTTTTATATCTTGATTTTTTTTCTCCCAACCAAATTCCAGTTTGGTCTTTCTTGAATTATTTGTTCCCATCGTTCTTGTACAATTGGTGTTTTTCCTTTCTTGTCTAATAATATATATATATTTTGTTAAATTGGATAATACAACTATATATGAATTGAGGTACACATTTGGTGTAACATCAATATTTTCTGTTTCAGTCAGAATAATTGGAAACCATTCCTTTGGAATGGCTCTTCTTAATACACACATTTCAACAATCCAATTACGTTTTAAAGTAAGTTTGTTTTTTATGTTTTCTACAGAAAAATGTTAGATTTAATCCAATTGCTAAAATACAAATACTTTTTTTAAAATTAAAGTTAATGTCATTACCCCTAAATAGTTAGTGATTTTATTTCAGCAGCATGTAAATATTGTTTTTCCTGAATACGTGTTGAATTAAGTTTATACCAACAAAATATCAGTTCCCTATAAAATGAGGCAAGTCATCAATATTTATTTGTTGACACTTCACTGTGTTCTCGCTTGTATTGAGAATTAAATATACGTCCATATAACTGTAAATAATCACAAAAGCTTGTCCATTTTTCTATGGGATTGTTGAGCAAATATAACAACCCAATTGATTTTAGAGCCAAAGTGTGTATTTCAATGTCTATTAAGTTGAAGCCACCTTCGTTGAGTTTACGGATAATTGTTTTACGAGATATGTTGTCTATTGTACCGTTCCATATAAAAGAGAGAATAAGTTTGTTTATCTGTATTAAAAACGTGATGTTTGCCATGGGAATGACGGACCCTAAAAAGGTAAAAATGGTAAGGTGAGGTTCCTTCTTTTCCACTGATTAATTATATTCCTGAAATTAGTAATTTTTTTCTTCCCAGACATGTTCATAACACTCGTTCATATTTTTCGAAAACTAAACACCTAATGTCTTAAGAGGCTCTTGTTGCCAATCAATTATTTCAAGTAGGTGCTGGTTGAGATCTGTATTTCCTATAATAAGACCTTTTGATTTTTGAAGGTTCAGTTTTGGCCCTACAATTTTTCCAAAGTTTGCTTCACTTTCTAGCGATTATTTTTTATTGAATTGATAATGTTTGATAATGATTGATAATGTTTGATGGTACAACCCCCGATACCATCGAATCTGACATGGTGAATGGCCTTAATCAAGTAACTAAATGGTTGGTGAACCATAAACTGACGCTTAATGTGAGTAAAACAAAATTTATGATATTTGGTTCTCGCCCAAGGCTACCTACTTTTTCTCAGGTGCAGATCACATTAAATGATACGTCCATCGAACGAGTTCAGCTGTATAAATATCTCGGGGTTATCCTTGATGAGCATATGTCTTGGTCTGACCACATTGATTTTACTGCCAAGAAAATATCTATGAAAATGGGATTTTATGACGATCTGCTAAGCCCTGCCTTCCTAGTGCGACGTTTAAATGTTGAGCAGTGCCATGATATTGCCCTTGTTTGACTATTGCGATGTTGCCTGGTCAGGTTGTGCACACTGCTACTCAGACAAACTCCTTAAATTGCACAATCGTTTGGCCAGATTAATCCTTAACGCTCATCCTAGAACTCACATCTGATGAATTACAACGGGCACTATGCGTGGTTACCTTTGCTGGCCCGTTGGGAAAATCACAGAAGATGTGTGAAGTTTATAAATGTGTGAATAGCCTGAGTCCAGCATATCTAAGTTCTCGCTTTGATAAACCATGTCACTCTGCTAATACTCGCGCCAAGACAAACGGCTATTACATCTGTCAATTATTCCCAAGACAAATGCTGCAAGGCGCACTTTTCAGTACCTTGGAACCCTGGGATGGAACAAACTTACCACGGCCCAGAAACAGGCAGAGTCACTTAATAAATTCAAATCTTTTCTTTGTTGATTAACGCGTTTTATGACATTTCTGTTTTAATTATTAATAATTTTATCTCTGCTTCAAATTTATTTTGTATACAAATTGTAATATTCCTGTTGTCATCTTTGTTTATATAGAGTGGTTTCTCTTTCATATTAATTTTGATTTAATCACTTGTCCAGCTAGTCCTGTATTTTAAAGGCTAATTTTAATTATTTTTCCGCCCTTTTCCTTGTATTCTACATTCTTAATACACATTTTCTTACATACTGTTCTTTTATCTTATTGTAATTGTATTGTTCTTTTCTGTATCCAATATTCTTCTTTTAAACTTATTTTAAGTGTATTATTCATTCTTTGGTCCCCTTCCCCTTCGGAGTTTTAAGTTTTAAATTCATAAGTTTTAAATTCATATTTTACATTTTATTCATTTTAGAACATTTTGCTTTGTATTTTAATATCTACAGTGCTAATAACTTAAATTGTTTTAGTTTTGATTTTATAATAAGTTATGTTCATAAGTTATGGAATTTGTTATATCATTTGAATCAGGGCCCTCATGGAAAGCAGTTTGTAACTGATAAGGTTACCCTGTATAAATAAAACAGCTAAAAAAAAAAAAAAAAATAAATGTCTGACAAAATTAATGTGTCGTCTGCATACATGGAAATGCGAAGATTTGTGTTGTGGTTAGCCAATTCGATACCGCAAATGTCTGGGTTTGTTCTCATCTTATTTGCAAGGACTTCTGCAACAAATAGAACAAGAATAGCAGGGAGCGGACAGCTATTTTTCTGCAGCATACCCAGCACTTCGTCAAAGGGTTTAGAAATTGGCATAGAAATCTAATTTAGAAAAGGTTTTTCACCATATCAACTGAGTTGCATGATAGTTAGAAGTGGTTAGAACTCTCGCATTGCAAAAATAACGTACCGAGTTCAAGACTAGGTTTTTTAACATGTTCATAAAAAAAAGACTACAAAATTAATTCAGAAGCAATTCCTGTGTGTGTGTGGTGGGGGGGGGGGGGAGGGGAGCATTAAGCCGGCACTTAGAACCTCAGTCGGCAAATGAAAGGTACTAGAATAAGGGTTGGTCAACAATAAATTTGCAGTCGGCAAAAGTAGAGCTATGGGTTTTGCTGGCTGCAAATGTATCATATTTCTAAGCACTGAAGATTTGCCGGAAGAGCTACGGTTTTCCAGTTTTGGGTGGCAGTCCCCCCGGCCCCACCCCCCTCCATTTTAGGAAAAAGCAAATGCCTGGTCATGTTAGTGTTGTGTCGGTAAATTCACCCACTCTGAAAATCCTGGCTACGTCAGTCAGAAAATTGGCTTCCACACCCCCCCAAAAATGCCTTCGCTACGCCCCTGAATGTTTAGTAGGTCTGTACAACTTGCATATAGTTGACGTGAGCGGACAACTATAAACAGACATTATAAACATTGTTACTAACGCTACTTTGGATGTTTCCATACATTGTTTTGATCCAGTTAATAAACATCTGACCAAAACCTTTTTTTTTTCAGTGTTTCAAATAAAAACTCCCATTAACCGTATCAAAAGCACTTTTCATAATCTAAATAAAAGACAACAAAGAAACAAACAAAACAAAACAAAACAGAGTTGCAGTGGTTTTATTATTGTTTTGACTAAAATGAATAACATTACCGAGTTTAATATTGTTAATCTGCTTTGTATGTAACCTGACTAGTCATCTTGGATTATGTCCCCTATGACTTTAGTGAGATGTTATTTTGTATAGTCTATATTTAGTAAACTTATTGGTCTCCAATTCTTCAAACTTGTTCGATCGCTTTTTTATATATAATAGAGATATAAGTACTCTGAATTGCGATACTGATAATTCGCCTTTTTTAAAAGCTTCTATCCATCGATTGAATAAATAGTTATTTTATATTTCCCCAAAACTCTCTGTAAAATTCTACTGTAAAACCGTCCGTGCCTGGACTTTTGTTGTTGTTAACAATTCCAGTACATGTTTATATTCTTCTTCAGTAATCATTCATTCACATATTTTCCTTTTTTCGTCATTGAGAGTAAAATCAAAGGTGGTTTCATTTAAACAGGTTTATAACTGCGCTACAGAGGGTGATTTAGAAGAATATATTCTGTCATAGAACATATTTACTTCGTTGAGTATGTCATTAGGATCTGTGAATTGTGCCAGCAAAGGGTGGACGAAGAATATATTCTGCTCAGAACATCTTTACTGTTGAGTATGTCATTAGGATCTTTGTGCCAAAAAAACACCTTGAGCGTTTTTGAACCTTGTGATATTTTTCTCTAGTTGTATAAAAATATTACGCATCTCTAAAAACCTAGAAAAAATTGCGTGGCTTTTTTCTCCTTCTCGAACCATTTTTCTCTCCTGACCTGACCTTTGACCCTCAATTTTATAGATGGTTTCTAAATGTGTTGCGTAAGTTTATCTGCTCTCCT
>CM055830.1:29733217-29765718 GCA_029582265.1 Zoroaster sp. YZ-2022 | reverse complement strand
AATAAAAATGTTATTCATTTTAGTCAAAACAATATAATAAAAACCACTGCAACTCTGTTTTGTTTTGTTTTCTTTGTTGTCTTTTGTTTAATTATGAAATTAGTGCTTTTGATACGGTTAATGGGAGTTTTATTTGAAACACTGAAAAAAAAAGAAGTTTGGTCAGATGTTTGTGTAAAGCTGGATCAAAACAATGTATGGTAAACTGTCAAAAGTAGCGTCAGGTAACCAATATAATGTTTATAATGTCATGTATGGTTGTCCGCTCCGTCCAACTATGCAAGTACAGCAAGATTGTACAGACCTACTAACAATTCAGGGGCGTAGCGAGCATTTTCTTTGGGGTGTGGAATCCAATTTTCTGACTGACGTAGCCAGGATTTTCAGAGTGGGTGAATTTACCGACACAACACTAATATGACCAGGCATTTTTTTTCCCCCCTAAAATGGAGGGTGGGGGGTGGGACTGCCACCCAAAACTGGAAAACCGTAGCTCTGTCCGTGAGTAAAACTCGGCAAATCTTCAGTGCTTAGAAATATGACAACATTTGCAGCCAGCAAAACCCATAGCTCTACTTTTGACGACTGCAAATTTATTGTTGACCAACCCTTATTCTAGTACCTTTCATTTTGCCGACTGAGGTTCTAAGTGCCGTAAAGCAATGCTTCCCCACACACACACACTCACACGGGACGTTGCTTCTGAATTAATTTTGTAGTCAGAAAAAACGTATTAATAAAAGTGTATATATATATATATATATATATATATATATATATATATATATATATATGCTATATATATATATATATATATATATATATATATATGCTTAAATGTAGCAGTCTATCTTGAAGTAAGTGCTCAATGCCACATAGACAGAGCGTATTATACTATGTGTAGTAAATTGGAACTAGTGGAACGCTGGTGGTTGTAACTCACGCCGAGTTTCACGCGTTATGCGATCATCAGACAACTGATAGTCACCAAGTGATTACTCCTATGTATATATATATATATATAGGCCTACACGATGCTTGCAATACAGCTGAATTACCTATTGTTTGCGGGTCTTGTGTGTAAAACGCTTGTTTGGTTTACACACAAGACCCCAAAGCTGCTGTAAATAACTCTACACACCACATCATTGAGCAGGTAAAATCTTTACGTTATGAACAGAAATATTGTCATCGATAATGTTACTCCAATTTAAATATCTTGGTGTATGGTTAGATTCATCTTGCAACTACCTTGGAATGTGCATATTGATAGCTTGTGAAAAATGTCAACAAAGGTTTGGGGGTTCTCCTGAGGGTCAGTGTTCTACCTCAGCACACATTGAATATGTTATATAAAACGATGCTCCTGCCACAATTTGACTACTGTGATACTGTATGGGTTAACTCATCCAAACTGCCTCACCAAACTAGACACTACAAAATACTGCTAGTAAAAAAATTCTAGATCTCCTCCGGAGATAACCCACTATTCTGTTATCTCTACTTTGGGGTGGCAAACGCTAAGTTCACGGCGCACTTATCACCCTAACTTCATTGTTGTACAAAGTCTCGTCTCCAAATTGCCCCTCAATGTGTAATATTTTTATTCCAGCTGCAAATAGTCACTCTTAATACTAGGGCATGTTCCCATGGTAACCTACTTCCTCCTGAAGTTAAAACTGAATCTGGCAAACGTAAATTCATGTCTCGGTAAGTAGACTTATTTAATGAGCTTCCCTCGTTAATTAAATATTCCTTCATGCCTTCTACTTTTGCTAGTTTAAATTTCTAAGACTGAGGTTTTAATTTATGGTTAATTCTGGGAGGGTATAAAGTTAGTTGTGTGCTTTTTCCATGTAAATGTGCTCTCTAATTGGGGGCTAATCTATGGGGTCTTGGTTGGGGCCTGATGGGATTCGTATTTCTTTTATAGTTCCTTTTGGATTTGTTGTGTTTGTTTGGGGAACATTTCACTGGGGTATTTGATTGGGGTGTCTGTGGGAAAAGGGGGTGGCTTCGCACTTGGGTCCGAGTTTGGGACAGGGACAGGGACAGGGACAGGGTCAGTGGAACCTGTGTTGGGTCCGATAGAGTGTTTTGTGCAATGATATCTTTAAGATTTTTTATTTATTTTAATCTATGTTAATGTGATTACTAAATTTCTATTACTTATTCTCTGGCAATAGGCCCTTAGCGGGTGCCGCCAAATTTGTATTCCTCTCAGCTGTTTGCTGTGTTTGTTTGGGGAACTTTTCATTGTGGTTTCTAATCGGGTGTTGGTGGAGGGGGTGGCTTCGCACTTGGGTCCTCACTTGGGATCCAGTTGGCGGCACTGTTATTCAGTTCGGGGGAAAGAACAGAGGAAATTCAGATTACTTCTCATTGATGAATCATCGTCATTCGATATGGGTGTGCCAACAATTAAACTTGCATTTTTCTTGATTAAAATGAAATTCTGTTAGTAGGCGCCTAGTGTAGGTGAAATAAAATTAAATAAATTTGTTAAAACATTTCCAAAAAGGTCAAAATGTTTACAATTGCGTTCGTAGGAGTACCGCACACGAAAATATCACTTCGGAATTATTTAAAAGGGGTATAAATAGGTGAGAAGTCAAGGGAAACAAAACAAGCGAAAGTAAAGATGATGTGCTAAAACCCAAGACTATTGAAATGAGCTACATAACCTTACTCGCGGAGGGCGGGAAGTGGTAATATATGTTAACAGTAAAAACAATTTTATATATATATATATATATATATATAATTAAGCTTGGGCGATATCGATTTTTTTCATCCACGATATATCGGCAAACATATATCGCGATTTTCGATAATACCGCGATTATTGCTTTAGAGCTGATAACCACAGGTATATACCCCTCTACAAGCGTCACAATAAATCACAAATTCGTTTGCAGAGTGTGTATGTACTTCTGAAGTACCGGTAGTTCGCCTTTGTTTCTCACGTCCAAAAGCTAAAAAGACTGTTCTAATTTTGTTTCCATGGAATTTCTGACTTGACTCACAATGGCGATTTGTTTTTAATCGCGATATATTTTTTTAATCGCGATTTGCTGATATCTTGATAACTTAAAAAGGTTCTCGATATCGTAATCGAATAAAAAAGGTATCGCGATATTCGATATTATCGTGTTATCACCCAAGCTTATATAAAATAATATATGCTATGATGTTATCAGAGGGTTTATTTCTTTTTAAGACAGGGTTTGATCAACATGTACCGAAACTGTCTCGGTAGTTTTTGCAAATTATTTCTCAATGGTTGTGCGAACGTAGAATTACTGTTGACTTTTGAAGCTTGGATTATTCAGGGAAATTGATTTGATCTGCTGCAACAGCTAAATACAGATAATAAAATCATGTCATAATTTATAATAACAGGAATAACATATTGGACATATTGACATTGGTCATTTTCCCCCTTCAAACATATTAATAATAATAATAATAATAAATCATTTGTAAGGCACACTTAATCTAGAAGCCATTCAAAGGCGCCGACAAGGGAAATTTGAAATTATGTGTGCCCGTGCCCCTGCCCCTACCCATAATAGGTGGATGATCCTACATGACGTTGTTGCCCGCCCCTACCCATAACAGGTGGATGATCCTACATGACGTTGTTGCCCGCCCTTACCCATAACAGGTGGATGATCCTACATGACGTTGTTGCCCGCCCCTACCCATAACAGGTGGATGATCTTTCATGACGTTGTTGCCCGCCCCTACCCATAACAGGTGGATGATCCTACATGACGTTGTTGCCCGCCCCTACCCATAACAGGTGGATGATCCTACATGACGTTGTTGCCCGCCCCTACCCATAATAGGTGGATGATCCTACATGACGTTGTTGCCCGCCCTTACCCATAATTAGGTGGATGATCCTACATGACGTTGTTGCCCGCCCTTACCCATAATAGGTGGATGATCCTACATGACGTTGTTGCCCGCCCTTACCCATAATAGGTGGATGATCCTACATGACGTTGTTGCCCGCCCTTACCCATAAAAGGTGTATGATCCAACATGACGTTGTTGCCCGCCCCTACCCATAATAGGTGGATGATACAACATGACGTTGTTGCCCTGCCCTTACCCATAATAGGTGGATGATCCTACATGACGTTGGTGCCCGCCCTTACCCATAATAGGTGGATGATCCTACATGACGTTGTTGCCCGCCCTTACCCATAATAGGTGGATGATCCTACATGACGTTGTTGCCCGCCCTTATACCCATAATAGGTGGATGATCCTACATGACGTTGTTTAAACTTTTTGTTCACTTTGTTTCTTTATTTTGGAGATTTCTTATTTTCTTATTTGTGTATTTTATACATTAATAATGATTTCAGGTATAGAAACTTATACATTTTATTTAAGACTTGACATTTTGTATTGCGTAAGAACTATACCATGTCTATTATGAGTTAGTACATTTAACGTAGCACTATGTGAATAATAACCATGGGTCTCATTTGCTATAGTATATTGATTCGAGGTAAAATATGACAACAGTGCAAGTATGTCATCTTGATAGGACCTTACCTCCAATGGTAACCCATCGGCTCCAGTCACGTAGATCAAATCACCCTCGTTGTCACCGTACTTTATTTTATATGACTTTGTCCATTCCCAATAATCGGCACGCCCTTGTGTGATGATGCCAGTGACTGTAACTGACTCCTCCAGGTCCACACGAATCCACTGGTTCTGATATATGTCCCCTGCACACCAGGCACCTGTACAAATAGAAGGATCAGATATCTACGGATTGCTGTATATTGGTTTAGTTCGGTTCGGTCTGGTTTTGATGAATATTTAGGGTATGAAATTTATTGAAACGAATATCGGAATTTTAAAATGATGAAAAATAAAACCTGATGGGAATACTCTATTCTCTCGTCACCGCACTATATATCGACCTATATATACACTCACGAGCCAAGGGGAAGCCTTATCACTTATTTGTATACAGATTTGAATGGGCATGGGAAACGGGAATTTCTGTTTCTTTTTGAGGTTTTATGTTTGTTTTTGAACATATCGTTACAGCATCATCAAAATGATATCCAGCACATGAAATAATCAAAATTATGTCAAATTATCTTTTTAATTTATCAAACATTTCAATTGATTTGATGAACTCTGCATAGTTCATGCATATTGGGGCTTAAACATTTGAGCGTCCACAGGATCTACTACATAACTTGATTAGACAAAAATGTAACAGAACTTTGAAATGTTGTGTGCCCCCTCCCTGATTATATGGGGATGATCAAAACAAAAATATCGTTTCTACTTTATTTCTTGTAACGAAGGTGTAAGATTGAAGGTACACAACTGACAAAGATCTTCTTGGAAACAAAATATGAGTTTTATAGTTCTGGTTTATTCAGTATAAATCACACTACTATACTACCGTCAAAACGACAGTCATTACATCATTGCACTTTTGACCTAAAATATAACGAAAGATTCCAAGTTAAAATAATGAAGTGATCCATATTCGAAATATTGCAATCTGTTACAAATATCTACAATCTACAATGCATGAAAATCTTCATTATTCCCAGTTTCAACTCTTTATAAAACTTGCTCAAATTATTCACTTATTATTTTATACACCTTGCTTAGATTATTCACTTCGGAAAGAATGTCGAACCCTAAACATTGTGTTTTGGGCAGACGACAAAAATGCCAGTATCTCACTGGATTTGCATAGGCCTATATAGTGCTCACCATGTCCAAAATTTCATTTCCATTCCTCACTTGACTATACACTTCCCTCTCCTTATTAAATAAGTGTATCCTCGATCATCTTTTAAATGAAAATCTGTGATATTTTGTCATATTTGGACATAAAAGTTGCAGTTGTATTTTACATTATTTCCTTCTCTCCTTGCTCATCAGATTATTCAATTCTTATTTATTACAGAATTCATTAACGTAAGGGTAAAATTTAAAGGGCTGCCCAAAAGAACAGGCACTTTTCCGATATTGCTCAATATCTCTAATTTTTCTAATAGATAAATGGTTAGGATACATTCTGTTATATGATTATTTTATGTGTCTCTAAAAGTATCTGGCTCTAAATACATGCTGTGAAAATGCAAAATTAGTCAATCTCTAGTCAGGATTTTATACAATTAGAGTGTTGACCTTGGTCTTTTGTGAATAAACAATAAATATCCATTAAAATTCAGTTGCGAGAACTTACCAGTAGTTTCCTTGCAGCTCATGCCTCATGATGAGATGCCCAAACTCTGAAGACGAGGGACAAGAACAACTTTTTTTCTGGCGATACAAAATGCTCGAAAAATTGATGTGTTGGCTGCAACAGTGGAAGTTGGAAATGACCACCACATGCTTGCTATCTCAACATGTAAACTACTGGAATGCGCAAAATCTATCGCAGCTTACATAACTTACATTGGGATAAAAAAAAGGCTTTTAAATTGAATGCTTTGTGCAAATTTGACTACATACCACATGACATGTAGCGCATGGTTAACTTCAAACTAAAGAGGGCGCTGTATGGACATGTTATACCAAAATCTCAAGTACGGGTGCAATTTACAAAGAATTACATAATTTATATCTACAAGTGCCTGGCTGCATACCCTGAAGTCTGGCTGGTTACAATCACCCGAGTATTAAAGAAATTGCAAAATAATGGATATTGGCCTTACGTTTCGAAAATAGCAGGTTCTTTCTCAAAGGCAAAATGGGACGGAATACAAACAACATACATAAACGCAAGAGTGAACAGAAGTTAGTCACATGTAAAATGAACACAAAAGAAAAAGGTACAAAAAGCAGAGTCAGGTTGTGGTCCTAAGATCGGACAAAAGAGGGATTAAAGGAGTTCTTGGCTGAAAGAACAAAGCAAAAGATGAGTGAAAATGAAGGGGTCAGACAGGGAGAGTATAAAAAAAACAGACAAATAGACTAACAAGCAAACAAATGTAAAGACATGGATATAGATTGTTGAGAAAGAAAAATAGAAAATTAGTCATTCCCTTCCTGTATGTTGAGACCATGGGGGTGAATGGTGTGGATACACCTGCACCACATCGTTTCTCTGCTGAGATGGACCGACTTCCTGCAGTTACCAAGTGAATATAAAGGTGGGCCAGCACTTCAATCTACCTAATGATTTCATTTCTGACATGATTTTGAAGGGTATTGAGTGCTTGGTAACCGCAGGGAATTGGTCCGTCTCATCAGTAAAAAGATGTGGATCCCGCGTATCAACACCACACCCATGGTCTCAACATATAGGAAGGGAATGACTAATGATGATTCATTTTCTTCTCCACAGAATTTTTTACATTTATTTTTACATTCTTTTACTTTTATTTTGATGGTATAGTCTATCTGTCTGCTTTGTTTATTCCCGTCTGTCTCTGCTTTTTTGCTAATCTATCTTTTCTTCCAGCCAAAAACTCCTAGTACCTCTATCTATTCATGTGTAATCCATCTTTTGTCTGGTCCAAGGACCACTACCTAACTCTGATTTTTTAATCTTTTTCTTTTGTGTGCATTTCACACCTGAAGTTCTCGGAAAGGGTTTTTATGTTTTCCTTTCGTTGTAATCGCCTAAAGGATGGTAACTTATATTTCTCAATATCAATATCAAAGTCATATTCCGAACTGGAATTGGAATCAGTGAAGAATGATTTGTTGTACTTCGTTGACAAACAGACTCAATAATGAGCTTAGCATTTACGAGACATGTAGAGACCAACTTTAGCTCAAGAGAATTAACAGTCTTTCTGTATCACCTCCCTCTGCCAATTTAACCATGTAAACAAAATTATTGGGATCTGGTTTACCAACAATCAGATATTTATCTGGAAGATAACTATATTGGATCTTATTCCAACCCCTGGCATGGTTACGCATATAAAAATGATCTCCGATGTTAGGATTTGCTTTACGATCATAAATCTGCTATTCTCCTAATTAGCTGCTGTTGATTTTTAGACATTGCAAGTTGATAGGCTTTTTGCAATCTTCGTTGGCCGTAAGAGAAACATTCTGATGAATGTGGTGTAGAATTTATATGCATAAGTCATCTCAGGAAGAAACCTAGACCAACAATACTTTGCTGAAAGTTTCCACAAAATTGTCCTAATAAATCTTTCACATTGAGCATTCACTTGAGGGTGGTATGCTGTTGTGTGAGATTTATTTATGTTGTATTAATACAGAGATGAGAAAATAAATTAGACTCAAATAGTCTTCCTGATCTGAATGAATTTTTTACAGGTACAGTATACTTTAAAAACCAGTCTTTAACAAAAACAGATGTTATTGTTTTAGCAGTGTGATCCTTTGTTGGTATGGCAATAGTGAACTTCATCAGTAATCACAAGAACATTCTCTGTTCTGTCAGAAGTAGACTCTAAAAGCGTACTGTCAATGGCTATGACATTCAAAGGATTACTTGCAACCAATTGACCAAGAGGGTTTCTGACTGCAGGTCTAGGAAGTTTAGCAACTGCACACTGCTCACAATTCCCAATCTACTTTTTAATGTCAGCATACATACTAGGCCAATAGCAGTAGGAATGAACTAAAGAGAGAGTTCTTTCTATACCCCGATGACCAAACTAGTCATGTAGACTTAATGTGAGGATGGTTGGGCTTTAAAGATGAAGGCAATACAATTTGAGTCAAGCTTCCCTACTTTGGATCTTTGACTTTCCTATGAAGTACGCCATTCATCAAAGAGAAACGTTTAATTTGAAAACCTTCATCACTTCGAAATCTTGGCTTTGTCTTTGACTCTACAATGACAATGAGCAATCATATCACTACTGTTTGCAGATCAGCCAATCATTATATCTGCAACATCAGCTGAATCCGAAAGTACATACATGTAGATGCTGACACCTGTCATGCTTCTATTAGAGCCTCGCGATCGTTACTTTCAAGATTAGATTATTGTTCAGTTCAGTTCTCAATAGACTGAAACAATCTGATATTCATAGATTACAGAAACTCCAAAACAATTATTAAAAGCTTCCAATGTCAAATTCTCTTATCTAAAGCAGTTACACACTTCACCATTCATCATAAAGCTTCACTGGCTTCCAACTAATGTATAAAACAGCCATAAACATGTATAATGTTAAATCCAATCTATTCCCTACTTATATCTAATGCAATTGATCTCATGCCCAAGATCGAGGGTGGTTTAGAGTCTCGTGGTACATTTAATATTCTATGCACTTTTCAGAAAGCAAGTGACAAAGCATTTTCAATTGCTGGCCCAAGAATCTGACAATCTGCCAGTTTACTAATCCGATTCTCTATTTCCTCTTTAAGAGCACATTGTTGAATCAGTGTCAAATCTACCTATGCAGGGATTGGTTGGTGAATATGAACCATCTACTGGTAAGTCACAGCTAGGGATGGGGTCGAGTTTGATAATTTTGGCATTTCACTGGCCGAGCGCCTTCCTGGTTAGGTCTGACATTAGGTCTGACATTAGGTCTGACATGTAGGCCTACTCTCCAAATGCTGTAGTCTCAGTCCCAGACTGCATGGGGCTCAATTGCTAACATAAATGTATGGAGTGACGAGTGAGCATAATCAAATCCAACTGCACCATTAAGGACGAGACTACAAATCACGAGCTGGTGACAAGCAGTAGACATACCAATGGTACCGTAGTGTAAACAGCTTTAGCCCTACATGAGAAGAATAAACTTTAAGGTAAAGTCACATCATCCTATTACATGTATATCGACCACTGATGTCATCACAAAAGAACAAGCCGAATGAGCTTATTGTAAGCATAAATGTCAACGCGACAAACTGAAAAATCATACAGAATCCAAACACCCAGGCCAAAAAGTTTTAAAAAATGTATGGCAAGACAAAAATCATCACTTTTTAAACTGCAGAAAGTACAAGACACCCGGGAGGGCATCGGCGATAGTGCAACGTCATTCCAGCCTTCCACTTGCCATGACAGCGAAGAAATTGAGCCGCATGTCCTGGGAGGAGCATATCTCTAATGAAGATAAAACCAAAGAATTTCCTACAGACGCTGCATTGTTAACAAATAGCCCAATTACTCCTGAGCTTATTGAAACTACATTGTCTCATCATGGAGGTAAAAATAGAATTTTACCTCCATGGTCTCATGGACCTTGTAAACCGGGATTAAATGACACTTTCAAGTTTGTTCGCAATGAAAAGGGGCTAGCGTTCAGCCGGGACTGGTATTTTCCTCAACTGAAAAAAATGAAATCATATTGTGAATGGCTTACATATTCATCCACTACTAATAGCGCTTACTGTTTCCCATGCTGGGGTTTTGCCAACAGAGGTAAAAAAGATTACGAGTCCACTTGGAAAAAGGCAACGGACAAATTCAAAACTCATGAACACACACCAGCACATTGTGAAGCTGCTCATCTGATGATGCAAGCAATACAACGCTTGAAGTTAAGAAAAATATGATGGCATTTTAGCTCACCATAGTGCAACAGCACCAAAGAATGCAAATTACCTCAGTCCACATATCCAAAACGAATTCATTGACACACTGGGAGGAAATGTTAGATCACAGATTATAAGTGAAGTAAAAAATGTGCATTACTATGGTGTCATACTGGATTCTACAATTGATATGTCACATAATGACCAATTTTCCTTTTGCTTGCACTATGTGGACGAGCAATTCAGTATCCAAGAGAGTGATTCTAAGACACTGTTTAACACTGAAGAAAACTCTTACACATTTAGGGCTTGATATCCAACTGATAAGATCTCAGTCATATGATGGTGCTGCTAATGTGCGAGCTCATATTTCTGGGTTACAGACTAGAGTTAAAGAAGTGAATAAGAATGCCTTATATGTACATTGTTGTGCACAAAACCTAAACTTGGTTCTTGCAGATGTCTGTGGTAACTGTACCGAAGCAGTCACTTTTTTGGTACTATTCATAAGGTGTACACATTTTTCTTACTCCAAGTCAACCTCGATTGATTTACTTAGAAAGTGCTCAAGAAAAGTTAAACATGGAGAAGACAAAATTACAACGCCTTTGTGAAACTAGATGGTATTGTAGACACGATTGTGTAAAAGCACTCAAAACATTGTACACTGTGCTGCTGTTAGCCTTAGAAGATATTGTAGAGAACAAAACGTGCCCAGAAATAAAAGCTGAAGCTGGAGGTTTTACTGGAATTCTTCAGCAAATTTGAATTTGTTATCATGACTGACATTTGGTTCAAAGTTCTTTGCGAAATGAATACTATTTCTGAGTATTTGCAGCAAACTTCTTTGCATCTTGTAATGGCAAGTACTCTGATAGATTCAGCAATTGAAAATTTGAAACAGCAAAGATCAAGCAAAGTCTTTGATGATATTTTGAAGGAAGTACGTGCCACAGCCACAATCGAAGTGGTGTCTACTGAATTCAAGACAGACGCATGCTTGGTGAGATGGCTCATGATGAGCCAATAACAAATCCTGTTGATAAGTTTACTGTATTCTTCAAGATACACGATACACTAGTCGGACAGTCGCGCTTTAGTGATTTCCAGACTATGGTAGTCCCCTTTAAGTGTCTTATGAATGGACATTTATATGATACTGAGGGTTTTGAACACTTTGCATCTATGTACATGTACGAGGATGACATTGACCTTGCCAAAACAGAGTAGAACCAGTTTTGTCACTTCTATAAAAGCACGCCAGAATTTGCAGATGATCCTCCAAAACACCGTACAGAAAATGTTGCATAATGATTAAGAAATGGGACATTCATAGCGGCTTTCCAAACTTGACCTTTTTTTACAGAATACTGGGTACCATTGCGGTATCTTCAGCCGACTATAAGCTGACAAACCTACCTCAGATCCACAATGATGGAAGAAAGGCTTTCCTCGTTAGTCATACTAAGCATAGAGCGAGATTTCTCTGAACAAGTTAACTTTGATTCAGTGATTGACACTTTTAGTCAAATTTCGGTGCGTCGTATGGAACTTGATTATCATCTTTAACAAAACACAACATCTCCATTAGGGTCATTAAATATAGAGATAAAAAAATGAGATACATGCATGTACCTACATGTACTAGTATTTATTTGTAAACGGTTTTATTGTTATACATGTACTTTAACACATTGTTGTCCTTTTGTGCAACAAACTGTAATCTTTAAACTTATCTGTCACTGCCCACTTCAGACCTAGTAATTCCAATTTCCATGAACTATACTTCTCCATCTTTTCTCATTGTCTCAAAGGGAACGACTAGCATATGCAATTACACGTTCACTACCGTCTTGGATTTGGGATAAAACAGCACCAAGCCCAGACAGGCTTCCGTCTATTGTACATCAAGAGTGAATGGTCTAGAAAAATCTGCAAAAGCTAAAACAGGAGTAGTGGAAAAGTTTGATTTCAAGGACTCAAAGACTTCCTGACACTCATGTGACCATCTATAACGAAAGAACTTAGGGTCATGACCTTGACAAACTCCTACTAAGGCATCTTCAGTTGAAATACCTTTCTCTGATAAAATGTCATGTGCCATCAGCATCAAACTTATGGACACAATATAAGTGTCCATTATTATTATTATAAAACATGACCATGATCTCTGTGAATCTCTTTGTGAAATAAATGGCATTTCGAGGACTTGAGCTTCAATCCATGTCATGCTTTCTAGAATAGATACAGATGTCATCTAAATACACAAACAACAGCTGATAGGTCATATCACCAACACACCATTGCATTAAACGTTGGAATTATGGCTGGGGCTCCACAGAGACCAAAAGGCATTTGTACATATACTCGTACAATCCCATGGGAGTGAGTGATAAAGGCTGTTTTCTCCCGATCTTCTTCTCGCACTGACTTGGTGATACCCACTCACCAAATCAAGTGATGTAAACAACTTAGCACCAACTGCAGCATCCAGAAATGAAATGAAAGGCGTCTTTTTTGTGTTTTCAAATTAAGACGATAATCTACGCATATTCTAAAGCAACCATCCTTTTTCTTGGCAAGTGCAATGGGTGCATTTGACTTGACCAAGGCTGTCGTAGTGTGTGCTTTTACTAAAGTACCATATTTTATGGTATTTATATCGCCAAATTGAGTCAACAAAGAAAGTTCCTTGATGTTGACTTTCCCTCTGTGAGCACACTCTTATCCCTTCCTCGTTTCTACATATAAAAAAACACCCTTTTACCACGTCTACCTTACCATGTCTACCCCAATGTGTTTCTTTGCGCAATTACCCATTTTTTTCCCTTTCCCACACCCTTCTGTGCAGACTTATTGCAGTAATTTTTTATGATATCATTTTGTATGGTGATATTGTTTAAACTTTGGTACCTTCCACAGGAGCCAAAGTGAGCACTCCAAAACTTATTTTAATATAACTTTGTTACATTACTCAATTCTGCTAATTCTTTGACACAGTATTCTTTATGGATATGTGTAAGACGTAAAACGGATGTGTCTTTTTCTTAAAGAATTTTTACTTCTCATGCATTTTTATGAAAAAGAATTGAACATGTAAGGGAACATCACCCTCTTTCAAATAGTCATTCCAGAGTTCTCCACTCTCTCACTACCTCAGTTTTTGGTCAAGCATGGCGAACTCTCAATTAAGTGTGTGCATGTCTTTACCAGAGGAAAAAATCCCCCCTAACTTGACTTTACAAAATACTACTTTCCCCAAGTACAAAAGACCTACATTATTGCAAATTAAACATGTTATGACAAGGTAAAACTTGAAGCTTTGCATGGTGAGGAGGATAAGTAAGACTAATTGCGGTGACACCATGTGAAATTCTCAATTGATGAGTAGTAATTAGTTCTGAAAAGAACTGGAGGTATAACTCGACGTTTCGATCAGTGTGCTCTGATCTTCCTCAGGAGAATGCCGGAGTCTGGGAAATGCTGCTGCTTAAGTAGGTTGCTGGAGGATTATGCGATGACAGGATGCTGGAGGATTAGTTCGTTGAGACTAGGATCCTAGGAGTTGGGGGAAGGAGTGCTCACATGAACCGAATCAGTTGTTGACAAGCACGGGGGGAAGGAGGGTGGTTAACTTAGGAGATCCCTCAGTCTGGGGTGGGTTATGGACTTTGGATATAGAAGATCCTTCAGTCTGAGGTGGGTTGTGGACTTTGGATATAGAAGATCCCTCAGTCTGGGGTGGGTTGTGGACTTTGGATATAGAAGATCCCTCAGTCTGGGGTGGGTTGTGGACTTTGGATATAGAAGATCCCTCAGTCTGGGGTGGGTTGTGGACTTTGGATAGAAGATCCCTCAGTCTGGGGTGGGTTGTGGACTTTGGATATAGAAGATCCCTCAGTCTGGGGTGGGTTGTGGACTTTGGATATAGAAGATCCCTCAGTCTGGGGTGGGTTGTGGACTTTGGATATAGAAGATCCCTCAGTCTGGGGTGGGTTGTGGACTTTGGATATAGAAGATCCCTCAGTCTGGGGTGGGTTGTGGACTTTGGATATAGAAGATCCCTCAGTCTGGGGTGGGTTGTGGACTTTGGATATAGAAGATCCCTCAGTCTGGGGTGGGTTGTGGACTTTGGATATAGAAGATCCCTCAGTCTGGGGTGGGTTGTGGACTTTGGATATAGAAGATCCTTCAGTCTGGGGTGGGTTGTGGACTTTGGATATAGAAGATCCTTCAGTCTGGGGTGGGTTGTGGACTTTGGATATAGAAGATCCCTCAGTCTGGGGTGGGTTGTGGACTTTGGATATAGAAGATCCTTCAATCCGTAGTAGTTGTCGCCAAATATCGCTGATGTTATGACAAGGACAAGATAATGTATATCTGAAGAGTTTTACCTATGCTACTGCAGCTACGTATGTACATTGTATGTCAAAAAACAATTCTCAAAAAATGTTCCATCATAAAATTTTGCCCTTAAAAACGCCCATACAACAAAAAATCTTCTTGTGCAAGTTATGAAAAGAAAATATAAATCACTTCAATCTTGATTAAATCTTAAAAATTATATTATTTACCCTAGCTCTTAACAGTGGCAAAGAAAAAGGCATGCATCTTTGAATGTATATCCCTCAGTGCAAGGTACAAAATTGGGGTTTGGCTGCCATCGCAGCGAGCAGTTTCTAGGCCAACCAATAACCAATGACAACATGTATTTTGTTTTTTTAATTTGGTATATTAGCATAATGAGCTCACACCTTGAATTTTGGCAGAAGTACAGAAGGATTCAAGGCATGACGACGAATGGTCACTGTACATACATGTATGTACATATATACATGTACATGCATATTATTGATCCGTGCACACATATTCACTGTGTGCATGTGCGCTGGAGTTAGAATAGCTATAAGCAGGGCCAAATTATACGACTAAACCATTCCGAGGCACCTTGGTCAAGGCTCTAGGTGCAGAGGAAGGACTATGGCTCTCAGTCACCATGATCAATCAAACTCTTGATGTGTTGTTTAACCTGCTCGTACTGATTTGGTACGATTCTGCGGAATATATTTGAGCTACAGGTTCAGAATCCTGTACAATGATGCATTGTTCTGCAGTATTTGTGTACTCCTGAGGACAATCAGAGCATAGTGATCAAACGTTGAGTTGTAACCTCTAGTTCTTTTCAGAACTAATTACTACTCAATAGAGAATTTCACATGGTGTCACCGCAAATAGTCTTACTTATCCTCTTCACCATACAAAGCTACAAGTCTTACCTAAATAGGACCCCTTGATGAGGCTATTATAATTTACCCCCAACTCAAAAAAAGAAATAACAATAATAATTATTTGTTTTACCTTATAACGTTTCTTAGTACAACCCTGTTTCTCCAAGATGCTATTTGTTTTAAAGCCTTTTCGACCCTACTTGAAAGAGGAATGACCCCTGGTCCATAAGGGTGCAGTGGTCTGGGTTGATGTGGTCAACATTCCTCAGTGCTGTACCAAACATAGATCCTAACTGCTGTCCATTCTATCCCTCTCCTTTTCAGGTAGGAAAAGTTATTTTATTCATGGAAGGTTTAGTAACACAGAAGTAGAAAATGTGTATAGATTATTTTGGTATGATTTTTTAGTTACTTTGATTTAGGGAATATTTTATTTTGTTAAATTTATACTTGAGAAAAGTTTGGGATATTAACTATTTTATTCCTCTTTATGAAACAATAGTGACACTGGTCCAAAATTGGCTATATTCTGGATCAGAGTGAGATTTTTATTCTTTAAATTTCCCTTTAACTCAGGGATATTGCAAATAAGTAACTAAAGTTCCTGAGAGTTCAGACTTTAAAGGTTATATTTTCTTAGCTTAATGTATTTTGAAGAGAAAAGTTGACTGTAGATTTAATTTCTCATGTGTGCCATTTTCACATGTATTATAGTCATAGGGTGGGCAGTGGCTGGACTTTGCTTTATGCTCTATGCTTTATGCTGGTCCGGAATGGAGAAGTAAGGCGACTCCTTCCCTCCACTAGCCTGGGTGTTCACCGTGGGCAAGTGATAGTACACCCTAGCCTCCCTACCTGGGTAACGGTGCTTATCGGCGGTTCTGTTTAGTCAACTCGGCGACGGTTCCGGCGATTACGGGTAGGTAGAACTCGTTAGCTTAGGTAAGCAGTCTACCTAGGAGATGGAAAACTCTGATCGCAAACTCGGGCAGGTAGAGCTCGTTAGTCTTGGTTGGCTATCTACCCCAAAACCAGGCAGCAGTGGTTTTTCGGTATCCTTTTATGGCAGACGAGCTACAAATTGGTCAATGGCAGGATTGGATTTAGCCTTAGTGGTGGGGACATTTTCCCTCTTCTAGGTACTGCGGGGCAGTTCCCGTGCTCTCCAGCTGTCGAGCCTTGGCTCTCCGTTGGATACAGACCACTGGAACCCAGAGAGTGCTGGTACTTCTGCGCAAGGTAATAATAATAATAATAATAATAATAATAATAAAGATTTTTAGCGCGCACATATCCACCCTGCTGGGCGCTCAAGGCGCGGAAACAAAGAAAAACATTAATACAAACAATATACAATAATAGCATAGGGAAAACAAATTATGTACCGAGATACATGTACCTACAATGCAATTACAAATATACATCATCTTTGAAGAGTTGTGACATAAGATGAGTTTTAAGCATCGACTTGAATCTGGTTATACTATGACAAGATTTGAGTTTAGTTGGAAGATGATTCCAGAGTCTCGGAGCTGCGACAGAAAACGACCTATCACCCCAGTTCCGTTTTGAAGTTGCTTCCTTGAGGAGTGACATGTTGCTGGAGCGCAAATTGCGTGATGGAGTGTAGACTTTAAGTAGTTCAGAAATATAAATTGGAGCAATGTTATTAAAAGATTTGTGAACAATTAGCATAAGTTTAAAAACATGCCGCACTATAAACCCCAGGCGTAGGCAGTCGGGGTTAGACCCCCGAGAGTTTTGAGTTTTGAGTTGTGCAAGTCCTTTTTTTGTTGTGCAAGTCCAAGTTTTTGGTCCGGTTAGATCAACAAGTTGTCCTATTCTCTCTAGTGATGGGAGCACTCTTATCACCGAGAACTTGGAAATTCTTGACCGCTGGCGTGAACACTTTCAGGTTCTTCTTAACAGGTCACCTGATACACAGGAGGATCTTCTTGATCTGATACCACAGTGTCCGATTCAACAGGATCTTACCAGTCCACCTACAATTGCAGAAGTAAAGAAAGCAATAAACCAGTCTCCAAATGGGAAAGCACCAGGTTTGGATAGTCTCCCTGCAGAGATATACAAGCATGGTGGAGCACTCCTCCAATCTATCCTTCATGGTCTGTTCCTCCGCTGTTGGGAGACGGAACAGATACCAAACGCCTTCAAAGATGCCCTTATAGTTACCATTTACAAACGGAAAGGAAATCGGCACGATTGCAGCAACTATCGAGGTATCTCCCTGTTGTCTATTGCTGGGAAGATTTTTGGGAAACTCATTCTGCGACGACTACAATCAGTCGCAGAGACAATTTTGCCGGAAAGTCAATGTGGTTTCAGAGCCGGACGTAGCACCATTGACATGGTATTCACCCTACGTCAACTTCAAGAAAAGGCTATAGAGCAAAACATGCCTCTCTATGTAGCCTTCATCGACTTCTCCAAGGCATTCGATTCAGTAGATCGACCTATGCTGTGGCGAGTTCTGGAGAGGTACGGCTGTCCAGAAGAGCTTATCACCCTGATCAGAAAGCTCCACGATGGCATGAATGGCCAAGTCTCTGTCGCTGGGTCTTCGTCCAACGCCTTCCAAATTGATCATGGTGTCAAGCAAGGATGTGTGCTAGCACCTACGCTATTCACAATCTTCTTGGCAGCAGTGCTAGAAGTAACCTCCTTGGATGCCATTGGTGGGAATTTTGTGAAGACACGCTCCGACGGTAAGCTGTTTAATCTGAGGCGTTTGAAACTCACTAAAACTCACCTCATCCGCCTGCAAGAACTGCTTTTTGCTGATGACGCTGCTCTTGTGGCTCATTCTGAAGATGAACTACAGAGCCTTGTCAGCAGATTCGCTAGAACAGCCTCTGCCTTCGGTCTCACCATCAATGAAAAGAAAACCGAGGTCCTCTTTCAACCGCCACATTGCTCAGCATATGTCCAACCATCCATCAAAATTAATGATCAGCCTATATATATAGTCATAGGACACCACTGCCTGATGCTCTTAGAGACAAAGCCTCCTGTGTGGACATTCCTTTGATCTTATGGTAGAGTAGTTAATTCTAGGCCCTGGGGCCTTATCAGTGCATGTTGGTGACTAGGTTAGCCTTTGTTTATGTCACTTTTAACTACTAGAAACTATCCCCTTGATTTTTAGTATTAGAGGCAAGTGCCAAGCTAGGAAGTCTTCTTTGGTTTTCAGGACAAGATTTTATCTTCTAGAATTTGTTTAGAATATTTTAATGGGCAGAGCTGGGCTGGACTTAAATTGATTTGTTTTGATGTTATGTTTAAATATAGATTAGGTAATGGCAGGCTGAAATTGCCCAGTTAGGGCTGTGTCGGGTATCCGGGTACCCGACCGAAACTGCCATTACCTGGTTCCATTTTTTGGTTCCAATTACCCGTAAACGACTTTTTAAAATTCGGACTTAACATTTGAGCAGAGCGAACAGAAATCTGTGACTCTTGAACAATGTATTGTTTACACTTTTACAGACAATTATTTTTAAATTCAAGAGATTACGCTCCAATAAAGCCTTTGTAGTATTTTACATTTGCCATACATTTTTCTCCAACTGTTTGTGATACATTGTATCGAATTGTTAAGACCACAAAGGGCATGGCAGCGGATGCTTCAAAGAACAACCGCGCAGGACGGAATGTTTGCCTATTGTTTGCAGCTAATGGATTAGTGGGACAAGTGCATGCCGATCATGATTGAGTAATATATAGCTTGTTATGAAAATACCTGACGTAAACGGCTGTTCGATGTGTTGTATTACACGAATGAAACATGCGGCAGACGGTGCCACATGAGGAAACACGCACAGGCAGCAGGCTGCAGGTTCGGGTAATGTATTAACGGCGCAGACTACAGCCGTGGCATGGCAGAAAAGATCAGGAAAAATGCTGAAACAACCTTTTCCCCCTCTCGCGCAGAAACGACGACGTCCAGGGATTTCTAAGGGCGGCCAAGACACCTCCAGATTTTTCCATGCCGCCTGGGGTAATGTCTGGAGCCGGGGAACCCTACAGCACCGGCGAACACTTACGACAAACACAAGAGACGGCCTGAGTTATACTCTTATAATGTAAGATTATCTTAGTACGGGCCAAAATTAGGTCCAAAGATCACGTCCTAAAAATCATAATCCAAAGCCAACATGATGACGTACAGGATATCCTCATTTAGAAGGCAGGGGCGCAGCAAGCGCAAGTACATGAATTGTTTTCTCCCACCTGGTTCCGCCACATCGCCTTTTGACCAATGACATAATTCAACACATGTTTTGTGAATGTGAACAACCAACCAGAGCGCTCAGATCACGCACACCCCAGTGACAATAGTGCACAGTGACATGGTCTTCTAGTCTCCTGACTTAGTCACGTGTCATGTTCAGGTAGGCTGCTGCTCGGGTTATCAAAGACTTTGCAGCGATCAGTTTTATTTCAGAAATAACTTTCAGTAAATAAAATGGTACTCTATTTCATGAAGGTTTTACTTTAATAAAACGACACAGTAAAGAAAAAGATCGATTTAAGTATGGTATACTCCATGTTTTGTTACCATTTACAGTACATGTTTCAGGCATGGCTTTCAACAAAAATGGAAATGGTATCCAGGTATCCAAAGTTTCCTGATTTTGGGTATCCAGTTCCAAAAATATCCGAAAACGCACACCACTACCCACAGTTTATTGACTGATAATAAACTGGCCCGAATCTTCGAGTCAAAAGGAGCTTTAATTATTTGTTTACAGTTACCATGTTTAGTTTATATAGAGTAGGGGCAAGGAATTAATATCCTATGATTTATATTTATGGGTTTGTCAAGTATTACTTTATAAAATCTAAGTTTCTAGTTCTGGCAATTCATGAATTTAGGGCGAATTGGCCAGCTGTGATAATAGTTTCCCTTACAGATTTTCATCTTTTTTCGTATTATATTATTTACTTTTTTTTACTGGATTTATTAGCTGTTTCGCAGCGAAGCGCAGCGAAACAGCTATTATTGTTAAAAGCTTTTTTTTTCTTTTTTAATTTTCAACGCTTTCCGTACCGGAGGTGCATTGCAATAACACATGTTTCATTCTGAACGCCTATTTGCAGTGTTCCATAAATGCGATTGCAATGAAACTTAAGGGACCAAAGGCAATAGTGCAATAATTGTGCATATTGCAATGACGTCATAATTACGTCATCAGGTGTCAAAGTTACACTAAATCAAAAGATTAATAATGAAAACATTAAACAACTAGAGCTCAATTGTATTCGTGAACGAATCACCCAGCTGTTCCTTCAACTTTTTCATATTAACTTCCACTTCTGAGCCGTAGGGACTTTTGAAATATTATGACATCAGTTGAATGGATTGTAGATACAAATAATTAGCTACAAGATGACACAAGATTGTTACTTAATGTCATATAGTTCGCGAGATATGATTGTTTTAACAGAAAAACTGAAAACTAATATGGCAATTCAAAAACCGATGACGTGTACTATCATTTACATGTACTGCTTACTTCTGGTGACAGTGCATGTTTTGTTTCATATCCCTATAATGTCACCCATTCAACACCGGATGCAAAATATATACAACAGATGAATTGTTTGGTTACATAATACATATGCAGGTTAACTTCAAATGTAATGTCCAATGGGTTTATTACTTCAATGTTACAGACTTCCACAAAAATACAATACTTTCTAGAGTACCTTCTTTTTTATATTTGTGGCCAGTTAGGATTATGGAGACTGTCAGTTTTAGATGAAAATGCCAGTTGGGCATGAGAATTGCACTGCCTACATGAGGGTTAACATGTTTTGCAGGCGATGTGCGAGTAGTTCTCAGTGACCCAGTATAGACACAATGTGCCCTCTGACATCCACACCTAAAGCAAAACATTATGTTTCTGCCCTGCAGTATACGCACGCATCATGTTTTTGAATAAATTTGGTTTGGGAGTGAAGTCGCAGGTCATGTTGCATTGCTATATTTGAACTTCTGGTTTCTTGACCGGAAGCAAACGTCACAATAAGGTCATATTTGCACGAATTGTCAAGTGGGTAACGACCTACAATGGCTCTCAAAGATCATAATTATATAGCTATTGTGGTTCAAAAGTTATAATTTTTTAATAGTTTTTCAATATTAATCTTTAACCCAGTGTAACTTGACACCTGATGACGTGATGATGACGTAATTTGTTTTGATATTTAGTTGATTCATAAGCTACAATATGACATGTCATTTGTGGTAATATGACATTGGAAAGTGTGCAAAGTGAAATAACGTCTTTTAAACCTGTCATGCCAGGAGCGGTCTTGCATATGATGACGTCATCAAGCCTACACTATCCGAAAGAGTACATTTACTGATGATTGCATACACAGAAATCATAGCATTATTTTTTATCATATTGGCTGTAGGCTCTTTAAGCTTGAACTTCCGGTTTCGAGCCGGAAATAAGGTCAAAAATGGGGTCATATCTGTGCATGAAATACGGAGTGGATAACGGCCTACAATATGCCACATAGGTGAAAGTGTTAGCCTACTGGTTCCGGAGTTATTAATTTTTAATGTTTTCATTATTAATCTTTGATTTAGTGTAATCTTGACACCTGATGATGTCATTATGACGTAATTTGTTTTGGTATTTAAGTTGATTCATAAAGCTACTATTATGACATATCATTTGGTGGTAATGCGACATTGGCAAGTGTGCAAAGTGAAAATAACGTCTTTTTAAACCTGTCGCTAGAAGGCGCTCCTTGCATATGATGACGTCATCAAACCTACTATCCAAAAAGAGTACTCCCCTACTGATGATTACGCACACAGAAATCTGCGCATTATTTTTTATCCTTATTGGCTGTAGAGCTCTTTAGAATTTGAACTTCCGGTTTGGACCGGAAGCTAAAAGATCAAAATAAGTCATATCTGTGCACGAAATACGGAGTGGGTAACGACCCTACAATATACCATATAGATGAAATTTATAGCATATGTGGTTCCAGGAGTTATTAATTTTTAATGTTTTCATCATTAATCTTTTGATTTAGTGTAACTTGACACCTGATGACGTAATTATGACGTCATTGCAATATACACACTATTATACTGCCTTTAATTTTCCCCTTAAGTTTTCATTGCAATCGCATTTATGGAACACTGCAAAAACGTTCAGAATGAAACATGTTGTTATTGTGTACTTCCGGTACGGAAAGCGCTGAAAAAGAAAAAAAAACTAGAGGCTCAATTGGTATTCGTGAACGAATACCCAGCTATTCTTGGCTATTTTTATCATCATATTAACTTCCACTTTTGAGCCGTGAGGACTTTTGAAATGTTAAGACATCATTGAATGGTTGGCGATACAAATAATTAGCTACTAAGATGACACAAAAGATTGATAGTTAATGTCATATGGTTCATGAGATATGATTGTTTTAACGGAAAAAACTTCAAACTAATGTAATAATGACTTCTGTTGCAATTTGTTTTGGGTTATTTTTTTATCATATTATTTTGATTGGACTATGTATTGGGTCAAATTAAGCAAAAAATGTGCCAAAATATTCAAACACTCATAAAACATTTTTCTAAAACAGGATTTTCAAGTGGTTGAGATACTTGTATATTGTCTCTATAGCATATTACTCATCTAGTTATAAAATCATTTCCCCAGTCAAAATGTCCAACGACCAGACTAGTTTGTTTACCTCAGCAACATATAAGAATCAGGAACCGGTGGTGTGTGTATCCCATGGTCTGCACGCTGTCTGAAATCACAGTACCCTTTGGGGAGGGGGTCAGGAACTTAAGCTAATGCACGGTTAACCAGCGACGTCATCAGGATTTGAGTCTGTGTATAGCTTACACAAGCTGCACATGTCACATCTTCGAGTAAATGGCAATAATAAAATGAGTTTGCTTGTAAACCTTTTGGCTTTTCAACAAAGAAAAGGCTCATTGAAGCAGTCCTTTTATCAAACAGCCATTATTTTTCATACCACCAAACGGGAACAGAACAAAACAAAATAATGTTTTTGAAATATTTTGAAATTTCAACTTCTGGTTTGGACTCTGACAAAACTCGGAGCCAGCCGTGTGTGTAATTGTTTTTCTCTCTGCAGCACGGTATCTTTAGAGCTCTAACAACATTGCTATATTTGAACTTCTGAACTTTCGACCAGAGCAAACGTCTAATAAGGTCATATTTGCACGAATTGTCAAGTGGGTAACGACCTACAATATGGCTCAAGTCATAATTATAGCTATTGTGGTTCCAACAGTTATAATTTTTTTTTAAATAGTTTTCAATAATAATCTTTAACTTAGTGTAACGGCACTGATGACGTCATAATGACGTAATTTGTTTTAATATTTAAGTTGGTTCATAAGCTACAATATGACTATCATTTGTGGTAATGTGACATTGGCAAGTGTACAAGTGAAATAACGTCTTTTTTTAAACCTGTCGCAAAGGGCGCTCTTGCATGATGACGTCAAACCTACTATCAAAGAGTGCACCCTACTATTGATTACATACACAGAAATCATAGCATTATTTTTTATCATGGCTGTAGAGCTCTTTAAGCTTGAACTTCCGGTTTTGGACCCGAGCTAAAGGTCAAAAAATAGGGTCATATCTGTGCACGAAATACGGGTGGCTAACGACCTACAATATGTACATGGGTGAAATTGATAGCATATGTGGTTCAGGGTTATTAATTTTTAATGTTTCATTATTAATCTTTGATTTAGTGTAACTTGACACTGATGAGCGTAATTATGACGTCATTTGCAATACTGTGCCTTTGGTCCCATAAGTTTCATTGCAATCGCATTTGTGACACTGCAAAAGGCATTCCAAGAATGAAACATGTTGTGCAATGCACTTCGGTACGAAGCTGAAAAATTAAAAAAAAACAAAAACTAGAGCTCAATTGTATTCGTGAACGAATACCCAGCTATTTCATATTTTTATCATATGCTTCCACTTTTGAGCCGTGAGGACTTTTGAAATGTTATGACATCATTGAATGGTTGATACAAATAATTAGCTGGAATGACACAAAAAGATTGTTAGTTATAAGCATTAGTTGTAAGCTCAAATAAATATCCAAATTTTGAAGCATGTACTATCATTTACATGCACTGCTTACTTCAGTGACAGTGCATGTTTTGTTCTTATCCTATAATGTCACCATTTCGCTTCGGATGCAAAATATATATACAACTGATGAATTGTTTAGTTGCATAATACATATGGGTTAACTAAAATGTAATGTCCAGTAGGTTTATTACTTCAATGTTACAGACTTCCACAAAATACCATACTCTAGAGTACCTTCTTTTTATATTTGTACAGTTGGGATTATGGAGACTTGTCAGTTTAGTCGAAAGAAGCCAGTTGGGCATGAGGTGCACTACATGAGGGTTAACATGTTTTGCATCGACGAGTAGTTCTCAGTGACAGTATAGACAATGTGCCTCGACGTCACCTAAACCAAAACATTATGTTTCTGCCCTGCGGTATACGCGCATCATGTTTTGAATACATTTGGTTTGGTAGTGAGTCGCAGGTCATGTTGCATTGCTATGTTGAACTTCTGGTTTCGACCGGAAGCAAACGTCACAATAAGGTCATATTTACACGGGTGACAGAGTGGGTAACGACCTACAATATGGCTCAAAGATCATAATTATAGCTATTGTGGTTCAAAAGTTATAAATTTTAAATAGTTTTCAATATTAATCTCTAACTTGGCGCAACTTATGACACCTGATGACGTCATAGTAATTTATTTTAAATATTGGTTCATAGCTACAATATGACATATCATTTGTGGTAATGTGACATTGTAGTGTACAAGTGAAAATAACATTTTTAAACCTGTCGCAAGAGGAGCTCTTGCATATGATGACAATCATCAAACCTACTGTATCAAGAGTGCACCCTACTGATGATTACATACACGAAATCATAGCATTATTTTTATCATATTGGCTGTAGAACTCTTTAAACTTGTTGGTTTGGACCAGAGCTAAAGTCAAATAGGGTCATGTCATGCGAAATACGGAGTGGCTAACGACCTACAATATACCATAGATGAAATTGATAGCATGTATGGTTCAGGAGTTATTAATTTTTGTGTTTTCATTATTAATGTTGATTTAGTGTAACTTGACACCTGATGATGTCATTATGACAATTTGTTTGTCTTTAGGATTCATTCATAGCTACCGTGGCTATCATTTTGTGGTAATGTGACATTGTAGTGCAAGTGAAAATAACGTCTTATTAAACCTGTCGCTAGGGCGCTCTTGCATATGATGACGTCATCAAACCTACTATCAAAAAGAGTACATACTACTGATGATTACATACACAGAAATCATAGTATTTTTTATCATATTGGGTGTAAGCTCTTTAAATTTGAACTTCCGGTTTGGACCGGGAAGCTAAAAGGTCAAAATAAGGGTCATATCTATTTGAAATACGGAGTGGGTAACGACCACTATTATGCCACATAGATGAAATTGATAACATATGTGGTTCAGCAGTTATTAATTTTTAATGTTTTTCATTATTAATCTTTGATTTAGTGTAACGACCTGATGACGTAATTATGACGTCATTTTGCAATATACTACCCACTATTGCCATATTGCCTTTGGTCCACATAAGTTTCATTGCAATCGCATTTATGGAACACTGCAAAATGGCGTTCAGGGTGAAACATGTGTTATTGCAATACTTCCGGTGAAGCGCTGAAAAAGACAAAAGAAAAAAACTTTAACAAAAACTGACTGTTTTAACATGAAACAGCTAAAACAGAGCTCAATTGTATTCGTGACGAATACTTAGCTGTTCAACTATTTTTTTATCATTAACTTCCACTTTGAGCGGCTCTAACAACGTTGTATTGTCAGCGCCCTCCCCAATAACTGTAAATGTACCGTCATGATGTTGTCACTCATTGTTTACGTATATGGTGACTTATATATGATTTGGCAATCATAGATAACATAAATTAAATTTGATTAGCCTAACATTATTTCCTTCTCATTTAATCACTAACGGTACTCTTTTGTTTTCTAAGCTGCGCAACTGGCCATGTCAGTTGGCAGGTGCTAAGTTGGAAGATTGCGAGGAAACATTGCAACACCCGACCGGCATCACGTTTTGCCTGTACGGTCGACCGTCGACCGTCGACGGTCGAAACATTTAAACTTTCAATTTGTTGCTATATTTATCAATAACGATCTTCGATGAGGTTTGCCAAATTAAAGGTATACATCTGCAATTGGAATATCTAATTTTAAATTGGGGTTGTGGCGTTAAGTTTTCGCAATTTGATGAAAACATGCACGGTCGACCCTATAATTAGTAAAGTTATGAATTATATTGTTTATTACTGCTGGTAGTCGATCGTCCAAATAAAACAATGGTAACAGTTACAACAGGAGGTAAACACGCGTAGCACGATAAACGTAAAATTCTAGAAGATTTAACACCACTATTCATCAACTTATATTCATTCAGTATCGGGTGTGGTCATTTTACCTGTGGTCCCCTAGGGTTAATCGTTGTGACCTTAACCCATAAACTAAAAAGCATATTATAACCACATGCCACTTTTGTTTTACTATTACTAAGATATAACACATTGGAAAAATACGGCGGACAAAGTACATTTTCACAATTGTATTTGTATAGGATGGTAGTTAAAGTTTTTTAGGAAAGGCTTCATTAGTTATGTGATTTGGATAGAGGTATGCATGTGGGAGTCATTGTGTCGGGCCTTATAAAAACGGGACGTTCTAGCTACGACTGCATCATTACGGCTCATCCGCTAACCCACGGTCACCGGCCGGCCGTGGGAAGCATTGTTGTTGAGCTTCGGCCCTATTACGATCCGTTGGCTTCGGTCAATGGTTGGACTTCGGTCCTAGTGTGGTCTGACAACGGGTCTAGCGTACCCCCGCGCCCCAGCTCAATGGCATGATGATTGCGTGTATGTTTTGGGCTGTCTATTCCTGCCTCTATGGTCTGTGCGTACAAAGTGGGACCATGCAATCCTCCAACATTGGAGCTAGAGAAAGTGCTCACTTCTCTGAAAAACGCTTCACAAAATTAAAGTAGAAAGTTGCTTCAAATGTGTGTAATTATATTTCATCTTCCCATATGTGCACTTTAACAAAAGGCAATTCCATGCAAAACAGGACTTACTTCTGATGATGTACATTTTGTAAAAATCAAAGTGTAACTGAGTTATGATATTTTTTTTAAATATAAAATTTAAAGGGGACTGACATCGCTGACTGTGTGTGTGGCCAAGGCGTTTGTAATAAAATATTGTTTTTGAGACCCACCTGTGTCTGTTAATCATTGATTTCTGAGTACAAGTATTTTAAAACAATGTTTGAAGTGTTGAGAGGCAATCCCGCCCCATGGTGGAAGCTTCATTGCATAAGATATGTGACGTAGGTCAGGAGAAGATCAGTGTGTGTGATGTCCATACATACAAACGTTTCCTTTACGTAGCGTCGATTTCACATTTCTTCGTGATTTTGTTTTGGAACTAATAAAATGCCGGAAGATGTGTTTCACAGGATCTATGCTTACCACCAAAGACAGTGTTATTCATCTGTTCTGGTAAAATCATAAATATTGGACGAGCAAGGTTTCGACCTTAAAGAGTAGTGGTCATGTCATCAGCTCACATAGTTTTGTGCAGCGATCATTTTGGTCGGTTTGAGCCAATTTCTCTTCGACATGACTTCACGAACAGCTTCTCCATGCAGGGCATCAAAGTGGGGGCATTTTTACAATGGTAAAATAATAAAAAAAATAAAACAGCAAATACTGGGTCTGCAGTATAAAAGAATAAAACCATATTCTTCTTTGATTTATCGATCCCCACAATCTAATCAACAAGAAAGATATTACAAAGTCGTTGAACATAAGCTCTTGATTTATTAAAACCATAGCAATTAAATACGTTATTCGAAAGGGGTTTTAAAAGGAAAGAACAAACAGGAGGTAACGAGTGTAATTACATGACACAAAAATTGTTATCAATACAATGACATTTCATTAGAACTCGATCTTCAACAGAAGGGCGCTATTTCATGCAAAACTCGGAGCCAGCCGTGTATGTTCTTTTCTCTCTGCAGCACACGGTATCCTGTGGAAAGCTGTAGAACAACATTGCTATATTTGAACTTCTGGTTTCGACCGAGCAAACGTCTAATAAGGTCATATTTGCACAGACATCAGAAGTGGATAACGTCCTACAATATGGCTCAAAGATCACGTGCAGCTATTATGGTTCAAAAAGTTATAGAATTTTAGCCAATTTTTCAATATTAATCTTTAACGATGTAATAACTTTACACCTGATGATCATAATGACGTAATTTGTTTTGATATTTAAAGATTGGTATACTGCAATATGACATATAATTTGTGGTAATGTGACATTGGCAAGTGTGCAAGTGAAAATAACATCTTTTAAACTGTCGCTAGGGCGCTCTTGCATATGATGACGTCATCAAACCTACTATCCAAGAGTACACCCTACTGATGATTACGCCACGATGCGCTTTATTTTTTATCATATTGGCTGTGAGAGCTCTTTAAACTTAGACTTCCGATTTGGACCGGAAGCTAAAGGTCAAAATGGGGTCATATCTGTGCACGAAGAATACGGGTGGATAACGACCTACAATACCACATAGGTGAGGTGTTAGCATATGTGGTTCAGGAGTTATTAATTTTTAATGTTTTCATTATTAATCTTTGATTTAGTAACTTGACACCCTATTGACGTAATTATGACGTCATTGCAATGTACACTATTGCACTGTTGCCTTTGGTCATAAGTTTCTGCAATCGCATTTGAACACTGCAAAGAGGCGTTCAGGAATGAAACATGTGTGCAATGCACTTCCGGTACGCAAAGCGCTGAAAAATTAAAAAAAAAAAAAACTTTAGCCATTAGAGCTGTTCGCTGCGCTTCGCTGCGGCTATTCACGCTTTTAACAAAACTAGAGCTGTTCGCTGCCTTCGCTGCCGAAGGCAATGATATCACTCCTGAACACATATGCTATCAATTTCATCTATGTGGCATATTGTAGTCGTTACCACTCCGTATTTCGTGCACAGATATGACCCCATTTGACCTTAGTTTCGGTCCAAACCAGGTTTAAGTTTAAAAGAGCTCTACAGCCAATATGATAAAAATAATGCTATGATTTCTGTGTGGTAATCATCAGTAGGGTATGCTCGTTTGGATAGTGATTGTGATGACGTCATCATGTCAGAAACGCCCTCTAGAGACAGGTTTAAAAAGACGTTATTTACACATATACACTTGCCAATGTCACGTACCACAAATGATATGTGTGTTAGCAACTTATGAATCAACTTAAATATCCAAAATAAATTACGTGTGTAACATCATCAATTAATCAGAAGTTACACTAAGTTAAAGATTAATATTGAAAAACTATTTAAAAATTTATACTTTTGAAACCCAACATGTATAATTATGATCTTTGAGCCATATTGTAGAGCCGTTATCCGCCAGCAATTCGTGCAAAATATGACTGCTTATTGACGTTTGCTTCCGGTCAGAACCCAAAGTTCAAATATAGCAATATTGTTAGAGCTCTAAAAGATACCGTGTGCTGCGGAGAAAACAATTACACGGCTGTCTCCGATTTTTTATGAAATGGCGCCTCTTCGGTTGATCGTCATTGTATTGGTTACAGCAATTTTTGTGTCGCTCTGATACTCAACCACCTTTTAATAATTTGTTCTTTCGCTTGGCTGCTCAATACCCGACCAATGCTGGACTAAATCAGAAATATCATTCTGTTTTCTTTCTTGTTAGTTTCGTTAGAATTTTATGTTAAAAATATCAAACTCAGTTACACTTTTGATTGCTGAATGTCATCAAGTAAGTGCCCTGTTTGCATGGAATTGCCTTTTTGTTAAAAGTGCACATATGGGAAGATGAAATTTGATACATACATTTGAGCAACTTTTCACAGCTGTGTGAAGTTATTTCTTTTTCAGGCCTTGCCCCCCTCCCCCAGCTCAATGTTGGTGATTGCATGCAGTCCCAACTTTGTATAGAAAGGGTGAGAATAGACAGCCTGACATACACGCAATCCTCTACAACGTGAGCTGGGGGCGCAGGGGTACAGTCGACCCGTCAGACCACCTAGGACCAAGTCAACTGACCAATGAAGCCAACGGATCTTGGGGCGAAGCCCAACAAACAAATACTTTACTGCCGGCCGGTGACCTCCGTGGGTGAGCGGATGAGCTGTTCAGTCGTAGTTAGGGCCGTTTTTGGGGCCACAACTGACTTCTCAATGCATGCCTTCCTTTATTGTCTAACAGTCTTACATAAGTCTCACACAAGTCTTCCATTCTCTCAAAGAAAAAAGACCTTCAATGTGAAACATCTGTCATTTAGTGGATGCTTGTAAATATTAAACATTCCTGAGTGCACGATACAGGCCTTTACGGTGATTGGATGTCACCAGGAGGTTACGCGAAAACAAACAGTAAGGTTTGACGGTTTACCATTTTGACAGTAATAAAAGATTAAAAGATTATCAGACGCTACTTGAGACAGTTTGCAAATGGTAAAGCCGTGTGCATGTTCTAATGGGGTTGGGGGTAAAGTATATGGTAAACCGTTACAAAAGGGACCAGCCCTAGACAGACCAAATACTGCTTATGTTAACTTAACGTTTAGCTTTTAAATTTGACTGCAATTTATTGTTATATATTTAATTTTAGTACAGGTGGTTTCAGTTCAGCTAAAGGAAAACCACTTTTTTCATGGTTTATCAGAGGAATTTGCACGAAAAAACAGGGTGAAAATAAGTTAAGTCACCATATACGTATGGTGTTCATTGCGCAGAATTACCAACATCATAGCCGGTGTGCATTTACAGTTATTGGGGGCGCCGATGCAGCAAAAGTGGAAGTTAATGTGATAAAAATAGCAGAAACAACTGGGTATTCGTTCACGAATACAGACGGAGCTCTAGTTATTTTTATTTTAGTTCTTAATTCTTCTCTTACGAACTCAGACTGGTTTAATTCCTATACTCTACATCCGAGTATAGATTTGATTATGAAGAGGTCAGTCCTATTACAGTAATTAGTTTGTGTTTCTTTCTTAAGGAAGTAACTTTTGTTTATTTCTATTCTCTTGAGTTTATGAAATTTTTGAATTATTTCACAAGAATTCAAAGTTTTATTAATGTTAATTTTAAAGGGAAATTATGAAATCTGTTTTATTTGATTCTTGTTTTTATTGGTCAAGTACTAAACCCAACATCGATCCTAACCACTGTCACTCTATCCTCTCCTTTTCATGCCAGTAATCCGTGGTTTATCCACCATCCCCATTACATTTGTATGCCTAAATCACAATCACAATCTGTAAAGATATCTGCTTGTTCAACAATTCATTCCTTGTTTCAGCTCCTCATTCAACCCTGAAAACCCTTCAAGTCTACTGGTACAGTACACTAGGGTGTGAATGTCAAGTACTATATTCTACACAGAAATCAGATATGGTCAGCAGTAGCCTGAATCTTAACTTCTTGAGTGTTAGTGAAATTTTCTATGGTTTGAAGAAATTTTCTATATGGTTTTGGACATAAAAAATGAGCCAGATGTAGAAATATTGTCAACTCTGACAGGAAATTTTCCCAAATCTACAATTAGATTTTACCAT
>CM055830.1:29658264-29732717 GCA_029582265.1 Zoroaster sp. YZ-2022 | reverse complement strand
AATATTACAATTTGTATACAAAATAAATTTGAAGCAGAGATAAAATTATTAATAATTAAAACAAGGAAATGTCATAACCAAACGTTAATCAACAAAGAAAGATTTGAATTTATTAAGTGACTCTGCCTGTTTCTGGGCCGTGGTAAGTTTGTTCCATCCCAGGGTTCCAAGGTACTGAAAAGTGCGCCTTGCAGCATTTGTCTTGGGAATAATTGACAGATGTAATGACCCGTTTGTCTTGGCGCGAGTATTAGCAGAGTGACATGGTTTATCAAAGCGAGAACTTAGATATGCTGGACTCAGGGCTATTCACACATTTATAAAACTTCACACATTCTGTGATTTTCCCAACTTGGGCCGGCAAAGTAACCACGCAAGTGCCCGTTGTAATTCATGCCAGATGCTGAGTTCTAGGATGAGCGTTAAGGATTAATCTGGCCAAACGATTGTGCAATTTAAGGAGTTTACATGCTGGGTAGCGAATGTGCACAACCTGACCAGGCAACAATCGCAATAGTCAAACAAAGGGCAATATCATGGCACTGCTCAACATTTTTAAACGTCGCGCACTAGGAAGGCGGGCTTAGCAGCAGATCGTCGCAAAATCCCATTTTCATAGAATTATTTTCTTGGCGGTAAAATCAGTATGTGGTCAGACCAAGACATTATGCTCATCAAGGATAACCCCGAGAATATTTATACGAAAGCTGAACTCGTTCGATGGACGTATCATTTAATGTGATCTGCACCTGAGAAAAAAGTGATAGTAAAGTAGCCTTGGGCGAGAACCAAATATCATAAATTTTGTTTTACTCACACATTAAGCGTCCAGTTTATGGTTCACCAACCATTTAATTGTGATTAAGGCCATTCACCATGTCAGATTCGATGGTATCGGGGGTTGTACCATCAAACATTATCAATCATTATCAAACATTATCAATTCAATAAAAAATAATCGCTAGAAAGTGAAGCAAACTTTGGAAAAATTGTAGGGCCAAAACTGAACCTTCAAAAATCAAAAGGTCTTATTATAGGAAATACAGATCTCAACCAGCACCTACTTGAAATAATTGATTGGCAACAAGAGCCTCTTAAGACATTAGGTGTTTAGTTTTCGAAAAATATGAACGAGTGTTATGAACATGTCTGGGAAGAAAAAAATTACTAATTTCAGGAATATAATTAATCAGTGGAAAAGAAGGAACCTCACCTTACCATTTTTACCTTTTTAGGGTCCGTCATTCCCATGGCAAACATCACGTTTTTAATACAGATAAACAAACTTATTCTCTCTTTTATATGGAACGGTACAATAGACAACATATCTCGTAAAACAATTATCCGTAAACTCAACGAAGGTGGCTTCAACTTAATAGACATTGAAATACACACTTTGGCTCTGAAAATCAATTGGGTTGTTATATTGCTCAACAATCCCATAGAAAAATGGACAAGCTTTTGTGATTATTATTTACAGTTATATGGACGTAATTATTTAATTCTCAATACAAGCGAGAACACAGTGAAGTGTCAACAAATAAATATTGATGACTTGCCTCATTTTTATAGGGAACTGATATTTTGTTGGTATAAACTTAATTCAACACATATTCAGGAAAAACAATATTTACATGCTGCTGAAATAAAATCACTAACTATTTAGGGGTAATGACATTAACTTTAATTTTAAAAAAAGTATTTGTATTTTAGCAATTGGATTAAATCTAACATTTTCTGAAAACATAAAAAACAAACTTACTTTAAAACGTAATTGGATTGTTGAAATGTGTGTATTAAGAAGAGCCATTCCAAAGGAATGGTTTCCAATTATTCTGACTGAAACAGAAAATATTGATGTTACACCAAATGTGTACCTCAATTCATATATAGTTGTATTATCCAATTTAACAAAATATATATATATTATTAGACAAGAAAGGAAAAACACCAATTGTACAAGAACGATGGGAACAAATAATTCAAGAAAGACCAAACTGGAATTTGGTTGGGAGAAAAAAAATCAAGATATAAAAGAAGTAAAATAAGAGATTTTAATGTCAAATTTATGTACCAAAGATTGCCTACTCATCAATGGAAATTAAAATAATCTCCGATGTGCCCTATGTGTAATGTTATCGATGAGTACCAACACGCATTTGCGGTTTGTGAACACACAACAGAATGTTGTAACCATTTCCCCCCATTTCTGTCACCGATTATCAAATCGAACCGATTATGAAATTCAACCGTCATCAATGATTGACATAGTAACAGCAGGTCCATATACTGACACTATCAACACAATTGTTACTCTTGCTTTATTTTGTATTTTTAAAGCAAGGTTAATAGCTTACAATGATAATAAATGGATAGACATTTTGAAATTTTTTCAAAAAAGAAATATCATGCAGAGCACAAAAAAGGAATAATCTTTGGTGTCATAAGTTTTACGGAAAATGTTACTTGTGTATAAAAGCGTACAAGGAAACAATTAATAATAATCTGATGTATGTTTTGTGGTACACATGTTGAGGAATTATAATGGGAAAGGGCGGCTTCATAAAATCATATAGAAAAACGTGAAATAAGTACGGACATGTAAACGGCAAAACAGTTCAATATTCTGAGAGATTACAAGTGTAGCCTCAAAGGTTTCATAAGAGAAGAAAAGAAAAGGATCTCAGACAATGCCTTTCAAACATTGTATTTTAACAATAAGGCTTTATTGTGTTATAAACTTACACCGCTAAGTTCTGTTTCTAATACTTCTAATGTACACTCACTGGCCATAAGTATTGCAACATTGAAATTCACACCAAAGTTCAGTTTGGAGAACTGTGTTACAATAATTTATTTTATTTTATTTTCACTATATACTTAAGACTTCTTGACAGTGCCTTTATTTTGACGTCAATGTTCTTTTTTACTGTTCTTACTATATGTAATACACGATCGATGAAATCGGATTAAACGATCATCTCACCTGTTACTGTAAAGTGCTATTTTGAGCATGTTGCAATACTTTTGGCCAGTGAATGTATATATAAAGCTGGGTAAAATACCAAATTGTCAAACAGGAAGTTTGTTAATGTTTTCTGCATAGGCATATGACATAAAACACAATAAAGGGGGCCACTTTCCTACCGTCACATTAGCAGTTTTTCTAATGGTTGTAATTTTTTTTTTTTTATATCTGAAAACCACCCAAAAAGAATTTCAACATTTGAATAGACATGCATGCTTATCCTAAAGATAATTTGAGTTGATTATTACTATTATTTTTTTAATTACCCTAAAATTTCCATCAACAAATGGACGGAAAAGTGAGCTAACTTTTTCCGTCCAATTTTATGGAAATTTGAGGGTAAAAAAAAAAATAATAATAAATAAATAAATAAATCAACTCAAATTAGTTCTAGTATAAGCCTGCATGTCCATTCACATGTTGAAATATTTTTTGGTCGGTTTCAGGTACTTAAAAATAAATAACAACCATTGGAAAAACTGCTGACGTGACGGATGCAAAGTGGCCCCCTTTATTGTGTTTTATGTCATATATTGATTTTGATTTTACATTTTTGTTCAGGTTCTTGTTTTAGAGCCATCTGCAGTTTACCTTTGCTGTAGGTCAATGTCGGTGATTGTGTACATGTATACTTTTAAAAATGTATTTTGAATGTGAAATCATGAATCTAAATAAAAGGAACTGTATAGTTACTCCTGAAAGCGAGAGAAGGAAGTTTGATGGAGAGAGAAATCTGTCCTAAATTCCACATAAGAATGAATAACGACATAATAAGCTGGAATGTTCACACGTTGGTTGTTTAATGTTGTATATTGGTTCAAACAGAGCTAGCATACTTATAGAATCACGAAACTATCCCCTTCTATTGTTTTGACTCATCCCCCCCCCCCACACACACACACTTGTTGGAAATAAGCAAATGTCAGTTCTTAGCAATTTTACACACAAACTACAATTTGTATTCGCTAAAATGGTACTATAACCATAGAGAAAAGATCTTCTCTATGCTATAACCACCACAATTTAATACGGGTAAAAACAAGCTTTGGGAGAATTGTCTTTACAGGTGACAAATAAAAATCATCCCACGAATTTCTTTCTCAAGCAAAACGATTATTCACCAATTAAAAAACGAAAATTACTCTGTGTTGGATTACGCTTTCAAAAAGTTAATTTTCTTCATAACAGATATAGGCCCTACAGAGACACATTTTGGTAAGATACATATTCCTGAAATACACTCTCTGGTTTTATTCGGTAGTTTTTTCAATCCCAATTCGTATTGTTAAAAGATGTAAACTGTTTATGCGATATAAAAAATCTCACATTTATATACACTTACTTAAGGCCAAAAAAGTCTCCGGTGCGGTGACGCGCTTTTTTCTGGCCATTTTTCTCCCAACAGGTAAATACGTGATACATTGTATACGCGGGGAGCAAATTTCGCATATACAAAGTATGGTGGTTAAAAAAGGCCTCACAAATCGAGCAAATGTTCATATCCCTATGTGAAAAAGTTGTTTAAAGCATATCACGGCAGAATTCCAATCGATCCAGCTATTTTGGCTGCAATTGGACATCGTTTCATTGGGGGGGGGGGGGGAACAATTAAAAATGCCGACGCGCGGGTCTGAGGCGACGCGCGCGGAGACCAGACACCGGAGCCTTTATTGGCCTAAAAGAGAGCAGTGTATTAAAGATACGTTCAGCAAAAACATCTTCTTGTCAAACTCAACAATATTGAAGTACATGGCCTTGAGTTTGACTGGTTTTCATCTTACTTGCATGGACGTCAACAGGTGACCAAGATTGGTGATAATTACTCACCTTCTACTGGGGTGAACTTTAGTGTGCCACAAGGGTCTACTTTGGGGCCACTTCTTTTTACCTTGTACATTAATGACCTTTCTCGTGTTACTCAAAATAGTGACTCTAAAATGTATTTGTAATGCTGATGATACAGCTATTTTCTTTCGGGCTAAATCAATAGAACTTATTAACAGAACACTGAATAGGGAAATAGCCCTAATATCTAAATGACTAGACGTGAATTTTGTTTAAACTTAACGTAAATAAGACCAAAAGTATGCTGTTTGGAACTCAAGCTAAACTGCGACGTAGTGATGATAATTTACGTGTTATGAACAGAAATATTGTCATCGATAATGTTACGCAATTTAAATATCTTGGTAGGCCTATATGGTTAGATTCATCTTTACCTTGGAATGTGCATATTGATAAGCTTGTGAAAAATGTCAACAAAGGTTTGGGGTTTTTCCTGAGGGTCAGAAGTGTTCTACCTCAGCACACATTAGATATGTTATGCTCCTGCCACAATTTGACTACTGTGATACTGTGGGTTAACTCATCCAAACTGTTTTTCTCACAGTACCTAAACTAGCTAGGAAAATAGATCTGGATAATTGATATTCTGTTACTTCTCATTGATGAATCATCGTCATTGTGTATATGGGTGTTTATTCCAGCTGCAAATAGTCACTCTTAATACTAGGGCATGTTCCCATTTTCTCCTGAAGTTAAAATGAAATTCTGGCAAACGTAAATTCATGCTCTGAGTGTAGACTTATTTAATGACTTCCTCATTAATTAAATATTCCTTGAAGAAATTTCTAAACTAGTTTAAATAAGGTCAAATTTATGGTTAATTCTGGGTGCAGGTACGAAAATATCACTTTGTTTGGGAACATGTTAATCTATGTTAATGTGTATAAATAAATGGTGGAAGTCAAGAAATAAGCTGAGAAGTAAAGTAAGATGTCGGTAACACTTCGGGATCCAGTTAGGGGCACCATTATTCAGTTCGGAAAGAACAGGAAATTCAGGTTAACTTCATTGATGAATCATCGTCATTTGATATGGGTGCGCCAACAATTAAACTTGCATTTTTTTGATTAAAATGAAATCAGTGTGTGTGTATAAATAAAATTGAAGAAATTATAAACATTTTAAACAGGTCAAAATGTTTACAATTGCACACGAAAATATCACTTCGAAATTAAAGGTATAAATAGGTGAGAGTCAGGGAAACCAAGCGAAAGTAAAGAGATGTGCTAAGACTATTACCACTTCCGCGGAGGCAGTATGGTATAGTAATATATGTTAACAGTAAATACAATTTTGTGTGTGTGTGTGTGTGTGTGTGTGTGTGTATATATATGTGTATATGTGTATATGTGTATATGTGTATATGTATATAATATGTATGTATTATATGTATAATGTATATATGTATATAATATATGTATATGTATATATGTATATGTATATATGTATATGTATATATATATATGTATATGTATATATGTATATGTATATATGTATATATGTATATATGTATATATGTATATGTATATATGTATATATGTATATGTATATGTATATGTATATGTATATGTATATATGTATATATATATATATATACATATATATATATATATATATATATATGTATGTGTATATGTGTATATGTATGTGTATGTGTGTGTATGTGTATGTATATATATATATGTGTATATATATATATATTTATATATATATATATATTTATATTTATATTTATATATATATTTATATTTATATTTATATATATATATATATATATCGCGATTTTCGATAATATCGCGATTATTGCTTTAGAGCCGATAATCACAGGTATATACCCCTCTACAAGCGTCACAATAAATCACAAATTCGTTTGCAGAGTGTGTATGTACTTCTGAAGTAGTACGCTTTTGTATCTCACTTTCACACAAAAGCTAAAAAGACTGCACATGTTCTAATTTTGTTTCCATGGAATTTCTGACTTGACTCACAATGGCGATTTGTTTTTAATCGCGATATATTTTTTAATCGCGATTTGCTGATATCTTGATAACTTAAAAAGGTTCTCGATCAGTGGCGCACCCATGGGGGCTCGGGGATCAGCCCCCAAGGGCCCGCTGATGTTTTATTTATTTTGTTTAAAAGAAGGGGCTGGGAAAGAGAGCAAAATCTGAGCCCAAGTCTTGTCTACAGAGGAGTTCGGCAAGGAGTAGGGCAGTGGTACAAGGGATGGGGACTCAGGAGACTCAAGCTCCCCTCCAAAAGTTTTCCATTTATTCCACTCACTATTATATTTTACGGCGTTGCGTATGCATGTGCATGTAAGCTTGAAGGGCCACCAGGTATATATAACAAGCATTTTAGACATTCTCCGCCCCCCTGCCATGGTGCACCCTGATCAGGAGCAGCTTTACTTAATTTTATTTTCATTTCTGTTGTCCGTTTCTCTTGTTGAGGTCGTTGACTGTCGTTGAGGTTACTCGTAAATGTTTTTTTAAATTTAAACACGTCCGCATTATAATCAACTCCTTTCAGTTTGTACACAATGGCCCAGGATCGGGTTTTAATTTACAAAGATTATGCGACACTGTTTTAGCAAACACCGATTGGATAATATTGGGTTGGTTTGCCGCCAAATTCGTGTTTGAGAAAATTTAGCTCCGCCGGAATGATCACAAACTTTACGTCCGCGCAATGAAAATATTTAAATATAGAAATCTTGCAGACGAAACAATTAGCTCAAGTTCTTTACATCAAGAGGAGGAAATTATATGGAAGGTAAAACCCTACGAGTCTGAATCATGTCATGTCTTCTTTTTATGACTAGAAACCACCAGGAAACATTTAACATGTGCCGTAGGTTCACTGACGAGCACGATTAGGGACATCGCTACAGCCGCGCCAGCGGTTATGGTTTGGGTCCGCCATGTCTCTCCCCCATATTGGATTTAAAAAAAAAAAAAAAAAATTGAGCCCCCCCCCCCCCCCCAATAAAATCCTGGGTGCGCCACTGTTCTCGATATCGTAATCGAATAAAAAAGGTATCGCGATATTCGATATTATCGCCCATGCTTATATAAAATAATATATGCTATGATGTTATCAGAGGGTTTATTTCTTTTTAAGACAGGGTTTGATCAACATGTACAGAAACTGTCTCGGTAGTTTTTGCAAATTATTTCTCAATGGTTGTGCGAACATAGAATTAATGTTGACTTTTGAGCTTGGATTATTCAGGAAATTGATTTGATCTGCTGCAACATCAGCTAAATACAGATAATAAAATCATGTCATAATTTATAATAACAGGAATAACATATTGGACATATTGACATTGGTCATTTTCCCCTTCAAACATATTAATAATAATAATACTAAATCATTTGTAAGGCACATTTAATCTAGAAGCCATTCAAAGGCGCCGACAAGGGAAATTTGAAATTATGTGTGCCCCTGCCCCTACCCATAATAGGTGGATGACGTTGTTTAAACTTTTTGTTCACTTTGTTTCTTTATTTTGGAGATTTCTTATTTTCTTATTTGTGTATTTTATACATTAATAATGATTTCAGGTATAGAAACTTATACATTTTATTCAAGACTTGACATTTTGTATTGCGTAAGAACTATACCATATCTATTATGAGTTAGTACATTTAACATAGCACTATGTGAATAATAACCATGGGTCTCATTTGCTATAGCAGTATATTGATTCGAGGTAAAATATGACAACAGTGCAAGTAAGTCATCTTGATAGGACCTTACCTCCAATGGTAACCCATCGGCTCCAGTCACGTAGAACCAATCATCCCCGTTGTCACCGTACTTTATTTTATATGACTGTGTCCAATAGTAACCATAGTAATCCCCTTGTGTGATGATGCCAGTGACTGTAACTGACTCCTCCAGGTCCACACGAATCCACTGGTTCTGATCTCTGTTGTCTGCCCACCAGGCACCTGTACAAATAGAAGGATCAGATATCTACGGATTGCTGTATATTGGTTTAGTTCGGTTCGGTGTGGTTTTGATGAATATTTAGGGTATGAAATTTATTGAAACGAATATCGGAATTTTCAAATGAAGAAAAAAAAACCTGATGGGAATACTCTATTCTCTCGTCACCGCACTATATATCGACCTATATATACACTCACGAGCCAAGGGGAAGCCTTGTCACTTATTTATATACAGATTTGAATGGGCATGGGAAACGGGAATTTCTGTTTCGTTTTGAGGTTTTATGTTTGTTTTTGAACATATCGTTACAGCATCATCATAATGATATCCGGCACATGAAATAATCAAATTATGTCAAATTATCTTTTAATTTATCAAACATTTCAATTGATTTGATGAACTCTGCATATTCATGCATATTGTGGCTTAAACATTTGAGCATCCATAGGATCCACTACATAACGATTAGACATAAATGTAACAGAACTTTGGTATTTGTGTGCCCCCTCCTGATTATGGGGATGATCAAAACAAAATATCGTTTCAACTTTATTTCTTGTAACCAAGGTGTAGATTGAGTACACAACTGACAAAGATCTTCTTGAAACAAAATATAAGTTTTATAGTTCTGGTTTATTCGGTATAAATCACACTACTATACTACCGTCAAAACGACAGTCATTACATCATTGCACGATTGACCTGAAATATAACGAAAGATTCAAGTTAAAATAATGAAGTGGCAAGTGGCCCATATTCAAAATATTGCAGTCTGTTACAAATATCTACAATCTACAATGCATGAAAATCTTCATTATTCGAGGTTCAACTCTTTATAAACTTGCTCAGTGTTCTTATTGTTTATACCTTGCTTAGATTATTCACTTCCGGAAAGAATGTCAGACACAACCGCCACTTGTGCACAATGCCTAAACATTGTGTTTTGGGCGAACGACAAAAATACAGTATCTCACTGGATTTGCATGTGTAACTCAACCATGTCGAAATTTCATTTCCATTCCTCTTGACTATACACTTCACTCTCCTTATTAAGTGTATCCTCGATCATCTTTTAAAGGAAAATCTGTGATATTTGTCATATTTGGACGAAAAAGTGGCGGTTATATTTTACATTATTTTCGCCTCTCCTTGCTCATCAGATTATTCCAATTCTTGTTATTACCAGAATTCATTAACGTAAAGGTAAAATTTAAGGGCTGCTCACAAGAACAGGCACTTTTCGATATTGCTCTAATAGATAAATGGTTGAGGATACATTCTGTTATATCATTATTTTATGTGTCTCTAAAAGTATCTGGCTCTAAATACATGCTGTGAAAATGCAAAATTGGTCAATCTCTAGTCAAGTTTTATACAATTTAGAGTGTCGACCTTGAATCTACGTGAATAAACAATAAATACACATTAAAATTCAGTTGCGAGGACTTACCAGTAGTTCCTTACAGCTCATGCCTCATGATGAGATGCCCAAACTCTGAAGATGAGGACAAGAACAACTTTTTCTGGCGTGATACAAAATATACATAAATTTGATGTGTTGGCTGCAACAGTGGAAGTTGAAATGACCACCACATGCTTGCTAATCTCAACATGTAAACTACTGGAATACGCAAAATCTATCGCAACACATAGCAACATTGTGATAAAAAGGCTTTTAAATTGAATACTTTGTGCAATTTGACTACATATACCATGGCATGTAGCGCATGGTGCTTCAAACTAAAGAGGAGCGCTGTGGACATGTTATACCAAAATCTCAAGTATGGGTGCAATTTAAAAATTACATAATTTATATCTACAAGTGCCTGGCTGCATACCCTGAAGTCTGGCTGGTTACAATCACCAGGTATTAAAGAAATTGCAAAATAATGGATATTGGCCTTACGTTTCGAAAATAGCAGGTTCTTTCTCCAAAGGCAAAAATGGGACGGAGACTACAAACAACATATACATAAACGCAGAAGTGAACAGAAGTTAGTCACGCTGTAAAATGAACCTGAAAAAAGGTACAAAAAAGCAGGAGTCAGGTTGTGGTCCTAAGATCCGGACAAAAGAGGGATTAAAGGAGTTCTTGGCTGAAGAACAAAGGAAAGATGAGTGAAAATGAAAGGGTCAGGACATAGAGGTATAAAAACAGACAAATAGACTATAAGCAAACAAATGTAAAAGACATAGGATGAATAGATTGCGAAAAGAAAAATAGAAAATTAGTCCATTCCCTTCACTGTCTTCGAGAGACCATGGGGGCCGGAGTGGAATGGTGTGGATACACCTGCACCACATCATTTCTCTCTCTGCTGAGATGGACCGACTTCCTGCAGTTATCAAGTAACAGATATAAAATTGACCTTGCTTCAATCCTACCTAATGATTTCCATTTTCTGACATGATTTTGGAAAGAATTATTGAGTGCTTGAGTAACCGTGAGAATTGGTCCGTCTGTCAGTAAAAAGATGTGGATCTATCAACACCACACCCATGGTCTCAACATATAGGTTTCGAAATGACTAATGATGATTCATTTCTTCTCCACAGAATTTTTATTTATTTTACATTCTTTTTACTTTTGTTTTGATGGCTGGTCTATCTGTCTGCTTTGTTTACTCCCGTCATCTCTGCTTTTCATAATCTATCTTTTCTTCCAGCCAAAAATCTATTCCTTAATGTAATCCATCTTTTGTCTGGTCCCAGGACCACTACCTAACTCTGATTTTTGAATCTTTTTTCTTTGTGTGCATTTCACCTGAAGTTCTCAGAAAGGATTTTTAATGTTTTTCACTTTCGTTGCAATCGCCTAAGGATGGTAACTTTTGTTTCTCAATATCAATATCAAAAGTCATATTCCGAACTGGGTGGGAATCAGTGAAAGAATGATTTGTTGTACTTCGTTGATATTTGGACTCAATAACGAGCTTAGCATTTATGAGACATATGAGAAGTTGACAGCTTAGCTCAAGAGAATTAACAGTCTTTCTGTATCACCTACCTCTGCCAATTTAACCATGTAAACAAAATTATTGAGATCTGGTTTGCAACAATCCAGATATTTATCTGGAAGATAACTATCTTGGATCTTATTCCAACCCCTGGCATGGTTACTTATACTCAAAAATGATCTCCGATGTTGGGGATTTGCTTTCGATCATAAATCTGCTATTCTCCCTTATTCTTGGCCCCAGCTGCTGTTGATTTTTAGACCTTACCAAGTTGATAGGCTTTTGCAATCTTCGTTGGTGTGAGAGAAACATTTTGATGAATGTGGTATAGAATTTATATACATAAGTCATCTTGGGAAGAAACCCTAGACCAACAATACTTTGCTGAAAGTTTCCACAAAGAATTGTCCTAATAAATCTTTCACATTGAGCATTCTTCTAACTTGAGGGTGGTATGCTGTTGTATTGATTGTTATGTTAATGATAATACAGAGATGAGAAAATAAATTAGACTCAAATAGTCTTCCTGATCAGGATGAATTTTTTACAGGTACGAGTATACTTTAAAACCACTCTTTAACAAAAACAGATGTTATTGTTTTAGCAGTGTGATCCTTTGTTGGTATGTATTAGTGAACTTCATCAGTAATCACAAGAACATTCTCTGTTCTGTCAAGTGAACTCAAAAGCGTACTGTCAATGGCCATGACATTCAAAGGATTGCCTGCAACCAATTGACCAGGGGGTTTCTGACTGCAGGTCTAGGAAGTTTAACAACTGCACACTGCTCACAATTCCAGGCAATCTACTTTTAATGTCAACATACATACTAGGCCAATAGCAGTGGGAATGAACTAAAGAGAGGTTCTTTCTATACCCCGATGACCAAACTAGTCATGTAAGCTTAAATGTGAGGATATGGTTGGGCTTTAAAGATGGAAAGGTAACACAATTTTAGTCAAGCTTCCCTACTTTGGATCATTGACTTTCCTATGAAGTGCACACCACATTCACCAAAGAGAAACGTTTAATTTGAAAACCTTCATCGCTTCAGAAATCATGGCTTTACGTCTTTGACTCTACAATGACAATGAGCAATCATTATCACTACTGTTTGCAGATCCGGCCAATCATTATATCTGCAACATCAGCTGAATCCGAAAGTACATACATGTAGATGCTGACACCTGTCAGCTGCTTCTATTAGAGCCCTCGTGCACTTTCAAGATTAGATTATTGTAATTCAGTTCTCCAATAGACTGAAACAATCTGATATTCATAGATTACAGAAACTCCAAAACAATTAAAGCTTTCAATGTAAAACTCTCTTATCTAAAGCAGTTACCACGCCACCATTCATCATAAAGCTTCACTGCAACTTCCAAATAATGTATAAAACAACCATAAACATATGTTAAATTACCGTCAATCTATTCCTACTTATATCTAATACAATTGATCTCATACTTAAGATCGAGGGGTGGTTTAGAAGTCTCGTGGTACATTTAATATGCACTTTTCAGAAAGCAAGTGACAAAAGCATTTTCAATTGCTGACTGAAGAATCTGACAATCTGCCAGTTCGCTAATCCGATTACTCTATTTCACCTCTTTTAGAGCACAGTTGAATCAGTGTCAAATCTACCTATGCCGGGGAGTTGGTTTGGTGAATATGAACCATCTGCTGATAAGTCACAGCTAAGAGGATGGGGGTCGAGTTTGATAATTTTGGCATTTCACTGGCCGAGCGCCTTCCTGGTTAGGTCTGACATTAGGTCTGACATTAGGTCTGACATTAGGTCTGACATTAGGTCTGACATTAGGTCTGACATGTAGGCCTACTCTCCAAATGCTGTAATCTCAGTCCCAGACTGCATGGGGCTCAATCGCTAACATAAATGTATGGAGTGACGAGTGAGCATGTAATCAAATCAACTGCACCGTTAGGGACGAGGACTACAAATCACGAGCTGGTGACAAGCAGTAGACATACCAATGGTACCGTAGTGTAAACTATTTAGCCCTACATGAGAAGAATAAACTTTAAGGTAAAGGTCACATCGTCTATTATATCGACCACTGATGTCATCACAAAAGAACAAATGAATGTTATTATTGTAAGCATAAATGTCAACGCGACAAACTGAAAAATCATACAGAATCCAAACATGAGCCAAGGTTTTTTAAAATGTGTAGAAGACAAAATCATCACTTTTTAAACTGCAGAAAGTACAAGACACCTGGGAGGGCATCGGCGATAGTGCAACGTCATTCCAGCCTTCCACTTGCCATGACAGCAGAAGAATTGAGCCGCATGTCCTGGGAGCATATCTCTAATGAAGATAAAACCAATTTCCTACAGACGCTGCATTGTTAACAAATAGCCCAATTACTCCTGAGCTTATTGAAACTTCATTGTCTCATCATGGAGGTAAAAATAGAATTTTACCTCCAGCAGACACCATCGAACCTTGTAAACCAGGGATTAAATGACACTTTCAAGTTGTTCGCAATGAAAAAGGGGCTAGCGTTCAGCCGGGACTGGTATTTTCCTCAACTGAAAAAATGAAATCATATTGTGAATGAAGCACATATTCATCCACTTTACTAATAGCGCTTACCTGTTTCCCATGCTGGGGTTTTGTGCCAACAGAGGTAAAAAAGATTACGAGTCCACTTGGAAAAGGCAACGGACAAATTCAAAACTCATGAACACACACCAGCACATTGTGAAGCTGCTCATCTGATGATGCAAGCAATACAACAACGAAGTTAAGAAAAAATATGATGGCAGCTTGGCTCACCATGGTTGGCAACAGCACCAAAAGAGGTACAAATTACACTCAGTCACACATATCCAAAACGAATTCATTTGACACACTGGGAGAAATGTTAGATCCACAGATTATAAGTGAAGTAAAAAATGTGCATTACTATGGTGTCATACTGGATTCTACAATGATATGTCACATAATGACCAATTTTCCTTTTGCTTGCACTATGTGGACGAGCAATTCAGTATCCAAGAGAGTGATTCTAAGACACTGTTTAACACTCGAAAGAAAACTCTTACACATTTAGGGCTTGATATCCAACTGATAATTAGATCTCATCTCAGTCATATGATGGTGCTGCTAATATGCGAGGTCATGTTTCTGGGTTACAGACTAGAGTTAAAGAAGTGAATAAGAATGCCTTATATGTACATTGACAAACTAAAACCTAAACTTGGATTCTTTTTACAGATGTCTGTGGTAACTGTGCCAAGCAGTCACTTTTTCGGTACGATTCATAAGGTGTACACATTTTCTTACTCCAAGTCAACCTCGGTTGATTTACTTAGAAAGTGCTCAAGAAAAGTTAAACATGGAGAAGACAAAATTACAACGCCTTTGTGAAACTAGATAGTGTGTAGACACGATTGTGTAAGCACTCAAAACATTGTACACTGTGCTGCTGTTAGCCTTAGAAGATATTGTAGAGAACAAAACGTGCCCAGAAATAAAGCTGAAGCCGGAGGTTTTTACTGGAATTCTTCGAAAGCAAATTTGAATTCATTATCATGACTGACATTTTGGTTCAAAGTTCTTTGCGGGAAATGAATACTATTTCTGAGTGTTTGCAGCAAACTTCTTTTGCATCTTGTAATGGCAAGTACTCTGATAGATTCAACAATTGAAATTTAAACAGCAAAAGATCAAGCAAAGTCTTTGATGATATTTTGAAGGAGAGTACGTGCCACAGCCACAATCAAGTGGTGTCTGCAATTCAAGACAGACGCATGTAGTGAGATGGCTCATGATGAGCCAATAACAAATCCTATTGATAAGTTTACTGTGTTCTTCAAGATACGATACACTAGTCGGACCCGGTCGCGCTTTTAGTGATTTCCAGACTATTGTAGTCCCCTTTAAGTGTCTTATGAATGGACATTTATATGATACTGAGGGTTTGAACACTTTGCATCTATGTACATGTACGAGGATGACATTGACATTGACATTGACCATGCCAAAACAGAGTAGAACCAGTTTTGTAAAGCACGCCAAATTTGCAGATGATCCTCCAAAACACCGTTACAGAAAATGTTGCATAATGATTGAAATGGGACATTCATAGCGGCTTTCCAAACTTGACCTTTTTACAGAATACTGGGTACCATTGCGGAATCTTCAGCCGACTATAAGCTGACGCAAACCTACCTCAGATCCACAATGACGGAAGAAAACTTTTCCTCGTTAGTCATACTAAGCATAGAGCGAATTTCTCTGAACAAGTTAACTTTGATTCGGTAGTTTGACACTTTTTAGTCAAATTTCGGTTGCGCCGTATGGAACTTGATTATCATCTTTAACAAAACACAACATCTCACATTAGGGTCATTAAATATAGAGATAAAAAAATAGAGATACAGCCATAGTACCTACATGTACTAGTGTTTGTTTGTAAACGGTTTTTATTGTTATACATGTACTTTAACACATTGTTGTCCTTTTATGCAACAAACTGTAATCTTCAAACTTATCTGTCACTGCCACTTCAGATTCGTAATTCCAATTTCCATGAACTATACTTCTCCATCTTTTCTCATTGTCTCTCAAAGGGAACGACTAGCATATGCAATTACACGTTCACTACCGTCTTGGATTACGGGATAAAACAGCACCAAGCGAGACAGGCTTCCGTCTAATGTAACCCATCAAGAGTGAATGGTCTAGAAAAATCTACCAAAAGCTTTAAAACAGGAGTAGTGGAAAAGTTTGATTTCAAGGACTCAAAAGACTTGCACAACACTGACACTGCTGACCATCTACTAACAGAAAGAACTTGGGGTCACTGACAGCTTGACAGAAACTCCTACTAAAGGGCATCTTCCAGTTGAAATACCTTTCTCTGATAAAATGTCATGTATACATCAGTATCAAACTACCCCATGGACACAATATAAGTGTCCATTATTATTATTATAAAACATGACCTATGATCTCTGTAGAATCTCTTTGTGAAATAAATGGCATTTCGAGGGACTTGAGCTTCAATCCATGTCATGCTTTTCTAGAATAGAATACAGATGTCATCTAAATACACAAACAACAGGCTGATAGGTTATATCACCCAACACACCATTGCCATTAAACGTTGGAATGTGGCTGGGGCTCCACAGAGACCAAAAGGCATTTGTACATATACATGTACAATCCCATGGGAGTGAGTGATAAAGGCTGTTTTCTCCCGATCTTCTTCTCGCACTGACTTGGTGATACCCACTCACCACGTACGTTCGAGTCCCATTGGGCGCGCGTAATCAGTAGTCTGTATAGCCGAGGCGGGAATTCGACTTTCCCATTGCAAAATCACGGTCGCGCGCATAGCAACAAGGACGCCTTCTATAGGCCATCAAACTTTTGAGCACAATTGTGGCGCCAAAATTTAAATCAAGAATTTATAAAGTTACGATCGATTCTTTGGTATGTAGCGCAATTTACTAAATGTGGTAATTTTCAGCGAAAGTAAATTCCAGTAAAGAGTTTTTGAAGCTAGAGAGTGGTTTGCTGAGGTCGTACCAAAAACTGAATTTTGAATAGAATTTGGTGTTTTTAAGTCATTATAACTATTTTGTGGAGTTTTGACAAAGCTGTGTAATACTTGAAAAGAAAGATCATATTGTCTATTTTACAAATAAGCATTTGGTTTCCTGCTGGTATTTTGTTGTTTTAGCTCTACGAATGATTTCAGACAGTAGTCCGTGGAAAAGTTTAAAAAAAAAAAAAATACTCAAAAAGTACCGCAATATTTGTGTTTTGTAAAAAATGAAGATAGTATGCGTCGCAGTAAAGAATTGTGTAACTTTTTATAATTTTATATTATTTTTCAGAAAATAAACGATAAACTAATAGTGAAAAGAGTACCAACATTACCAATTCAACCTCTTACGACTATTTCATATAGTTCCTGTACAGTTATAACGAGTTTCATCAGGGCATCGGTTACGTGACCTGAGGTCAACCGATCTCATTAGTATGCTAAGAGTCATTGAATTATACATGCGCGAAGGAAATGAACGCATCAGACACTTGTACGTGTCACCAAATCAAGTGATGTAAACAAGCTTAGCACCAACTGCAGCATCCAGAAATGAAATGAAAGGCGTCTTTTGTGTTTTCAAATTAAGACGATAATCTGCATATTCTAAAGCAACCATCCTTTTTTCTTGGCAAGTGCAATGATTGCATTTGACTTGACCAAGGCTGTCGTAATGTGTGCTTTTACTAAAGTACCATATTTTATGGTATTTATATCGCCAAATTGAGTCAACAAAGAGTTCCTTGGTGTTGTTTCCTCTGTGAGCACACTCTTATCCCTTCCTCGTTTCTACATATAAAAAACACCCTTTTACCACGTCTACCCACCATGTCTACTAATATGTGTTTCTTTGCGCAATGATACCCATTTTTCCCCTTTCCCACACCCTTCTGTGCAGACTTATTGCAGTAATTTTTATGATATCATTTTGTGTATGGTGATATTGTTTTAAACTTTGGTACCTTCCACAGGAGCCAAGTGAGCACTCAAAACTTATTTTAATATAACTTTGTTACATTACTCCAATTCTGCTAATTCTTTGACACAGTATATTCTTTATGGATATGTGTAGACGTAAAACGGATGTGTCTTTTCTTAAAATTTTTACTTCTCATGCATTTTATGAAAAAATTGAACATGTAAGGAACATCACCCTCTTTCAAATAGTCATTCAAAGTTCTCCACTCTCTCACTACCTGTTTTTGGTCAAGCATGGCGAACTCTCAATTAAGTGTGTGCATGTCTTTACAGAGGAAAAATCCCCTAACTTGACTTTACAAAAATACTACTTTCCCCAATACAAAAGACCTACATTATTGCAAATTGACATGTTATGACAAGAGTAAAACTTGAAGCTTTGCATGGTGAGGAGGATAAGTAAGACTAATTGCGGTGACACCATGTGAAATTCTCAATTGATGGTAGTAATTGGTTCTGAAAAGAACTGGAGGTATAACTCGACGTTTCGATCAGTGTGCTCTGATCTTCCTCAGGAGAATGCGGAGTCTGGGAAATGCTGCTGCTTAAGTAGGTTGCTGGAGGATTTATGCGATGACAGGATGCTGGAGGATTAGTTCGTTGAGACTAGGATCCTAGGAGTTGGGGGAAGAGGTGCTCACATGAACCGAATCAGTTGTTGACAAGCACGGGGGAAGGAGGTGGTTAACAGGAGATCCCTCAGTCTGGGGTGGTTATGGACTTTGGATATAGAAGATCCTTCAGTCTGAGGTGGGTTGTGGACTTTTGGATATGAAGATCCCTCAGTCTGGGGTGGGTTGTGGACTTTGGATATAGAAGATCCCTCAGTCTGGGGTGGGTTGTGGACTTTGGATATAGAAGATCCCTCAGTCTGGGTGGGTTGTGGACTTTGGATGAAGATCCCTCAGTCTGGGGTGGGTTGTGGACTTTGGATATAGAAAGATCCCTCAGTCTGGGGTAGGTTGTGGACTTTGGATATGAAGATCCCTCAGTCTGGGGTGGGTTGTGGACTTTGGATATAGAAGATCCCTCAGTCTGGGGTGGGTTGTGGACTTTGGATATAGAGATCCCTCAGTCTGGGGTGGGTTGTGGACTTTGGATATAGAAGATCCCTCAGTCTGGGGTGGGTTGTGGACTTTGGATAGAAGATCCCTTCAGTCTGGGGTGGGTTGTGGACTTTGGATATGGAAGATCCTTCAGTCTGGGGTGGGTTGTGGACTTTGGATATAGAAGATCCCTCAGTCTGGGGTGGGTTGTGGTATATGTATATAGAAGATCACTCACAGAGGGGTGGGTTGTGTAGTGTGGATATAGAAGATCCCTCAGTCGGGGGTGGGTTGTGGACTTTGGATATAGAAGATCCTCAGTCTGGGGTGGTTTGTGGACTTTGGATGAAAGATCCCTCAGTCTGGGGTAGGTGTGTGACTTTGGATATAGAAGATCCCTCAGTCTGGGAATTGGGTTGTGGACTTTGGATATGAAGATCCCTCTCAGTCTGGGGTGGGTTGTGGACTTTGGATATAGAAGATCCCTCAGTCTGGGGTGGGTTGTGGACTTTGGATATAGAAGATCCTTCAGTCCGTAGTAGTGGTCGACAAATATCGCTGATGTTATGACAGGGACAAGATAATTGTATATCTGAAGGGTTTTACCTATGCTACTACGTATGTACATTGTATGTCAAAAAAACAATTCTCTAAAAAATGTTCCATCATAAAATTTTGCCCTTAAAAACGCCCATATAAATCTTCTTGTGCAAGTTATGAAAAGAAAATATAAATCACTTCAATCTTGATTAAATCTTAAAAATTATATTATTTACCCTAGCTCTTAACAGTGGCAAAGAAAAAGGCATGCATCTTTGAATGTATATCCCTCAGTGCAAGGTACAAAATTGGGGTTTGGCTGCCATCGCAGCGAGCAGTTTCTGGGCCAACCAATAACCAATGACAACATGTATTTTGTTTGTTTAATTTGGTATATTAGCATAATGAGCTCCACCTTGAATTTTGGCAGAAGTTCACAAGGATTCAAGGCATGACGACGAATGGTCACTGTACATACAGGTATGTACATATTTACATGTACATACATATTATGGATCCGTGCACACATGTTCACTGTGTGCATGTGCGCTGGAGTTAGGATAGCTATAAGCAGGGCAAAATTATACGACTAAACCATTCCAAGGCACCTTGGTCAAGGCTCTAGGTGCAGAGAAAGGAATATGGCTCTCAGTCACCATGATCAATCAAACTCTTGATATATATATGTTGTTTAACCTGCTCGTACTGATTTGGTACGATTCTGCGGAATATATTTGAGCTACAGGTTCAGAATCCTGTACAATGATGCATTGTTCTGCAGTATTTGTGTACTCCTGAGGACAATCAGAGCATAGTGATCAAACGTTGAGTTGTAACCTCTAGTTCTTTTCAGAACTAATTACTACTCATTAGAGAATTTCACATAGTCACCGCAAATAGTCTTACTTATCCTCTTCACCATACAAAGCTACAAGTCTTACCTAAATAGGACCCCTTGATGAGGCTATTATAATTTACCCCCAACTCAAAAAAAAATTATAATAATAATTATTTGTTTTACCTTATAACGTTTCTTAGTACAACCCTGTTTCTCCAAGATGCTATTTGTTTTAAAGCCTTTTCGACCCTACTTGAAAGAGGAATGACCCCTGGTCCATAAGGGTGCAGTGGTCTGGGTTGATGTGGTCAACATTCCTCAGTGCTATACCAAACATAGATCCTAACTGCTGTCCATTCTATCCCTCTCCTTTTCAGGTAGGAAAAGTTATTTTATTCATGGAAGGTTTAGTAACACAGAAGTAGAAAATGTGTATAGATTATTTTGGTATGATTTTTTAGTTACTTTGATTTAGGGAATATTTTATTTTGTTAAATTTATACTTGAGAAAAGTTTGGGATATTAACTATTTTATTCCTCTTTATGAAACAATAGTGACACTGGTCCAAAATTGGCTATATTCTGGATCAGAGTGAGATTTTATTCTTTAAATTTCCCTTTTAACTCAGGGATATTGCAAATAAGTAACTAAAGTTCCTGAGAGTTCAGACTTTAAAGGTTATATTTTCTTAGCTTAATGTATTTTGAAGAGAAAAGTTGACTGTAGATTTAATTTCTCATGTGTGCCATTTTCACATGTATTATAGTCATAGGGTGGGCAGTGGCTGGACTTTGCTTTATGCTCTATGCTTTATGCTGGTCCGGAATGGAGAAGTAAGGCGACTCCTTCCCTCCACTAGCCTGGGTGTTCACCGTGGGCAAGTGATAGTACACCCTAGCCTCCCTACCTGGGTAACGGTGCTTATCGGCGGTTCTGTTTAGTCAACTCGGCGACGGTTCCGGCGATTACGGGTAGGTAGAACTCGTTAGCTTAGGTCAGCAGTCTACCTAGGAGATGGAAAACTCTGATCGCAAACTCGGGCAGGTAGAGCTCGTTAGTCTTGGTTTGCTATCTACCCCAAAACCAGGCAGCAGTGGTTTTTCGGTATCCTTTTATGGCAGACGAGCTACAAATTGGTCAATGGCAGGATTGGATTTAGCCTTAGTGGTGGGGACATTTTCCCTCTTCTAGGTACTGCGGGGCAGTTCCCGTGCTCTCCAGCTGTCGAGCCTTGGCTCTCCGTTGGATACAGACCACTGGAACCCAGAGAGTGCTGGTACTTCTGCGCAAGGTATGCCGCACTATAAACCCCAGGCGTAGGCAGTCGGGGTTAGACCCCCGAGAGTTTTGAGTTTTGAGTTGTGCAAGTCCTTTTTTTGTTGTGCAAGTCCAAGTTTTTGGTCCGGTTAGATCAACAAGTTGTCCTATTCTCTCTAGTGATGGGAGCACTCTTATCACCGAGAACTTGGAAATTCTTGACCGCTGGCGTGAACACTTTCAGGTTCTTCTTAACAGGTCACCTGATACACAGGAGGATCTTCTTGATCTGATACCACAGTGTCCGATTCAACAGGATCTTACCAGTCCACCTACAATTGCAGAAGTAAAGAAAGCAATAAACCAGTCTCCAAATGGGAAAGCACCAGGTTTGGATAGTCTCCCTGCAGAGATATACAAGCATGGTGGAGCACTCCTCCAATCTATCCTTCATGGTCTGTTCCTCCGCTGTTGGGAGACGGAACAGATACCAAACGCCTTCAAAGATGCCCTTATAGTTACCATTTACAAACGGAAAGGAAATCGGCACGATTGCAGCAACTATCGAGGTATCTCCCTGTTGTCTATTGCTGGGAAGATTTTTGGGAAACTCATTCTGCGACGACTACAATCAGTCGCAGAGACAATTTTGCCGTAAAGTTAATGTGGTTTCAGAGCCGGACGTAGCACCATTGACATGGTATTCACCCTACGTCAACTTCAAGAAAAGGCTATAAAAAAACATGCCTCTCTATGTAGCCTTCATCGACTTCTCCAAGGCATTCGATTCAGTAGATCGACCTATGCTGTGGCGAGTTCTGGAGAGGTACGGCTGTCCAGAAGAGCTTATCACCCTGATCAGAAAGCTCCACGATGGCATGAATGGCCAAGTCTCTGTCGCTGGGTCTTCGTCCAACGCCTTCCAAATTGATCATGGTGTCAAGCAAGGATGTGTGCTAGCACCTACGCTATTCACAATCTTCTTGGCAGCAGTGCTAGAAGTAACCTCCTTGGATGCCATTGGTGGGAATTTTGTGAAGACACGCTCCGACGGTAAGCTGTTTAATCTGAGGCATTTGAAACTCACTAAAACTCACCTCATCCGCCTGCAAGAACTGCTTTTTGCTGATGACGCTGCTCTTGTGGCTCATTCTGAAGATGAACTACAGAGCCTTGTCAGCAGATTCGCTAGAACAGCCTCTGCCTTCGGTCTCACCATCAATGAAAAGAAAACCGAGGTCCTCTTTCAACCGCCACATTGCTCAGCATATGTCCAACCATCCATCAAAATTAATGATCAGCCTATATATATAGTCATAGGACACCACTGCCTGATGCTCTTAGAGACAAAGCCTCCTGTGTGGACATTCCTTTGATCTTATGGTAGAGTAGTTAATTCTAGGCCCTGGGACCTTATCAGTGCATGTTGGTGACTAGGTTAGCCTTTGTTTATGTCACTTTTAACTACTAGAAACTATCCCCTTGATTTTTAGTATTAGAGGCAGGGTGCCAAGCTAGGAAGTCTTCTTTGGTTTTCAGGACAAGATTTTATCTTCTAGAATTTGTTTAGAATATTTTAATGGGCAGAGCTGGGCTGGACTTAAATTGATTTGTTTTGATGTTATGTTTAAATATAGATTAGGTAATGGCAGGCTGAAATTGCCCACAGTTAGGGCTGTGTCGGGTATCCGGGTACCCGACCGAAACTGCCATTACCTGGTTCCATTTTTTGGTTCCAATTACCCGTAAACGACTTTTTAAAATTCGGACTTAACATTTGAGCAGAGCGAACAGAAATCTGTGACTCTTGAACAATGTATTGTTTACACTTTTACAGACAATTATTTTTAAATTCAAGAGATTACGCTCCAATAAAGCCTTTGTAGTATTTTACATTTGCCATACATTTTTCTCCAACTGTTTGTAATACATTGTATCGAATTGTTAAGACCGTAAAGGCCATGGCAGCAGCTGCTTCAAAGAACAACAGCACAGGACGGAATGTTTGCCTATTGTTTGCAGCTAATGGATTAGTGGGACAAGTGCATGCCGATCATGATTGAGTAATTTATAGCTTGTTATGAAAATACCTGACGTAAACGGCTGTTCGATGTGTTGTATTACATGAATGAAACATGCGGCAGACGGTGCCACATGAGGAAACACGCACAGGCAGCAGGCTGCAGGTTCGGGTAATGTATTAACGGCGCAGACTACAGCCGTGGCATGGCAGAAAAGATCAGGAAAAATGCTGAAACAACCTTTTCCCCCTCTCGCGCAGAAACGACGACGTCCAGGGATTTCTAAGGGCGGCCAAGACACACTCAGGATTTTTCCATGCCGCCTGGGGTAATGTCTGGAGCCGGGGAACCCTACGGCACCGGCGAACACTTACGACAAACACAAGAGAGACGGCCTGAGAGTTATACTCTTATAATGTAAGATTATCTTAGTACGGGCCAAAATTAGGGTCCAAGATCACGTCCTAAAAATCATAATCCAAAGCCAACATGATGACGTACGGGATATCCTCATTTAGAAGGCAGGGGCGCGGCAAAGCGCAAGTACATGAATTGTTTTCTCCCACCTGGTTCCGCCCACATCGCCTTTGACCAATGACATAATTCAACACATGTTTTGTGAATGTGAACAACCAACCAGAGCGCTCAGATCACGCACACCCCAGTGACAATAGTGCACAGTGACATGGTCTTCTAGTCTCCTGACTTAGTCACGTGTCATGTTCAGGTAGGCTGCTGCTCGGGTTATCAAAGACTTTGCAGCGATCAGTTTTATTTCAGAAATAACTTTCAGTAAATAAAATACAGGTACTCTATTTCATGAAGAGGTTTTACTTTAATAAAAACGACACAGTAAAGAAAAGATCGATTTAAGTATGGTATACTCTGTATTTTGTTACCATTTACAGTACATGTTTTCAGGCATGTTTTCAACAAAAATGGAAATGGGTATCCGGGTATCCAAAGTTTCCTGATTTTGGGTATCCAGTTCCAAAAAATATCCGAAAACGCACACCACTACCCACAGTTTATTGACTTGATAATAAACTGGCCCAGTCTTTGAGTCAAAAGGGAGCTTTAATTATTTGTTTACAGTTACCATGTTTAGTTTATATAGAGTAGGGGCAAGGAATTAATATCCTATGATTTATATTTATGGGTTTGTCAAGTATTACTTTATAAAATCTAAGTTTCTAGTTCTGGCAATTCATGAATTTAGGGCGAATTGGCCAGCTGTGATAATAGTTTCCCTTACAGATTTTCATCTTTTTTCGTATTATATTATTTACTTTTTTTTACTGGATTTATTAGCTGTTTCGCAGCGAAGCGCAGCGAAACAGCTGTTGTTTTTGTTAAAGTTTTTTTTTTTCTTTTTTTTTTAATTTTTCAGCGCTTTCCGTACCGGAAGTGCATTGCAATAACACATGTTTCATTCTGAACGCCTATTTGCAGTGTTCCATAAATGCGATTGCAATGAAACTTAAGGGGACCAAAGGCAATAGTGCAATAGTGTGCATATTGCAATGACGTCATAATTACGTCATCAGGTGTCAAGTTACACTAAATCAAAGATTAATAATGAAAAACATTAAACAACTAGAGCTCAATTGTATTCGTGAACGAATACCCAGCTGTTTCGCTATTTTTTTTCATATTAACTTCCACTTCTGAGCCGTGAGGACTTTTGAAATGTTATGACATCATTGAATGGATTGTGATACAAATAATTAGCTACAAGATGACACAAAGATTGTTACTTAATGTCATATAGTTCATGAGATATGATTGTTTTAACAGAAAAAAACTTCAAACTAATGTAATTCAAAAACCGATGACGTGTACTATCATTTACATGTACTGCTTACTTCTGGTGACAGTGCATGTTTTGTTTGTATCCCTATAATGTCACCATTCAACACCGGATGCAAAATATATACAACTGATGAATTGTTTAGTTGCATAATACATATGCAGGTTAACTAAAATGTAATGTCCAGTAGGTTTATTACTTCAATGTTACAGACTTCACAAAATACAATACTTTCTAGAGTACCTTCTTTTATATTTGTACAGTTGGGATTATGGAGACTGTCAGTTTTAGTCGAAAGAGCCAGTTGGGCATGAGAGTGCACTGCCTACATGAGGGTTAACATGTTTTGCATGATGTGCGAGTAGTTCTCAGTGACAGTATAGACAATGTGCCCTCTGACGTCACACCTAAACCAAAACATTATGTTTCTGCCCTGCGGTATACGCACGCATCATGTTTTTGAATAAATTTGGTTTGGGAGTGAAGTCGCAGGTCATGTTGCATTGCTATATTTGAACTTCTGGTTTCGACCGGAAGCAAACGTCACAATAAGGTCATATTTGCACGAATTGTCAAGTGGGTAACGACCTACAATATGGCTCAAAGATCATAATTATAGCTATTGTGGTTCAAAAGTTATAATTTTTTTAATAGTTTTTCAATATTAATCTTTAACTTAGTGTAACTTGACACCTGATGACGTGATGATGACGTAATTTGTTTTGATATTTAAGTTGATTCATAAGCTACAATATGACATATCATTTGTGGTAATGTGACATTGGAAAGTGTACAAGTGAAAATAACGTCTTTTTAAACCTGTCGCTAGAGGGCGGTCTTGCATATGATGACGTCATCAAACCTACTATCCAAAAGAGTACACCCTACTGATGATTACATACACAGAAATCATAGCATTATTTTTTATCATATTGGCTGTAGAGCTCTTTAAACTTGAACTTCCGGTTTCGACCGGAAGCTAAGGTCAAAATGGGGTCATATCTGTGCATGAAATACGGAGTGGATAACGGCCTACAATATGCCACATAGGTGAAATTGATAGCCTATGTGGTTCAGGAGTTATTAATTTTTTAATGTTTTTTCATTATTAATCTTTGATTTAGTGTAACTTGACACCTGATGATGTCATTATGACGTAATTTGTTTTGGTATTTAAGTTGATTCATAAGCTACAATATGACATATCATTTGTGGTAATGCGACATTGGCAAGTGTACAAGTGAAAATAACGTCTTTTTAAACCTGTCGCTAGAGGGCGCTCTTGCATATGATGACGTCATCAAACCTACTATCCAAAAGAGTACTCCCTACTGATGATTACATACACAGAAATCATAGCATTATTTTTTATCATATTGGCTGTAGAGCTCTTTAAATTTGAACTTCCGGTTTGGACCGGAAGCTAAGGTCAAAATGGGGTCATATCTGTGCACGAAACGGAGTGGGTAACGATACCACAATATGCCATATAGATGAAATTTATAGCATATGTGGTTCAGGAGTTATTAATTTTAATGTTTTCATTATTAATCTTTGATTTAGTGTAACTTGGACACCTGATGACGTAATTATGACGTCATTGCAACATATCACACTATTGCACTATTGCCTTTGGTCCATAAGTTTCATTGCAATCGCATTTATGGAACACTGCAAAAGGCGTTCAGAATGAAACATGTGTTATTGCAATGTACTTCCGGTACGGAAGCGCTGAAAAAAGAAAAAACTAGAGCTCAATTGTGTTCGTGAACGAATACCCAGCTGTTTCGCTATTTTTATCATATTAACTTCCACTTTGAGCCGTGAGGACTTTTGAAATGTTATGACATCATTGAATGGATTGTGATACAAATAATTAGCTACAAGATGACACACAGATTGTTAGTTAATGTCATATAGTTCATGAGATATGATTGTTTTAACAGAAAAACTTCAAACTAATGTAATAATGGCTTCTGTTGCAATTTCTGTTTTGGGTTGACCCCTTTTATCATATTATTTGATTGGACTATGTATTTAGAGTCCAAATTAAGCAAATATGTGCAAAATATTCAAACACTCATAAAACATTTTCCACAAACAGGATTTTTGCGGATTTGAGATACTTGTATGTTGTTCTATGGCATATTGCTCATCTGGTGTAAAAATCATTTCCCCAGTCAAAATGTCCAACGACCAGACTAGTTTGTTTACCTCGTAACATAAGAATGGGAACCCGTGGTGTGTGTATCCCATGGTCTGCACAACTGTCTGAAATGCAGTACCCTTTGGGGAGGGGGTCGGGGAACTTAAGCAATGCGGTTAACCAGCGACGTCATCAGGATTTGGGTCTATTGTAAACACACAAACTGCATGTCACATCTTCGAGTAAATGGCACACAAATGAGTTTTGTAAACCTTTTGGCTTTCAACAAAGAAAGGGGCTCGTTGAAGCAGTCTATTTTATCAAACAGCCATTATTTTCATTACCAACGGAACAGAACAAAACAAAATAATGTTTTGAGAAATATTTTGGAAATTTCAACTTCTGGTTTGGACCTGACAAAACTCGGAGCCAGCCGTGTGTAATTGTTTTCTCTCTGCAGCACACGGTATCTTTAGAGCTCTAACAACATTGCTATATTTGAACTTCTGGTTTCGACCGGAAGCAAACGTCACAATAAGGTCATATTTGCACGAATTGTCAAGTGGGTAACGACCTACAATATGGCTCAAAGATCATAATTATAGCTATTGTGGTTCAACAGTTATAATTTTTTAAATAGTTTTTCAATAATAATCTTTAACTTAGTGTAACTTGACACCTGATGACGTCATAATGACGTAATTTGTTTTTGTATTTAAGTTGATTCATAAGCTACAATATGACATATCATTTGTGGTAATGTGACATTGGCAAGTGTACAAGTGAAAATAACGTCTTTTTAAACCTGTCGCAAGAGGGCGCTCTTGCATATGATGACGTCATCAAACCTACTATCCAAAAGAGTGCACCCTACTGATGATTACATACACAGAAATCATAGCATTATTTTTTATCATATTGGCTGTAGAGCTCTTTAAACTTGAACTTCCGGTTTGGACCGGAAGCTAAGGTCAAAATGGGGTCATATCTGTGCACGAAATACGGAGTGGCTAACGACCTACAATATGCCACATAGATGAAATTGATAGCATATGTGGTTCAGGAGTTATTAATTTTTTAATGTTTTTCATTATTAATCTTTGATTTAGTGTAACTTGACACCTGATGACGTAATTATGACGTCATTGCAATATGCACACTATTGCACTATTGCCTTTGGTCCCCTTAAGTTTCATTGCAATCGCATTTATGGAACACTGCAAAAAGGCGTTCAGAATGAAACATGTGTTATTGCAATGCACTTCCGGTACGGAAAGCGCTGAAAAATTAAAAAAAAACAAAAAACTAGAGCTCAATTGTATTCGTGAACGAATACCCAGCTGTTTCGCTATTTTTTATCATATTAACTTCCACTTTGAGCCGTGAGGACTTTTGAAATGTTATGACATCATTGAATGGATTGTGATACAAATAATTAGCTACAAGATGACACAAAGATTGTTAGTTATAAGCATTAGTTGTAAAGCTCAAATAAATGTCAAATTTTGAAGCATGTACTATCATTTACATGCACTGCTTACTTCTGGTGACAGTGCATGTTTTGTTTGTATCCCTATAATGTCACCATTCAACACCGGATGCAAAATATATACAACTGATGAATTGTTTAGTTGCATAATACATATGCAGGTTAACTAAAATGTAATGTCCAGTAGGTTTATTACTTCAATGTTACAGACTTCCACAAAATACCATACTTTCTAGAGTACCTTCTTTTTATATTTGTACAGTTGGGATTATGGAGACTGTCAGTTTTAGTCGAAAGAGCCAGTTGGGCATGAGAGTGCACTGCCTACATGAGGGTTAACATGTTTTGCATCATGTGCGAGTAGTTCTCAGTGACAGTATAGACAATGTGCCCTCTGACATCACACCTAAACCAAAACATTATGTTTCTGCCCTGCGGTATACGCGCGCATCATGTTTTTGAATACATTTGGTTTGGTAGTGAAGTCGCAGGTCATGTTGCATTGCTATATTTGAACTTCTGGTTTCGACCGGAAGCAAACGTCACAATAAGGTCATATTTGCACGAATTGTCAAGTGGGTAACGACCTACAATATGGCTCAAAGATCATAATTATAGCTATTGTGGTTCAAAAGTTATAAATTTTTAAATAGTTTTTCAATATTAATCTCTAACTTAGTGTAACTTGACACCTGATGACGTCATAATGACGTAATTTATTTTGATATTTAAGTTGATTCATAAGCTACAATATGACATATCATTTGTGGTAATGTGACATTGGCAAGTGTACAAGTGAAAATAACGTCTTTTTAAACCTGTCGCAAGAGGGCGCTCTTGCATATGATGACGTCATCAAACCTACTATCCAAAAGAGTGCACCCTACTGATGATTACATACACAGAAATCATAGCATTATTTTTTATCATATTGGCTGTAGAGCTCTTTAAACTTGAACTTCCGGTTTGGACCGGAAGCTAAGGTCAAAATGGGGTCATATCTGTGCACGAAATACGGAGTGGGTAACGACCTACAATATGCCACATAGATGAAATTGATAGCATATGTGGTTCAGGAGTTATTAATTTTTTAATGTTTTTTCATTATTAATATTTGATTTAGTGTAACTTGACACCTGATGATGTCATTATGACGTAATTTGTTTTGATATTTAAGTTCATTCATAAGCTACAATATGACATATCATTTGTGGTAATGTGACATTGGCAAGTGTACAAGTGAAAATAACGTCTTTTTAAACCTGTCGCTAGAGGGCGCTCTTGCATATGATGACGTCATCAAACCTACTATCCAAAAGAGTACGCCCTACTGATGATTACATACACAGAAATCATAGTATTATTTTTTATCATATTGGGTGTAGAGCTCTTTAAATTTGAACTTCCGGTTTGGACCGGAAGCTAAGGTCAAAATGGGGTCATATCTGTGCACGAAATACGGAGTGGGTAACGACCTACAATATGCCACATAGATGAAATTGATAGCATATGTGGTTCAGCAGTTATTAATTTTTTAATGTTTTTCATTATTAATCTTTGATTTAGTGTAACTTGACACCTGATGACGTAATTATGACGTCATTGCAATATGCACACTATTGCACTATTGCCTTTGGTCCCCTTAAGTTTCATTGCAATCGCATTTATGGAACACTGCAAAATGGCGTTCAGAATGAAACATGTGTTATTGCAATGCACTTCCGGTACGGAAAGCGCTGAAAAAGACAAAAAAGAAAAAAAACTTTAACAAAAACTAGAGCTGTTTCGCTGCGCTTCGCTGCGAAACAGCTAAAAAAAAAGGAAACTAGAGCTCAATTGTATTCGTGAACGAATACCCAGCTGTTTCGCTATTTTTTATCACATTAACTTCCACTTTGAGCGGCTCTAACAACGTTGCTGTATCGGCGCCCTCCCCCAATAACTGTAAATGTACACCGTCCATGATGTTGTCACTCCTGCAAATGAACACCATACGTATATGGTGACTTATATATACCCGATTTCATAAATCACGTGAATAACACCCATAGTAAAGATGCAATTATTGTCTTTTGTTATTTCCTTCTCATTTAATCACTAGCAGTACACTCTTTTGTTTTCTAAGCTGCTGCAACTGGCCATGTCCAATTTGGCAGGGTGCTAAGTTGGAAGATTGCGAAACATTACGACACCCGGCCGGCATCACGTTTTGCCGCCATGCGGTCGACCGTCGACCGTCGACGGTCGACATTTAAACAATTTGTTGCTATATTTATCAATGATGCGCCTTCACGATGAAGGTTTGCCAAATTAAGAGGTATACATCTGCAATTGGAGATATCTAATTTTAAATTGGGGTTATGGCGTTAAGTTTTCGCAATTTGATGAAAACATGCACGGTCGACCCCTATAATTAGAAATAAAGTTATGATTATATTGTTACTTATTACTTTAGTGGTCGATCGTCAAATAAAACAATGGTAACAGTTACAACGGGAGGTAAACACGCGTAGCACGATAAACGTAAGAATTCTAGAAGATTTAACACCACTATTCATCAACTTATATTCATTCGAAGGTATCGGGTGTGGTCATTTTACCTGTGGTCCCCTAGGGTTAATCGTTGTATGACCGCCCAACCCTATAAACTAAAACTTTATGTATTATAACCACATGCCACTTTTTTTTTACACAATTACTAAGATATAACACATTGGAAAAAATACGGCCGGACAAAGTACATTTTTCACAATTGTATTTAGTATGAGGATGGTAGTTAAAGTTTTTTAGGAGAGAACTACATTAGTTATGATTTGGATAGAGGTGGCATGCATTGTAGAGTCATTGTGTCAGGCCTTATAAAAACGGGACGTTCTAGCTACGACTGCATCATTACAGCTCATCCGCTAACCCACGGAGGTCACCGGCCGGCCGTGGGAAGCATTTGTTTGTTGGGCTTCGGCCCTATTACGATCCGTTGGCTTCGGTCAATAGTTGGACTTCGGTCCTAGTGTGGTCTGACGGGTCTAGCGTACCCCCCGCGCCCCCAGCTCAATGTTGTAGATGATTGCGTGTATGTTTAGGCTGTCTATTCCTACCTCTATGGTCTGTGCGTACAAAGTTGGGACTACATGCAATCACTCAACATTGAGCTGGGGTACAATACTTCTCTGAAAAAGAAATAACTTCACAAAGTCAAAGTAGAAAGTTGCTTCAAATGTATGTAATTATATTTCATCTTCCCATATGTGCACTTTAACAAAAAGGCAATTCCATGCAAAACAGGACTTACTTCTGATGATGTACATTTTGTAAAAATCAAAAGTGTAACTGAGTTATGATATTTTTAAATATAAAATTTAAAAGGGGACTGACATCCTTTATTGTGTGTGTACTTAAGGCGTTTTGTAATAAAATATTGTTTTTGAGACCCACCTGTGTCTATTTAATCATTGATTTCTGAGTACAAGTATTTTAAAACAATGTTTGAAGTGTTGGGGGGAGGCAATCCCGCCCCATGGTGGAAGCTTCATTTGCATAAGATATGTGACGTAAGGTCGGGAAGATCCGATGTGTACATGATGTCCATATACATACAAACGTTTCACACACGTAGCGTCGATTTCATTTCTTCCGTGATTTTTGTTTCCGGAACTAATAAAATGCCGGGAAGATGTGTTTCTGCAGGATGCAGCAACACCACCAAAGACGGTGTTAGCCTTCATCTGTTCCCAAGTGACCCAAAAATCGCCGTATTTGGACGAGCAAAGTTCGACTGACAAGAGTAAAGTGGTCATGTCCATCGGCTCACATAGTTTTGTGCAGCGATCATTTTGAGTCGAGTTTTGAGCCGAATTTCTCTTCCCGACATGACTTCACGAACAGCTTCTCCGTGCAGGGCGTAAAAAGTGGGGGGCATTTTACAATGGTAAAATAACACTCTCAAAAAAAATAAAAACACAAAACAAATATTTTATTGATCTTTTACTGATATAAAAGAATAAAACGATCACATATTTAACTGTTTGATTTACATGCATGTCAGTCCCCCTTTAAATCTAATCCAACAAGAAAGATATTACAAAGTCGTTGAACATAGCTCCTTGATTTATTGAAACATAGCAATTAAATGGGTATTCGAAAAGGGTTTTAAAGGAAAAGAACAAACAGGAGGTGGCTTGAGTGTAATTACATGACACAAAAATTGTTGTAATCAATACAATGACGAACACCATTAGAACTCGATCTTCAACCAGAAGGGCGCTATTTCATGCAAAACTCGGAGCCAGCCGTGTAATTGTTTTCTCTCTGCAGCACACGGTATCTGTAGAGCTGTAGAACAACATTGCTATATTTGAACTTCTGGTTTCGACCGGAAGCAAACGTCACAATAAGGTCATATTTGCACGAATTGTCAAGTGGATAACGTCCTACAATATGGCTCAAAGATCATAATTATAGCTATTGTGGTTCAAAAGTTATAAATTTTTTAATAGTTTTTCAATATTAATCTTTAACTTAGTGTAACTTTACACCTGATGATGTCATAATGACGTAATTTGTTTTGATATTTAAGTTGATGCATATGCTACAATATGACATATAATTTGTGGTAATGTGACATTGGCAAGTGTACAAGTGAAAATAACGTCTTTTTAAACCTGTCGCTAGAGGGCGCTCTTGCATATGATGACGTCATCAAACCTACTATCCAAAAGAGTACACCCTACTGATGATTACATACACAGAAATCATAGCATTATTTTTTATCATATTGGCTGTAGAGCTCTTTAAACTTGAACTTCCGATTTGGACCGGAAGCTAAGGTCAAAATGGGGTCATATCTGTGCACGAAATACAGGTGTGATAACGACCTACAATATGCCACATAGGTGAAATTGATAGCATATGTGGTTCAGGAGTTATTAATTTTTTAATGTTTTTCATTATTAATCTTTGATTTAGTGTAACTTGACACCTGATGACGTAATTATGACGTCATTGCAATATGCACACTATTGCACTATTGCCTTTGGTCCCCTTAAGTTTCACTGCAATCGCATTTATGGAACACTGCAAAGAGGCGTTCAGAATGAAACATGTGTTATTGCAATGCACTTCCGGTACGCAAAGCGCTGAAAAATTAAAAAAAGAAAAAAAAAAACTTTAACAAAAACTAGAGCTGTTTCGCTGCGCTTCGCTGCGAAACAGCTAAAAAACTTTAACAAAAACTAAAGCTGTTTCGCTGCGCTTCGCTGCGAAACAGCTAATTAATAACTCCTGAACCACATATGCTATCAATTTCATCTATGTGGCATATTGTAGGTCGTTACCCACTCCGTATTTCGTGCACAGATATGACCCCATTTTGACCTTAGTTTCCGGTCCAAACCGGAAGTTCAAGTTTAAAGAGCTCTACAGCCAATATGATAAAAAATAATGCTATGATTTCTGTGTATGTAATCATCAGTAGGGTGTACTCGTTTGGATAGTAGGTGTGATGACGTCATCATATGCAAGAGCGCCCTCTAGAGACAGGTTTAAAAAGACGTTATTTACACATGTACACTTGCCAATGTCACATTACCACAAATGATATGTCATATTGTAGCTTATGAATCAACTTAAATATCAAAATAAATTACGTTATTATGACATCATCAGGTGTCAAGTTACACTAAGTTAAAGATTAATATTGAAAACTATTTAAAAATTTATAACTTTTGAACCACAATAGCTATAATTATGATCTTTGAGCCATATTGTAGGCCGTTATCCACTTGACAATTCGTGCAAATATGACCTTATTGTGACGTTTGCTTCCGGTCGAAACCAGAAGTTCAAATATAGCAATATTGTTAGAGCTCTAAAGATACCGTGTACTGCAGAGAGAAAACAATTACACACGGCTGGCTCCGATTTTTATATGAAATAGCGCCCTCTTCTGGTTGATCGTCATTGTATTGGTTACAACAATTTTTGTGTCATGTAATTACACTCAAGCCACCTCCTTTTAATAGTGTTTGTTCTTTCCTTTAAAACCCCTTTCGAATACCCATTTAATTGCTAAGTTTCAATAAATCAAGGAGCTATGTTCAACGACTTTGTAATATCTTTCTTGTTGGTTTAGATTTAAATTTTATATTTAAAAATATCATAACTCAGTTACACTTTTGATTTTTACAAATGTACATCATCAGAAGTAAGTCCTGTTTTGCATGGAATTGCCTTTTTGTTAAAGTGCACATATGGGAAGATGAAATTTAATTACATACATTTGAAGCAACTTTCTACTTTGACTGTGTGAAGTTATTTCTTTTTCAGAGAAGTATTGTACCCCCCCCCCCCCCCCAGCTCAATGTTGAGTGATTGCATGCAGTCCCAACTTTGTACGCACAGACCATAGAGGTAGGAATAGACAGCCTAACATACACGCAATCCTCTACAACATTGAGCTGGGGGCGCGGGGGGTACGGTCGACCCGTCAGACCACACTGGACCGAAGTCCAACTATTGACCGAAGCCAACGGATCGTAATAGGCCGAAGCTCAACAAACAATGCTTCCCACTGCCGGCCGGTGACCTCCGTGGGTGAGCGGATGAGCTGTAATGATTCAGTCGTAGTTAGAATGTCCCGTTTTTATAAGGCCTGACACAATGACTCTCCAATGCATGCCTTCCTTTATTGTCCTAACAGTCTTACATAAGTCTCACACAAGTCTTCCATTCTCTCAAAGAAAAAGACCTTCAATGTGAAACATCTGTCATTATAGTGGATGCTTGTAAATATTCAAACATTCCTGAGTGCACGATACGAGCGCTTTACGGTGATTGGATGTCACCAGGGTTACGCGAAAACAAAACGGTAAGGTTGACGGTTTACCATTTTGACAGTAATAAAGATTAAAGATTATCAGACCTTTACTTGAGACGGTTTACCAAATGGTAAACCGTGTGCATGTTTCTAATGGGGTTGGGGGTAAAGTATATGGTAAACTGTTACAAAAAAAGGGACCAGCCTAGTTCAGACAAATACTGCTTATGTTAACTCCCAACGTTTAGCTTTAATTTTGACACCAGAATTATTGTTATATATTAATTTTTAGTACGGGTGGTTTCGTTCAGCTAAAGGAAAACCACTTTTTTCATGGTTTATCAGAGGAATTGCACGAAAAAAACAGGGTGAAAGATAAGAGATTAAAGTCACCATATACGTATGGTGTTCATTTGCAGGAGTGCCAACATCATGGCCGGTGTACATTTACAGTTATTGGGGGGAGGGCGCCGATACAGCAAAAGTGGAAGTTAATGTGATAAAAAATAGCGAAACAGCTGGGTATTCGTTCACGAATACAATTGAGCTCTAGTTATTTTTATTTTAGTTCTTAATTCTTCTCTTACGAACTCAGACTAGTTGGAGTTCTTTATACTCTGCATCCGAGTATAGATTTGATTATGAAGAGGTCAGTCCTGTTACAGTAATTAGTTTGTGTTTCTTTCTTAAGGAGTAACTTTTGTTTATTTCTATTCTCTTGAGTTATGAATTATTTTTGAATTATTTCACAAGAGTTAAAGTTTTGTTAATGTTAATTTCAAAGGAAATTATGAAATCTGTTTTATTTGATTATTTGTTTTATTAATTAAAGTGCTAAACCAACATCGATCCTAACCACTGTCCGCTCTATCCCTCTCCTTTTCAGCCAGTAATCCAAGGGTAATTTATCCACCCATCCCCATTACATTTGTATACCCTAAATCACAATCACAATCTGTAAAGATATCTGCTTGTTCAACAATTCATTCCTTGTTTCAGCTCATCATTCAACCCTGAAAACCCTTCAAGTCTACTGGTACAGTACACTAGGGTGTAGATGTCAAAGTACTATATTCTACCTGAGAAATCTGAATATGGTCAACAGTAACCTGAATCTTAACTTCTTAGTGTTAGTGAAATTTTCTATGGTTTGAAGAAATTTTCTATGGTTTTTGGACGCAAAATGAACCCAGATGTAGAAATATTGTCAACTCTGACCAGGAAGCTGTCACCAGCTGCTACAAGTGTAGATGTTTCAGCCATAACAGTGACAGTAGACTCAGGAGGAATAAAGATGTTTTTTGTTGGAGGACACTCTAGCAATGTCAATGGTCTCCTGCTGCATATACTTCCAACCATGTTTTGAAATGACAAAACAGACTTCAAAAATATTGATGAAGACAAACAATCTCTGTTAGTTTCATTCATCCATTTGACAAAATGGTCATAAAATATTCATGCCAAGCAAGCCTGGAACTTGCCTCTTATGTTCTCTGTTCTTTGTCAACTGAATCTTTGACAATCAAAATCCCCATTTGCGGAATATTCGTCCATTCACACTCAATGTCAGTTTCAATGTAGCCAATATAAGGAATTTCTATACCATTGGCAGAAGTAATCCTCAACCAGAGCGTATAATTTTAAAGTTGAGTACACAAAGGCTTAAACAAGGAAAGGAAACACTCTTCCGTGAGGGTGGACACCATTGAACCATTATCAACAAGACATGTCTCCTCTTTACCACAAATTCGGAATGCCATTGCTGGACACATACCAACAAAATTATGCTTTTTTTTAAATCAGAACCTACTGAGTCCACACCATGCCTCTGAACCCATTGGCCTGAATCAACGGGAAGGTCTATTTGTGATTAAGACTTCTCGGTATCTCCCTTCAGTTGTTGGATGAGTTCCTGAGCTTCTTTGAGTTGTCGTTTGTAACACCTTTCTTTAGTATGACCTAACCCTTGACAGAATTTACATTTAAACTTTGTTTTACTTCTACCACCCTGGTTTTAATTAGACTCGGTTTTCTTGATTTCTTCGTTCTTCCAAATGCTATCAGGGAAACAGATTAAAGAGGTTACCAAATTAGTCCCTGGGACTAATTTGGTAACCTCTTCAATCTGTTTTTTGTTTGTTGCTGAATTACGTCCATCAATGTTTGAGTCTCAGATTTAATATTAGCTCTAGCTACATCAATAGATGCCGTTTGTTTCAGGGCAGAACCATCAGAAGGCTCATTGGCCTAATCAATAGCTAAAGAAAGAGTTCTTTCTATACCTTGATGACAAAACTGTTCATGTAGACTTGTGAGGATGTTAGGCTTTAAAAAGGAAGGCAATACAATTTGAGTCAAGCTTTAAAAATGAAGGCAATACAATTTGAGTCAAGCTTCCCGACAAAGTAAAAACAACTGATAACAAACACTTCAGCAAATCTTCAGTGCTTAGAAACACAATACATTTCCAGTCGGCAAACCCTGGTTTGCTGAATGAAAATTTATTCTGGATAAACCCTTGTTCTAGTACCTTAATTGATATGTTTCATTTGCCGACTGAGGGTCTAAATGTCAACTGAGAAAAATTATTTGGGGTGGTGATGTCACCACCCCAACTCTCGCTTGCTAACTCCCTGAGAGTATACATTGTTGAATCGGTGTCAAATATATCTATGCAGTGGATGGTGAATATAAACCCTCTACTGATAAGTCACAGCTAGGATGCGGTCAAGTTTGACAATTTTGGCATTTCACTTTGTTAGCCGCCTGTCTGGCTAGGTCTGACAATGCAATTATCCTATGGACTGTTCTTTTTTTTTGTAATTTCTAAATTTGTGGTTACTTATCCTTTGAGCACTTTGTAACTTTAGGAAAATGCGCTTTACAAATGCTTATATTATTATTATGTTTTAAAGTATTTCATAAATTGCTTGATGTCTGACGGATCATTCTTCTGCAAATCACCTAATTGTTCATGAGTGTGTGATGGAAATACAGATATGTAATTAGATATTTTTGATTGTACTCGACTTGATCCTAGCTCAGACGCTCCTTTATTCAATTTAAATTGTAGATCAACAGGAAGGAATGACATGGAATCCTCAATAACAGAAATCTAAGAAACAAAGCATGTGTCATTGTGATCATCGTTGACCTCAAACTGACGAGAGAGTACGTTGACATACTTGTTATCCCGACTAGGATGGTGGACAATTTGGAAATCAAAAGCTGCAAGCTTACTAACCCATCTCTGCTATACAGCACTTAACTTAACGTTCTTCAAGTGAGTTAAAGGATTGTTGTCCGTTCATACAACAAACTGTGAACCATAAGTAATATTTAAACTTATCTGTTACTGCCCACTTCAGACCTAATAATTCCAATTTCCGTGAACTATATACTTCTCCTCTTTTCTCACCGTCTTGAAGGAACGATCAGAATACACAATTACATCTTTACTATCTTCTTGGATTTGGGATAAAACGGTGTCAAGCCCAGACGGGTTTGCAGCTACATCAAGAATAAGTGATTTATAAAATGCTGCAAAGGCTAAAACAGGCATAGTGGAAAAGTTTGATTTCAAGGACTCAAAGGCTTCCTGACACTCATGTGATCATCTAGGCTATAACAAAGAACTTAGGGTCATGACCTTGACAAACTCTTACAAAGGCATAATCCCTTACAAAAGTTCTACTAAAAATCTATAGAACGCTGTATAAGAGCTCTATAGAAATTACAAAGTCTATGAAACTCAAAAATAATTCTATAGAGACTCTAGTTTCTTTAAATTCTACTATAGAAGCAGTTTCTATTTTATATAGAAATTGTATGAAAGTATTATTTTCTATAGATTTTCTATAGAATTTGTATAAATTATTAGCCCAGAAATTGTAGAGAGATTCTATAGTACACTCTATAGAAATTGATATAGAAATTCTACAGAATTTTTTTTTTTTAATTCTATAGAACTTTTTTGTAAGGGATAAACAAGCTACATGTAGCTGTGCAAAATTGGAAACAAATCATCTATAATAACTGACAAAACCTAGGAAAGAGCAAATGTTCTTTACACTACGTGATACTGGCCATTCACGGACAGATTTTTTCTTCTCATTTTCAGCTGAAATACCTTTCTCTGATAAAACATGATCAAGATAGTGAATCTCTTTGTGAAATAAATGGCATTTCGAGGACTTGAGCTTCAATCCATGTCATTTCAATTGTGTAAATACAAGACCAAGATGCTATAAATGATCTTCAAAGGTTCTAGAATAGATACAGATGTCATCTAAATACACAAACAACAGCTGATAGGATCAGATCACCAACAACATTGGAGATATGTTTTGGCTCACAGAAACCAAAACATTTGTACATACTCGTACAATCGCGGAGTGAGTGATAAAGGCCGTTTCTCCGATCTGCCCTGCCTCCGACTTGGTGATACCCACGCACCAAATCAAGTGATATATTAACCTTTTCAACTGCAGCATCAGAAATTTAGGGAAATGAAAGGCGTCTTTTGTGTTTTCAAATTAGACGATAATCATACATATTCTAAAGCAACCATCCTTTTCTTGCTTAGTACGTGGGTGCATTTGACTTGACCAAGAATTGCTAAATGATGTTTGCTTTTACTAAGTACCATATTTTATAGTATTTATTTCGCCAAATTAGTCAACAAAAGTTCCTTGATGTTGACTTTCCTCTGTATTTTATATCCTTCCTCGTTTCTACATATACAAAACACCCTTGCCACGTCTATAATGTGTCTACCCAATGTGTTTCTGCGCAATTCCATTTTCCCCCACTTTCCCACACTCTTCAGACTTATTGCAGTAATTTTTATGATATCATTTTGTATGGTGATATTGTTTTAAACTTGGTACCTTTCCACAAGATGAGTGACATCAAAAACTTATTTTATTATAACTGTACATTACTCAGATTGCTATTCTTTGACACAGTATTATTTATGGATATGTGTAAGACGTAAAACGGATGTATCTTTTTCTTGAGAATTTTTACTTCTCATGCATTTTTATAGAAAAATTGAACATATAAAGGAACATCCGCCCTCTTTCAAATAGTCATTCCAGGTTCTCACTCTCTACCTCAGTTTTGGTCAACATGGACTCTCAATTAAGTGTGTGGATGTCTTTACCGGAAATAATCCCCTAACTGACTTTAAAATACTACTTTCCCCAAGTAAGACCTACATTAACGAAAATTAAACATGTTATGACAAGGTACAAAACTTGACTTTGCATGGTGGGGAGGATAAAGTAAGACTAATTGCGGTGACACCATGTGAAACTCTCAAATTAGTAAATGGTGGTTCTGAAAAGAACTGGAGGTATAACTCGACGTTTCGATCAGTGTGCTCTGATCTTCCTCAGGGAGAATACGGATTCTGGGAAATGCTGCTGCCGTAGGCTGCTGGAGGATTACGTGATGACAGGATGCTGGAGGTTAGTTCGGTAGACTAGGATCCTAGGTGTTGGGGAAGGAGTGTGCTCACTGAACCAGATCAGTTGTTGACAAGCACGGGGAAGGAGGGTGGTTAACAGGAATCCCTCAGTCTGGGGTGGGTTGTGGACTTTGGATATAGAAGATCCTTCAATCCATAGTGGGTCATCAAATATCATGATGTTATGACAAGGACAAGATAATGTATGTCTGAAGGTTTACCTAATACTACTGCAGCTATGTATGTACATTGTATGTCAAAAAACAATTCTCAAAATATTTCCATACTGATGTTTGCATATTCCCTTACAACAAAATCCCCTTATTTAAATTATGAAAAGAAATATAAATCACTTCAATCTTGATTAAATCTTTAAATTATTATTACCCTAACTCTTAACGATGACGAAAGAAAAAGGCATGCATCTTTGAATGTATATCCCTATCAGTACAAGGTACAAAATTGGGGTTTTGGCTGCCATCACTGTGAGCAGTTTCTGGAGCCAACCAATAACCAATGACAACATGTATTTGTTTTTAAATCATTTTATCACGAAGTGATCAAATGCGTTATGTAACTTACAATACAGGATCAGGTTTTCTCAATGGGCATGCATGTTGTTTGTGCACTCGTTAGCCAGCAGGCTTGGGCTATTTTCCACATTGAAGCCTTTTATATGCCCAGGGTGGATCATGGCACAGCCAATCAGAGACGTAACAGGAGTTCCCCTTTTAGGCCTCCACCAATAGTTTGTTGGTGGCAAACTTTGGTGGAGTTTTAGTAATCAGGTTGCGATGTAAGGTTGGCGCTTGGTGTCAACATGGTGGTTTAGGGCATTCTTGTCACAGCTCCTTGTTTGTGCTAAGTCCATGAAGTTTTAGGTTGTGGTTTATGTTTTCCTCCTCCCAGCCCCCTTTTCACCACCAGTTGGGATTGTGCCTTGGTTTGGCAGTTTTGGGCGGAATAACTTTTATTCTTACTTTTGTGCAGCAGTTCTGGCAATTAATAGTTACTGCAGTCCTAGAGGTAACCGTAATATGGAGATTTAGTCCTCCGTTATTTACATGTTATCAAGTGTTCATAGTGCGGGATCTCCCTCAGGCTGGTCAGACCGCAGCTTCTGGAATTGGGACGGAACATGGTTGATTCATATTAATGATTCATGATATGCTGTGTGTTAGCATATGTTACACATGTGCATTATACTGTTTGTTGTCAACATTTAAATGTATGTTATAAACCCTGCGACGGCCATGGCGCTAATATTTTTGATAGTAGGTTTATAGGCAAAATTTATTTCAATTGATTCTCACCCAAATTTCTTAAATTCTGCTTAAGTTCTTTGTTGAAGTATACCCAAATAGCATGGTTAATTCCATTAACCTGCTTTGAACCCCTGTTAAAAATCCTGCAAAAGCATGGTCCCATAGGACCAGTATTACAAATCTACATGGTCCCCATAAAGACTGGTATAATCCTAATCCATCTGTCAACAGGCCATTGACTTCGGCTCTGGTGGCTATCAAAAGCTATCAGTTACCTGCCATAATTGTTACTTAGACACGATTCAGACGACTGGAGACATCAGCCAGAGGGTAAAGATGTTTTATTCCTATAACTACTCGTTTATATAATGGGTATATTTTATGTCGATTTGCGGGGTAGGGGAAAAAGCGTTATCAGAACTAAAATAACCATCAACTCGGAATGCCACCTTTTTTTTTACTTCAAATTGTTGTCTAGGGTCTAGAGGACCTCTAAACATCTATTAAGGCTCGATGGGCGTTGGTAGTGTTCAACACAACAGAGTTAACCCTTCTTACAAAAAAAATTGCGCGATACAACGCATATTGTTCATATAAGTGTCATGGCATCTTGGGGATTGTAGATGATGTCTTTATCCCCATTGGGGTTGGTAATTTCTGGGTCATTCTTGAGTCTTGGGTACGCTGTATAGGTGGTCCCAACTAGTTTTCTCCTGGTCTTAGCTATCTCGGGGTGTGTGTTTGTTTTTTTTATCAAATGCTGTTAATAAACCGTTTGCCCTTTTTGGTTTTCCCGGGGGGATGGCAACCCCTTTTGAATAAAAAGCATTTTTAAGTGGATTCAAATGAAGTAGTTGGATTATTGTAGTTTGGAATTTTTGGAAATTTTAATAATGGCCCCCCTGAATTTGGAAGTTCAGAAGGTTTTAAGGATGAAAAAGGGGTCACTTTTTAAAAATGCCCTTATGAAATGTTTTTGGATCTGTGCAAAAAACCCACTGTTTGTGCACGGGAGTTGGGATTATGCAGGACCAAATTTAAGAGAACTTTTCCCACACCTTTGGTCAAGGCCAGGGAGAAAAAAGGACTATGGCTCATCACCATGACTAAAACCCTTTTGATGTTTTTTTAACCGTCACTGGGACGATTCTGGGAATTTTTGGGGCGGGTTTCGAACCTTTAAAAATGTGCATTGTTCAAGAGTGGGACACAGAGCTTTTGGTTGAAACATTGAGTTGTAACTCCAGTTCTTTTCAGAACTTTTCACCAAAAGAAATTTTCCAGGGGTTTCCGAATTATTTACTTATCCTCTTCACTATGGTTCTTTTTGGTTGTTTTAAATTCATCGGGGCCTTTAAAAAAGGGACCCGAAGGTATTAACCAAAAAAAAAAAAAAAAAATTTATTTGTTTATTTTAACTTTTTTAGTACAACCCTGTTTCCCCAAGATGCTTTGTTTTAAATTTTTCGACCCTACTTAAAAGGGGGGTTTAACTGTCTTGGGTGCAGGGTTGTTGATGGGGTCAACATTCCCAGGTCCCAAAATAGATCCAAACTGCTGCCCATCTCCCTCCCCCTTTTCAGGTGGGAAAAATTTTTTTTTTGGGGTTTGAAACCAGAAGAAAATGTTTGATTTTATTATTTTGTTTTGGGAAATTTTTTTTTTACTTTTAATTGAAAAATTTTTTGGATATTAACATTTTTCCTGTGTAAATTACTTCCCCCAAAAATTGGCTATTTTGGGGTGAGTTTTTTTTTAAATTTTCCCCTTTAACTGGGATTTTTAAAAAAAAAAAATTTCCCTGAAGTTCAGATTTTAAAGGTTTTTTTTTTATTTTGTTTTTGAAAAAAAAGTTGAGTAGTTTAAATTTCATGTGATTTTCATATTATGTCATAGGCCCCACTGATGCCTTGAGACAAACCTTTTGTGTGGACACCTTTGTTTTTGGGAATTTAACTTGGCCCCTTTTAGCATGTTGGTGACTAGGTTGTTTTGTTTATGCATTTTTAATACGAAACTTCCCTGTTTTTTTAGTATTAGGGGGGCCAGGAGTTTCTTTTTTTTGGACAAGATTTTTATCTTCAGAATTTGTTTGAATATTTTATGGGCGAGCGGGGCGGGACTTAAATTGGGGTTTTTGATGGTTTAAAACAGATTGGGAAGGGGGCTAAAATTCCCCGTTAGGTGTGTGGCCCGGGGAGACCAAAAACCATACCGATTCCTTTTTTCGTTCAACCCCGAAACCCCAAACATTTGAGGGAAAACAGAAACACCAAAAATGCAATGTTTACACTTTACAAAAATTTATCTTTTAAATTGAGACCCCAATTTTTAGTTTTTTTTTACACATTTGCCTAATTTTCCCCAACTGTTTGGATAATTGTTTTAATTTTACAAATGAAAAGGGATGGAAAGTGTTCCCCAAAGAACAACAGACAGGAGGGAATTTTTCCCCTTTTGTTCGCTTTACGGGATTGGGGGGGGCGCATCCCGATCAGATTGAGAATTTTGTTTTTTAGAATACCTGACGTAACGGTGTTCGATTTTTTAATTAGAAATAAAATGGCAGACGGGCCAGAAACACGACAGGCAGCAGGCGCGGTTTGGGTAAAAACGGCGGACCAGCCGGGGCGGCGGGAAAGATGGGGAAAATGCAAACGCCCTTTCCCCCATCTCGGCAAAAAACGACGAATCCAGGGATTTCTAACCCAAGAAAAACCCGGGTTTTTTCCACCCGGGGAGGAATGTTGACCGGAACCCCAACCCGGGAAAACCCCCTTAAACAAAACAAAGAGAGGCGGCCGGGGATTTATTTTTAAAATTAAGATTATTTTAGTAGGGGCCAAAAATTGGGGTCCAGATCAAAATTAAAACAAATCCAAACCCAAACAGATGAGTAGGAAAACCCTCTTTTAGAAAGGGGGTGGCAAAGCGCAAGCTAATTTTTTCCCCCCACCGGGCCCCCCAAACCCCTTTGACCAATGAAAAAATTAAACATTTTTTGAAGTGAAAACCAACCAAGCCAACACCCCAGGATGATAGGGGGGACATTTTTCTGCCCCTCGACTTGGCACGTTTTTTCTGGGCGCTTCAAAAAAGATTTAAGGGATATTTATTTGAAATAATTCAGTAAAAAAATAAGATACTCTATTTCATGAAGGGTTTATTTTAATAAAACCAAAAAAAGAAAAGATGATTTAAGTATAGTAAAATTTGTTTTGTTCCATTTAATACAGTTTTCAGGAAAGCAACAAATGGAAATGGGTATCCGGATATCCAAATTTTTCTGTTTTTGGGTATCATTTCCCAAAATACCCAAAAACCCACCACTCCCCACAGTAGCCAGTTTGTTTTTGGTAATTTAGATGTTGATTTGATAAAAAACCCCCGCTTTAGCAAAAAGAAAATTATTTGTTTACATTCCCATGTTTAGTTTATATAGAGTAGGAAAAAAATTTAAATATCCATGATTTATTTTTAAGGGTTTTTTGATTTAAAAATCAGCGTTCTGGTAATTCTATTTTAGGAGAATTGGAGCTGAGATAATTTTATTTTCCTACAGATATTTATTTTTTTTTTGTATTTATTATTTATTTTTATAGATTTTTTTTTTTTTGTTTAATTTTTTTTTGAACTAAATTTGATTTCTTTATACTCTACCCGAGATAGATTTGATTATAAAAAGGCATCCTGTTCAGAAATTTGGTTTGTATTTCTTTTTTTTGGGAAAATTTTTTTTTTCCTTGTTTTGAATTATTTTGAATTATTTCACAAGAGAAAATTTGTTAATGAAAAAATTTTTAATCTGTTTTATTTTTTTTGTTTTAAAAATATTCCAACACGATTCAAACCCAAATTTCCACTTATCCATCTCCTTTTCAAAAAAATCCAAGGGAAATTTGACCCACCCCCATTATATAAATCAAAACATTTTCTGCAAAGATATCTGTTTTTGTTCCAAAATTTCCCTTTTTTCAGCCCCATTCAACCCGAAGTTAAGTTATGGCAGTAGACTGGGGTTTGGTGTAAAGTACTATATTCACCTGAGAAATTGAAATGGTAAAATAACCCGAATCTTTTTAGTGGGAATTTTTTTAGATTTGAAGAACCCAGGAGTTTTTGGAAAAAATGAACTCAGAGTAGAAAATTTTCAATTACCCAGGAAGCTGTCCCCGTTACAAGTGTAGATGTTTCAGCCAAGTGAAAGTAACCCAAAGGGAAAAAATATGTTTTTTGTTGGGAACCCCGCAAAACCAATGGTTTCCGTGAAATCCCAACCATGTTTTAAATGACAAAACAGATTCTATTGATGAAGACAAACCCTTTTTTGTTTCATTCAATTTAAAATGGTCAAAAAATTATGCCAAGAACCGAACTTGCCCCTTATGTTTTCTATTTCTTTTTCAACTTCAAACCCAAAACCCCCTCTGGGAAATTTTTCCATTCCTAATGTCGTTTTGTAGCCAAAAGAAAATTTTACCATTGGGAGAAAGAAATTTAACCAGAGAGTATATTTTTAAATTGTCAAAGGTTTTAAAAAAAGGAAAACCTTCCGTGAGGGTGAACCCCTGAACCATTATCAACTAGACAGCACCTTTTCCACCAATTGAATCCCTGTTGGGCCCTCAGAACCTATTAATCTACTCCTGCCTCCAACTGATTTAACCAACTATAACAATGAGGAGAAAAATCTTTAATGTTTCCCACTTTCCTTTTCCCAATGAGCCTTTTTAAACCCAAAGATGAACCCTTTTCCCAAAACCTCTATCTTAAAAAAAACCCCCATAGAATAACAGAGTATAAATTTTACTTTCAGAGGCCGTGAGGTTAAAAAAACAACCTTTTTCTTTCCCGACAAAAAGGGGGGCCAAATTTTGACATTTAAACCCAACTCAAGTTTAAAAAGAATAGTTGAAAAATAAAATGCCAAAGAAAAGTCAAGACAGTTTTTTATTTTTACCTTTTGGTCGGCTAAATTGGTCTTTTAATTTCCCAAAAAACTTCTTCGACATCTTGGCCCCCGGGAAAAATGTCTTCCCCAGAAAAAGTTTAAAATAAGTTTCCCTTTTGGGGAAAAAATAAAGGGAAAAATAGCACCAAAACATCAAGCAACTTGTCCAAATTTCCCTTCTTATTCTTTGCTGGCGAGTAGCAGTAAAAAACTGGGTGAAGGGTTTAGTTCTGGAAAACTGATGGTTAGTTTTGGTGCAAGTGCAGAGGGGAAAAAGGATGGGTGAGGCAAAATGAAACTAAAAGGTCTGACACGAACATGTACCTCAACCTGGTGTGGGAAAAAACAAACACAACCGGGTTACTGATTTAAAACCCTAACATTTGATATTTAAAAAATGCTGCCTCAAAAAAAACCATACAGTACCACAAACAGTAGGAATAAATATATTTCAAAATTGACTTCCCATTCATGAAAAATAGAGTATATTTAGAAATTATCTCATGATCAAAAACTTTCCCTCTTTTTATTAACAAAATTAACAATAACAACCAACCCTTTTAAAAATTTTAAAAAAATTTTAGATTAGGTTTTGTTATTTCATATGGTATTCCAAGGTAAATTTTTAATGTTCTGTCTAAAAGCTCAGTACAAATCACAGCCAAAAAAAAGTTGCCTCAAATCAGCAAAATTTCAAAATTGGGGGAAAAAATTTGAAAATTGGCAACAAAATTCAAAAAAAGCCAAAGGTCCAAAAAAAAATTTTTAAAAACAAAAACACTGTTCACTAGGTGAATCGTTTAAATCAAAACAAAATGCCAGGCCAAATTTTCCCACGTTTGAAACACACCCGGACAGAAAAAGGAGAATTAAGAACCTTTTTTTTCTCAACAATTGGGCCAGGTGACCCCAACACTGACGGATTGAATATTCTTTCCAAAAAAATTTTGTTTTTTTTTGTTTCAAATTTTGTTTTGTTTCAAAATTTTTTAAATTTTTTTGAAAATAACAATGTTGATGAAGGTACAACAAAAATATCTTCTTGGAAAAAAAATGGTTTTTCTTATAGTTCTTTTTTTCAGCATAAAAGAAACTGGTTTGGCTTAATACTATACTATAACCCAAAACGACAGTCATTAAAAATTTGGGCAATACCGAAATATAACGAAAAATTCCGAAAATATAAAAAACCGAGTCTTAACAATGCACTTGATTTTTATGATGAAAATCTTCTTTTTTCAGAGCTTCAACATTTATAAATAAAAATTTAAAGTGATTTTTTTAGCGCACGATCCACCCAAATAAAAGGTGCTCAAGGCATTTTTTATCCTCCATAAGGCCTAGGCCAAAACCCTGAAACCATCCCTCCTGGGGGGAAAAAAAACCAATTCTGCCATTTCTGCGAAAAGCAAAACCCAAACCGCCCCTTACAACCCCTTTTAACCCCCGGGGGGCAATTTTGATTAATGTCTGTCAACGGTCACGGGCCCTGATTCAACCCAATTATGGGTTCACCAGAACGAACGTAAACGAACGCCGGCCAGACACCCCAGTAAAATTTTGGGAAAGGTTTAGGTGAAGTGAATAATATAGTTTTTTTTGTTTTGGTTTTTCTCTATTAAACGCAAATAATCAAAAACCCCAAAAAAAAGTCAAAACAAAGAAAACAAGAGAATGATCAACTCCTGTTCACTCTCTAAGTATATAAGGGTGATTTAGGGGTCACGGAACCAATCGTACGTTCCAATTTAACAGCCTGCCGGAAGGGGGGCCCCCAAAATTTGGGGACTAGGGGCAAAGGGTTTTCTGACAAAAACGCCGCAGACAAATTGGAAAAAAACATTACCTTCTCCAAAAGGAAAAAACCCCCATGCTGAAACCACCAAAAAAATAATTCCCTTTTGTTGAAAAAATTTTTAAAATTTAAAACAAACAGAAATGTGACTGCATTCCAATGTCATTTTACATCATTTAAAAAAAGAGGGTGTATAAAATTTTACCCCAAATCCAGGGCATTTTCAAAATTATAAATTTTTATTCCGGCCTGGGGACCATGAATCGCCTGGGCACATATATCTTGTCGATTACACTAAAATTTATTGAGATATCTTCTCAACCCCATAGTGGTCCCCTACACCTCCAAAGTAAGGTAGGGAGTTAATGCTCACAAAACTAATCGATCTAAAAATTTTTATGAATACATAAATTGCATTTGACATAAATAAAAGATGAGTTTAGGACTTTTGGGCATTGCTCATTTTTCCATTTGTCAAGAGAATGTTAGAACATTTGTTTTAATTTTTAGTCTCTAAAGTCAGTTTTATTAGTTTAATTTGGAAAAAAATGTCGTATCCGACGCCACTTTTATAGTTTTTAAGGGGTTTAAAAAAAAAAAAAAACCTTATCGTTAAAAATGATTTTTATCGATTTTTGGAAGAAAGGAAACCACAAAAAACTTTTTATGATGGTTTTGGACTTTTTTTCTTTAAAAAAAACCCCCTTCAAAAAATAGAAGGATCCCTTTTTTAAGGCCGGATGAAATTTTTTCCCCGCTAGGATCATCCAGATGGATTCCTAGCTAACAATGACTGTTTTACAACCCCAACGGGAGTTGAAGACAATGAGACAAGTCACGATCCAAAAAATTGTTTTTTTCATGGATCCTTTCATCCATATGACCCGGGCACCCGGTATAGGATTACATAAGACATTCCCCATTTTCATGTATTTTTCCCAAAAAGGGGAAACACATCCCCGTATCCACAGCCACACGTTGAGTTTCCCCAAAAGGTTTTTTCCAAATTCAGGCGCTGAAATTTAGATATTTGAAAATTTTTAAAGATAGATACTCCTTTGTTTAATCACAACCCCGGTTTGGCCCCCACCCCCCGAAATGGGGTTTCCCAAGGTATTTGGGGCTGAGAAAAACATTGGTGGGGGGGGGGGAAAGGGGGAAGGGGGGGGAGGGTTTGGCCATGTCCCAACTTTTTTGGCCCGGGGATTGTCAATTTCCCTTTTAGTTTTTGTGAGCACAGCCATTTATCCATCCCTTTTTTTCTTTTGAATTTTTTTTTATTTAGTTTTTATTTTTTTTACAATGTTTTTTTTTCCTGAAGGGGGTTTGGTTTTTTTTCCCCAAACATGAAATGGCATAAAAGGTTAATTTAAAAGAAGATTTATTTTTTTAAATTTTGTTTTTTCACCAACAAAAACCCCCCCCAAAATAAACCTTTTTTCGGTATTTGTATTAACCGTTTTTTTGGAAATTTCCCCCTTTTTTTCAACTTTTTTAAACCCCCTTTTTCCCACAGCTTTTTCCAACCCTTTTTCTATACATATAATGCACATTAATAGTTTTTTTTGTCATCGTTAATAAAAGCCTTTCCAAATTTTAAACTTGAAAAAAAAGGGGTAGTTATATCCATTGTTTCCACGTTTTATGTTTACCCCGTATTCCCCCAGGGGTCTCAAATCAAATCAGCCCCCCTTTTGGGGACCAGACGGATTCAGTAAGGGGAATGACCCCACCAAGATTTCTTCCATTTACTTGAACTTTAAACCCCAATTTTAAATGCATTAAAAGCAAACTTGAAAAAGAAAAATTAATTAAAATTTTGGTTTCAATGATCATGAAGGGGACCATTTCCAACCCATTCTTTCCAACATTAACCCCCTTTCGTTTCCCCTCAACGCAACGGAAAAGCAATGCCCGGTTAACCAAAGAAAAACGGGGTTTTCCCCGGTCACCAATTAACCCCTAACCCACCAACATACTGTAATTAATCGTTCAACTGCCCCGGGGTGACCCCCGGTTTAAAAATTCCCCAAGGGTTTTTTTTCCCCAAACCCAAGGAAAAAATAACTCCCCCAAAGGGACAAGCCCATTTAACTGAGACTTTTCCTGAATTTTCACGTCGGCCCCCCAAGACGACAAGACCCCAGATAAAGTCCTTGGCCCCCCAGCGCAACGTTTCAAAAAAAAAAGGTATGGGGCCCCCCAAGAAAAAGGGGCACCCCTTTGAAAATATATCAACGCAGTCAACTCTGAGGGGAACCCCTTGTTCCCACAACCCCCCCGTGTGAACGGATGCATCGGGTGAACTCCAAAGCCGAACCGCAAAGGGGTTACAAAGGGTCTGCTGTTGTGGCATGAACAGAGACACCCGAGGCCCTCAGACAATTAATAAACTGATCACAAACAAAAGGGATACTGACCCACCCCCCCCTTCGCAAAAGAAATACTGACACCGTCAAAACTAATTGTAATGGTATTAAAAAGGATCCCTTTTAACTTTTCCATCCACGGGACCCCTTCCCCATTTTACACCCCCCAAAATTCAAGGCAGGCAACCCCTCCCATTGTGTCGGGTAATGGAGCCCAACAAAAGTACTGGCGTTGACATACCAACCTCGGGTCTCATCATACCCCTTCTTCTACAGGACACTACAGATTTCCTCCAAATGGGGGTAAAAAAACAAACCCAATTCCCCCCGTCACCATGGCGGGCATGGGCATGTCCCAAACCCTTTTCCCCGTCCAAAACCAACCAAACCTTCAGTGAGACACCCCAGATTTATCTGAAAAACGCCCAAAAAAAATTTTTCCCCAGACGAAATTTTCCCCAGGTTCAAGGTACGCGATGGGACTAAGAAAACCATAAACCCCAATCTGTTTATGTCTGACCTGATGACAGATTGTTTTTTTGCCCCCCCCCTCCTTTATGGTGGAGAATTACGATATATTCTGCTTTTTTTGGGGTGGGGGCCCTGGGTAATTCATAAACCCAATTAATTCATTCCACGCCCCAGTTCACTGCTCTCTCTACCAATACGGAATTTCAGACGTCACACAACAAACCCCATGGTATCTCGACTGATGTCTTTTTAAACCCACTGGCCCCTCCTCCTTTTTGACACCCCAACCCGCAAAGAGGCATCCCTCATAAAAGGGCCCCCACAAGACGTATCTGTTCCAATTTCCTTATAAAGAAACGGTCGTCAACGAGGGAAATTTTTATCCGGGTTTAAAACCGGGGCCCAATACCCTCAAAGGGCCCCCTGTACCCCAGCCCCTTTACCCCGGGTAACAAGAAACCCCCCCAAAGAGTCCCCTGGTTTACTTTCCCCATTTCCCCGATTTTATCATCAAAAATAAAGACTATTTTAACCCTGAAGGTTTTCGTCCCCTCCTGAGCCCCTTTTATTCCCGTGACGTAACCTCGGGAATAGGGTTGGGCTGGGCTCTAACAAAGTGACCAACGTCACTGATCCACACAGGGGGGTCGGGGGAACCGTCGAGATGAAACCTGTTTGTATCTCAAACCTGTGAAGGTGAAAACCCCGTCTGGGCTACCCAACCCGAAAAAACCCAGGGGACACACCCAATGTTATATATGTAATCCAGTAAAGAGGGAAAATATAGAGAAAAGACCAAATTTTCCCCTTTTCCACCATGTTTCCCGAAAAATAAAACCCTACCCTGTGGCTATCCATTTTAACAGCAAATTTGCATTAATGATTTGGGAACTTATTGTAATTGAAACCCGCACTAGAATATAATATCGCAAACTTAGGTCCACGATAAACAACTGAAAAATTTAACCCTATGGCCCAAATCAACACAGGTATCAAATAACCCCGCTACCTTTACCACATTGTTTAACCTTTTTTTTTTTCAGGTTTGTCCAACCTGCATTTCGGTATTTGCTTTAACCTGTTGCTTTATCTTATCTTGTTACTTTTTTTCCAACTGTCTCTCTGGGGCTATTTTTTAATTAGCTATTTACACCCCCCACCAACCCTCAATTTTTAACAAACCCCCCTTTTTTTGTTTCATCCTTTTTTTTGTCCATGTTTTCCAGCTTTTTAAGTGCCACCCCACCCCTGGGTCAATAACCCTCCTTTCCCTGCTTCACCATAAACGCCAACATTTTGTGTGGCTAATAACCCCCCTTTGTTCACTTCGATCCCCCTAGGGCTTTTTCTGACTGATGCTTATTTTCTTTTCCTTTTTTCCCCGCCTTTCTGGATCCCACCCAGTCCTTTGTTTTCCCTTAAAAATGGATGATTTTTTATTTTTCTGCAAACCCTCTGATGAAGGCCCGGGTTTGGGATCGAAAGAAAGGTCACCTCCCGTTTTAATATTATATATATATATATATATATATATATATATATATATATATATATATTTTTTACCCAAATAAAAAAATAAAATTAAACCCAGGAACTGGACATTTTTTATTTTTTTTTTTTATTTTTAAATTTTATTTAATTATTTTTTTTTTAAAAATTTTTTATAAAGTTTAGCAAAAAAAATGTGATACCGACAGGGCCCCCTAAAGGAAAATTTCCCCGGGTAAAAAACAGAAAGATAAAATAAAAAAGTGTAAATTTTGCGCGGTTGTTTTCCCAAAAAACCTTCAAAATTTAAAGAGGCGCCCCTTTAAACCGCACAATCCCGATCGTTTTGAAATTTTTTTCGGCCAAGTAAAATAAAAATTTAAAAAATCAATTTTTTTAGTTTAAATGGGAACGTTCTAGTCGTCTACCCAAATACCCAAATTTCAGCGGTTTAAAAAAAAAGCCATTGGAAATCATAAACTCGTGGGTTTTGATACGGAGGCCCGACCCACTGGGGGGAAAACCCTGATAAAATTGATAAAGCACATTGTCTGGCTCTAAAAAGTAAAAGGCAAGGTGAGCAAAAATTTTTTTCCAAAACCAACCCCCATTTATTCCCCACCCGATAAGGTCATTATTGTCTTTGAAAAAAATTAAGTTAAAAAAAATTTTAAAATTTTAAAGAATTGCCCCTGCTTTAAAATTTAGAAACCAAAAAAAAAAAATACACTTTTGAAAATTGATGGTGGGATTTTTTTTTTAGGGAATTGTCAACTATGATTTTATAAAATGAATTGTTGATTTTATTTCCTTCAAAAAAACCCCCCAACCAATGAATTCTAAAAGAAAGGCTTTGGGGTTAATTTTTAGTAAAAAAAAAAAAAGTATACAATTTTTGGAAAATAAACCTGTCTTTCTTTTTAAATAAAATACAAAAAAAACATTTAAAAATTTCAAAAAAAATAAAAAATAATGTAAACATGGGTACATAAAGGAATTCAAGTTGAAATCAAGACAGAGGATGGATTAAGGGGGCATCCCATACAATAGAATGAATGTAAAAAATTGGGAAAGATTAAGAAAAGGGAAAGGGTTTAAATACATCCATAAAAAGGTACGAATGCAAGTTGGAATGACTATAGGGAAAAGGGTGGGTTGGGGAAAGGGAAAAATCCCATAAAATACATGAATGGTTAATGACTAAGAGACAGGGGTGGGTTGGGGGGGTACATCCATACATAAAAAAGAAAGTAAAGTTGGGAATGACGGGGGAGGATTGGGGGGGGTAATCCCTACAAAATACGTGAATGAAACGTTGGAATGTACAAGACAGAGGATGGTTTGGGGAAGGTAACATCCATTTTTTATGAATGAACAATTTGGGAATGACTAGGACAGGGGGTGGATTATAAAATCCAACATAGAAAAAAACAAGTTAATGACTGAAGGGGGAGGTTTGGGGTGGGGAACATCCATATATAAAGTAATGAATAAAAAGTTGGTGATAAGACAGGGATGGTTTGGGGTGGGGAAAATTCCATACAAACAGACATGAAAAAGTTGGAATGATAGAGACGGGGGATGTATTGGTAAATACACCCAAAATAACCTACATGAATGTTTGGAATGACAAGAGAAAGGATTGGGGGGGTGGGGTAAAAATCCAATAAAGTACATGAACGAAAAGTTGGAATGATTGAGACGGGGGGAGGGATTGGGGGGGGTAAAAATCCTACAAATATACATAAAACAAAGTTGAATGACTATAAACAGGGAAGGGTTTGGGGTAGGTAATACATCCATACAAATAGTACAGAATGTAAAAATTTGGGAATCTATGAAGGGGAGGGTTTGAAAGGGTACCCAACAAAATAGGAAAATGAATGTACTTTTGAATTTTGGGAAATGACTATGAGACAGGGGATGGATTGGGTGGGGATACATCCTACAAAAAGAAATGAATGTAAGTTAGAATGACATGAAAGGGAAGGGATTGGGGGGGAAATACACCCATACAAAAGAAAAAATTTAACAAGTTGAATAAATTTTAAAAAAGACGAGACGGGGGATATGGGTGGGGATGGGGAGAGGGAATGGGGAAAAAAACATACAACCTTATAAGCGGGGAAGAAAAAAGTACTAAACATGACCCCAAGTTGTAAACCCAAGTTAAAATGAAACATAATGATAAAATTTTTATATAAGGCGAATAGATATATAAAATTTTAAATAAAATTTTTAAAGGCAAGGGGTGAGGATAAAAAAATTTGACTTCAAAAAAAGTAAACATTTTAAAAAGGATGTTATATTTTGGTTGCCGGCATTTACCCTGAATTGGCGGGTCACATTATATTTGAAGATTTGGGTTTTTAAAGAAGAACTATACAATGTTATCATGTTATAGTAAATGGACGGACTTTTGAATAAAAACCACGTTTGAATATCCCTTGATGACATCTCCCAATCAAATTTTTTACCATTTGTTTAAAATGGGGAGAATTTTCTAAGAAAAGTTATGAAATGACCCGAAATGTTCCTTTATGCCACCGCAGAATAAAGAGACTGCCCCGTTTCAGGGCCCACCTCAACCCCGAGAATAGGCTGAATGAAAAAAAAAACCAAATACAATAACTCCCATCTGAAAATAAGAGACTTTGCCCACAAATCATAGACAATACATCCTGAGTATGATATGGCATAAGATGCATAAATTACTTTTTCCAAATTTAGTCGAGTTTTTTTTATTCGTCTGAAGGTGTCCTATTTTATTAGTAATTTTCCCAAAAGACAAAAATTTTTATATATTTTAATTTGGTAATGTTAGTGAATAGAAACATCTGAGAAGTTATCGGGAGTCCCTTCTTTTACCCCCCAAAACCACAACCAGCACCATTTTCAGGGGGTAAAGAAAAAAAAAGAAAGAAAAGAAAATGCGGACAATTTTATGCCATTGTTCCCCTTTTTATACCAGGGGAAAAAGAAGGTCTTTCGGAAATATATGAGATGTTTGACTTTTTTGAGTTTCCTCCGTGTACAAAAGGTCCCCCTATGGGGCGTAATGTTTTTTTGAAAAATCATCGTCCTAATTTTTAATTTGGGAAAGTTTTTTTCCCCATTCACAAAAATTTTTATTTTGCCAAATATGCTTATGAGAAGATTTCAATTATCATTGTTTCAAATCACCAAAAGGCCCCACAAACAATGCGGGAAACATTTGTGACATATTATAATGCTTTTTAGCGGGAAAATTTTTAAGTTCCCCTGGTTTTCATGACTAAATTTTAACCTCTTTTAAATTGTACACTTTGTTTATTCAAAGAAGATCAAAGAAGTAATACATAGGGGAAAAAATGTACAATTATTCCTCGAATTTGGGCTTATTCAGATTTTTTTTTGTCCAAAATGTTTGACTTTTTTGCTTAATGAAATAAAAGCACCCAGAAAATTTCAAAATACTTTATACCATCACTTTTTTATAATTCTACCAAACTTTTCAGAAAATTTTGGGGTTTAGATGAGCCCCAGAAAAGAGGTTGCAGGTAAAAGTAAGTTTTTGGGAAACTTTTAGATTTTCTTTTTTAGGGGAAAGTGAAGAAAATTAGGGGCAATCTGAAAAGAAAAAGCCGTCAAAATATGGAAAAGTTCAAGATTCAAAAAAAGATATCGGGGGGCCCGTGTTAACGTTCATTTATCAAAACAAAGGGCCGGGTCATGAGATTTCCCCATATGTACTTTTTTCAGTTCAGCATTGAACACGGGGGAAATTAAATAAGTAACTTTTTCCCCGGGAAAGGAGGTCCCCCCTTTTTGCCAAACTTTTATAGATTGGGTTTTAACTTTTTTTTTTGACCATTTAATAATGGACTAAATGAAATGTTGCCACATTTTCAATTTTTTGGGGGGGAAATTGTTGAGCAGGGCAGAAAATTAAAAGACCCGAAATGTCGATTTTTAATCTAATAAATCAGCTACCCAAAAATTTTTTTACATTTTTTGGGGGAAATCATCAGATTTTCCCAAAGTTTAACAAAACAAATCAAAAAGTAACGCTTTTTTATGACTCCCTTCGATGAGGATATTTATAATGAGGGTTTTCTCAAACTTTAAAAAGGAATGAGCAGGAAAACCTCTTCCTGTTTAAACCATTCATTAAATTTTTTAAAAAAAAAAATTGGAAAAAACCCAAAATTGGGCAAAAATTTTTAAAAACATATGGTTTTTAAAGGGATTGCAACACACCAAAAATTTGTTTGGGGAAATGTTTAAATAATTTTTTTTTTTATTTTAAAACTTAAGACTTCTTTTAAAATGTTGTTTTAAGTCAATGTTTTTTCTGTTCTTGCTCGGAAAATTTTGTAATCGATCGATGAAATGGGGTTAATGATCATCCACCTTACTGTAAAGGCTCGTTTTGAGCATGTTGCAATACTTTTCCAGTGGGTGAAAATGGAAAAATTGTTGGTAATTTTGTTGTTTAAATTATGATCGAAAAAAAGGAATTTCGGGCACCATGTTTTCATAAAAAAACTAAGGGGGTTTCTTTACCTTTAGTTGAACGTTGCAAACTTTTGATGCCATGACCCCAGTTGCAGTCTAACCACCAGTGTCCTTGGTTTTCTGTCCCGGCATCGGAGCTGAACGGGGGGCTTACCGGGTAATCGGGGGAACATCAAAGTTTTGAAGGGGCGTACCAAAGATAACGAATCTTGGCAATTAAAAACTGCTCACCGTGAATGAACAATTCAAACCAAAATTTATTAAAAAAGTTCTTATTTTTGAAGGTGAAAATTAAAACCTAACCTGCCAGACGCAAGGCATCAGGAAAAGTCTGGGGATTTGATCAAAATGAACCAAACCGTGAACTTTGTGCAATACTGATGAAATTTAGGTCAAACCGCTTGGGGGTTCAAACCACTTTTGGGGCCCGGTCTGAAGGGGGTTTCTCGGTTTCCTTCTTAAGGTTTGGGATGATGATTTCGCATGGCCCAATGGATTATTTCAAAAGGAATAAATTTATTTTGATTTTTGGTTAAGGTTTTTTGCACGAATAAAATTAAAAAAAACATTTTGAAATATAATTGATAATATTTGGGGCGTTTTGTTAGAAATAATAAATAAAATATTAATATCAGCACCGAAAGTGTATAAAGGGGCTGAAAAAAAAAGAAGAGAAATCAAGAAAAAAGTTTGAAAAAAAAACAAAAAAAAGAAATCAAAAGAAAAGTTTGAAAAAAAAAAAAAAAATAAGAGGAAAAAAGAACAGAAGAAAGAAGAAGAAAAAAAAAGGAAAAAAGGAAAAAAAAACCATAAAAAAAAAAAAATTTTAGTTCAAAAAAGAAAAACCCCGAAAGAATAAACAAAAGGAAAAATAAAAAGGACGGCAGGATGATATTTTGTTTCAAAAATTCAAAACCCAAAACCTTCCACAACCAAATTCCCGCAACCAAGAAAACCTACTACCCCCAGCAACTTTGATGCACTAATATTGAAATTTCAAGGTACTGTTTTTAAAACTGATATAAATATAATTGACGCCACAGCAAAATGCAAGCCCACTTTGCTGCACCTTGGAAGTCATTTGACAAAAGATGCAATCTTTATTAGATTGATGATTGGGGTTTTCTTTCAAATGACCAAACTCGGGGGTGGGAAGAAAATCGCAGCTGAACTCAAAAAAGGGTTTTAAAAGGTACCCCCTTTCCCAAGAAGCAATTTTTAACCCTCCTTTCAGGGTAAACCCTTTTTAAGTCGCAATAAATATCGGTTTTTTTTTAAATATTAACCGGACAAAACATGTGGGAGATTGTTAAATGTTTAAACTGGCTGGTTTATTCGACGTACTGTCAAATCAAAAAAAATGCTGTTCTACAAAAACTTTTTTTGTTTTAAAATGTTCAACGTTCCCGTTTCCCGCATGAAAAATATTCGTCTTAAATATTCAATCCTTTACTAAACTGCTTTTTTCCCCAATGTTTATTTCACTTTAATGAAGAACGCTTATCAAAACCCACTTTTTCCCCCTTTAAAAAGACTGGTGTTTTTGAGGCCCCTTTTTTTATTAAATTTTAAAATTTAAAGTCCCTTCCCAAATTTTTTCCCCCCCAAAAAAGGAAAAAGAATTTTTTTTCAAACATCAACAGCGGACAAATTGTTCAAGTATTTCCCATTTTCTTTCCCAGGTTTTGATTTCCTTTGGGTCTTCAAAATTTTTTTTGGTTTTACCCAAAGCTCATCAATTTTTTACTGACTACCTTTTAATGGGGCCCCAAACCCCGCACAAAAATCCCCTTTTTTAAAGTTTAAAAAATAAAAACAAACTTAACTTTAAATTGTGGTTTTTTTCACCTTTCCCTTTAAAAATGGTTTGTTTTTTGGTACATGTGAAAAGTCAAATTTTAATGTGTGTTTTTTTAAAATTTTAAAATTTTCATTTTTATTTTTTTACAGTGTAATGATTTATGGATTGTTTCCCGTTACATGCTTTTTCGTACATGTTGTCTTTTTTTTCCCAAAATGGTTAATTTTAAAGGGTTTTTTTCGCACAAAAAATTTTTGTTGTTTTTACACTTTTATTTGATTTTTAAGTTTATGGGTTGTAGAAATTTATATATTTTCGTATTTTATATCCTTTGATTACCGACTAAATCCATTAATTTTTTTGTTTTTTTGTTTTTTGTGTTTTGGGGTTTGTTTGTTTTTTTAAGATTCTTTTTATCCTGTCCAGTCAGTTTGGTGCCCCCGACAGAAACTTGTTTTTGGAACCTTCGGGGGCTTTTTTTAGTCCTGTTTTTCCTGTACATTTTTTTTTAATTATCTTGTCGTTGTATTTTTTGTATCCCGGAAAATAAATAAAAAAAAAATAAAAAAAAATCATGGTCGGGATTTCCCCAAAAATCCCCTGGAGGGTTGGGGGTTAATAAAGGGGATTTTGATGGCGGGGAAGAAAGCATTATTGTGAGACGTTTAAAGGGGGCCAAATGGAAAAATTTTGTAAATGCATCCAAAAAGGGAGGGGGACCCTCAGGGGTGGACCCAGAAATTTTAAAATAAAAAACAAATTTTCAGTACTAAAAAATTACAATGAAAAATCAAAGGAGAAAAACAGAATGGGAAAGGGAGGGGGAAAGAGGATTCTCCTCCCCCCCTTTTTTTCTTTTTTAAAAATTTTTGGGGCACATCCCCCCCCGGGCCCCCCCTCCGCCAATGCCCCTTTTACCCTTCTAGATCCGGGCCAACGTCTTAAAAGTTTCCCCTTTTTTAAGAATAAAAAATATATCTAGGAAAACCCCTTTCAGCTTATTTCGTTTTTCGAGAAAAAGAAAAGCATTCAGATTGGGTTTGGGCACTTTTAAAGGATCACAGACATGATCCCACCTAATTTTTAATAAATTTCCCTTTTCAACATGTCAGACAATTTTTGGGGTGTTTTACAAAACCCAATTTAACGGGGGGTTTAGATTAATTTTTTTTTTTTTTTTCGGGTTTCCAAAGGGGGCATAATTAAAAACCAAACACCCTTTGAATTTTCATATCTGAACGTTGAAGGGCACAGATGAGCCCTAGCATCGTTTGCCGAAAAAAACCACGTATGTTCTTTGGGGAATTTTACCTGGGTTGGGTTGAGAAAAAGGGAAATTGCCTAAGTGGGACTGGGGGTTTAAATTTGACCATCGTCGGGAGATAGATATCGGCATCAAAAATTTAAAAACTTTTGGGGTTCTCACGAAATAAGGAAAATGTTTCCCGTTTAAAAAGAAGCCCCCCGTCATCCCCTTTTACCGTCAAAGAACAGAAAAGGGTCTTTAAAGGCCCGCCTCAGTTTGGGGAAAAGAAAAAAACCCGAGAAAAATCATGACCTGTGAACTTTTTTGAAAGATCGACCTAGTTTAAAAAGGATCAGTCATTGTTATTTAAATATGGTGTTAAAGGAATTATTTTTGGGGGTTTTGATTTGATTTTTATCAATGACATACTATAGGGCCACAGGGAAAGTTTTTGATTTCGGAAAAAAACCCATAGACTAGGGGGGGATTCAAACACCAACCCCCGCTATTATGCAGTTGAAGACGTCTCAATACGAAAGAGCTTAGATCCCAGCAGAAAACCAATTTAATAACAAGGGTTGATGAAATTCTCGTGTTGGGGTATCAAGAAGAAAATTAATCGTTTGGGGTTATTGACCCCAAATGGGTCCAGTAAGGGGACCCAGGATCAATTGAACCCCGGGCAACGTTTTTGGGAGGGGGAAAATTGCGAATCATCAAGGCAACACGGAAAAAATGGTCTCCATTAACAAAGGCGAATAACCTTAATTAGGGTAACACGGACCAATGAGATGAATTGCAAAACATAATGGCGACCTTGATAACACTGTGGCTAACTATGCGATCCTGATGCTACACTGGATAAGATTACACAGTAGGCGAATTAGTAGAACCATGGAGGAACTTGCGGATAAGTCGGTTACATGTTTGACAAGCACGTGAGTGAAGATGAAATTTAAGAAAGGGTGGACAACCTCAAATAGCATTGAGGCTATCAGATCTTTGGGCAATCTTGGAATAGCAAGGAGGTGAGGTATGAGCTCAGCTTGAGGAGACAATATAGATGATTATTGAAGAAGCTTGAAGAATACTTGACTCGGTGCGATTCCATGTTGGAATATTTCAAAATCTAAAATCATTTTTACTTCCGGGGTGGAGGGGGTTAGACAGGATGATGTTCAGAGGCAGTCATTGATAGAAAGCTTTTCCCTCCCTTGACCTTTTGAGAATAAATTGTACAATCACTCAGGTATATATCGACAGTTTGTTTCAGGTACATGTATGTCCCTGTTACATTATGAAGATTGCCTTTGTTTGTTATTGTTGCAATTGGTGATTCCCCTGCAAATTAGTTTTTATCTAATTTTCCTAACAAATGTTTGACAAAATACTGTCAACAGAGCATGCTTGAAAGCAAAGTAAAGATTTTCTTTTCTTGTCAATTAAGCTTCCAGGGTTTCGACCCTGGGGCGTTCTGCCTTTAGACAGGTCCCAAATAATCCATTACCTCAGTATTTTTCATTTTTTCTTAAGTACAGTATTTCAACGAAAATCAAATGAAATGGCACAAATGATGGACCGTCTTGTGAGGCTGTTTTATCAAAAGAGAGACGATTGTTGTACTAGCTCTGTACCAACGTATATGTGTAAAAAAAAAATTGCCTATTTACAGTGCATCACTTCTTTAAAAAAGGTGTTCTAAAAATGTACTCATGGTTGGTTGTAGGTCATAATAAATATAATGCCAAATTCTGTGACTATAATTTGGTGCATGGATTTGGTTCATGGATTTTGAAAAACAAAAAGACAGGCCTGTTATTTGCACCGGACCGCTTAACCATACTAGTTTTGTAGATCTTTCCAGCTATTGCACCTCGTGTTAGAAAATCCCTTTCCACAGACAACCTACCAAATATATATTTTTTCATTGCTTACAAGGTTAATTCGCCTATTTTTACTTTAAGCTGAGTTTTGAATGCTTGTTTATGTGTTTTTGTTTTATTTTTTTTGATGGATGGGGATCATTCCTCAAATTTGACTTGGGTGTGGGGATGATGTTCAGGGTGGTCATTGGGAAAATTTTAAAATCAAATTTACACCACTGACTAGCTCTAGTAATTAATAATAATAATTATTTACTCCCATCTTCAAGTTCTTCCGTCAACCACAAATCCATGTTTCCAAACCGAGGCTGGAAGGAAATATGCTGGTTTAGTGGTTTGTCATTACAGAAACTTGAATGTAGCCCCATGAAAGCTTTTTTATTATATACATGAATACCAATCCTTGATTAAAGTCAATTTTGTGCATACATGCATTTTGAATCAGGCTCATCTTAAATGTACTGTACAAGAATCCGTAAAAGTACCACGTATACTGGAATGCATGACAAAGTACTCAGGTACTGGTACTAAGGACAAAGTACTCACCGCACTGGCACTCATGATAGTGCATATTCACCACTCGTACCATGACAAAGTACTGCTACCGTACTGTACTCGGCGATTTTGTTTAATCGAGTACCAAAGCAAAGTAATCGTACTCGTTCTCATGAAAAAATTACTCGACACAACCTGGGTTTGTAATAAAGTATCCGTTACTTAAGGCTTTTGTGGATACAAAACTTTTAAACCTTGGAGTCAGAGGGTCCATAGTTCCCATCGCCTGCAGCTTTCACTGGTCGCACCTAAAAATTATGCTCATTTTCCCCAACCCAGGCAATATCCTGTGGTGTTCCCTAGGGAACAAAATACTATTTCTCTTGCTCTTGTTAACACGACGCATCAATACTAGGCCCTACTGATTGGAAATATGTGGATGACCTGACCTTGGAGGGAAAATTATCAAATTTGGGGAACAGCAAAACTTCAAATACATCTTGATATTTTTTAATGATAATCTTCTATTTGGTGTAAGATAATGATGTCTCACCTAAACCCTCTAATGCCAAAATATGATAGCGTTGTTTAAAGTGTGAGGTGTCATCAACACCTATTGACTCTACACTTAAATTATGTATCTCACATGATTCTTTCTGGGACACTATAAATAATGATCATGGAACATGCGCATTACTGAGATTGTGTTCAAATCCACTGTACGTAGGTTATATACTTTGTGCACACACAAAGCTAAAGTTCCCATAACCGATATAATTACAGTATTTATTTCGACATATTAGAACAGTTCTGAGTATGCTTGCCAGGTGTGGCATCAATAGAACGTGTTCAGAAACTTGCGTGCTTTCCCACAGCCTCGATAGGCTCTCCAGACGGCTTAAACTTCTGCTTAAGATCTGAAGACTTGGCAACAGCTAGTCTACTGGCCCATAGAAATGTTGACATAGCTTCACCAGAACACTTAGTAGAGAACTTAGATCACGTACTGTTTCAAGCATTTTATCACCTAGTGTAACACTGAGCGATAAAGAAATCAAACCTTCACTTGCCAGAACCTATAATAATGATAGGTCTGTAATTGTTGATATTGCACGTTATGTACTAATCAAAGATACCACAAAAGTAGTAACTAGCATTCTTGGTACTATAATGTTCAGGGTCGCTAACATGCTACAGCGCCTCTTGGTTTTTAGAAGCATACTGCTCATACTGTATTATGGTTGTTTAAGGGAACACTTCCAACATAATCCAGTGTAATTTTTCTGCCCCCACTATGTGTTAGTATAAACTAGTGTACAGCTATGCAGAGGTTAAACACTTATCCAAAAGTAGTGTGTGGACAGAATTTGACTTTGAGCCGTTTTAATGGAAGCAGTGGAAACTGTAAACAAACAAACAGAACACATTTTGAGTTAAGTAACAACAAACCACACTGAATAGCAATAATATGCAAGAAGCCTTAGGACTAAGACAGTCTATCCTAACTTAAATATAGGTGGGCACAGAATATATCTCAACACAGGGACAAATGAACAAGAATTTTCTACAATCATTACGTATCGAACTAGATAAATTGGGAAGCAATATCCAGAAAAGGCAGTAACAATAAAACATGAACTTGTAAATTATCCCAAAGAAACTACATTGATGAGCCATAACCTTAAATATAATACTGAACGTTTATACAATGCAGGCATGTATACAATTGGGTACGTGTGTATGTATACGACACGACATAAACTCTAATTTTAGCACAAACCACCTCTATAAAAATAGTAATGAGCTAGTAAACTATATACATTATAAAATGCAGTATAAGGGGAACTTACAGATCGTGCTTGTCAAGGGCAAGAATCAAGGATATAAATGCAACTGCATAACTGAGCAAGGTTGTTCAGTAACGTTAATCCCAATGGATTGCAAAACGCTAAGATGTATAAATAATCAACACTGAGGGCGCTAAACAGTCTCGAGAGCGGAACAGCAATCCTTGCCATCCCGTCATAATTAACCCCTTTTCGATCCCACGGGCCCAAAAGAGCCTTGTTGTGAGCTTCCTTCCCGTGGGGTTTCAAAGGTGCCGCCGGGAATCGGCATGCCTCTTGACGATCGGCGACTCTAAATCACCATCTGAAAATGCTTGAGTGGTTTTGGGGTTGGCGCCCTCATTGACAGTGGAAATGAAGTGTATAAAAGTTTATGAAAACAAAAAGTGCGTCACTTTGCGGGTTCCCGGTGCTAGCGTCCACTCAAGCCCACAACGGTCAGTTTAATTTAGTTGCAAACGCGATGGAAACGTGGACATAAATGATGGCATTTTGGCCGAGATTTTGGCAGACAGTGGTTTGTAGAATCAGATGACGATAAGTAACGATGATGACTAGCATCTATAAATAAAACAAATTCCAGCGGAATTCGTTGAACTTGAAGAGTAGGCCAAAACTACAGTAAAAATGAATAACTAATATTAGTTAACGTTACTCTTCCTGCCCAATGCAAATTAACGAAATTCACTTATTTTCCTAGGCTATAGCAGTAAATAGCGTTACAATTGCTGGAGTTGAGTAATGTAAATTTAGAAAAAATGGATCCCTTTAATAGGATTGACCAAATCCCCACCCCCCTGGACTGGGTCAATAAAGTCAAGTGAAAATGTACAATTATTAGTAGTTTGTTGGGACTGCTAGCAATATTTGCATTCATTGAAACAGAAAGCAAGTACTTGATGTATAGATATAGCATAGAAATTTTTAACATCTGCACCCATAGCCGGTCGTGCTGTTTAGCGCGTTAACAGGCTGAAAAATGCACTCTTTGGTCCTTAAGCTCCAAAAGAATAGCTCTGTATCTGAAAGGCGTCTCATAAGTCGTATGTAAGAAGTTGGGGTAATTCACATTCACAATCCCAATATTAAAACGAAAATGTATCGACAACAGAGTTTTGGAGAGTGGATGAATCTCATATTTTTTTTTCTCGCCAGCACAATATTCATTTTGCGTGCATGACCCCCGTAGCCTGCAGTACGCGCAGCATTGAGATATTGTATTTACAGTTGACCGAGATTAATCCTCCTCATTGCCTTGTTTTTCCGTTTTAAGCTCACCTACCTGCTGACAGTATGTTTGACCGAGATAAAGGAGGACGACAGGAAAGTTAGATTTCGATCCGGTTAGGAACGACGAGCATCCATTACGAGTGTGGACTGTGCAGTTCATCACTCAAATTCTGTCTCACTGGCGACTTGTACACACCGCTTCGGCAGTGGAGATCTTCAAGCTGGTATTTTGTCAACTCGTATGATATGCTCGTCGATGAGACTAATCGCTATGCGCAGCAAACAATAGACTCAAATCCCGGTCAACAATTTCCTGGCAACTCCAACCAACATTCCAGAATGATGGCATTGGCATACCTTCTATTGCTATGGCATAAACAAATCCTTCTCAATACAAGATGTACTGGTCAACACCTGAAGTTCTTCGCATCCTATTCTCCCACTCCAGTCAGATCATGTTCCGAATCGGTTCAGTTCACCCTTCGGTTTCTCCAATATCTCAAATAACCAAATTCCTCGTAGAGCCTTGGCTAAACGGGACAAACTTTCCTGCTCGGCCCTTGATAGAAGTCCTCAACCCGAAGTTTCTCAACCTGTATAACCCTCGCGCAGAATCTGTCTCCCCAGACGATATATGTTGAAATTCAAGGACGCTTAGTTTTGTTCAGTACATGCCTAACAAACCTATCAAACGGTATTAAAGTCTTCTCCTGAACGAGTCCAAACAGGATACACGTGTGCTTTGGAAACTGGTTACATTGTGGAGCCGACGACACCCAAACTGTTTGTGATGGTCAGAACGTAGATTTCTAAGTCATCAGACTGCTGCATCCACCAAACCCCAACAGTTGCAGGAAAAGTCGTCATTGATCTGGTCCATGGACTTGAGAATAAGGCGACACGTAATATATTGTGATAATTACTATACTAGCTCAGCTCTTGTAGCGCTAAACTTGCAAAACTAGGATCTGATGTTGTGGAACTGTTCACACTACACACGGAATACCCCAGGCCTGCAACCCAAAAACATAAAAATGAAGAAAGGAGATGACCCATTTTTGGGGTGAAAGGTGGGCAATTGTGTATCGTCGGCAAGTTTGGCAAGACATAATCTGTAACATCTTTTTAACTAATGTAGGCAACACTGATTTGTCCAAAAAGCAAATTCGGGTGTAATAAAAAGCACAAGTGGATTTTTTGTGATGTTATGAAGCCCAATTTTGTATTGAAGATTACAACAAAAAACATGGGTGGAACTGATGCCCATAGCCAACCAATGTTTTCAGTACTACAATCATACACACAAGCTTGAAATGGTGGAAAGAGTTTTTTTTTTCCATATGCTGAATATCTGTATTGTCAATAGCAGAGTAATATTCACCAGCATAGCAGGGAACAAAATGTCAGTAATCTTGATTTTCGTATAGGGGATTGTACAGGGCTTGCTGTTAAGGGGTTGGAAACGTAACATAACAACAAGTCAGTTGAGATACCATATTCTTCCTATTGAGTTGACAGGGCAACAGCACTATCCTGGCAAAACCCCCAATGGAAAGAAAACGCAGACTGCATTGTTTTATGTAACCAACCGAAAATTAGGCAGGCGAAAACAAACAAAGATGATCTGTAAACAATGTACACAACCTATGTTGCATAGTTCTTCTGCTTTGAGAAATACCACATCACTTGATTGTACCCATACTATTTGCCTTCAACCCCCTCTCGTTCAATGTTGGGAATGGTCGGACAAGCCGCAGATTACAGTCCAAAACCAACATTGAAATTGGGGTAGTGGGTAAATCTAACATGGATGATTGTGATGTTACACCTGAATACAAGTAAATGGTTCATTGCCAAGTAGATAAACAAAAAAAATCCCCCAAAATCTCATTCAAGTTATTGTTTTCACTTGAAAAAAATCTTATACCTGTACCAGCTTGTATTTGCAATGAAATATCACCCATTTGTATTACTTTTTTTACTTTAAATACTGATCCAAATATTTAATTGTTTTTGCTTTTACACTTTAAAAATCTGCAGATTACAGTCCAAACCAACATTGAATTGGGGGTGGGGAGGGTGGGGTGTTAGTATGGGATTGTGATGTATTTACACTGAATACAAGTAAATGGTTCATTTCAAGTAGAAAACCAAAAAATCCCCCAAAATCTCATCCAAGTTATTGTTGTTTTCACATGGAAAAAAAAATCTTATACCTGTACCATTGTATTTGCATGAAATACTTCCACCATTTGTAATACTTTTCTTTAGTGTAAATACTGATCAAATTATTTCGCTGTTGCACAATGTTTTCCTCCCTTTTGTATACTCATTTTTACATACAAATGAGAAAGTTAAAAAGTGTCTATTCCTGCCGCCGTGAGAGGCGCACTTCAATGAAATTACATGAAAAAGCCCACCGGTGCTGAAGTGACATTGGGCTCCTAATTACTGTGGTAAAGAATGGGTACTCTCTGACATAACTGGGCTGTGTAATGAAAGGGTTAAAAACAATACAAGGTCTCTGGAGTTTAGCTTGCATTTTGGTCATTGTCAAACTTTGTTGTTTGTTCGCAGCTGTTGTTTTCTTCTAAATGTACACGTAACCCAATCCTCCCAGCCTTCCCTTCCCTGTTGTCTCCTTCTCTAGTTTCTCTCTTGCAACTCCCCCACGCCCGCCCTCACCTACTTCCTACTTCCTATGGATATGTTTCTTCAGATGTGCCGTTCTCATTTTTAAAGGAACAATTTATGTGTATTTGTAAATATGTACTTGCAGTGTGCTTATAGTTTTTTTTCTCTTCGTTTCTCATGTTTCAAAACAACCTTTCCTTGCCTGCTCTCCCTTAATTTGCCAGCCTCTCCTCCCTGTTGTCCCCCTCTCATTTCCCGAACCTTCCAATTGCCTACCTCTCCGCCTTCCTTTCGTACGATTATGTGTTTTTAATTTCCTCCCAAATTTTTTATAGAGCAATCTATATGTATACTTATTGGTAACTTTTTACGGTATTTTGTAAATTTGACCGTTTTCAGCCCACCGGCTTTGTCAGATTTTAATAAACCATCGATATATATATTAATAAATATAAATTAATAGTACTGAGAATAAGAGGCTGAGAGGTAGTTTGTAATTGTCTATTAACAATATCATGGTTTATTCTTATATGAATTACAAGCTATAAAGTTACCCGATTATGATCGGGTTTTTAGTAGCATGTAAATATAGCAAGTAAATTATGATTAGAATAAATAAAATATGTAGGAGTAATATGATAAGTTTCTGTCCCTAATTTGCCATAGTGACCAATCCTCGACTTTCTTTTTAATTCACTTAAGTTTTACCGCCCACTAATTTGCACATTCATGAAGAGACCTACCATTGTATCTAATTCACATGCATGTATTCCCTTATAGTTTTGAGATAGAGCATGCTATTCAAATGACGAATGCTCTAACTGCGTTATTTTTGTAATCTGGCAAAGTGGCAAATACCGCATTGGACACTATGCCAACTTAATTCGGGATTGGTCACTATGGCAAATTAAGGACGGTTTGTGGGAATGATGTGAGCAATTTTTTGGATATATGGAGGTGTAAGTATTCTCTGTGTGGAAACATTATGGAGTTTGGAATGTGACTCTTGAGTACGTACGCAAAAAATAAAAGTGTCCAATGAGAGAAGTCGAGTTTAAAAGATGAAGTCCTGCCACTTCAAGGGTAACAGTTTGTCATTGCTGGGCCTTGTTGATGAACATTACATTGCTAAGAACTGGAGACGTCTGAATGGGAAATGTCATGATATCTATTCACGAATCTTTTATGGACTGTTATAAGTATTTTAGGTATTATTATTGAGGTCCATACTTTTTATTTAAAAGGCTTGTTACAGGTTGCCACAGACAGTTTAATTAACAGAAATACTTTGTCATGCTACAGTGGGTGAGCACAAACTCTGTTGGCATACCAACGAATACACCAAACTACCAAGAGCCGTAGAACCATAGAGAAAGGTAAAACTAAATCAGCGAAGTATGTTTCTTCGCACTCATTCAGTGATGCTGATCAAGATGGATGTCATGTTTGCTACCATCAATCAATCATCAATCATCATCGGGCATTTGTACAGCGCTGTCATTATAGTTGCCTATTCCCAGGCGCTAGACGGAGAAGTGAAGAGATATAAAAACAAGAATTCACAGAATTTTCTGACTAGGATCAGTTTTTTATAATAACTATAATTCTAATACAGATATGTAATATTTGTAGTTATCTAACAAATATGTAGAACCTTTAGGAGTATATCGTTCTCCTATTATTGGTATAACCGAGTCCTGCTTGAAGATATTACAAAATGACCCACTTGATTACCATTCCAATACTCAATTACAATATTATTCCAATACAATATAAAATGAAGGCTTATGCTGGGCAGAATAAACGAGGTAATTGGACTACCGCCCAGTAGCACTTTATCAACCAATTAAAGAAAATATAGGCCTACTTATAAAATAAGAAATGATTTGTGTGCTAATACTCTAGAATTTGAATCATGCTTTATCGAAATTGAAAACTTAAATACAGATATAAACATCATAACTGGTATTGTTATTTACAAACCCCAGATACTTATTTTGGAGTGGATGTGCCAATTAATTATTTTGTAAGTTCAGAATTTGTATGCATGCCCGAGTGGGGGTTAATCCCTCTCAAACACCCGCTTAAAACAACACTTTATGTAGCATTTTCTTCTTCGCCCATATTTTATTTTTCTATTTTTATTTTAATAGAAAAAATCAGCCGGCTTATGGTTATTGATGATAAATGTAAAAGTTAAGGTTGTTAATAACCTACAATACATAAGAGCGTGATTTAGTAAAACAAATAAGAGATTTTGTCAATATTAATGTATTTTGACAGAATCATTTATGCTCGAGGAAACACAGGTTTACTTCTTGTTATAGTTTAAATGGCTTTGTTTTACAATGTACATCTCCTGTGTGTAAGTGATATGTAAAATGTTCTATTAGAACACCCTCTGTGCCACTGTGCAACTGTACATGCAAAACTCAACCTCTTTCTTCAGAAGTTGGGATCCTATGAAGGATCCAAGCATTAATTATTCATGATTGGTCCAATCATAGCTGTAAGAAATTTTAACCAATCAGGTGCAGGTGGAACACTTATTATTCATAGCTTTTTGACTTACCAGGGCATAGCTTTGCAATCCAATGTTGGTTTTGGAGGGAAAATGCACATGTATGCTTCCATTCTGTCACAGCTTTTTTGTGCAAGCTGGATAATTTTACCCACCACCAACCCCAGCTCCCTGCCTTCTTCTTCTGAGGTTCTTAACAGTGGCGTCTTTAACTTAGGATTCGAAGACCCAGCCAACCTCATGATTTTCCATGTATACATTAGTGTTCTGGTTATTGTTACTGATATTGTTACTGATATTGACAGTGTTTTGTAATACACTGTGATTTTAACTTTGTAAGGGGGTCAGCCACTCCTCTTATGTACCTCGGGGTGTGGATGTGCTGTATCTTCCATAGCACAAACATGGCTGTCCCCCACGAGATTTTCGACCATATAATTTGGTTCTGGTCTGCTTGGGCCTGGGTGCTCATTCATAATGGTTAGCCTGGGTGCCAAATGCAATGGTTGATTACGCACATGTACGTTGGACCTGGGTGTCCATTGTTTCTGTTGTTTCTTTTGGGCCTGTTAGCCCAATGTTTTATGATGCCAAACCAATTCGGTATCTGGCGAATAAGTTTCTAATAAAATTTATTACTTTAAGCTGTGGCGAAACTTCACAAAGTTGTATCTTGAGTTTCATCCAATATTAATGAGTCCGAGTATAAGAGCACTTTATTCAATAAATCAACAAACTAATTGGGACTTTATACATCTCTCAGAAAATATGAATGGAGTGTTCAATTCTCAGACAGGGTACTTCAACTTTATGAAAAATGTTTTCCTCCAAGTGATTTTAAATGCCGTATAAATAAAAACAAATCACCATGATTAACTGAAGAAATTTATAATTCAATTAGAAGGAAAAAATACATGTATATATAATACCTCAAGAATCTGACCTTTCAAAATAAATCTGTTTACGCACGCTATAAAAATCATCTAACAGTCTTAATGATAAAGGCAAAAGGAATTATTTTTGGTAATAATTCATCCAAGAGGTAGAACAACATCAAAGGTACATGGAAACTGATTAGCCCTAATTTGTTACTTTGTAGATATAAGCAGGCCTCCCAGTGCATGCCTAATCTACCAAATATAGGCCTAGGTTTTTTAAATAGGTTTTAAAGCAAAATATAGGTTATTATAGGTTTGGCTCAAATGTAAAACATAGGCTTTTTACGTTATGTTGTTACCGCGATTATGCAGTGAATAAGTAACAAGTTTTTGGTAAATTACCTACCTTCTGAGTACTTTTTGCAACATACCCACATACCCCTGTCCGGCAGAAAATCTAAGAGCAGTTCACATGTTACAGTTTGGCTACTGTTTTGGCTTCATCAGTAGTATGTGTGCAGCATTACGACCAACATTGTGGAGGAGTTTGTCTGCAGTTTGTCTGCAGTGATTTTGTGCAGTTTGTAATGGCAATCCTCCTCATCCCTCCTCAGTGCAATGGAGCAATGTGGAGAGAGATTTGTTACTAATGGAGGAGCGTGCACTTTGGTGGTGGAGCACCATAATTTTTTTTTTTTTTGATGTTAACTTCCATTTTTGTTTTTTATTTTTATGATCGACTTTATTAAGTAAAAAAAAATTGTGTTGCCATAGGAGTTCCACCACCACAAAGTGCACGCTCACTCCACAAGTGCAAATCTCCTCCACATTGCTCCATTGCACTGAGGGAGGATGAGGAAAGTGCCATGCTGCACAAATCACTGCAGATGCGCTACAATTAGCTCTCCACAATGTTGGTCAGTGATGCACACATGATTGAAATTTTCGCCAGTTGATTTTTTTTTTTCAAATTTTTTTTTTTTTTTTTTTTAAAACACAATTTTAACACTGCAAACAACATCAGACTGCGCCGCCAAAATGTTGGTAGGTTTGCGCCACACATTCCCTCCACACAAACTGCACACAAAATACTGCACACAACTGCGCACTACTCCCTCCACACAAACTGCACACAAAATACTCCACACAAACTGCACACAAAATACTCCACACAACTGCCGCCACAAACGTGGCAAGATTTACGCCACATATGATGGAAAAAAAAAGAAAATTCTATTTTTTTATTTTTTTTATTTTTTTTTATATGACGTCATCAGAATAAAAGAAATTTTTCAAAAAA
>CM055830.1:29615490-29657764 GCA_029582265.1 Zoroaster sp. YZ-2022 | reverse complement strand
GGGTTTCCGCTGAAGGGTGACGCGGGCATAGTCTAACTTGACCAACAACGATATGCAACATCAACGCGGAGCAAGGACGACGACCTCCATCATCAACCAGTTCCGGGCCCGCACTCACTGTACGCCACGTCGGAGCGCCAACTCGACATCCCTCAGCCAAGGATAGAAACAAAAACACTCCCCGGGCCGCCCCCATGATCCAGCCCACAGAGAACTCAGCACTGGGTTTACGTACCCTTTTATACGGGGCGTTTTGGGTTTAAAATGAGCAAACAAAATACTCCGACAGCTTGTCCACAACATACTAAAACACACAAACATAAAGAAACATATGGAGAATACAATCACCAGGATCATTGAAATTCCCAAGCTCTGGGCCAGGGGGAAATAAAATGTTAAAATCCTCGACGTAAAATCCTCCAAAGAAAAGTTTGAACTGGAGAAAAACGTCGTCCTCAATTATTTGTGTGTGTGAACAAGATTTATGTTGCCATTCTACAACTTATATTTTAAAATACAAACTTTCTAATTAAAAAAGGTTTTTTTTTTTTTTTTTTTTTAAACGTTTTACACTTCTTTAAATACTTATTGAAAATCTGTTTCAATTTGTTAAATCTCAAATTGTACAATAAACATTATTAACTATACAATCAATAATTCAGGGTTGTTTGAGGCTATTAGTATTCCATTTTCAAAACATAATGATGATGAATGAGGTCTACAACAATTATTAAGTTGACGAATTTAAAACTTTCTAGACAATGTATCACAATCAAGTTATCTCTACCTTTAAATGTGGATAACTAAATCAAACTTTAGAGTTAGACTCCATTTTAAATAACCTTTGGTTTTTATTCTTCATTTTAGAACAAAAGCGGATTATGATCTGAAAAAATCACGATGGGTCGGCTGCTGATAAAGATATATCGGTGCCCGCAAGAATGACAGCCAAAGCTTCCTTTTCGATAGTGGCATAATTTCTTTGATGAGAATTCAGTTTTGAAAAAAAACAAACTGGATGGACCTAAATCGTCTTCTGCAATAGCCTGCCGACCTCAACATCACTGGCATCAACCGCCAGCATAAATATTTTCGACAATTAACAATCTGTATAATGGTACAAAAATTGTAATTTACCTCTTGTGGTTGTTGGAGATATGATATTTTTTAAATATTAAACTTTGACTTCCCGGGTTTGGACAGGAAGTAAGGAATTAAGTCAGTTCACCTTTTTGTAAATATTTTTTCGACAATTAACGATCTGTACAATCATACAAAATTGTGAATTTACCTCTTGTAGTTGTTGAGATATGATATTTTAAATAGTAAACTTTGACCTTTCCCAGTTTGGACAGGAAGTAAAAAGGTCAAATTAGGTCACCTTTATTGTAAATATATTTTGACAATTAATGATCTGTACAATGGTACAAAATTGTGAATTTATCTCTTGTGGTTGTTGAGATATAATATTTTAAATATTAAACTGACTTCCGGTTTGGACAGGAAGTAAGGTCAAATGGGGTCCTGCTTGTGTAAATATTTTTCGACAATTAACAATCTGTATAATGGTACAAAATTGTGAATTTACCTCTTGTGGTTGTTGAGATATGATTTTTTTTAAATATTAAAACTTTGACTTCCGGTTTATTACAGGAAGTAAAGGTCAAATCAGGGTCACCTTTGTGTAAATATTTTTCGACCCAGTGTCATATAATGGCTAAAAAAATTGTGAATTTACCTCTTGTTGGGTTGTTGAGATATGATTTTTTAAATATTAAAAACTTTGACTTCCGGTTTGGACAGGAAAGTAAGGTCAATCAGGGTCACCTTTTTGTAAATATTTTTCGACAATTAACAATCTGTATAATGGTACAAATTGTGAATTTACCTCTTGTGGTTGTTGAGATATGATTTTTTAAATATTAAACTTTGACTTCCGGTTTGGACAGGAAGTAAGGTCAAATCAGTCACCTTTTTGTAAATATATTTCGACAGTAACGATCATACAATGGTACAAAAAGTGTGGGTACCTCTTGTGGTTGTTGAGATATGATATTTTTAAATATTAAACTTTGACTTCCAGTTTGGACAGGAAGTAAGGTCGAATTTGGGGTCTGCTTGTGTAAATTATTTTCGACAATTAACAATCTGTGCAAATTTTGGTACAAAAATTGTGAATTTACCTCTTGTAGTTGTTGAGATATGATTTTTTTTTAAAATATTAAACTTTGACTTCCCGGGTTTTGTACAGGAAGTAAGGTCAAGTGGGGTCACCTTTTTGTAAATATTTTTCGACAATTAACGATCTGTACAATCACACAAAAATTGTGATTACCTCTTGTGGTTGTTGAGATATGATTTTTTTTAAATATTAAACTTTGACTTCCCGGTTTGGAGAGAGAAGTAAGGTCAAATTAACAATTTTCTTTGTGTAACTTATTTTCGACAATTAATAATCTGTATAATGGTAAAAAAATTGTGAATTTACCACTCTGTAGTTGTTGAGATATGATTTTTTTAATATAATAAACTTTGACTCGGTTTTCCGGTTTGGACAGGAAATGGGTATGGGTTTAAAATTGGGTCCCCTTTTTTTGTAAATATTTTTCGACAATTAACGATCTGTACAATCATACAAAAAATTGTGAATTTACCTCTTGGTTGTTGTTGAGATATGATATTTTTAAATGTTAAACTTTGACTTGACCCGGTTTGGACAGGACAGAAGTAAGGTCAAATTGGGGTCACCTTTGTGTAAATATTTTTTGACAATTAACGATCTGTACAATGGTACAAAAATTGTGAATTTATCTCTTGTGGTTGTTGAGATATAATTTTTTTTTAAATATTAAACTTTGACTTCCGGTTTGTACAGGAAGTAAGGTCAAATTGGGGTCACCTTTTTGTAAATATTTTTCGACAATTAACGATCTGTACAATCATACAAAAATTGTGAATTTACCTCTTGTGGTTGTTGAGATATGATATTTTTAAATGTTAAACTTTGACTTCCATTTTTATGGACAGGAAAGTAAGGTCAAATTGGGGTCACCTTTTTGTGTAAAATATTTTTGACAATTAACGATCTGTACAATGGTACAAAAATTGTGAATTTTATCTCTTGTGGTTGTTGGATATAATTTTTTAAATATTAAACTTGACTTGACCCGGGTTTGAACAATAGGAAGTAAGGTGAAATTAGGTCACCTTTTTGTAAATATTTTTTGACAATTAGCCGATCTCATAATGGTACAAATATTTGTGAATTTACCTCTTGTGGTTGTTGAGATATGATTTTTTTAAATATTAAACTTGACTTCCGGTTTTGGAGGAAGTAAAGGTCAAATTTAGGGTCACCTTTGTGTAACTATTTTTCGACAATTAATAATCTGTATAATGGTAAAAAATTGTGGAATTTACACTCTTGTAGTTGTTGAGATGATGATTTTTTTTTTAAATATTAAACTTTGACTTCCGGTTTGGACAGGGAAGTAAGGTCAAATTAGGGTCACCTTTGTGTAAATATTTTTCGACAATTAACAATCTGTATAATGGTACAAAAATTGTGAATTTACCTCTTGTCGGTTGTTGAGATATGATTTTTTTAAATATTAAAACTTTTTTTGACTCGGTTTGGACAGGGAAGTAAGGTCAAATTGGGTTCACCTTTTTGTAAATATTTTTCGACAATTAACGATCTGTACAATCATGCCAAAAAATTGTGAATTTCACCTCTTGTGGTTGTTGGAGATATGATATTTTTTACAATGTTAAGCAACTTTGACTTCCAGGTTTTGGACAGGAATAAAGGTCAAATTGGGGTCACCTTTTTGTGTAAATATTTTTTGACAATTAATGATCTGTGGCCAATGGTACAAAAATCAGAATTTATCTCTTTGTGGTTGTTGGAGATATAATTTTTTTTTTTAAATATTAAACTTTGACTTCCGGTTTGGACAGGAAGTAAGGTCAAATTGGGGTCACCTTTGTGTAAATATTTTTCGACAATTAATAATCTGTATGTGGTAAAAAATTGTTAATTTACCTCTTGTGGTTGTTGAGATATGATTTTTTTTTAAATATTAAACTTTGACTTCCCGGGTTTTTGGACAGGAAGTAAGGTCAGAATGGGGTCACCTTTGTGTAAATATTTTCGACAATTAACAATCTGTATAATGGTACAAAAATCAGAATGGTTACCTCTTGGTGGTTTTGTTGAGATATGATTTTTTTTGTAACATATTAAAATTTTGACTTCCCGGTTTTGGACAGGAAGTAAGGTCAAATTGGGGTCACCCTTTTTTGTAAATATATTTCGACAATTAACGATCTGTACAGTAATGGTACAAAAGAACGTGAATTTACCTCTTGTGGTTGTTGTTGAGGATATGATATTTTAAATGTTAAACTTTGACTTCCATTAGGACAGGAATAGGTCAAATTTAGAGGTCACCTTTGTGTAAATATTTTTCGACAATTAACAATCCTGTATAATGGTACCAAAAATTGTGTGAATAGTTACACTCTTGTGGTTGTTGAGATATGATGATTTTTTAATATTAAACTTTGACTTCCGGTTTGTACAGGAAGTAAGGTCAATTTGGGTCACCTTTTGTGAAAATATTTTTCGACAATTAATAATCTGTATAATGGTAAAAAATTGTGAATTACCTCTTTGTAGGTTGTTGAGATATGGTTTTAAATATTAAACTTTGACTTCCGGTTTGGACAGGAGTAAGGTCAAATTAGGGTCACCTTTATTGTAAATATTTTTCGACAATTAACAATCTGTATAATGGTGAAATTGTGAATTTACCTTTTGTGGTTGTTGAGATATGATTTTTTAAATATTAAATTTTGACTTCCAGTTTGGACAGGAAGTAAGGTCAAAATTAGGGTCTACCTTTTTGCCGTAAATATATTTCGACAATTAACGATCTGTACAATCATTTACAAAAAATGTGAATTACCTCTTGTGGTTGTTGAGATATGATATTTTTAAATGTTAAAACTTTGACTTCCTTTTGGACAGGAATAGTAAAGGATCAGAAGTGGGGTCACCTTGTGTTAAATATTTTTCGACAATTAACAATCTGTATAATGGTACACAAAATTGTGATTATTTACCTCTTGTGTAGTTGTTGAGATATGATTTTTAAATATTAAACTTTGACTTCGGTTTGTACAGGAAGTAAAGGTCAAATTAAGGGTGTCACCTTTTTTGTAAATATTTTTTCGATCAATTAACGATCTGTACAATCATACAAAATTGTGGGAATTTACCCCCTTTGTGGTTGTTGAGATATGATATATTTTAAATGTTAAACTTGACTTCGTTGTTTTGGGACAGAGTAAGGTCAAATTTGGGTCACCTTTTTGTGGTACCAAAATATTTTTGACAATTAACGATCTGCTAACAATGGTACACAAAAATTGTAATGAATTGTATCTCTCTTGTGGTTGTTGAGATATAATTTTTAAATATTAAACTTTGACTTCCGGTTTGAACAGGAAGTAAGGTGAAGTGGGGTCACCTTTTTGTAAATATTTTTTGACAATTACCGATCTGTATAATGGTACAAAATTTGTGGTTGTGAGGCCTCTTGTGGTTGTTGAGATATTATTATTTTTTTAATATTAAACTTTGATATTAACCCCACCGGTTTGGAGAGGGGTAAGGTCAAATTAAGGGTCACCTTTGTGTAACTATTTTCGACAATTAATAATCTGTATATAATGGTACAAAATTTGGAATTTACCTCTTGTAGTTGTTGAGATATGATTTTTTAAATATTAAACTTTGACTTCCTTTTGGACAGGAAGTAAGGTCAAAATTAGGGTGCCTTTGTGTAAATATTTTCGACAATTAAACAATCTGTATAATAATGGTAGCACAAAAATGTGAATTTACCTCTTGGTTGTTGGAGATATGATTTTTTAAAAATATTAAAACTTTGACTTTCCCGGTTTGTACAGGAAATGTATATCAAAAGTGGGGTCACCTTTTGGTAAATATTTTTTCGACAATGTAACGATGTTACAATCATAACAAAAATTGTAGAATTTACCTCTTGTGGTTGTTGAGATATGATATTTTTAATGTATTTTAAGCGACTTCCGGTGACTTCCGAGTAATTGGACAAATGAGTCAGTAAGGTGGGGTTTGTAAATATTTTTGATCATAACGATCTGTACAATGGCACAAAATTGTGAACGATCTCTTGTATTGTTGAGTTTTTTTGTGAATTTTTGACTCGTTGTTGACAGGAAGCAAGGGTTGAATAATTTGGGTCACTTTGTGTAAATGATATTGACTTCGACTTCAGTTTGGACAGAATGAGTCAAGTGGGGTCACCTTTGTGTAAATATTTTTCGACAATTAATAATCTGTATAATGGTAAAAAATTGTGGGTTATCATGAGATATGATTGTGGTTATTGAGATATGATATTAAACTTTGACTCAAGCCTGCAGTTTGGACAGGAAGTAAGGTCAAATCTAGTCAGGGTCACCTTTATTAATAATATTTTCGACACCAATAATCTGTATAATGGCAAAATTGTGAATTTGCTTCTTGTGGTTGTTGAGAGATTTGATTTTTTTAATATATTTTTTTTTCCATTGTGGTGAACAGAATGGAGTCAAGGAAGTATGTCACCAGTCACCTTTTGTTGAAAATATATGGTTTTTGTAACGATTTACAACTGGTACAAAAATTGGGGGTCCCTCTTGTGGTTGTTGAGATATGATATTTTAAATGTTAAACTTTGACTTCCGGTTTGGACAGGAAAGGTCAAAGTCAATACCTTTATAAATATTTTTCGACAATTAACAATCTGTATAATGGTACAAAAATTGTGAATTTACCTCTTGTGGTTGTTGAGATATTGCCAAGTTTCAAGTTCCTGTGAAGTTTGCAAGTATGTGTTTGTTACCGGACAGTTATTGGAGGAGGAGGAGGAGGAGGAGGAGGAGGAGGAGGAGGAGGAGGAGGGAGGAGGAGGAGAGGAGGAGGAGGAGGAGGAGGAGGAGGAGGAGGAGGAGGAGGAGGAGGGAGGAGGAGGAGGAGGAGGAGGAGGAGGAGGAGGAGGAGGAGGAGGAGGAGGAGGAGGAGGAGGAGGAGGGAGGAGGAGGAGGAGGAGGGAGGAGGAGGAGGAGGAGGAGGAGGAGGAGGAGGAGAAGAAGAAGAAGAAGAAGAAGAAGAAGAAGAAGAAGAAGAAGACTATTTTTGACTATTCAAAGAAAACTTTATTTACAAATCAGACAAAACAACAATACAAAATGTACAAATAAAAGAATAGTAAACAATGTTTTACCAACATTAGTAGTTTACAATATAACTGTAAACAATAACTAAACTAGGTTTACATTGTTAACAAAAGTAACAAGGATACATTGTAAATAAGAACAATAATACATTCATAAATTATAACAACAATCGACAATAAAACAAAAAGGTTGAGTAGAAGAAAGGAAGAAAAGGGAAAGGGTCCTCTAAAAGAGACTACAAGCACCATGGTGTAAGCATTAAAGAGGAACCCCCCAGTGGGAGCCACTGGCATTACTGGTGTGGGTCTTAAAACCTACTCCAGCGACTCCCCAAAGAGAGAGAGAGAGAGAGAGAGAGAGACTTTTTCAATGGAGACTTTATTCACATCAATTAAAATTATTAGAATTCCATTTGATAAATAAATATATATGTACAAAAAGCAGTCATAACTGCCATGGAATCAGTAAATAAACAATTTCAATACAATAACAGTGGTATAACCTTTTGAAGGAAATGTAATTTAAACAGAACTAATTAAACAGTTGTATAAACACAAAACAGAAAAAATTCTTGGGATATTTAGAAAAAAGTGGTGTTTTCCTTTTGTGAGGAAAAACTAGTAATAAAACATTAATTAAACAAATATAGACATTAAACAAAAACATTATACAAGTTGTACAAAATTAATGAAGCTTATTTTGAAAAAAAATTTAATCAAAAAAAAGCAAAGAAATGTATTTTCAAACATAAATACAAAGTTTGTTTTAATAAGTAACAGAAACGAGGCGGTTAGAAAAGCCATGTGAACTCCCCATTAACGACGGTGAAAAAGAGCATTGTTTATAGACCATTGTTGTTGAAGGCAACAGTGTTATGAGAAGATTTATAGATATTGTATTCAAGAAGGATTCTGTATTGTAGTTGAAAAACGCCAGAAAATTAAAGGATCGGTGTAACGAGAGGTGTGCGATAAAGGTATATATATACTTGCAGCTGACGACGAGGAAATGGCCAGTCTCACAGCCTCCTACTGCGGCGCCCAGCGTGTGGAATTAGTGCCCAAAAGATGTTGAAGTTAAGCAGGAGACAGATGAGGCGATGAAGTAGGTTGAGGTTGGTTGAATAGAAGGACAGGTGATGAACATGTGCCAGATCGTGCCCCTCTCACCGCACCATCCAAAAAGAAGAGATGTCGGGTTGAGGTGTTGAAGGACTTCAAGTGAAGGAATGACGTTATGTAGAAAGTTTAAATTGCATGTCCCCCTGTTTCTTTCTTGTGGCAAGTTCATAGATTTGTTTCCATTGTATTTCATTTTCTTTGTCGAGGAAACCTTGCAGGTGCCAGAAAGTGGTGGTGTATTCTGGTAGATGGTTCACAGTGAAGTTGATGACAGCGTAGAAAAGTTTGGATGGTGCGGAGAGTCCTTTGATGTTTCACGAAATCTTGATGTTTAGGGGCAGATCTGGCTGGTGACAGATGCGAAGAAGAAGAGCTGGAGCGTGAAGAAAACCTTTGGAATTAAAGAACGAAGGAAACATGCGGACGAGAACAGAGTGCAGACGTTGAAGAACGGAGATGAGAAGACGACGGGAGAGTGGGCGTTCTCAGGTATTACTTGTGAAAAGGTCGTTGACCGCGATCCACTCTCCGATGGTGGGGTTGATGACGTGGCGCACCAATTTTATTCCACACGCTAGAGCCGAGCAGAGAACGGCACGACCTCAGCAAACGCCTCATCGTCAGCTGCAAGACTAAGAATAGAACTGTTAATGGGAGGTTGAACACATGGCTAAGACAGTCGTGTGTTATTTGGAAGTTGAGCTCCAGTAGCCATCGTGCAAGAAAGGAAAGGAAAGGAGTTAAAAAGAATCCATTGAGAAAGTTTAAATAAAATAGTTAATTGTCTAAAGTTCTTACGAGTTTCGTGAGTCTCTGCTGCAATCTTTTAGTGAGGTTGGGGGTGGTTCGTAGTTGTTTGAGTTGTTTGACAAGGCTAGGGATATTGGACGTAAACGTTTTTGCTATTATGGCGGGTTTCTTTTTTGTTTTTACGACAGACAGGAAACGCTGCAGTTCGCGCAGGAGAGAGTGCCTTGTGGGAACTGGTAGACCCTCGAGGCGAGGTCGTCGCCCTGAGAGTCTTCCCACATGTCTGTGTCAGTGTCCTGGTCAGTAGTCTGGGATAAAGGGTGTGGAGGTGCGATGATATATGTCTTGGTGTGTTGGGGTGAGGTCGTAGGTTTGGAAGGTGTAGGAGTAGATTTTAGGGAGTGGATGGGTGAATGTTTTGGTTGTGGGGTGTCGAGGATGGAGGTTGGGTGTGGTGCAGGGGTGGCGGGTTTTGGGTAGGGGTGGCATGGGACGGGCAGGGGTGGCGAGGATTCGGGAAAGGGTGGCGGGTATACGGTCAGGGAAGCGGAGGCCGGGCAGGGGAGGCGGGGGGCAGGCAGGGTAGTGGGTTTGGGATCGGTGGGCTTGGGGTCAGGGCTTGGGGTCAGTGGGCTTGGGGTCGGTGGGCTTGGGGTCAGGTGGGGCTTGGGGTCAGTGGGCTTGGGGTCGGTGGGCTTGGGGTCAGTGGGCTTGGGGTCGGAGGGCTTGGGGTCGGAGGCTTTGGGGTCGGAGGGTTTGGGGTCGAGGTTTGGGGTCGGAGGTTTGGGGTCGGAGGGTTTGGGGGTCGAGGGTTTGGGGTCGGAGGGTTTGGGGTCGGAGGGTTTGGGGTCAGTGGGCTTGGGGTCAGTGGGCTTGGGTCGGGCTTGGGGTCGGTGGGGCTTGGGGTCGGTGGGCTTGGGGTCCGGTGGGCTTGGGGTCGAGTCGGAGGGTTTGGGGTCGGAGGGTTTTGGGGGTCGGAGGGTTTGGGATCGGAGGGTTTGGGGGTGGAGGGTTTGGGGCTGGGATTGGAAGGCGTTTGGGTGGGGGCGGGAGGGTCAACCGACATAGGTTTTGTGACCTCGCTTGAGTTTCCTTTGGGGGAAGGGATTGAGGAGAGAATTTGTTGGAGAGAGGGTCAGAGGTGTTGGGGAGGCGTTAATTTCCTTTTTAGGACTGCATCAGAGAAGGTGCAGGGCGGGACGAGGGGCGTACCCCAGATATGATTAGAGGTTGATGGGCGGTGAGGGGTTACGTCTCCGCGAGGAGATCGCTCGAGCGAGGACCTCAAGGGGTTGCGGTCGGGGTTCGAGGTCGGTGATGCCACCGGATCCGCCGTCGCCGGTAGCTCGACCGGGGCAACACCACTACCAAGGGGGTCGCTCCCCGAGGAAGCGTTATCGGTATCAGACGGGGCAGTCAAATTAGTGGGGACAGGTTTGGATTGTTTGGGAGGGTGTTTGGGATCAGACTTACCATGAATGAAAAGTGGACGTGGATTTAGTGGGTTGTTGTCGTTGTCGTTGTTGTCGTTGTCGTTGTTGTCATTAGTCGGGTTTCCCTTCCTGCACGAACGCGCGATGTGGCCGAGTCCACCACATTGGAAACACCGGGTGGACTCTGTTGAAATGAAAACCCGGTAGTTTTCGCCGGCATGTGTAAAACTGATGATAAGCCGGCGGTGTGATGTTCTTGTCCAATAACACGCTAACCTGTCTGTCCTGAAGGACCGGATATGAGCTAGTTGTTTTTGTTGAAACCCAGGGGAACAGAGCGAATTTGTGAAACCACCTTACAAAAGTTGAGAGATTGCTAATTAACACCATGTTTGGTATTTCTGGGAAAACATTTGATAAAGTCATGCGAGTGGTGGGGCGGACAAGCGGCATGACCTCGAGAAAGGAGCCGTCGTATTCCAAGCCATTTTCACGACTTCGAAGGCTGCCGTTCCTGAGGACATGTAGAGCGCAATGCAGGCCATTTCTAATACGTGATGCGTCGGTTATATGTGCGAGAAATAGATTTTGAGAAATGGTCAATGTAAGTACGCACAGAAACGTTGTCCTGTGCGTAGAAGACAACCCCATTGTTCCTGGAGACGGGCCCAGAAAGCTACCACCAGGAACAATAGGGTCTTTGTTGGTGTTAGCTGTTCCGCTTGACCGCCCCTTTTGTAATGGCTCTGCTTGGTTGGCCATGATGGCCGTCCACAGTACCAAAACCAACCCGAAAAACCAAACCAAAAAACTCCCAAAAACCATACAAAATACCGATAATCTGACAGAGAAGGACGAATAATATAATTCTATAGATAATAATAAATACAATGATATCCAAAAAATAGTAAACTTGTAAGTATTAACGGCCAATAAAAGTGATTTTACCGGAGCTCAAAAAAACACACGTCTTACCACCTCGAGAGAGAGAGAGAGAGAGAGAAAAAGAAAAAGAGCAGAGAGAGGACCCCACTCATGAACAGTAGCATACGCCTTGCCTCCAATCAGAGAGAGATTGGAGTAGCTGTTCACAAGGTGGGTCGAAAGGGGGAAAGGTGGACCGAGAGGGGTCAGACAGAAAGATTAGATCAACCATGTCAAAATATCATTGTCAAAAAGTAAAAGGGCATTATTGCAGGACCATTTTTTAAGAAAAGTATTAAGGTCGTTGCATAAATTATAATAGGTAAATTCAAGGAGGATTTTATTTTTCAGCCGATGCTGCCAGATGATAAGAGGGTCCGAAAAACGGGATGTCCTATATAAATAGTAAATTATGTTTTTACAACTGATGATGAGAAAATTGGCAAGGCGAACTGCCTCCCTACTGCGACCTTTAGCGTGCGGAATCTGTGCCCAGTAGATGTCAAAGTTGAGTTGAAGAGACGGCAGAAGACGGTTTATGAGTGAATGTAGAAGACTGAGGGCGGGCTGTATTGCTGGGCACATAATAAATAGATGATGGATCGACCCCTTCTCTCCGCACCATCCGCAGGAAGAAGAGATGTCCGGATTTAGATGATGGAGGACGGCAAGGGAGGGTAGAAAATTATGAAACAGTTTAAACTGTACGTCTCCCTCCTTTTTAGAAGTTGGTAGTTGGTAGATTTGTTTCCATTGAAGTTGAGTTGAAGAGTCGAGAAAGCCAATATTTTTCCAGTGTGTAGACGAAGATGAAGAATCAGAATTGATTTCTTTGTTGAAAATGACGTAGAGATTTTTGGATGGTGCGGAGAGTCCATTTTCAGTCAGAGGTAAGTTGAAGATGACTGGAGAGTCGGGACGAAAGGAGATATTTTGAAGTTGAGAAGATGACAGACGACATCCCTCTTCATGGAGAAGCCGAGGAAAGTTTTGGATTAGTGTCAAATGTTGACGCCGAAGGTCGGATTGTAGAAGACGAAGAGAGGGAGGACGAAGTCCTTGAAAAGAAGCGTGGAAAGTTCGGGGGTCGATCCAACGGCCGGTGTTGAAATCCAGGAGATGACGAACGAGTTTGATACCGCACGCCGTAAGCCGCACAGGAGGAGACGCATCACCATCAGCTGTAAAACTAGCAAATTGGCTATTTAAGGGTAAATTTAGGACATGGTTGATAGAGACTGGTTGCGTTTCGATGCGAGCTCCGGACGCCGTCCAAGCACGCAAGATCTCACTGTAATAAACGGGGAGACTGGTATAAAATTTAGGATCAGTTTTCAAAAGAAAGAGCTGGTAATCAAAGAAGAAGAAGAAGAAGAAGAAGAAGAAGAAGAAGAAGAAGAAGAAGAAGAAGAAGAAGAAGAAGAAGAAGAAGAAGAAGAAGAAGAAGCCAGAGAAGAAGAAGAAGAAGAAGAAGAAGAAGAAGAAGAAGAAGAGAAGAAGAAGAAGAAGAAGAAGAAGAAGAAGAAGAAGAAGAAGAAGAAGAAGAAGAAGAAGAAGAAGAAGAAGAAGAAGAAGAAGAAGAAGAAGAAGAAGAAGAAGAAGAAGAAGAAGAAGAAGAAGAAGAAGAAGAAGAAGAAGAAGAAGAAGAAGAAGAAGAAGAAGAAGAAGAAGAAGAAAATTTAATTAAAAAAACAATCAAAAACAAGCGGTGTTGGCGCTGTAGCTCGAACCCCTAATTAGGATATTTCTAAAATAAACTAGAGGTAAAATAAACTGATTACAACACAATCATATTTTTGAATAGTCTGAACTGTCTTGAAACGAATTTTGAAATACATCATAATTTTTTTAATTTTAACTTCCTGTTTTGACCAAAATGTAAGGTCATTTCAGCAGTAACAAATGTCGCATATTTGATATTTTTACGATTATTCAAAAATAAAGAAAGGGCTTTTATGTTCAGGAGGTACGTTTCTTTAGGTGTTCGGGATAACTCCTGAACACTCCTTTGACATTGTTCGTTTTTTGTTCTCGAAAACTCTTCTCCGCATACATTAACATAAACCAAAGTTTGTTATTTCACTAGCAGTCCTATACATTTTTAAATATATCAGAATTGTTTTAGCTTCGTGTTTTGACCAGAAGTAATCACATGATTGCATTTACACGTCACAATGTTATTGTTGCCGCCACGGAAGTGTCCCAAGTCAATGTAATCACCCCTGTGGGTCGGGGTGAGTGAACGTGTGTGCGTGTATGTGTGGGTGTGTATGTACAAAACTGTCTTCTGTATCCTCAATTTACTTAAGGTTATATCATAAACTGGACAGTAACTTACAAATGAAATTACCACTTTGATGATTCAGTTTATTTCAGTGAAGGATTCTCTTGTAAAATGCTGAATCTCAATGCGTGATCATATGCGTGGATGTCTTGCGCGCCGCTTTTTGAGACGCACAGAACTGTGGTCATCAAAACATTGATTTTGGTATGACTCTACCCCCAAACTGTTAACGTTTATGGGGGCACAGAAAATGTACCCAAGAAGAAAACCAGTTGAATCATGCTTCATCTTATTCCAGGTTATTGTAAAATTGTTTTTAATCTTGAAAATAAAAAGATTTTTAAAGATTTTTTAAATAAAATGGTATAATTTGGAGAAGCTCTCAAAACTTTTAATCAATTCTTGAAAGACCAATAAAATGGAAAGTGGTTAACATTTTTGCAAAAAGTATTTTATTACATTGAAATGGGTCAAAATGCTGTTAACATTTTGTCAAATAAAAGATTTCTTTTCATAACCATGATATTAAAGTTTCATTTCCTCAATAATTTTCCACTACCGACAAATATTTGTATCTAGTAAAATCAGTGGTTAAATAACTTTTTCCACTTTCACAAGGACTAACTTTCCAGTAAATCATACAAAATCACTATGATTTCTTTTTGTAACAAGCATGACTTCGATAAGTTTATGCAACCAGTAATACGCCATAGTTTTGTACGTTTTCCGAGAAATGCTAAGCCAAAGGTTAAGTGCGTCATTTCACGAGTGCGGCGAATAATACGTACATGGACGATACAAGATATTTCTAAAAGGTATTAGCAGATTTTGATGAAGTTTCAAGAATACGTACAGTTCTAATCTGTTAAATTTTGGTGAAGATGCGATTCCATAAAAAGTGATTTTTAATTAAAGCAATTGTATACAACCCCTTGTCACAAGACGGTTCTGTGTTAACATTATATTTGTGCACGATTCATTGCAATCCACGTGAATTAAGTACAATGATAGAGGGCGCGTGCATTCTAAAGCGTTAGCATAATGTGGGATGCACGATAAACTAAACCAGAAAATTCGTCTTGCACCAAAACCAGTCTCGTAAATGATAAACTTGTGGCGGAGGTAATCACTTAATACCAAGTGACCGCTCTCGTTCGTAATGTGATCGTTCACTGTGCCATTTCCTAAAAAATTCTGAATGGTGTATTTTTTAAAGACTGTACAGAGTTAGTGTACAAACTGGTAACACCCTACCAAATGTGCGTTAACATTTTTGACTATGAACTTCCTGTTTGGACCGGAAGTAAAGGTCACGTTAGATAAGAAAAAATGTCAAGTTCTTTAGATTTGTTTAACCTTGGTTCAGGAGATATGTTTGATTTGAATTATTAAAACTATGTTTCAAGTCAAACCTAAACCCAGCCACTGTCATCAAATATTTTACCAAATTCCCAGGTGAGGCCTTGGGCAGTACGGGAAAGATAAAACACAAATAGGAGTAGGCCAATGTCATGGTCATGCTTTTCTGTGAATTGGCAAATAGGCCTATGACAAATTCAAAAGATCAACAAGTCAACAGATTTGAGGTTTTGTTAAAGAGATTTCGATTTCAAATTCGTTCACTGAATTAACTCCAAAATGATGTGCTTTCCCTTGGTTTGGTTTGATGTAGTGGAAAGGACGTTAGATGACAAGTTGTTACGGGAGCTAGCTGGAAACATAGGTATGAACTGGAAACCACTAGCCACCGAATTAGACTTTTCAGCAGCACATATTGAAACATATGAACGCAACTACAAGGACAAGTTACAGGAACAGGCTTTTCAGATGTTCGTTGCTTGGAAGAGAATGCAGATTGAAGATGGATATGCAAGCGGCAAGTTGACAGCGGCTTTGCGCAAAATTGGCCGTGCTGATATGGCGGTGAAAATAACAGGTAACGGGAAACCATATGAACTGGTAAGCTTGGTATTGTTCATGCAATGGCTAAAGGTGTTGAAATATTTGTGAAAGTGCAAAAGTAGTTACAAAATTGATATAAGTACATACACAAAGTTTGGAAAACTCATCATTCCAATAATGGTGCATCTTTAATCCCGTTGTTACTTTAAGACGATATCTTTGAAGAAAAATGCTTCTGTCTGATATGGCGTTTTTGTAGATTATTTCACAATATAACTTGATTTAACAATAAAAAAGTTGAATGTATTTGATATAAAATTTGTAAAAAACATTTACAAGCATTACTTAAGGTTGAACAGTATAAAACTTTTATCAACATAATGTATTTCCCGATAACGTAAGTGTACAACCATTGACATTAATAACCTCTTTCAAACTGCGAAAGAGTGTCTCCAAAATAAATTGATGCGTCAACATAACATTCACTGTGCAACTGTTGCCATCGTTGGTAAAAAATGTCGTCGTCATTGTCACAATTTCTTCTGTTTCTATTTCCTTTGCTGCCTCCGTTGATTTGAAAAAAATATGTTTAACGGTTACAATACATTTGCTGGATTAGTAAGGGAATAAAAGTCTTTTATCACAGGATAAAGACCAAGGGCCACATACGATAAATGACCGAGTCGAAAGCGAGTTTTTTATCGCCCATGGCCACAACCCTGTTTTAAAATGTAAATATTCAGTTAGTTGTATTGTGGAAAAAGATCCAGAAAGAAACTGACAGATCCACACTATTTTGAGGAAAAATCTAATTCCAACTTAGTTCTTGATCTCTGTGACGCAAATACACACTGGCAGCAGCCGAGCGCATAATTGCTGTTCGGTTATTTTTTTCCAATATGCAGCCAGTCTTCACCGGCCGTTAATGCAACCCCGTGACTATTTGGTTAGTAAAATATCCAGCTAAAGTAAAATTGCATAACTAGACACGCATACTCGTTATTGTTTCTAGATCAACCTGTTGTCGTCAACACCACACCACCTGAAGTGGTCAACACAACACCACCACCGTCAACTGAAATGCCAGAGAAATATGCTGAAAGACTCACTCGAGAAGCTACTGTACTGGAAGAGGGATGTGAAAGAAAAGGGAAGCCGAAAATACTTAAAATTCCTTTGACTAAAAGTTGTGTTCCTGAAACTGCAAAATACTGTAGTTACAGATTTGGCAAGACACCGGTAGGATCCGGTGAGCATAAGGTAATTATGCTCGTGGGTGCTACGGGTAGCGGTAAAAGCACATTGATTAATGCAATGGTCAACTACATCGTCGGAGTAGAGTGGGAGGATAAGTTTCGATTTAAGATGGTTGATGATCAAAGAGAGGGGGCATCCAAGTCACAAGCACACAGCAAAACACCATTCATAACATTATATACGATTAACAACAACCAGGACCATACACTTCCTTACACATTGACAATCATTGACACGCCAGGGTTCGGGGATACTCAAGGTGTTAAGCGAGATAAAGAGATCACTGGCCTGATAGAAGATTTTTTCTCATACTCCTCCCACCACCGAGTTGATTATATTAATGCTATAGGCTTTGTTGTTCAAGCTCCACTGGCACGGCTTACTCCAAACCAGAAATACATCTTTCATTCCATCCTGTCCATATTCGGTAAGGACATTTCCCCAAACATATTAATTATTTCCACTTTCGCGGATGGGCAACTGCCACCCGTCACCGATGCAATCAAAGAGGCAAACATTCCACACAGTGGCAGCATCTTAAAGTTCAACAACTCTGCATTGTTTGCCGATGGCGTTGATGAAATATCTAAACTGTTCTGGAAAATGGGGAAAGATAGTATGGAGAATCTACTCAAAGACGTTGTCTTGAAACTGGAACTGCAAAGTCTTTCTTTAACTAAAGAGGTTTTGAAAGAACGTCAAGTATTGGAAATAACTGTCCAAGGTTTGAAAACCCAAATACAGATGGCTGTTTGTAAAGTTGAGGAATTGAGGAAAGAGCGGAACACTCTTCAACAACATCAAGCAGACATAGAGGACAATAGGTTGAAGTTCCGAAGCTTGAAAAGATTGACTTATCAGGTACCGGTTATAGTGCTACGATTTGTGTTAAATGTCAATTTACATGCCATTACCCTTGTACAGGTGTGATTGCTAAAATATTTCCATATTTCTGTCGGGCAATTGATATGTATGGCAATTGCACTGCATGTCCTAACGAATGCAGATATGGCTCTCATTCGAGGCAGAATCATATGTATATATACTCCGTAGAAAAGGTAACACGAACAAAGACCGACATTGAACAGCGGTACAAACATGCAAAAGGTAAGAAAAACACAGCCCAAGCGATGGTAGTGAGTCTCGAAGAAGATCTTTACGAAGTCAATGAAGGTATGTATCGTCTGATTGCTAGGTCATGCAATTGCATTAAACGGCTTAATGAAATTGCATTGAAGCCAAATCTTCTCAACACAGTTGATTATGTAGACTTGATGATTCAGACAGAGGAATATGATGCAGAACCTGGTTGGAAGACTAGAGTACAAACACTTCGGAGTATTCGACAAGATGCACAGATTATTTCCGAAATTGAAGCACGTTTAATATCAAACAGAAGCTCCAGGACAGAATCGATTTCTGAGCAGTTTAATGCTGTTTGGAGTCGCATTCAACAGGGAATCAGTGTTTTTGGTACTGGACTTTAATGTTTGTTGCGCCATTTTGACTTGAAAGTGGAATATCGCTAGTCGTCACTGATTTGAAATTTGATACATTCGATGCAGTCACTGATTGAGGACCACAAGTGGTCAGATCATCTTCAGAAAAGGTTTCTCCCCTGAAAAACCTTTAAGAAAACAGGTGGTTTTGAGATGGATTCGATGTATAGTATAATGCCTGATTATTCTTTGCATAACTATGGACATAATCTTTCCTCAAGAAAATAACCACAAAGAGAATTGCACCACATTAAGGCTGGTCTTGGTAGGCCTTTGCACGTTCTTGTCTTGCTCTGCATGGGTTATTGGCCAACTTATTCCATATTATTAACTTTTAATTAAAAACGAACGGTTCTTTGACTTAAAGTCGGCCGGCTGTGTTCAGTTTTAAAAGATACTAGTCTATCCATTGTCTGTCAAATACGGTTGTGACTAGACCAACTGTTAGGAAACATGGGTTATAAATATGCTATTGCATCTAATCGTGACTAAATTGTCCATTCCGAGTGTCCAAACAAGGTGTTAGCTCGCCACAGGATACAGGACCCTACACATTAATTAGCTGACATCAACCTAAATGCCAAATCGGAAAATTGTTGGGTGATGTGACACTCTGACATCCCAATTGGATATGACCGTGGGTTCTTGGGCGACACCCCCTTAGGCTTCGCCCCATGAAGCTCAGAGGAATTACGTGATTTTAATGGCCTCATATGCCGTGAAGTCTACATTTATAAATACATACGCTTAGCTTTAGGAACTTCCCAGAAAATGTCAAACAAAATAACAAAACAGCAACCAGAAAATCTTACGTTGTCTTCAAATCAATCTAAGCAAAAGAAAATGTGTATTAAAGTTTGTTTAAATAAATCTAAGTAAAGGAACGTGTTCGCTAAAGTGTTATTCAATGTATCACATTTGATTCCTATGTTAATTTAAATAATTTAAACTTACCGTTTGTTTGTTTCAGTGATGTAGTGCCTTGATGCTGAGCCTTGGCCTTAAGGCTGCCTTAAGGCTTGATTTTAGGGCCTTGGCCTTAGCCTTAAGGCTTGAGGGCAAAAGCCTTGGCCTTGGCCTTGGCCTTGAGGGTCAAAGCCTTGTAACTTTAGGGCCTTGCTCTTCAAGGCCCATCGATTTTTGAATTTTTCAGGTACATTTGTTTGAAATTTTGCTTTTCTATACAAACATACAACTTGGAGTCAGCTGTCTGCAAAGTCTGCAGTATCTAATTTAATCATGTTTTACCATGGAGGAGATATAATTATACTTAACTTGCATACAGTTATATGGGGTAGATAGAACATCATCTGATTTGTGCTGTGGACTGCTTTATTTATTTATTTATTTATCGTATGGTTCATACAAAGTTAACATGACAAGGTTAGGTTATGGATCCAGTTTAATGCAGACTGGTCGAGTTCAGTTAAATTTCCATCACATCTGTAAATAATACAGTCACGAACGATGTGATATACAGTCTGGTCATCATGACCACAGGTACATTTAGCGTTGTCACTTAGTCCCATGCGGAGCATGTTATGTCCAAATCGGCCACGGCCAGTTCTTAGTCTGTTAAGTTTGACCCAGCAGTGGCGAAATGTAGTTAAATATCCACGTCCTGGATTCTGATTCTTGCCACATATTCCACCACGTGTTTAGTGCCCAAGTCTTTGGGTGCGATCCGGTGCTAATTTCTAGCAGTTTGTGGGCTTGTTGATGGAAAGGATTTCTTGATGGCAGTCGCAGTTGTGGTGGGGGTTTTTGATTGGTGTTTGTCAACAGTTGATGAAGCAGATCGGAGTCACACCCAGCGGCACGTTGTGCAAGAGCAAGGTATTGCTGCTGTCGTCTCACTTCATAAGAGCAATTCCACTGACTACTGGAAGGTATTGAGTGGGAGTTGATCTGATACATCCTGAGATGATGCGCATGGTGTTGTTAAGGGCTATGTCAATCTTGCTGGTGTGGGTGTTCCTTGCCCATACCGGTGCACAGTACTCTGCAACAGAGTATACTGAAGCTATTGCTGAGATTCGAAGAACGTTGTAGTCTGCGCCCCAGGAAAGGCCTGCTAGTTGTCTAATGAGACAGTTGCGAGCGTTGGCTTTCTGTGCGAGCTGTGTGAGATGGCTTTTGTATGTTAGAGATCTGTCCAAAGTAACACCAAGATACTTGGGGAAATCATCATACAGGATCATTGTGCCATTGCAAACGACTTTGATTTTGTAGTTAGCCAGTCTAGTTGCTAAACAGTTATGGTGATGTTAAGTCGGAGTTCCAGTTTGAAGTAACGGCTTAAGGATTCCATATCAGTGCCAAGTGTTGTTTCAAGCTTGTTAAAGTTTTGGCAGAGGTTAGAGTGCTGTCATCTGCGTAGATGTATTTCTTTGAGACAGTGGTTGGTAGGTCAGCAGTGTAAATGTTGAATTAAATCGGTGCGAGCACTGAGCCCTGCAGGATCCCGTTTTCAGGAAGCATATTTTACTGGTTTCTTCGCCAACCGTCATTGTAAAGCTTCTGCAGGTGATCATTGTCATGAGAAAGTTTACTAAGGTTTTATCAGGTATGATTTTGTGTAGTTTTAGGGCAAGACCTATATGCCATACCGTGTCATATGCTGCTGATAGATCGACTAGTACAGCACCGTTCTTGAGACCTTTTTGGAAGTTGTCCTCTATGTCTTCTGTGAGGAGTGTTACTTGGTACGTTGTACAGCGTCCTGTACGGAAGACGGCCTGCTCAGGTGGGAGTTGAGGATCCACAATGGGTTGGATACAATTGTATATTAGTCTCTCCATCACTTTGTAGATTATGCACAGTAGGCTTATTGGACGGTAGCTGCCTGGGTCTTCGGCGGCCTTGTCCGGTTTGAGAATTCCCATTACTTTAGCATGTCTCCATATTTTTGGGGATTTTCTGAACTTTGATACAGGTGCTGAAGTAATCTCGAAGCCATTCAGTGGATTTTGGTCAAAGATTTTTGACAAATTCTGGGTGAATATAGTCTGGTCTGTTTTAGGTAATGCTAATATTTCTAACCATGATGGCCCAGAAAATAAAATTACTTCCATGTTACATAATAACGAGGTAACATCAGTTAAAAACAGCCGTTCTTAGATCCCCCTTTTGTTATACTCGGTTTAGATTAATGTGCATCAGTATGGAAGCAAACCATTCTTTTTGTTATAGTATCCACGAAGAACTTCTACTCAGTCATATATTTGTACGTGAAGGTTTTATTCTTACTTTGAGCGATTCGTTATGATGTGACATGTTTTATATTAGTAGTAATTTTATACTAGAGGGCCTTGGCCTTGGCCTTGAGGGTTAAGCCTTGGCCTTAGCCTTAAGGCTTGAGGGTCAAAGCCTTGGTCTTGAGGGTCAAAGCCTTGGTCTTGAGGGTCAAAGCCTTGGCCTTGAGGGTCAAAGCCTTGGCCTTGAGGATCAAAGCCTTTGCTCCAACACTGGTTTGTTTATCCCGCACACTGTGGGAATGGAAGTGCGTTCTCCCCTCCCCCCCTCTCTTTTTTGCTCCTTTTTTTAATTTTAAATTTAAATTTAATTTTTTGTTTTAAACGATTTTAGGGGGGGGGGGGCTACAGCCCCTTAGCCCCCCTGGATCCGGCAATGGTCCTTGACCGTAACGGGCAGTGTATTTAGGGTCACGCGAATTACCATTCTGTGTTTGTGCGACCGCTGAGTTGAACCATAGGGCAAGGAATTTTCTCTGTGGTTGAACAAACACATTGTGTGTAAGCTATGGCGGACATCCTGATTGTGATAATTACTGTTGTTAGTGGCATAACTGAAGTGGATTAAGGGACATGTGCTTACATTGAAGCCACTGGATGCCTATAGTACTCTTAGTCAAGACTGTGTTTGTATGTTTTTGATACACGATCCGTCACCAAACGCCGCACGAGGTCGCTACACGAACCGCTACAATCACGAACCGCTACAATCGAATCACAAACCGCTATCAAACACAGCGGTTCGTGATTGTAGCGGGTCATGTAGAGCCTTTGTGCGGCGTGCAGCAACGGATCGTGTATCAAAAACATACAAACCAAACACAGTCTTGATTAATACTACTGGATGCCATGTTACCACTCACATAGACCACGCATTGCAAGGCTACACGCGTATCAGCCTCAATTGTGAATGCATTCCTTTGTGGTCTTCATGTATGTAGTGTGGTAAAATGGTACGTCACACGATGGCTTTAGTAATTTTGTATTAGGTACCATGCTATGGGCTAATCCTCTAATGCTCTATCCAGTCAGTATAATATATGTGAGCGCGACCCAACCTATTATCTAAACTAAACGTTTTATTTTCTAAGCTGACAATCGGAAGGGTTGACTGACTAGTCACTATTTTCCTTTATAAATATTTGTTTTCGAAAATACAGGCAATTAATTGTTTCTCTGAAGAGGCTCCGCGGGCCGTACTACAGACATTTTACCTATGGAAAATTCTGTTCCATATTGATCGTAACGTTGATTTATAAGTATACATTGCTCTTTCAAATTGAACAAAAAATACAAATTATTGTCTCAAAAATGGTTATTCCAAAATATTTAACCGGTGCATGAATAACGATTAATAAAATCATAAATCAACGTAAAATAACGTAAGAAGTACATTGCAGGCTGAATAACATGACACCTATCGACTGTTTAATAATGCATTTCGTTAAATAATGGCACTACCTATACAAAACCAAATTGAATGGGCAGAATGGAAAACTGATTTTATTTGAAGTTTTGAACTTTGGGTCTCTGAAATGTTCTCTTATAATTATTACAATGTATTTATTTGAGCAGGCAATTGTGAGATGCGATCCCCGATGATGACCACTAAGGCAGTTCGTCGTCGGTGGAATTACTACAACAATAAATCAAAGTGAATTACGGACATGACTGTCCAACCACCCAAATTGGTTGAAAATTACAGCCTGGCATTCAGTGTTCGAAACACACGAGAACAACACCGTAATGGCGTCCATGATCCTATCCGTAGTTCACACAATCACAAATCACTACAACGACTAAGGTACAGGAACACATACGATACTACTTGTTTACTATCAGCGCACGCTGCAAAATTAGATCATATAAGAAGAAAACCGCTGTGTAATACTGCGATAAGTGATTATTGTATTTATGGTTTACAATACTGTGTAAAGCCGTGTTCGCATTGGACTAAATTCTGCGGTAACTTACCGCGGATGATTGTCAACATTCCTTCCTGTTAAGTTATCAATGTCCGCACTTGGATTATTTCGAGGCGCGGTAACTTAACTGCTCGGCAAGGCAAACCTCGAGAGGGCGCTCTCCATTGACCTTTCCGGAAGCGGCTCTGACCTTACGCGGGAACTCTGACAAACGCGTCAGCGTACCTTTTTTTCGATTTATCGTTCATTTTTCTTCGAACATGTCGCAGAAAAATAGTTCGGAGAAGAACACAAAATCTGCCAAGGAAGGAGGCGAAAAGAAGAGAAAAAGGAGCCCCAATTGGTCTCAAAATGAGACATCAGTTTTGATAGCAATTTGGGGGGGAAGAAGGCCACCAGGAAGGCTTCGACGGGATGCAATACAATTCCCGGGTATGGGCATCCATCCTGAATCAGTTCAGTGAAATTTTCCCAGAGTCAGCATACAAGACCTGAGAAAGTCTGAAAGATAGGATTGACTATTTAAAGAGAAAGTATCGTGAGGCTAAAAAGCAAAACAACAGCTCTGGACTGCAGCTTGCTGTACACAGTTACGCGCGAAAGTCAGATGTCAGAGGTCACTCACAGCAATACACAGGAAGTCACGTGAACGCATTCTTAAGTTACCGCAACGAGCCTGTCCGCATTGGACTTTTCATCGCTGTCAAGTTAGCATTGTTAACTTACCGTTGTTAATTTTGTCACGGTAAGTTAGCAGTCGCGGAAGATTACCGGCTGTCCGCATTGGACTTAATATTGTTAAGTTGACAAGACGTGGCTGAAACTTAACCAAAAAAAGTCCAATGCGAACACGGCTTAAGTGATAACTATACATGTAGAAAGAAAGTTTAAAGTTCGAAATTCCCGTGTTTGTGGTGGATGGATACAGTCAACAAGGATGCGTGAACATGCATTCAACTTCCGTCAATGCATTTAAGGGACATGAACAATTAAAAGGATTATAACACTGCATTTCTCCATATTTATGTTTACTGAATCTCTCTGTACAGGAATTGGTTATGGAGCTACACTTTGTATGTCCAAAGTTTATCTTGGATTTCACTTCAGCAAAGGGCTGTCGTTAGCTACCGGTATGGCGATGATGGGAGTGCCAGAAAGTTTTATAATTTTTCCCCCATTCGCACAACTTCTCCTGCAGACATATGGTGTCTAGGGAACATTACTCGTCTTATGCGGACTCACTCTACACATAATGCCTCTTGGGGTACTGTTCTGTCCACCATCGGATTTCAGTCAGCACACCAACGAAAGGAAGGTGAAAGGTTCAGACGTCAGCTTGGAAGCATCTCCAGGCCGAGAAATTAAGTCACATATGACGGAATTTCTCGATGTCAAAATGCTTACCAGCCTGACAGTGTGGATCCTGATATTGCTTTACAGCATATTTGTCTTTGTCAATGATTCGTGGATGACGTTTATGGTAGCAAATGCACTTGTCAAGGGAAATGAACCTTTCGTGGCAGTAACATTTAGTGTCATCGCGGGTATCACTGCTGTGATATTCAGTGTACTGCAAGGCGTGGTTCTACACCGGGGACTCGCAAGTGCCCGCCTTATATCGGCAAAATCACAAGGGTAATCCTTGTATTTATATATTTTTGTTTTTATCAAAATCACAAGGGGTAAGCCTTGTAATGATATATTTTTGTTTTTATCAAAATCACAAGGGGTTAGCCTTGTATTTATATTTCTTGTTTTCATCAAAATCACAAAGGGTTAGCCTTCTATTGATATATTTTTGTTTTTCATCAAAATCACAAAGGGTAAGCCTTGTATTTATACATATTTTTTTCTTCAAAATCACAAGGGGTAAGCCTTGTAATGATATATTTTTGTTTTCATCAAACCACAAAGGGTAGACTTGTAATGATATATTTTTCCATCAAAATCACAAGGGGTAAGCCTTGTATTTATATATTTTAGTTTTTCATGAAAATCACAAGGGGTAAGCCTTTTATTTATATATTTTAGTTTTTTTATCAAAATCACAAGGGGTAAGGCTTGTATTCATATACATTTGTTTTTATCAAAATCACAAGGGGTAAGCCTTGTAGGCCTATTTATATATTTTTGTTTTTCATCAAAATCACAAGGGGTAAGCCTTGTATTTATATATTTTTGTTTTTATCAAAATCACAAGGGGTAAGCCTTGTAATGATATATTTTTGTTTTTATCAAAATCACAAGGGGTAAGCCTTGTATTTATATATTTTTGTATTTTATCAAAATCACAAGGGGTAAGCCTTGTAATGATATATTTTTGTTTTTATCAAACCACAAGGGGTAGATTTGTAATGATATATTTTTTTCATCAAAATCACAAGGGGTAAGCCTTGTATTTATATATTTTTGTTTTCATCAAAATCACAAAACTAATTTTTACAGAAAGTTAGTCAGAGGACCAGGCATTGGGGAGCGTTGAATCTTCTAGGCGAACCCAGCGTGATAACCACCTTAGCACCCTTCTGGGGGAATCGGCAGACCCCCGGGCCCTCCTTTACTTTCCCGCACCGTAACCAACTATCGAATAGGGGAGAGACATGGCGGCCCCCAAACCGTTGCTGCTGCCGCAGCTGCCAAGTCCCTGAATTTGGTCTGTTCTAGGGCTTCGAACCGGTGCGTCCCAGCTCTGGAAGTCCCGCGATTGACACTTCCAGTGGTCCGGCCAACGTGCTGCGCCATCTGGACCATGTTGGTATTCGACAGGTTAAATTAAACCTACTTAAATAAAGGGTTTGAATTGTATTACTACGCAATAAAAGAAAAAAAACACAGACAAGAGTTCCGACAAGTAAGACTCTGTGGACTAAAAATGTCTGCCGCCTCGTGTCATTGTGTTCCCAGGTTGTATGTACACTGAGGCGTAGTCGTTCACTGTGATTATAGTACATGTCAAGTCGCAGGTAATCTCTCTGTACGTGATGGTGCTGTTGATGAAAAGCGCCCTCTCTGGAATGCCATTTAGACATGGGAGTATTACAGATGCATGTTCATTGTGAAACCTTATTTTCTTGAAATTTTTTGTTCGGTTAAAGGGAATGTACTACTTTTGAAATTACCCGATTACAAAATGACAAAATTGTTAGCCAAAACATAGCTTCTGCCTGGATTGCTTTTATTTAGGAAAAAACACGAAACATATGCCCATTTTAAAAACTTTTCTCATGACTCAGTGTACTCCACATCGAGCTGAAATGTTCACAGATTGATTATTTAAATGTATGTATATCTTGATTCAAAAAGAGTAAGCATACTCATAGAAGCAGTTTTCCTTGGCTACGGTAATAATGCAAATACCCCACATACAAACAAACACCCCAACATACAAACAAACAAACAAAAAACAACTACAAACAAACGAAACAATAACAAAAATCAAAGCAAATAACTAAACTCAATTATTTGTATTCTCCATACCAGCTAAGTGGCCTTATTCATCTGGTGACTTTGAAAGGTTTAGTAATGAAATTGTTGACTATAATTGCACTCTAAGGATTACAGTAATAAGCTGGTCATTTGGAATACCTATTTTAGCCATAAGTGAAAACATATATTTGTATTCAATCCTATTTCCATTCGAAAGACTTCTTGATCTATACTTAGGATAGCAGTATGTTTGTTCTGACTGTTATAAATCTTGACAATTATTTTGTAATCAACGTTCAGAAGGCTGATTGGCCTCCATTTCTTTAAATCACACGCTTCTCATTTATTACAAAATACTAGAGTCGCCTTTGACACTGATTCTATACTTCAATAACAAAAAACTAAATACGTTATCGCAAATAAAACACCTTAAAATGCAACACCCGATATGCTTCAGCTTCATTGTCAGTAAAATTTCATAAAAATAAAGCGGTTTCCAGGCACAATATTTGTTGGCGCAGCAAGGTGCCCAACACGCCCCGACTGACTATTTTGGCACGTAAGTGTTTGTGTCAAGCTGTCTTCTACTAGGTTTTCTTTGTTGTTAGGCATCCTCCATTTTCGGATTCAGCACTCCAAAATTAGGTTACCTAGCTAGTCATGATACCAACTTGTACTAAAAAATGGCGCCTGATGTAACTGATTTTTTTTTCAATGTTGAAACTTACATGGAGAAATAAGGTTTTTAAATAGGTTTTCTGAGAAAGCTTAATTGTACACGTAAGTCTAGAATTTGCTAGAAGAATGGTTTTGGTATAACAGTGGGACACACTTCGGTATAGCAGGAAGAGACAGGAGCCTTTCAGTTATTTGATTATGTTTTGTTGCCTTAACTCATAATCGAACAGAATACATTATCTTAAGTTTTGAAGTGTAAATCACATAGAGTAAAAGGATCTGCCTCACGAGGGCGCTATGTAAGTTTACTAATTCGTGTTACACAGGGGAGTACAAGGAGGGGGTGTGGTTCTTCACGATATCAATGGCGGTATTAAGATAACGTGTAGTCGACGTCAGACAGTTTGATATTTTTATGGCGAGTCGTCCAGATGTTTTAACTTCAAGTTAGGTTGTGAATAATACAGTTAGAAGTAGGCTAGGGTGTAACCCTCCACTTTTTCACGATACAATACGTATCGTGAATCTTAAAAATATTTAAAAAGAAGTATCAGTAATGTTGTGAATTACCCAATGTCAAAAGCTACTTAGGCCTAACCATGTTTGTCAACGTTGGCTTCATTTAATTTAGTTATTTTTTCCCTTTAATATCAATAGAGTCATATTCATAAGTATACGTATTTGCTTATTCGCTAGAATGTGGAGTATTCAGACCCTGAATGTTGTTTCCATTCAACTCAATATTAGCTGTATTATTATCTCATTAACACATGACCGGAGAGTGAAATCTAGTAAACAGTAGTCTGAACATTCATTCAGTGGAGTAACATCAAACCTCAAAATCTCACTGTAGTATGAATGTTTCCAGATACTACAACACAATCAATCACACTTATCCCACTGAGTTGTCTTTACTTGGTTCGTGAAAACATGTGATTTTAGGATTCTCAGATAAGCCGATAGACACAGGTTAGCTAAATGTTCTCCAAGTGTATTTGTTACACGATCTCTGTTGGACATTATCTGGTACGAGTTAATTAAATCCACCAGGAAACCTTACAGTACAGTATTCAATACAGGGTCTGTAAGTATTATTGAGACCTGTTTGAAAAATAGGGTACATGCAAACACAATTACAATCTACATGTGTTTCTGGTTTGCATTTAAAAATCGGACCATATGGGACAACAGTCTCATATGTATTAATGGAAAACCGAATATCTTCGCATTGGACCAAGTTTAGTATTACTTAGAAACTAATTAAGATGCCTAAAGTCTTCATTCTATGTGTTTGTATAGGTTTGCAGTGTCCTACAATTAAAAACAAACATTAATGAGTATTATGTCCTATCAGTTCTGCCATTTAAACAATTTCGGTGTTATAATATTTAAAGATGGCGGCCTTTGTACAGTTTTTGTTTTCCCGAACTAACACAAACATTAAAGTGTTTCCAGCGGTTAATTGCTTAGAAATTAAAAACGCCTGAGATTCCAAGCATATTTCCATAATTCAAAAATTCTATAAAGGCCACTACGTGACAACAATTCAAAAAAACATTTTTTATGAAGAAACATGTGTTTCATAAAGAGACTGACTTCAAACGCCGTTTTCTTCAAATGTAAATTGTGTCTAGTGGGCAAGTTTGTGTCACTTCGTGAGACCGGCGACGACATGATTGACATTGCCTGGGTAGCCAGTGGCGTAGCGTAATTACGACGGGCCCAAATGCAGGCTGTTATGAACGGGCCGTAGTGCACGCTAGTTACTAGTTATGAAGCACACACACCCTCACACACATTGATTTGTGGGGTATTCCTTTGTTCGTTCTATTATCCCTTTTCTATAGAATTCTCCTGTGGGGTACAAGATTTTCTATAGTTACCTTGTGGGGTCCAATTGTTCCATTGTGTTTTGGACCCCACAACGAATGATGTGTAAGCCCACACGCACACACACGCACACACACCCTCACGCACATTGATTTGTGGGGTATTCCTTTGTTCGTTCTATTATCCCTTTTCCTTATAATTCTCCTGTGGGGTACAAGATTTTCTATAGTTACCTTGTGGGGTCCAATTGTTCTATTGTGTTTTGGACCCCACAACGAATGGTGTGTACGTTCACACACACGCACACGCACACACAAACGTGTGCACACACACACACACACACGCACACACAAACGTGTGCACACACACACACACACACGCACACACCCTCACGCACATTGATTTGTGGGGTATTCCTTTGTTCGTTCTATTATCCCTTTTCCTTATAATTCTCCTGTGGGGTACAAGATTTTCTATAGTTACCTTGTGGGGTCCAATTGTTCTATTGTGTTTTGGACCCCACAACGAATGGTGTGTACGTTCACACACACACGCACACGCACACACAAACGTGTGCACACACACACACACACACGCACACACACACACACACATCAAAGCGTAGGCCTATTTTTACCAACAATGTGTTGGATTTTACAGTCGAATTAATATTAGTTACTTAGGCTATTGCGCTATCAGAACCATGGATAGCGCTCTGACACGCTAACATAAACAGACGGTCAATCAAGTCAACCAGTCAACTAATCAACCAACTATATGACTGATATGGGTTTGCCTTTTCGAGGACATATACCAAATGGCATCTCTTAAATTTTAAGTCAGTTCTTCTTTGAACACAGACGTACTTCAAGGTGGCGATTCGAAGTGCGTGCAGGGGCCCGTTCTCTGCAACACAATGTCGAATGGCCTGCTCTCTTTACGGGCCCTACCACCCCACGGGCCCCAGTGCAGCCGCACTGCCTGCACTGTCTATATTTATGCCACTGTGGGTAGCACTGGGGACTGGGAGTACCCTAGGCCTAGGGGAGAACCCTTTCTGCACAAATAAAGCTATTATTAGTAACATCTGCCCAGCAACAGTTTGCTTATACCACTGATACACTTTGTACGCTGAAAATTCCCAAAGATAATCAGTACAATGATATTGGCCGTTTTCCAAATTAATACCAACTCCCCATTGTTGAGCCTAGTGCATATTCATAAGATTTCAGCAAATCAGAGACGTTTATTGGGTAAAATGTGATACAATAAATAAATAAATAATGGTTAATGTCTCCATGGCAAAATGCATTACGATGTAAATAGTCACAGTACACCTCAGTCACGATATAAAAAATACAACAACCAGAACCAACGTTTAGTTAGGTGTCGACTTTAATTCATGTAGGCCTATGTTCTCAAATTGAAACATAACTGCGTGTTACCTGTATTCACAATACACTAAAGGTAATTAGGTAATACGTCACTTACTGTATAAAGCTATTGCTCGTGTTTTCGACAGATAACTGCAGATGTATTTTTGGAGCTAATATTCATATACTCTAATAAACAGCGACAGTTCCCTGTAAGAAGAGTTCACAGATTATTTGGTGTGATTCTTTATGTTCAGGTGATAACCTGTGTCTTTGAAGCCAGCACTACCCTGTAAACAGTGAATCTCAATGACTTATTTTGTGAACAACGCTGTGATACAGGTAAGTTCAACCATAAGTCATATTTAATATATCTATAAATTAAATAATGGGACGACACTGTAATTTAAGAAGTACGCATTATTGTATGTGGAGTATAAATATCAGCTGCGATCCGACTTTTATTATATTAAAATAGATAGCATATTTTTAGCGCTTCGAACAAGATCTTAGAGCTTTACAAACAAAGCAATTTACAAGTCAACAAAAAGAAACGTTAAGTCTACAGCAGCAACTTGGAATAAGAAGTGAGAACAGGTTTTGAAAAGTTGTTGACATTTTGGATTGATGAGGAGTCTGTTTTCCTTTGGGCGTGTAACTGAAAATGCTTTGTCACCCATCTTCTTTGTTTTTATTGGTACATGTAATTCAAGCGGGATTTGTCAGATGTAGAACTAATTCCGTCCCTACCCTGTTCATTGAAGGGAAGTAGGTCAGCCAGATAGGAGGGTGCTACACCCTGTTGAACAGGATGCGAAGTTTGATTGGTAACCAGTTTATCTGCTGAATAAGGCCTGAAGCATATCCTAAACGGCCAATTGAAAATACAAATATTTTTATATATGATGGCCTAATTGTGGTAGTTCCAACTTGAAGTGTGTGGTCGAGCGGTGAGTTGATGACATGAGGAGATGCAGCAATTAAAAACAGCAATTTTGTCATCGTTAAAGATATATCACTGGGTTTGGTCCAATTTGACGGTAACAAATAGATTTAAATGTCATGAACTAGACATTTCAGAATGTTGTTTCCCGTTTTATATTGTCTTTCAAAATTCGTTCACTTTTTAAATTCCATATTTTGGGTCTCTTGAGCCAAACACGGGTGATATATTGTTAATCTTAAGTTTGTTGGTACACAAAGTCTCGGCTAATCAGTGCCGAGAAAAAGCCAAACAGGGTTCGGCGTCGTTGTTGAGACGGTTGGCAGCAACACAGTACTCACCTTCAACATCCCACAGAAGAAACCATGGCCTAATATACACGAAAACCTTCAGTGTCCACCCAAATCAAATGTAGGAATCCTTGCCGACATCACAAGCTATCCCTCATACCTACCTTGAATAAGGAGGACTTATTGGCAGATATAACTTAAAACGGACACAATCAGTCATAATGGTGGAGGGTATCCTAGGAAATATTGAATAAACTAAGAGTTTTTTTTATCATTAACTATTTGTATTTATGATTAGAAAGGACACCGTTTAGAAATTCAAAACCTGTAATTATCAGTTTCATCTGACTATTTAAGATTTTGAGAATAATCAGTGTGTGTGGACCTATAATCTAATTATCTCAAGCCGGCAGCTTGTTCTGCAAATACGTTGTAAATATGAATGAATTAAACAACAATTGTAAAAATAAATATAACTTATAGCGGGAGACAGCTGAGACTGTTTAAGTTTGTTTTTAGTTTGCAATTATATAGTTAAAGCAATGTACGCAGTGAGTACAAATTTGGGAGGTTCATATTTCCACTTGCTTTCATTGTTGTACCCTGCTGTTTGGTTTCCCATGATTTTGCACATGGGGATTCCGAGATTTTTGTCTCAGGCATTGGGGCGGGGGCGGTATACTGCCTCATGAGCCCTGTAATCATGTGACTGATATAAATACTATAGGCAGGCAGGATCATAGCGAGTGGAGGGGAGGGGGTGGGGTGTGGCACCATCAATCATTTTTCTCAGTTGGCATTTGGAGCCTGAGTCGGTAAATGAAGCATCTAAATGAAGGTACTAGAGCAACGGTTTGTCGACTGCAAATGTATCGTGTTTCTAAGCACTGATGATTTGCCGAGTTGTTTGTTATCAATTGTTTTTACTTTGAAATTTTACTCACGGAAAGAGCTGCAGTTTCGGGTGGCTGTGTACAATTTGAAACATTTAAAAAGAAATTTAATTAAAATAAAAAAAATCCACTCAAGACATAAAACAAACTTAAATTTGTTTTTTTTGTATTCATATCAACTGATAAGCTTTGATAATACAGTGGTATTCATACTCGTGATGTGTACAAACATCCTCAACATGACTCTAGAATGATAGGCTTATATCATGAAATGGCTTGAAAGACTGAAAAGCAAATGAGCTAAACAGGTTATTGGGTCGATCACCATGGGAATATGTTTGGAAAACCCCCGATGTTGAAATGTAACAATTGGAAATTCCCAAAAGACAAACTTGGCCACGGTAATAATGCAAATACCAGGAGTAGTATGAGTTCCAATCCTTGTTCCTCAGAGTACCTTAAAGGGGGACTGACATCCTTTATTGTGTGTGTACTTAAGGCATTTTGTAATAAAATATTGTTTTTGAGACCCACCTGTGTCTATTTAATCATTGATTTCTGAGTACAAGTATTTTAAAACAATGTCTGAAGTGTTTGGGGGAGGCAACCCCGCCCATGGTGGAAGCTTCATTTGCATAAGATATGTGACGTAAGGTCGGGAAGATCCGATGTGTACATAATAATAATAATAATGTATAGATTTATATAGCGCACGTATCCACCAACTAAGTGGCGCTCAAGGCGCATTATATTATTATCCCTGCTCATAAGGCTCATAAGTCTCATAAATCATTCCTGAAACCATCTCAGCTCCCTGGGGAGTATACAGCTCAATTGCTGCCATTTCTAGCGCATATAGAGCAAACCATCTCTGCCTTCACAGGTACCCATTTAACCCCTGGGTGGAGAGAAGCAATTATGGTTAAGTGTCTTGCTCAAGGACACAGGTGTCACGGCCGGGGCTCGAACCCACACTCTGCTGCTGGCAACACCAGAACTTGAGTTCAGTGCGCTAGACCGCACGACAATCCACTTTACGTGCATTATACAACACACAGGACCTACGGCTTTACGTCCCATCCGAAGGACGAAGCAATTATGGTTAAGTACCTTGCTCAAGGACACAAGTGTCACGACCGGGGCTCGAACCCACACCCTGCTGCTGGCAACACCAGAACTTGAGTTCGGTGCGCTAGACCGCTCGGCCACGACATGTACATACAAACGTTTCACACACGTAGCTTCGATTTCATTTCTTCCGTGATTTTTGTTTCCGGAACTAATAATATGCCGGGAAGATGTGTTTCTGCAGGATGCAACAACACCACAAAAGACGGTGTTAGCCTTCATCTGTTCTCAAGTGACCCAAAAATCGCCGTATTTGGACGAGCAAAGTTCGACTGACAAGAGTAAAGTGGTCAGGTCCATCGGCTCACATAGTTTTGTGCAGCGATCATTTTGAGCCGAGTTTTGAGCCGAATTTCTCTTCCCGACATGACGCCACGAACAGCTCCTCCGTGCAGGGCATTTTTACAATGGTAAAATAACACTCTCAAAAACAATAAAAACACAAAACAAACATTTTATTGATCTTTTACTGATATAAAATAATAAAACGATCACATATTTAACTGTTTGATTTAAATCCATGTCAGTCCCCCTTTAAGGCGTTTTGAAATAAAATATTGTTTTTGAGACCCACCTGAGTACAAGTATTTCTGATTTCTGAGTACAAGTATTACAATGTTTGAAGTGTTTTGGGGAGCCAACCCCGCCCCATGGTGGAAGCTTCATTTGCATAAGATATGTGACGTTAGGTCGGGAAGATCCGATGTGTACATGATGTACATGTACATGTACATGTACATACATACGTTTCACACACGTAGCGTCGATTTCATTTCTTCCGTGATTTTTGTTTCCGGAACTAATAAAATGCCGGGAAGATGTGTTGCTGCAGGATGCAGCAACACCACCTAAGACGGTGTGAGCCTTCATCTGTTCCTAAGTGACCCAAATATCGGCTGACAAGAGTAAAGTGGTCAGTTCCATCGGCTCTCACAGTTTTGTGCAGCGATTATTTTGAGCCGAGTTTTGAGCCGAATTTCTCTTCCCGACATGATGTCACGAACAGCTCCTCCGTGCAGGGCGGGAACAACTAGTAAATGTGGGGGGCATTTTTACAATGGTAAAATAACACTCTCAAAAACAATAAAAACACAAAACAAAAATTGTATTGATCTTTTACTGATATAAAACAATTAAACGATCACATATTTAACTGTTTGATTTAAATGCATGACAGTCCCCCTTTAACCTGCTACGGACATTGTGATGAGTATTGCTACTATAGGTAACTTTGTTGTCAACAATTAGCATATTAATGCAGGTCATAAATAAATTGCCTCCAACATTTGTCTCCAATGAAATAAATAATATTTCAAAGCACTGAAGACCAGATATCTCTCCATAATTAAACATACATTTTGAATGAAGGTTTGTTGTTCACTGGGCCAAAAGGCCGCTCAAGGTTGGAGCTTCTATAAAGACAAGTAATTAAGGGGTTAATTAGAGGACAATACCAACTTGAGAGACAAAATAACTTGCTTGGTATCTTCTTAAAGTTTTTAGATAATAATTCGATCAGTTTATTTTCTGCTATGAATTTGAGTATGTCATATACCAGTATGTCGCACATGGGTTTGCATAGTAAGGAAACAAAATTAATTCAGATCATATGGCATCAGCTACCCATAGGCTGATTTTTGTTTCATATTCTCATGGAAACACATTATTTCTAAAATTAGATAAAACTTTACTACAGGGCAATACTGAAACATCGTAAGAGACTGCAGCCGAATAGCTACCAACTTGGAATATCATCATAGAGAGAAAGATCCAAACACAATAGTAAGTAAAACGTTGAAGAACAATTAATTGTTAGGGTATTCTAATCAAGTAATACTAAACAAATCAATGGCGAAGAAGAAAGACGCAGATTTACTATTTCATCAGCGACACTGGCTGTGCACCATCAGTAAACATGGATCAGACTAGCATGAATGTCAGATATTTGTATCAGTGAATTAACTGTCATGACTGTATTGAATGGAAGGTACAAGAGTTTCTACGGGTATTCTTACTTTCACATTTAACAACCAACCTATGAAAGTTTCACACGACAAAATAGTGAAAAGCATATACATGCACTTCAAATTCATTGGATCATGGAATTTTGATCTTATTAAGAAGTAATTGTTATTGGGATTTATTTTACTGATTTTACTTTAATGGTAGTATATATATGCAAAAGATACCGTCAACTTTACATCATGTAAGTGTTATGTAAAGCTGTGATAAACGGATGGTTGTCACAATATTACTGCAACTTTTCAATTCAGTTCAAAAGTTTAAATGTAAATGATATATTGAAAACTTCATTTTATATCAACGCAAACAACAACTTCCAACCTTTAATTAAGCAGTACGTATTATTGTATATAATAATTTGATTTTAACTCTCAAAAACAAAAATGTTCAATTTCTATTTCAGCTGCGACCTGATTTAAACAATTACAAGAAATCGTATATTTTAAAAGCTTTTTTTAACAGGATCAAAGCGCTTTACAACAAAAAGAAAAACTCAACCCCAAGCAGAAGCTAGGAAGAAAATGAGAACAGTTTTTGAAATGTTTTTGAAATTTTGGATTGATGAGGATTCTGTGATGTGTACTGGAATTTTGTTCATTTCTTTGGGCGTGTAACTAAAAATGTTTTGTCACCGGTGTCGTTTGTTTTTTATTGTTACACTCACTGGCCATAAGTATTGCAACATTGAAATTCACACCAATGTTCAGTTTGGAGAACTGTGTTACAATAATTTATTTTATTTTATTTACACTACTTAACTTAAGTGCGCGCGATCCGTTTTTGTTCACTATAACAGGAGCTGCCAGTCGACAACTGGCACGCGTAACTCAATGAATGGGGGCATATCCCGTTGCATAATCGTTCTCCTAGCATTCCCACATTCTTTCAGATAGTCTAAAGGTTGTATATAACCATTTCAGGGGCGGATCCAGGAATTTTTAAGGGGGGGAGGGCAGGGTGGGGGGGTCAAGATTTTCATTTTTTGTTTTTCTGATAATAACCACCTGTTATGTTTTGTATCATTTGGGGTTTTTCCCCTCACCCCCACCCCCTCCCTCCACCCCTGGATCCGCGTCGGAATTCCCATAATTTATTTCCACCCTTTTCAGGGGAGGATTCATGATTTTTTGCAGGGGGGGCGGTAGGTTTTTCTTTTTCTTTTATGTTTTTGTACACTTTACTAGGAGCTGCCAGTCGACAACTGGCACGCGTAACTCAATGAATGGGGGCATATATATAATGTTATTATTTTTGGTTACATGAGCTACAGGGTACCAGATTCCCCTTCAGTGTCCCTTGTCTCACTGTACGACTGTTGTAATAAACCATAGACTCTGGAGTGCCCCAAGGGTCAGTTCTCGGACCTTTGTTATTTAATATCTTTGCATTTGACCTTCCTTTTTGTGTTCAGTCTCACCTGAGACAATATGCTGATGATACAGTCTTGTACAGGGCTATTAGACATGAGGCAGACTCAGTTATTCTTCAAAGTGATTTAAATAGCATATTAACATGGTGTAATCTCAATCATATGTCTCTTAATGTAAATAAATGTAAACTTATGACAGTAACACGGTCTAAACATCCATTTCAACCTATTTACAAAATGGGGTCTGATACTCTTGAAATTGTTAATAGTTATAAATACCTCGGTGTCATTATTTCACGTGATCTTGACTGGAAACCTCATATTAATAGTATTGTATGTAAAACATCCAAATTATCTGGTTTTATTAGAAGGGTTATTAAGAGCAAAGATCCTGACATACTGTTAAATTATATTGTTCTCTTTGTCGGCCAATTCTTGAGTATGCAGCCCTGTTTGGTGTCCGTGCCTTCGCACCCACCAGGAAACTTTAGAAAGAGTTCAAAGGCGTTTCACTCGGTCTTGTCTTGGACTTCCAAGAAGAACCACTATTAACCCTGATAATGAAATAAGTTATCCAGCTAGATGTATTCAATTAGGATTACCGTTTTTACTTAACAGAATTCATGTTCTTTCTATTTCATTTGTTATAAAGTGTTTGTATAATTGCTTTGATATTGATGTTCACAGGTATATTAAAGTTAACACTAGACATATCGAAACTATTAAATTTCATCACCAGAGATCAAGAACAAATGCTTTACATCATTCACTCTTCTCCAGATTTCCTAGATTGTGGGAAGGTCTGCCTTTAAATGTTAAGGAGTTAATCTTATCAGGTTTATCACCTTTCATAACTGAACTGCGTAAACATATCCTGTCCCCAGGTACAAATTTAGACTTGCCAACATAACACTTTTGTGCTAATGCTTTATGTTCCTTTTTGTCGTTTTATTTTGTTTGTACTTGTTTTTAATCTCTTGGATTGATTTTTATTTTGGCTTTTTATATTATATTATATTTTATTATATTGTTTGATTATGTTTGGCAGCATTATGGAGAGCCACTAGATTGTGATTTGGTTCGCATTTTGGTAATCCTACAGGGGTGCTGTCAACATTTTGTCATGTTTACCTTATTTTCATCATGTATATGTATTTAATTTTTTTCTCTAATTGTTTTTTTGCCATTGTATTTGTGATTGTTTCTGCCCTGTGAAATAATAAATGAAATGAAATGAAAATGTCCCCTGGCATTTTCAAGGTCCACTCATTTGTTTACACCATCCTTTTTTTATAGCTCCATGTTTACACTTTGAAAACCCACCTCCCACAATGGAAAAAAAGGGGGATGGGGGGGGGGGGTGGCTAAATGGGCAGTCAAAACCTACTCTTCCTCCGTTTATGACTGCTAAGAGGGTGCCAAACAGTTATTACTTCCAGACATAGCTCCGTTCACGCCACGTGAGTCAAACAGTCGTTTACAGCCAAGTCAAACAGCTGTTTTCAGTCAGGCCTGCTTCAAAGCACTGCCCCTAACCTCCCCCCCCCCCAAACTTCCCCCCCCCCCACCACCACAGACCTAGTAGTAAACAACTCATTCATAAAAAAACGTACAATGTATCAAACGCTCGTTGACTGTAGCCTGTCTGGCAGCTGGGTCAAAGATTATCTTGCTTTGTGTACAATTTCAATGGGGAAATCCCTTGGGAGCTGACCTCGCCTGACCCTACTTGTAAACAATGCCACTCCTGATAAACGACTGCATGGTGGCCACTCAAACTCTGCAATATGTTTCTCAAGCGTATAATGTACAAAGTCAAGGAATATGGGGTTTCAACTAATTTCATAGGCAGAATAATTAACAAAAATGCTTAATTGACCAGTAGACTGCTGGCAGTTTGCGCACTTAAGGGTTAAGACTTCTTGAAAGTGCCTGTGTTTTGAAGTCAATGTTCTTTTTTACTGTTCTTGCTCGGAAACAAAGTCCTTCAATACTTTGTCGAGTAACCACGTGACCTGATAATTGCGGCCATCCGTCTAGGCAATGTCTCGTAAAAATTCATGTTGCAATACTTTTGGCCAGTGAGTGTACATATAGTTAACGTGGGATTTGTCAGATGTAGAACTAATTCCGTTCCTACCTGATTCATGACAGTAGTTCAGCCATGTAGGAGAGAGCTATACCCTGCTGAGACTTGGACACATTCGGTAGTTATTTAAAATATATATAAAGTTTGTGTGGTAACCAGTATAGCTGCTGAATAAAGCCTGAAGCATATTCTAAACGCCCAATTGAAAATACAAGCCTGGCAGCATGATTTTGGAGTGTGTTCCGCTCACACTGACTAACACCATACAACAATAATTGCAGCAGTCACTGCGAGAGGTGATGATGCGAAAAACAGAGTAGGGTGGAGAAGGGTGAACGAGTAAGGCTGATAGGGTCATTGTCACCTGGGGGTGCTCCCTAATGGTACCCAGGCAATCTCAATGATATGTACCTGAGAGGACTTTTAGTATTGTCTGGGTACCATTGGTGAGTAGGTAAGTACCCTGGGTGACAATGACCCTGTCAGCATGAGTAATGTAGACATAACAGAGTTTCACGAAGGAATAAATAACTAACATGTGAGAACAAATTAAGTTTGGAACATTTTTGTTGAAATCTGCCCAGCAACTGTCAGTGATATGCCAGCATGCTTCCTTTGCTGTAAATCCATTTTTTATTTATTTCACTAGGCCATTTTGGGGGGTTGGCCATTCAATATTTGCTTTTATCATATACTACTCAAAACAATTTAGGGAACACCGGATTTTTAACATCAAATAGGTTTGAAATGTTCCATGAACCGGGATTTTCATTTGCAACCCCCTCTCTCTTTCAGTAGTCATGTCATGAAATGTGTAATCACTACATGCATCCTTTATCATTTGTTTCATTGTGCAGTTGTTTCTCATAAATTCTGTGAAACATTGTGTTTATCTGAAATCAATGATCTTGCTTTTAACTGAGATTATTCCGGTGTTCCCTAAATTGTTTTGAGTAGTATATATCGAGGAGTCAGTGTTGATAATTTTACCCCACCGAATGATTAAATGCATTGTGATCTATACATCAACCCTGGTATCTCAATGGCAACATAACACAACAGCTGTACCTATAGTTTGCTTTACTCCACCTAATGTTTAAGCTTGTTGAGATCTATTGACAAGCAACCCTGGTAAACCTACAGCAACATGCAAATAGTAGGTGCACAATGTCAATGCTGCATATCAGCATATTGCATACTGCGTTTACTTGTTGCAAACAAGTAACTAAAACGTTTTAAAGAAAAGTAATACCGAAGTCTATTACCAACATGCAGGTAGTCAAGCGGATAGTAACAAGTTAGTGTACTTATGTGGTAAAAGCATGATATTTGGCTCACTTCATGCACTTCATACCCACACTTGTATATTTAGATATAGGGTTTGCGGGGAAAAATATATAAAAGTAGTGTATATATAAAAGCACATATAAAAGTATATGTAAAAAAGTATATATTGGCTGGTAGCAAATTAGCGTTGTTCTTTGTGTACCCATAATCAGATCCAAGTGCGTTTTGACTATAACTAACCTAACAAACAATCATGGCATACTCCTACGGGGTAAACAGCTAAACATCTGCGAAAACTTTGCATACATATGTTTTTTGACGTTTTAAAGACCTACCACAACAAATCAACAAAACAACTTTTGTTGAATTAAAGGACGATGGTTGCTTTAGAGAGAATGATAAATTTGTAAATACTTTTGTATTGACAATGGACACTACTAAATTATAACAATGTCAATGAATTTGCATGACTTCAAACTAAATTTAAGTTTTATTTGAGAAAGACACCATTGAAATACCTCAATCGTTGATGCTTTTACTAACTATCCCAAAGGGTCCGTCTCGTATTAAGTCAACAATAAGGTGTGTCTAATAACAATTAAACAAATACAATATTTGTATTTAATGGGCATTCAATTAGTTCCAGTACTGAATGATTCCTTCCATGGAACTGATCCCAGTTCACAGCAAAATGAGAGACATCTTATATCCATACATTACATTGTGAGATGACACTGTATTCCAGCAAATAATAATAAATAATAAACGGTCATTGTGTGGGTGCCGGCCTGGCATATGCGTACTTCACACAATTAATGATAGCTAAATAAATGTAACATTGACATGGGAACGTTAAAAAGAGCCCCTGAAAGCTTCCATAATTTGACAGTTTGTGAAGAAATTACGAAATCAAGTAATTGGATGTAGTATCTGGATCAAGTAACAAAATGGATAAAGAGGTTTTAACTCAGAAAATGGTCAGAAAGATCAAAAGCAAAAAATATATCGAACGACGTGAAGGTTTAGCTTAATGGCTTCATTCTGTTCATTTCAAATACATCAGATACAAGTATTAATACTGTAGTAGACGCAAATATCAATACTACAGTAGATGAAATGTATAAATGCGGTCTGTAATAATTGATGAAATGCTAAATTTGATTCAAAGCGACTTTAGTGCCCATTTAATTATATTATTGGGAATTAAGCAAAAATGAAATTGTCGATTTGTAATGTGAGACTTACTCAAATTGTATTAAGTATTTCCATACATTTATTCTTTTTGCAGCACACATTGTCAAATGTCTTTGTTTTTCTTTTCATTTAAA
>CM055830.1:29597648-29614990 GCA_029582265.1 Zoroaster sp. YZ-2022 | reverse complement strand
ATGAAAGTTTCATTAATGACAAAATAGTGAAAAGTTTATATACATGCAGCTTCAAATTCATTGGATCATGGAATTTTGATCTTATTAAGAAGTAATTGTTATTGGGATTGATTTACTGATTTTACTTTAATGGTACAGTATATATATGCAAAGATACCGTCAACTTTACATCATGTAAGTGTTATGTAAAAGCTGTGATAAACGGATGGTTGTCATGTGTACTGCAACTTTTCAATTTCAGTTCAAAAGTTTAAATGTAAATGATATATTGAAAACTTTGTTTATATCAGACGCAAACAACAACTTCCAACCTTTAATTAAGCAGTACGTATTATTGTATATAATAATTTGATTTTAACTCTCAAAACAACAAAATGTTCAATTTCTATTTCAGCTGCGACCTGATTTAAATAATTACAAGAAATCGTATATTTTAAAAGCTTTTTTAACAGGATCAAAGCGCTTTACAACAAAAGAGAAACTCAACCCCAAGCAGAAGCTAGGAAGAAAATCGAGAACAGTTTTTGAAATGTTTTGAAATTTTGGATTGATGAGGATTCTGTGATGTGGTACTGGAATTTTGTTCATTTCTTTGGGCGTGTAACTAAAATGTTTTGTCACCGGTGTCGTTTGTTTTTATTGTTACACACTCACTGGCCATAAAGTATTGCAACATTGAAATTCACACCAATGTTCAGTTTGGAGAACTGTATTGCAATAATTTATTTTATTTTTATTTACTACTTAACTTAAGTGCGCGATCCGTTTTGTTCACTATAACAGGAGCTGCCAGTCGACAACTGGCACGCGTAACTCAATGAATGGGGCATATCCGTTGCATAATCGTTCTCCTAGCATTCCCACATTCTTTCAGATAGTCTAAAGGTTGTATATAACCATTTCAGGGGCGGATCCAGGAATTTTTAAGGGGGGGAGGGCAGGGTGGGGGGGTCAAGATTTTCATTTTTTGTTTTTCTGATAATAACCACCTGTTATGTTTTGTATCATTTGGGGTTTTTCCCTCACTTCACCCTCCCTCCACCCCTGGATCCGCGTCGGAATTCCATAATTTATTTCCACCCTTTCAGGAGGATTCATGATTTTTGCAGGGGGCGGTAGGTTTTTCTTTTTCTTTTATGTTTTTGCACACTTTACTAGGAGCTGCCAGTCGACAACTGGCACGCGTAACTCAATGAATGGGGGCATATATAATGTTATTATTTTGGTTACATGAGCTACAGGGTACCAGATTCCCCTTCAGTGTCCCTTGTCTCACTGTACGACTGTTGTAATAAACCATAGACTCTGGAGTGCCCCAAGGGTCAGTTCTCGGACCTTTGTTATTTAATATCTTTGCATTTGACCTTCCTTTTTGTGTTCAGTCTCACCTGAGACAATATGCTGATGATACAGTCTTGTACAGGGCTATTAGACATGAGGCAGACTCAGTTATTCTTCAAAGTGATTTAAATAGCATATTAACATGGTGTAATCTCAATCATATGTCTCTTTAATGTAAATAAATGTAAACTTATGACAGTAACACGGTCTAAACATCCATTTCAACCTATTTACAAAATGGGGTCTGATACTCTTGAAATTGTTAATAGTTATAAATACCTCGGTGTCATTATTTCACGTGATCTTGACTGGAAACCTCATATTAATAGTATTGTATGTAAAACATCCAAATTATCTGGTTTTATTAGAAGGGTTATTAAGAGCAAAGATCCTGACATACTTGTTAAATTATATTGTTCTCTTTGTCAGCCAATTCTTGAGTATGCAGCCCCTGTTTGGTGTCCGTGCCTTCGCACCCACCAGGAAACTTTAGAAAAAGTTCAAAGGCGTTTTACTCGGTCTTGTCTTGGACTTCCAAGAAGAACCACTATTAACCCTGATAATGAAATAAGTTATCCAGCTAGATGTATTCAATTAGGATTACCGTTTTTACTTAACAGAATTCATTTTCTTTCTATTTCATTTGTTATAAAGTGTTTGTATAATTGCTTTGATATTGATGTTCACAGGTATATTAAAGTTAACACTAGACATATCGAAACTATTAAATTTCATCACCAGAGATCAAGAACAAATGCTTTACATCATTCACTCTTCTCCAGATTTCCTAGATTGTGGGAAGGTCTGCCTTTAAATGTTAAGGAGTTAATCTTATCAGGTTTATCACCTTTCATAACTGAACTGCGTAAACATATCCTGTCCCCAGGTACAAATTTAGACTTGCCAACATAACACTTTGTGCTAATGCTTTATGTTCCTTTTTGTCGTTTTATTTTGTTTGTACTTGTTTTTAATCTCTTGGATTGATTTTTATTTTGGCTTTTTATATTATATTATATTTTATTATATTGTTTGATTATGTTTGGCAGCATTATGGAGAGCCACTAGATTGTGATTTGGTTCGCATTTTGGTAATCCTACAGGGGTGCTGTCAACATTTTGTCATGTTTACCTTATTTTCATCATGTATATGTATTTAATTTTTTTGCCATTGTATTTGTGATTGTTTCTGCCCTGTGAAATAATAAATGAAATGAAATGAAAATCCCTGGCATTTTCAAGGTCCACTCATTTGTTTACACCATCCTTTTTTTATAGCTCCATGTTTACACTTTGAAAACCCACCTCCCACAATGGAAAAAAAGGGGGATGGGGGGGGGGGGTGGCTAAATGGGCAGTCAAAACCTACTCTTCCTCCGTTTATGACTGCTAAGAGGGTGCCAAACAGTTATTACTTCCAGACATAGCTCCGTTCACGCCACGTGAGTCAAACAGTCGTTTACAGCCAAGTCAAACAGCTGTTTTCAGTCAGGCCTGCTTCAAAGCACTGCCTAACCTCCCCAAACTTCCCCCCACCACCACAGACCTAGTAGTAAACAACTCATTCATAAAAACGTACAATGTATCAAACGCTCGTTGACTGTAGCCTGTCTGGCAGCTGGGTCAAAGATTATCTTGCTTTGTGTACAATTTCAATGGGAAATCCTTGGGAGCTGACCTCGCCTGACCCTACTTGTAAACAATGCCACTCCTGATAAACGACTGCACAGGCCACTCAAACTCTGCAATATGTTTCTCAAGCGTATAATGTACAAAGTCAAGGAATATGGGGTTTCAACTAATTTCATAGGCAGAATAATTAACAAAAATGCTTAATTGACCAGTAGACTGCTGGCAGTTTGCGCACTTAAGGGTTAAGACTTCTTGAAAGTGCCTGTGTTTTGAAGTCAATGTTCTTTTTTACTGTTCTTGCTCGGAAACAAAGTCCTTCAATACTTTGTCGAGTAACCACGTGACCTGATAATTGCGGCCATCCGTCTAGGCAATGTCTCGTAAAAATTCATGTTGCAATACTTTTGGCCAGTGAGTGTACATATAGTTAACGTGGGATTTGTCAGATGTAGAACTAATTCCGTTCCTACCTGATTCATGACAGTAGTTCAGCCATGTAGGAGAGAGCTATACCCTGCTGAGACTTGGACACATTCGGTAGTTATTTAAAATATATATAAAGTTTGTGTGGTAACCAGTATAGCTGCTGAATAAAGCCTGAAGCATATTCTAAACGCCCAATTGAAAATACAAGCCTGGCAGCATGATTTTGGAGGTGTTCCGCTCACACTGACTAACACCATACAACAATAATTGCAGCAGTCACTGCGAGAGGTGATGATGCGAAAAACAGAGTGGGTGGAGAAGGGTGAACGAGTAAGGCTGATAGGGTCATTGTCACCTGGGGTGCTCCCTAATGGTACCCAGGCAATCTCAATGATATGTACCTGAGAGAGGACTTTTAGTATTGTCTGGGTACCATTGGTGAGTATGAGTAAAAGTACCCTGGGTGACAATGACCCTGTCAGCATGAGTAATGTAGACATAACAGAGTTTCACGAAGGAATAAATAACTAACATGTGAGAGCAAATTAAGTTTGGAACATTTTTGTTGAAATCTGCCCAGCAACTGTCAGTGATATGCCAGCATGCTTCCTTTGCTGTAAATCCATTTTTTATTTATTTCACTAGGCCATTTTGGGGGGTTGGCCATTCAATATTTGCTTTTATCATATACTACTCAAAACAATTTAGGGAACACCGGATTTTTAACATCAAATAGGTTTGAAATGTTCCATGAACCGGGATTTTCATTTGCAACCCCCTCTCTCTTTCAGTAGTCATGTCATGAAATGTGTAATCACTACATGCATCCTTTATCATTTGTTTCATTGTGCAGTTGTTTCTCATAAATTCTGTGAAACATTGTGTTTATCTGAAATCAATGATCTTGCTTTTAACTGAGATTATTCCGGTGTTCCCTAAATTGTTTTGAGTAGTATATATCGAGGAGTCAGTGTTGATAATTTTACCCCACCGAATGATTAAATGCATTGTGATCTATACATCAACCCTGGTATCTCAATGGCAACATAACACAACAGCTATACCTACAGTTTGCTTTACCCCACCTAATGTTTAAGCTTGTTGAGATCTATTGACAAGCAACCCTGGTAAACATACGGCAACATGCAAACAGTAGGTGCACAATGTCAATGCTGCATATCAGCATTTTGCATACTGCGTTTACTTGTTGCAAACAAGTAACTAAAACGTTTTAAAGAAAAGTAATACCGAAGTCTATTACCAACATGCACGTAGTCAAGCGGATAGTAACAAGTTAGTGTACTTATGTGGTAAAAGCATGATATTTGTCTCACTTCATGCACTTCATACCCACACTTGTATATTTAGATATAGGGTTTGCGGGGAAAATATATATAAAAGTATATGTATATATAAAAGCACATATAAACGTATATGTAAAAAAGTATATATTGGCTGGTAGCAAATTAGCGTTGTTCTTTGTGTACCCATAATCAGATCCAAGTGCGTTTTGACTATAACTAACCTAACAAACAATCATGGCATACTCCTACGGGGTAAACAGCTAAACATCTGCGAAAACTTTGCATACATATGTTTTTGACGTTTTAAAGACCTACCACAACAAATCAACAAAACAACTTTTGTTGAATTAAAGGACGATGGTTGCTTTAGAGAGAATGATAAATTTGTAAATACTTTGTATTGACAATGGACACTACTAAATTATAACAATGTCAATGAATTTGCATGACTTCAAACTAAATTTAAGTTTGATTTGAGAAAGACACCATTGAAATACCTCAATCGTTGATGCTTTTACTAACTATCCCAAAGGGTCCGTCTCGTATTAAGTCAACAATAAGGTGTGTCTAATAACAATTAAACAAATACAATATTTGTATTTAATGGGCATTCAATTAGTTCCAGTACTGAATGATTCCTTCCATGGAACTGATCCCAGTTCACAGCAAAATGAGAGACATCTTATATCCATACATTACATTGTGAGATGACACTGTATTCCAGCAAATAATAATAAATAATAAACGGTCATTGTGTGGGTGCCGGCCTGGCATATGCGTACTTCACACAATTAATGATAGCTAAATAAATGTAACATTGACATGGGAACGTTAAAAAGAGCCCCTGAAAGCTTCCATAATTTGACAGTTTGTGAAGAAATTACGAAATCAAGTAATTGGATGTAGTATCTGGATCAAGTAACAAAATGGATAAAGAGGTTTTAACTCAGAAAATGGTCAGAAAGATCAAAAGCAAAATATATATCGAACGACGTGAAGGTTTAGCTTAATGGCTTCATTCTGTTCATTTCAAATACATCAGATACAAGTATTAATACTGTAGTAGACGCAAATATCAATACTACAGTAGATGAAATGTATAAATGCGGTCTGTAATAATTGATGAAATGCTAAATTTGATTCAAACGACTTTAGTGCCCATTTAATTATATTATTGGGAATTAAGCAAAAATGAAATTGTCGATTTGTAATGTGAGACTTACTCAAATTGTATTAAGTATTTCCATACATTTATTCTTTTTGCAGCACACATTGTCAAATGTCTTTGTTTTTCTTTTCATTTAATATTATGACACATTTCAAAGAGACATTGAATTGAATGCTGTATGCCAGTTATGTATATATGTTTCTGATATATATGTATATACTACCGGAATAAAGTAACTGTGCATCATTTGAAGTTATGCTATTTTTTAATGAAAAAAGATAATACAATGATTTGTGGTGTTCTGTTAAATCACTGTTTAACTGTTAACAGGATAATCTCGAAATCTGTATGCTTGGACACTAGGCTTCGTGACACGTCCTTGAAGAGATGTGGTGTCAAAAGTCAGTTCACAAACTCAGTATCGTGTGTGTCCACCATTGGCGTTGATGCAGGTCTGAGATACAGGGACGAGATCATTGGGCCTCATGTGCAAGCGTTCATTCAAAGACAAGGACGTAACATCACGCTTCAGCAAGATAATGCCTGTCCACATGTCGCTCGTGTTGTGACAGATTTCCTGAGACAGCAGAACATTCCGGTACTCCCTGGCCAGCTGTTTCTCCGGACCTGTCCCCTATCGAGCACGCTTGGGATGAAATGGAGCAACGTTTACGTCAAGCCCAGAATCAGCCATTGACGTTAGCTGAATTGGGACAAGCGTTGGTTCAGACATGGAACAACATTCTAAGCTTTCTTCAATCGCTTAGTGTCGTCTATGCGTCGTCGTTGTCAAGCCTGCATCAACGCCAATGGTGGACACACACGATACTGAGTTTGTGAACTGACTTTTGACACCACATCTCTTCAAGGACGTGTCACGAAGCCTGAGTGTCCAAGCAGCCACAGATTTCGAGATTATCCTGTTAACAGTTAAACAGTGATTTAACAGAACACCACAAATCATTGTATTATCTTTTTCATTAAAAATAGCATAACTTCAAATGATGCACAGTTACTTTATTCCGGTAGTATATATATATATATATATATATATATATATATATATATGTATATATGTGTGTATATTCCTCGACTGATGCTTATCTTTAATTGGTCACTATTTTCCCGCCTTTTTTGGATCCCGCCCCATGATCCTTTGCTTTCCCTTGTCCCTATAAATGGATGAGTTTTTATGTTGTACTTCGTCAAAGCCTCTTATGAAGGTCCGGATTGGATCGAAAGCTAAGGCCACCCTCCCGATTTAATTTATATATATATATATATATATATATATATATATATATATATATATATATATATATATATATATATATATATATATATATATATTAGTGTTAATGGCACCTTAGGAGACATTTCGTAGTTAGAGAAGTACATTGGGAGACACTTACATTAAGGAGACAATTTTGTGTCTCATTAATGTTTTCACCACCGCAGCTCCGAGTCTAAGTACAGAGGAATACATTACGCACTGCTATTGGTTGAGGGGCCCCGGTAAGGTTGTGGACATTTCCATACGACCGTGGGGTTTTCATGTCTGAGTAAAGGAGGGTCGATTTGGGTGGGTATACTACTCGCAGATTGAGAAGTAACTTACGGAGACATTCAGTTTTGCCCGATTATAAAAACTCTGTATATATATACTTTCATTAGATTGTATCATATGTGATAATGAAGAAATTTGGAATCAATTTCATTAATTTGGAAAAAATATACGTGTATTTCTAAAAATATACAACAGATTATTAAAAAAGCACCCCTATTTGTAGGATGCCTTAGATTAAGTCTAGCCCCGACCGCGCGTCTTCACGTTCGTACGTAGCACGACCCGGTACCAGACTACACGCAGCGCTGCATGCATATGGATATTCTGCTATTATGTACGCGTACTAGTACCGCTAGCAGGCACCACCGGACCGTGCGCGGATTGACTGAAAAAAACTTTGAAAGTTAAGGACACTTCAGTATTTTTAATTCGGAAAAAAACTTCTTTCTTTGCTGCTCCAAAATGACACTAATTACGACCTCTGAAAATCTTTTAATTTTACTATACACGATTGTTATTTACAATAAAGAATCAAGCAATATTTTGCAGTTATATACGGAGCCCCTAAGGGGACAGGTAACGAAAAAATTGGGAAGGTAAAACAAAAAAAAGGGAAATGTATTTCGTTCCTTCGAATTAATATTTCGTGGGAATGAAATAAATTATTTCGAGGGAACGAAATAAATTATTTCGTTCTCTCGAAATCATTTCGTTCCCTCGAAATATTAATCGAAACAACATTTCGTTCCCTCGAAACAACATTTCGTTCCCTCGAAACAACATTTCGTGGGAATGAAATAAATTATTTCGAGGGAACGAAATAAATTATTTCGTTCCCTCGAAATATTAATCGAAACAACATTTCGTTCCCTCGAAACAACATTTCGTGGGAATGAAATAATTATTTCGAGGAACGAAATAAATTATTTCGTTCCCTCGAAATATTAATCGAAACAACATTTCGTTCCTCGAAACAACATTTCGTTCCCTCGAAACAACATTTCGTGGAATGAAATAAATATTCGAGGAATAGAAATAATTATTCGAGGGAATGAAATAAATTATTTCGAGGGAACGAAATAAATTATTTCGAGGGAATGAAATAATTTATTTCGTTCCCTCAAAATAATTTATTTCATTCCCACGAAATGTTATTTCGAGGGAACGAAATGTTATTTCGAGGGAATTAAATACATTTCCCATTATTTTTACCTTCCCGATTTTTTTTACCTGTCCCCTTAGAGGCTCCGTAGTTATATCATTAAAACAAATCATAAGAATCAAGATCACATTGTATACAAAGATTTATGACAGGGCGATTACAATTTATAAATTGATAAATCCAGAATTGTGCTAGACACAGAACATCAGTATGATCTCAATTAAGCGATCTCAATACACTACTGATTTTGACTTGGTGATATCAAGGGGCAAAATGGGGGAGGAGAGGAAGGAAAGAAACTCATACAAGAAACCACATGTAGTGTACAAGTCTAATGGCTTTTTGCATGCCTTGCCACGACATGGAGCACAGTACATGTGGGTACAATAATACTACATGTGGTGGTTAGCTTCCTATCTTTGTTCACTGAGGTGTAAGACCAGTCAGGCAATTAACAATGATGTTTGCACTTCATTAGATATGCAGCAAAAAAGGGATTAAGAAACTAAAGTGTCTTATAGTACAATGTAGTTACATTGAACCATGGAGTAATGTACAGCTCCAATTGTAGAATTGGGTGATGTAAATAATAAGACAACTGTGGCATAAAATTACTAAGATGAAAATGGAATTTAAACTTTGATAAAAATTTAAAAACTTGGCTGGAACCATGGCATAAGCATTGTTGATGGATTAAATAACAAACCACATATCGTGTACAAGTCTAATGGCTTTTACATGCCTTTGCCCACGACACTAGTACAAAGTACATGTGGGTACAGTGGTTAGCTTCTATCTTTGTTCACTTGAGGTGTCAGACCAAGGCAACAATGATGTTTGCACTTCATTAGATATGCAGCAAAAGTAGGGATTAAGAAACTAAAGTGTCTTATAGTACAATGTAGTTACATTGAACCATGAGTAATGTATAACTCCAAAGAACTTTGGGAAACTACCAATTCAGAAAGATTAATTGGTACATGATGTTACATTATGTGCAAGTCAAACATTCATCTTAGAAAAAAGATCCTAGAGAAAATGGTTACTATGTGTATTCATTGCAACATTGGGCAGTTTTCTCTGTAGTTTCATTCAAACTGACTACATACATTTGCTTATTTATGTGCTGTTGTGGCAATGTACATGTAGGTGGTTTTGTAAATGTATTGTTGCAAAGTTCCATGTACTTGACGTAAGGTGTCACGACATCCTCTCCAACCAGATGGGGGAAGAAAATGGACCTTCATGGAAAATTTCTAATTTTATGGACAAAAGTGAGTTTTAGACTTATATGTCTCATTGCCAAAACACAAAATCAAATTTTTAGCTTTGTTGGCCTAAAATGAGAACCGACGCATAAAATTGCACGAAACTTGACGTAAGATGTCGCGACAACCTCTCCAACCAGATGGGGGAAGAAAATGGACCTTCATGGAAAATTTCAAATTTTATAGACAAAAGTGAGTTTTTAGACTTACATGATCATCTTATTGCCAAAACACAAAATCAAATTTTTAGCTTTTTTGGCCTAAAATGAGAACCGACGCATAAAATTGCATGAAACTTGACGTAAGATGTCGCGACAACCTCTCCAACTAGATGGGGGAAGAAAATGGACCTTCATGGAAAATTTCAAATTCACAAAATCAAACTTTTTGCTTTTTTGGCCTAAAATGAGAACCGACGCATAAAATTGCACAAAACTTGACGTAAGATGTCGCGACAACCTCTCCAACCAGATGGGGGAAGAAAATGGACCTTCATGGAAAATTTCAAATTTTATTGACAAAAGTCAGTTTTAGACTTACATGATCATCTTATTGCCAAAACACAAAATCAATTTTTTTGCTTTTTTGGCCTAAAATGAGAACCGACGCATAAAATTGCACCAAACTTGACGTAAGATGTCGCGACAACCTCTCCAACCAGATGGGGGAAGAAAATGCACCTTCATGGAAAATTTCAAATTTTATGGACAAAAGTGAGCTTTTAGACTTAATGGTCCTAGTATTGCCAAAACACAACATCAAATGTTTTGCTTTTTTGGCCTAAAATGAGAACCGACGCATAAATTTGCACGAAACTTGACGTAAGATGTCGCGACAACCTCTCCAACCAGATGGAGGGAAGAAAATGGACCTTCAATGGAAAATTTCAAATTTTATAGACAAAAGTGAATTTCTAGACTTAATCATCTTATTGCCAAAACACAAAATCAAATTCTTTGCTTTTTGGCTAAAATGAGAACTGACGCATAAATTGCACGAAACTTGACGTAAGATGTCGCGACAACCTCTCCAACCAGATGGGGAAGAATGGACCTTCATGGAAAATTTCAAATTCACAAAATCAAATTTTTGCTTTTTTGGCCTAAAATGAGAACCGACGCATAAAATTGCACGAAACTTGACGTAAGATGTCACGACAACCTCTCCAACCAGATGGGGGAAGAAAATGGACCTTCAATGGAAAATTTCAAATTTTATAGACAAAAGTGAATTTCTAGACTTAATCATCTTATTGCCAAAACACAAAATCAATTTTGTTGCTTTTTTGGCCTAAAATGAGAACCGACGCATACAATTGCACGAAACTTTACGTAAGAAGTCGCGACAACCTCTCCAACCAGATGGGGGAAGAAAATGGACCATCATGGAAAATTTCAAATTCACAAAATCAAATGTTTTGCTTTTTTGGCCTAAAATGAGAACCGACGCATAAAATTGCACGAAACTTGACGTAAGATGTCGCGACAACCTCTCCAACCAGATGGAGGGAAGAAAATGGACCTTCAATGGAAAATTTCAAATTGTATAGACAAAAGTGAATTTCTAGACTTAATCATCTTATTGCCAAAACACAAATTATTTTTTTTTGCTTTTTTGGCCTAAAATGAGAACCGACGCATAAAATTGCACCAAACTTGACGTAAGATGTCGCGACAACATCTCCAACCAGATGGAGGGAAGAAAATGGACCTTCAATGGAAAATTTCAAATTTTATAGACAAAAGTGAATTTTTAGACTTAATCATCTTATTGCCAAAACACAAAATCAATTGTTTTTGCTTTTTTTGGCCTAAAATGAGAACCGACGCATAAAATTGCACGAAACTTGACGTAAGATGTCGCGACAACCTCTCAAACCAGATGGAGGGAATTAAATGGACCTTCATGGAAAATTTCAAATTTTATGGACAAAAGTGAATTTTTAGACTTAATCATCTTATTGCCAAAACACAAAATCAAATGTTTTGCTTTTTTGGCCTAAAATGAGAACCGACGCATAAAATTGCACGAAACTTGACGTAATATGTCGCGACAACCTCTCAAACCAGATGGAGGGAATTAAATGGACCTTCATGGAAAATTTCAAATTTTATGGACAAAAGTGAATTTTTGGACTTAATCATCTTATTGCCAAAACACAAAATCAAATGTTTTGCTTTTTTGGCCTAAAATGAGAACCGACGCATAAAATTGCACGAAACTTGACGTAAGATGTCGCGACAACCTCTCCAACCAGATGGAGGGAAGAAAATGCACCTTCATAGAAAATTTCAAATTGTATAGACAAAAGTCAGTTTTTAGACTTACATGATCATCTTATTGCCAAAACACAAAATCAAATTGTTTGCTTTTTTGGCCTAAAATGAGAACCGAAGCATAAAATTGCACGAAACTTTACGTAAGATGTCGCGACAACCTCTCCAACCAGATGGGGGAAGAAAATGGACCTTCATGGAAAATTTCAAATTCACAAAATCAAATTTTTAGCTTTTTTGGCCTAAAATGAGAACCGACGCATAAAATTGCACAAAACTTGACGTAAGATGTCGCGACAACCTCTCCAACCAGATGGGGGAAGAAAATGGACCTTCATGGAAAATTTCAAATTTTATAGACAAAAATGAGTTTTTAGACTTACATGATCATCTTATTGCCAAAACACAAAATCAATTTTTGCTTTTTGGCCTAAAATGAGAACCGACGCATAAAATTGCACGAAACTTGACGTAAGATGTCGCGACAACCTCTCCAACCAGATGGAGGAAGAAATGGACCTTCAATGGAAAATTTCAATTTTATAGACAAAGTGAATTTCTAGACTTAATCATCTTATTGCCAAAACACAAATCAATTTTTTTGCTTTTTTGGCCTAAAATGAGAACCGACGCATAAAATTGCACCAAACTTGACGTAAGATGTCGCGACAACCTTTCCAACCAGATGGGGGAAGAAAATGGACCTTCATGGAAAATTTCAAATTTTATAGACAAAAGTCAGTTTTTAGACTTACATGATCATCTTATTGCCAAAACACAAAATCATTTTTTTTGCTTTTTTGGCCTAAAATGAGAACCGACGCATAAAATTGCACCAAACTTGACGTAAGATGTCGCGACAACCTCTCCAACCAGATGGGGGAAGAAAATGCACCTTCATGGAAAATTTCAAATTTTATGGACAAAAGTGAGCTTTTAGACTTAATGGTCTTGTGTGCCAAAACACAACATCAAATGTTTTGCTTTTGGCCTAAAATGAGAACCGACGGCTAAATTTTTACGAAAACTTGACGTAAGATGTCGCGACAACCTCTCCAACCAGATGGAGGGAAGAAAATGGACCTTCAATGGAAAATTTCAAATTTCATAGACAAAAGTGAATTTCTAGACTTAATCATCTTATTGCCAAAACACAAAATCAAATTCTTTGCTTTTTTGGCCTAAAATGAGAACCGACGCATACAATTGCACGAAACTTTACGTAAGAAGTCGCGACAACCTCTCCAACCAGATGGGGGAAGAAAATGGACCATCATGGAAAATTTCAAATTCACAAAATCAAATGTTTTGCTTTTGGCAAAATGAGAACGACGCATAAAATTGCACGAAACTTGACGTAAGATGTCGCGACAACCTCTCCAACCAGATGGAGGGAAGAAAATGGACCTTCAATGGAAAATTTCAAATTGTATAGACAAAAGTGAATTTCTAGACTTAATCATCTTATTGCCAAAACACAAATTATTTTTTTTTGCTTTTTGGCCTAAAATGAGAACCTTGCATAAATTGCACCAAACTGACGTAAGATGTCGCGACAACATCTCCAACCAGATGGAGGGAAGAAAATGGACCTTCAATGGAAAATTTCAAATTTTATAGACAAAAGTGAATTTTTAGACTTTATCATCTTATTTCCAAAACACAAAATCAATTGTTTTTTTTTTGGCCTATAAAATGAGAACACGCATAAAATTGCACGAAACTTGACGTAAGATGTCGACAACCTCTCAAACCAGATGGAGAAATTAAATGGACCTTCATGGAAAATTTCAAATTTTATGGACAAAAGTGGTTGACTTAATCATCTTATTGCCAAAACACAAAATCAAATGTTTTGCTTTTTTGGCCTAAAATGAGAACCGACGCATAAAATTGCACGAAACTTGACGTAATATGTCGCGACAACCTCTCAAACCAGATGGAGGGAATTACATGGACCTTCATGGAAAATTTCAAATTTTATGGACAAAGTGAATTTTAGACTTAATCATCTTATTGCCAAAACACAAAATCAAATGTTTTTGCTTTTGGCCTAAAATGAACCACGCATAAAATTGCACGAAACTTGACGTAAGATGTCGCGGACAACCTCTCCAACCAGATGGAGGAAGAAAATGCACCTTCATAGAAAATTTCAAATTGTATAGACAAAAGTGAGATTTTAGACTAATTCGTATAATTGCCAAAACACAAAGTCAATTTTATATTTTTATCTCCAAAAATTTACTTTATGTCTGTAAACGTCTCGAAAATAAAATTTGAAAAAAGTTTTCTACGCATATTTGTTGCTTTACTTTTTTCCATTAGATTATACTTGGCAAAATGAAACTTTTCAAACAGCACATCGCTAGAATCACACTGTAGAGCGGCAACTTGACCGCCGAACGCACATACCGGTGGTGATGTGTTGATGCATGCCCGTGCCGATGCATGCCCGCCGGCCACTCATACACCGCATGCGGAAAGCCCAATACACGCATAATTATGTACCGTACGCACGTGTACAATGCATGTGGAGTTTCCGTGGTGAAAATGGATGGCCAAAAGTTCTGCCGTAAATAAAAGTGGGTTTCGCCGTCAACTAATTTCTCTTAAACTGCCACGAAGAAATCGACCAAGGGTATATAGCAGACAACTTGCTGTGAAATGGTGGAAATGGTCGTGTAAAAAACATTTCACATTTTGGGCAAACTGCAATTTCAAGGTTTTTGGACTTCATCGATCATGTCGGATCTTGTTATAAAGGTGTTAATAGTACAAGTGCTATTGGGTTAAAAGTGTTCGACTGTATTATTATATTTTTTCCTAAATAAGAATTTTTTATTGGAAGACAGTTTGGAGTAAGAGATGTACACCAAGGAGACACTATATATTTTTTTTCCTAAATAAAGGGTACTATTGGTAGACAGTTTGGAGTAAGAGATGTACACCAAGGAGACACTATATATTATGTTTTCCTAAATAAGGTACCATTAGGAGACATTTGGAGTAGAGATGTACACTAAGAGGACACTATATATTATATGTTTTCCTAAATAAGGGTACCATTGGAGACAATTTGGAGTAAGAGATGTACCTAGGAGACACTATATATTATATATTTTTTCCTAAATAAGGGTACCATTGGGAGACATTTTGGAGTAAGATGTACACTAAGGAGACACTATATTATATGTTTTCCTAAATAAAGGTACCATTGGAGACATTTTGGTGTAAGAAGATGTACACTAAGGAGACACTATATATTATATATGTTTTCCTAAATAAGGTACCATTGGGAGACAATTTGGAGTAAGAGATGTACACTAAGGAGACACTATATATTATATATTTTTCCTAAATAAGGGTACTATTGGGAGACATTTTGGAGTAAGAGATGTACACTAAGGAGACACTATATATATTATATATATGTATATTTTTTCCTAAATAAGGGCACCATTGGGAGACATTTTGGAGTAAGAGCTGTACACTAAGAAACACTATATATTACATTTCTTCTAAATAAGGGTACCATTGGATACATTGTGGTGTAAGATTATGTACACTAAGGCGACACTATAATTATTATTTCAAATGTTTTAATACAGCTATATAATCTACCATTAGCTTACGGAAATGGGTACAAGTGATTACCAATATTTCCTGATCGAGGTTTTGTCTGAGGATTAAATGGTCCACAAACAGCAATCACATTACATTGTGTGAAATAAATGTAACTGCCGGTAGGCCCCTTAATTATGTACTAGCAGAAAATTTGATCATTACAGAAACTTAATATCGATAATTAATGTAAGCTTGTTTTGAGTTACATTTACGACATAAGCTACGGTCAACTTAGGTGTAATGGTGTCTTTGTTGTGATTGTTTTAATTAGTTCCCTCCAAAGTATATGTCGGCTTGAATTTCGAATGTTATATATTGGATTAACCTTATAGAGTGATGCATGCAGTAGAGCAGCTATGCTCTGTCCAGGGGATACGTCTCCAAGGTGCACTTCTCTTACACGTGTGTCTCCCAGGACGGTACCACTTGAATTAAGAATTACCTAAAGGAGACAAAAATAACTGCGGAAAAGCAATATATCCAAACAGGCTTCCCTCATTCCAGTAAGTGTGATACCACATTAATAAAGGTCCTTTTCGTCAATGTTTTGGATGGTTGATAACAACTGTAATATTTGTTTTCCAAGTGATATCTGGCAAAGAGTGAAATGTCTCCCTAAAGGTGCAATTTTTTTCTAATGGTGTCTCCCAAAGGTGAAATCTAGTGGTATATATATATATATATATATATATATATATATATATATATATAATATATATATATATATATATATATATATATATATATATATATATATATGTGTGTGTGTGTTCCATTCCTTTTATGAAAACCAACAAACATTTAATTGTAAAATAACCAATTTTCTGTACAAATATAAGGTATTTCAACTTATGTTAGAAAAATCTTTGAATTGTTTCCAACATGAAATCCGCATTGGAATGAATACAAACGTAATATTTTCTCTTGAACGACAGAACATAATAAGCTGAAACTTCACAGGTTGGGTTGCCTAATTGCATATATTGGTTCAAAGGAAGTAATTTATACTCCTAGAATTTGCAGTTTCCCACATTGCTGTTACTGTTCTAAATCCAGTTAAAAGCCCCTACAAAGGGTCGTTTTAATGTTTGTAGTGTTTAATTCCCAGACATTTTTAGTGTCATATTGGCAACCGTTGAAGAATGATTAGTGTGTTGTATTCCCGCACTCAAGATTCTTAATCTGGAAAAGCAAAGGTACGAAGCAAATGAATTGTTGAAAGACTGCAAAATCTTACACAGTTCTAGTGAATAAAAAATCGATTTAATAGTCCTAGATCTGGGTTGTCATTGCTGATAAAAGCATTCAAAGTCTAGGTTCAGTTTGATCTGAAATCACAAATCATCATCGTGATGGACATTAAACATATTTGGCAGTCCTACTTACCTGAGTTTAGATAACTGTTGGCGTCATGTTTGTTTGACGGTTTGAATTTAACTATTTTATTTGTTGGAATTTTCATAAGTTGAATAAACTTTGACGGGAGTCCAATAAAATTTCTGAAGATGTTTGAGATGCGATCAAGTTGAAACAAAATGTACAATTATACCAATGACATTGTTGATGTATGA
>CM055830.1:29539441-29597148 GCA_029582265.1 Zoroaster sp. YZ-2022 | reverse complement strand
TGACTACCCCAAAAATTTCCTGTTTTCCTAATTAAAATTTGGATATTTACATTAGATCAGTGGCGTAAATCCACATAAAAACTTAAGGATGATGCAGAAATTTTCATGTGACCATTGGTGCACGTATTACGCGCGAGGAATTCCACCAACTAGAGGTGTTTTGTATCGTTATCGTTTATCGCTGTCTTAATGCAAAGGCTGTATTAAAATGATTCGATTTTTAATATTGATTGTTATTATTATTTTTTAAAGTTAGGACAATTAATTTCCAAATTTTGTTGCTTCTATTTTTTTCAAATCATGGAAAATTCTGGGGGGGGGGGGGATGATTATATGGACCATCCCCCCGGGCCAAAAAGTGGGGGGATATATATACCCCCATCCCCCGGGATTTACGCCCGTACATTAGATTTGGTTTGAATTTAAATTGAAAGATGAAAGACACCAATTGTAATATTAACGATGGTGCAATTTGGTACATTTAAATTTTTAAAAGTTGTATAAACCTTTTCATGTTAATTTGGGGGCATCATTATGTGATGTCTAAAAGTGGAGTAGGTAATGATTTATATGATTTCATCACATACTTGCTTTGGCATATCATTTCATTATAATGATAATTTATTCATCGCATTTGTTTACATGTACTACTACTAGTACTAGGCCTAGTAGTAGTAACGTTAGTACTGACAGTAGGCCTATATCTTGGAGCCTCAGGCACAGCTTGCTGTTGTTGAAGGACACTTTCGAGGAGTTGGTTTGGCCTTTGGAGGAGGCTTGTCGCCTCATCCAATCCGCCAGGGGCTATGTGGCGTTGCTGCGACATTACTAGATCTAGATCGTACGTAGGCCTACGTTCAGACGACAGAAGATATAGATCTAGACTGCTGACTGGTGTAGTCTAGTCTGATCTTTCGCACTTTTGCATGCACATGTGCAAAAGAAGCGCGAAAGACTACACAGCGCCCTCTACTGGCGCTGGCGTTTGATATATTTCTGGGATTGATATATTTCTGGCGTTTGATATATTTATAGCATTTGATATATTTCTGGCAATCGTCTTTACATCCCTTTATATTGTTGTACCGTATTTTACTCAAATATTTGCCAATGTTTGTTTTATTTTTGTAGTTGTCTTTTTTGCCCCAATGGCCGCCCATAGATAAAGGCATCTATGTCATCAATTGTTATACTGAAACAAGTTATGCAAAACAAAAATCATGAAAATTGCCAGCATAGATTATGGGATTAACTCCTGAGTTAAGTGTTCTCTTTGTTTGGCTAATAGGATCTGGCAGATAATTAGTTCATTGAAATACCCAGAGGGAACCAGCCAAAATTTGCAGGTTTTTGGTGGTTGGGGAAATATGTCCTCCATGATGGATTCCCATAATGCTTCGGTAGAGGTCACAATTTTGTCCAAAGCCTCAACCTGGTAATTTGGTAAAATCTTTGAAGCTAAAAGAGAAGAGATTTCGGTTTATTTCAAACATAATAATCTGTTTGAAAATCGTTTTCATTGAAATTTGTTTTACCTTCCCCCATTAAAATACGTAACAACCTATAAGAAACAAGGAAACAATTATTTGAAAATGTTAACCCCCTGTTCATTACCCTGAAGGTAGTTTTATGTGAAATGGGATGGTATCCAGTACTCTTGTGCAGGTTACTAGAATACCGTTGGTGGGCACCAGTCTATTTTGTTTGAAACACAATGGTAGGGAAGCAATAAAGAGAACATCACTTCAAAAGTTAATTTAAATTTAAAGTAATGTAAAGTTACTTTATTATGGTTACCTATTGAAATTTTAGCATTCTATTGCACGTCAACTTTAAATTGCCTAATAAAACAAAAATCTGATCATTTAAAAGTAACATTTATATGAATAAAACGCAGTTTTCCTGTGGGTTTATATGGATTGCAATTGAAGATTTCATTTTATGAACCTTATTTTATCCTAGAATAATATAAAATTAATGTTCGTTTTTAACATTCTTCTAGAAAAGAATTAATAAAATAGTATAAATGCAAAACAGTAGTTATTGGCCTCCGTTATGTTTCAAACCTAGCAAGTTTTTACTCAGAGAAAGAAACTGCTAGGTTCAAGACCTAAGGCCAGTAATTACTATTTTGCATTTATATACTACAGGGCCTTTAGGTTGGTAAGCAGTTTGCAACAGCAAATTTTCTATTTATAAAATAGGAAGAAATATATTTTTATACATTAACTACATATTTCATAATGCAGATTTTAGCTTGTATAATGTATAATGGCAAAATATGTTTCTGTAAATGTTACAGTAGATCTAGTGCTCTTGAACAAGTTCTGCTAGCAGATGTGAAGCATCATCTTTAGATGTAGTAAGATTTGCGATGTCACTATGTATTGAAATAATCTATTTTGAGTACTAAGGGTTCTCAGAAGAACCTTTGGTTAACTCAACATTTCGATCTGTATGCTTTGATCATCTTCTGGGAGAATGCTGGAATGCTGGTGCAGGAGGGGCTTAAGTAGCTCGGTGGAGGATCCTGATCACTAGATCTTTCGGCTTACGAGTTATTATTGTAGATGTAGCTATTACCTAACACAAATTAGAAATACATACCGGTACTTAATTATGTGTAAAATAACGAATGTATATTATTACACAATTTATTTACAGAAAGTGAAACATAATATTGTAACAAATTATTCAAAAATGTGCCTAAATATCAGCCGTTTTAACCAACCACACACCATCCCTGAAAAATATTCAAATAATAAATCCCATATCCCACTACTTTATTTTAAGCTAGGTTTTAACTTCACAGGTTCAGGAGTTACACAGTTGTAAACCTTACACTTATTTGGGAACTAGCTTTGTATTCTCTTTCTCTTACTCTTACTATTATATAATCGTGATTGTACAAATTACCCAGTGGGTTAATAATTCATGATTTTTATAACATGTCAAATACAATGTTCCCAACTCCCATAGAAAGTTCATGATATAGAATAATACTAATTACTACTTCTGCATGGTATGGTAGGTAAACAAACAACACATGAACAACATTAAAAACAAACTTACCCAACTTTGAAGTCACTTCTGTCAGTGTCACTGCTCAACTTTGCCAGCAAACAATTCTTTTAGATGATATTGTACGTACATGTTCTAACCTAAATGTGTAATTGTCTTAATTGACTTAAAACCCATCAATCATGTCAACAAACCATGAACAGATTATATGTGTGGTTACATTATAACATAAACATAGACTGGTAACCACCATGTATGCCTCTTCAGTGCATATAGAGTCAGGGAACTTTACGCTAAACTGACAACAGAGGCCGCCCTTCAACCAAAACTTTCAAGGGGCATGTACATTTTATTCTTATTTCTAATAAGCGTGTACATGTTTTTAGGGAGGCAGAATATTAAAAAAGTGTTAACAAATGAAATAATACCCGGCCCTCTTTGCTGCAATAAATGGGCATTGCATGTGTAAAAATCCCCAGGTTAGGGCAACGTGTGGGGAATCATTTGAAAGGCACTGTACAGTATAGATTACAATGCTTTTGATAAATAGTGAGAATAAAGTTATTAAGTAGCATTGTTTATTATGATTTATTTTAAGATTTAAATTATGTGGTGACATTGCTGGTACTATTGGCTTCTTATTTTACAATCATCGTTTAAATACATATTCTTGCTATTTCCTTTTGTATGCGTCACAAACAATTTGCATGTAACATAACTGAAATGTTCAACAATGTTATTTATTTGAAGAAATAAGCGGGAAAATAACAAATATTTTTTTAGAATTATATGAAAAAGGAAATAGGTTATTTCTACATGACGACCTACCAGGATTCCTTCCTGCTCCATGCGACGTTGCTTGATCTCCCTGTGTATCCGTGGTGTGAGCAAAATCTGCAGAAATCACTGAAACGTTTTCAGGACCTAAACAATAAATAACAAAATAATTGATAATGGCAACTCCTCAAACAAACGGTAATGTGCTGAAAAATTTCCTGAATATTGTTATTTCTATAGGGAGAAGAGGCGGCCATTTTAATAAGCTATCACATGCATCACATTTACATTAACTGATTAAAATTGCAGTTGCATGGACACCGCACTGGTTTATTTATAATGTTATTCGATTTGAAAACATGTAGATTGAGTCTTGGGTACCGGTAAATTTCAAGTGGAAAATTTCACAAATCAAACGTATTATTTTTTATACACAGAAAATTGGTAAGTTTCATTAATAAATAGACCTATGAATGACGGGGGAATTTTTATTTTTTTAAAAACCCGACCCGAGATTTCAGCACACACACACAAATCTCAGATCAGAGACAAAGTTGTCAGTGCTGACTGACTACATGACGTCAATCCTAACCGGGGGACGGACTTTTTTTTCCTTCTTTTTTTGGCGCTAAAAATGGCCGGCCGCCGGCAAACAACGCAACAGACTAACGCGACTGTAATCACATTCCTGACTGGCGCGCGGCCGCCTACCCCAATTTCGAAATTCAGCCTAAGTTCGTATGGACCGCGGGCTGCGCTATGGGCACAACATGGATGATACTCTTTCGCGCATTGTTGAACAAACATTGACCGTTAAATCTCGGGCAAGCAGAGCCTTTTGTAATGGGATTATCTCCGTCAACAATGGATTAACTCACCGCAGAGTTAATGAGCAAGCCCTCAGTAGATCTCAGAACAGGTACCGAGTTTTAACCACACTTTAACCGAGACAATACAAAGGAATTTTTAAAAGGCGATTTAACCGTACACTAACACGGTTAAATCATGGAGGTACCTCCATGGTTAAATTAAGGTTAAAATGAAGCGTACCCATAATATAACCGTGTTTATTGAAATTTTAACCGAGCGAGATTTTCATAGTGTAATACTATACTCAAGTACATGTATGACTTCTAGGGAGTCGGGAAGATAACGGGTTAATCCCTTAACAGTAGACAGACCGAAAAGCTACTTGCCCGGCAGCCTTCTTTTGTTTGGCGCAAGGCCTATTCAGGCGTTAATCCCTCTGGCAAGTCTCCAGATTTTAATGAGCCCTTTGGCCAGAGCATGACCTCTTAAGTAATTGCATATTCATGATTTATGCAACCCTATTGAAAATAATCACAGAGTGGAAACCCGCCGGGATCCAGCGGGTTTCGGCGGATATGGGGGGTTAGTTAAAGACAGCTTCCCTAACGGCAACTCGTCAAACAAACGGTAATGTGCTGAAACATTTCCTGAATATTGTTATTTCTATAGGGAGAAGAGGCGGCCATTTTAATAAGCTATCACATGCATCACATTTACATTAACTGATTAAAATTGCAGTTGCATGGACACCGCACTGGTTTATTTATAATGTTAATTTGGGGCGTACCGGTATGCGTTAAGACGGTGATTTCACGTCACGAATGTGAAATGTTCAGTTTTGGGGTGATTTGTCTTATCAAAATTCAAAATAGGAGATTTTATGGATTCTGTCATAGATTACTGTACAGGTACAGCTTTTGCCTATCACAGTTAGACCTTTGGGTTTTAATTTATAAACATTAATTAGCTCACATGTGATCTAATTCCCCTGAAGATGCATCGCCCGTGTATGTGTTTTTACTTTTGTGTTACTATTTCACTGACAACTTCGTGCAGTGTTGTTTGTTATCTGAATATAATTGTTTTCCCTTGAAGAACGGAAAACAAGTACCTTAAAATGAAATATTAAATTATTTTGTCAAAAGCATGGCTCAATTAATTTTTAACGGGGTTTTCCATGTTTATGGTGTCTGCCATAAACTACTTTATATCTTTTGCTTGTCACAGTTTGACTTTGGGTAAACAAGTGACGTCATGCATCATATCACCTTTTATTGTATTTGCCTTTGTTTCCAAAACCATTTTTAGCATTAACCTTTTTGAAAATGCTGCATTTGTATTATTTTAATACGTGAAAACTCTTTATGTAGGCTATTATTTGTCAATGAAACGATGTCAAATTTCAGCCACAATTGCTGGATAGGTTGGAATTCTGCCGTGCTGTGTTTTAAACGACTTTTCACATAGGGGTATGAACACGCGTCAACGAAAAGAACGAGTTACCGCACTGATTTTGAAACCGAGCAATGACCAGAAACCGGACTTTTTTGTCTAAATCAAAAAGGAATAAAAACAAAATGTTTGAGCAGAGACTAACATAATGATGTGCAATACGGAACTGAAAGAAGGTAACTCATAAAGAAAATATATCACATCCAGGTACCGACTGATAAAATACTGATTTTTGTTACATTTTACCACCACCCCAACCCAAAGTGAACGACCCCCAACAGCCCCCATAGATTGTCCCACAATTCATTAATTTCCACATTCATTAGCAGTTCGAATATAGATCACACTAACGCTTTTGCCTCCATGCACTGATGAGTATGCCCAATATAATCCTATTTGCTTAAAGATAAGGAATATAATTGGTAATTCATAAATTAAAAAATGGCCGAATTTGAACCTAAAACTCATTTGGTGTAAAGTTAAAGATGCTACCAATCTTCCTTAGAAATAATTTTGTCTGTGATGCTGCCAGAAAATTTAAATTATTTTCATTGATTTCCATCTCGAAGTTAGGAAAAAAGCACGTTCCAAGTTCTCACAGGTTGGTTTTAATGCATATCTTGGTCCAAAGAGAGTAAGTATATAATTATTTGCCAACATTATAAATGCTGCACCTTCCCTTTAAGCGCATGATAGACTGTTATGCCGTGTCATTATATGTTGCCATAGTAATCGACGCTCTCCCTTCGCAAATGCTTTCATTAATTGTTCATGCGATATAGACTCCTGCATGATGACACTGATAACAATAAACTTAACATAATGGGAATAACCATGATGATGAGCAAGTACAAGTACAGGAATATGATTATTTACCTATCGTCTGAGAAATAATTGGTATGGCAGAAATTGCATTAGTGTTATTTGTTTTCAAAATAGATAATTATTAGGGCAATTTGAATAATTTACAGTATTTACTGTAGGTTACAACAACATCGACATTTTAGTCTGCATTGCTGTGTCTTCCCTTATAATTTTCTATCCAACTCTTTCTTAATTTAATATGTTTAATGTTTTCAAAGCTGCTTCCCACACGAATATGTCTACACTCCACATATACGGGGAGGGTACAACATTGGTACATTGTATTTTGTAACGTACGATCATTTAAATCATATAGTTTTCATTAAATATATAATAAAACTAACCCGTGAAAGTTTCATCACAACAGATGCTCACGTTTTTGAGAAAACGACGAAAAACTGAAATATGTTGTTTTTATTTATGGATATTTTACAAAATAATTCAAATTTTCTCCAAGATGGAAGCACTTCAGGATGAATAATTTATCAGGATGATTGATAGCTGCGTGTACCAGAGTTACACCAAGTATGGTAAATTTGCCAGACTTGCTGAAACAGTAATTAGTATTCGTTTTCAAGCGATTTGAAATGCTAAGCCTCGTCCAATAAAACACTGTTACGAATTTTTGACAAAAGCTACCACACGTAGCCTCAAACCTTCCCATTTCACGCAGTACAATAATTATATAGGCTATGCTTAACAGCCAACAAAAAACAACCGTTGTAAATGTCAGTACAATGGGCCGAATAAATAAAAAGTAGCATTTGCTTACAAGAAGAAGCACCTAGAAAAAGCAATTGCTTACCAAGCAGAAGCAAAAGCAAAAGCAATTGCTTAAAAACGTATAAATAATAATTTGCTTTGACTAATAGCTTTTTCTTTATCTTGCCTAGCAAATGCTTAGGTCAACAACAATAGCGGCATTCATTCCGAAGGATTGAATGAAGGAAAGTTCTTGCGATTTATGAATTCATCCCCGAACTGTCCACTTGGCTTATCAATACGTACATGAGTGCAGTCGATGGCCCCAAGCGTAAAGGGAAAACCGAGCTTATCAGCCCACCATTGCTTTGGGTCCGTGAGATCAGCATTAGACACAGGAAATTTTATCCATGTTGGGCGTTGGGCAGATATGCGGTCCAAAGTACTTGCAACGTATGTACTTACAGTGGGCTGGGTTATCCCCATCACCTCTGCTACTGAGGTCTGGTAGCCTGGATCTGCTAAATAACGCAAAGTTGTCTCCATGCGCTCCACTGGTGACAAGCTTCCACCATGTGTCTCATGCCTTTCGGGCAGAAATGTTTGTGCAAGCCACTCAACATTTTCCTTATCAAATCGAAACAATTTTCGATAGATGCCAGGAGATGTCTCAGCACGATTAATCCTGTTCTTATACACTTTAGGACCTTCTCTTACATGCATGAACATGGTGCTCACAGTTAAGCATGAAGGCGTGAGTAAAAGATCAAGCTGGTATGGAGGAGCTTGCAAAACTACGAGCAAATGCTTCTGGTTACAAGTAAAAGATAGGTTTTATTTATATGTTTTCAAGCATTTGCTAATTTGTAAAGCATTTGCTTACAAGAAACGAGCTTGTGCTTCTGCTTATAAGCAGAAGCTTTTGCTTATGAGCAATTACTTAGTTTTATTTATAAATATTCAAGAAAAAGCCTAGAAAAAGCAAATGCTACTTTTTATTTATTCGGCCCTATGCACCAACGAATTCAGAATCAGCGCTGTCGTGACCTAGACTTTAATTTTCAAAGCAATGCCAAAGTTTCACAAGATTTTCCTCTGTAATGTTGGGTTTGTGTTTATGGAACATGAACAAAAATAATTTAAGGTCGTTGTGTTTATCACATTATAGTGACATCGAAACTTGTATGTGTATTACTTAGTCTGTGGGCTTATCGTCGAAAAGAGTCCCCCATATGCAACTTCGGGTACAATCTTTGAAAATTTCATGCATTATACTTCAAACCATAAAGAATCCAAATCAACTTGATGCCATTTTTCCTATCACCGGAATGATATTTTTCGAACTAAAACGCAGACGACGAAACAAAAATTAACGAAAAGCCTACACTCTTTCCCAATTGACGCACAACGCATTTTTCGGAATCCTTCCTGTTACCAATCTGCAATAGTATTCTCCATTGGTGTCAATTTCGCAGCCGGGACACTGCCATGTGTCACTTCGCGCTGTATCCGAAAATCACACAGTGCGGTGCAGTGCACATGTATGGTTACGTGATTCATGTCGCGACGCGTCGTTGCAATCCCATCATTGAACTGTCTTTGTTGCATGGTTTTGTGTCACAATATCTTCGTAAGTAGAACAAACAACATTATTCTTAACAGTCATACACTGTTGCCACAAAATTTGCCACAGACATTTGTAGAAAAACCTATTTAGTTTCGTGTTTTGAAGCTTGCCAACGAAGTTATATTTCGTGTGGTTCCTCAGTGTTGTTGTTTTAGATCGGTCATGAGTATTGTGGGGGGAGTCAAGGTACATGATTACCACTGGGCCATGTGCGTTTTCGTAATATTTTCGGTGTCCTGTAATATTTTTCTCGTGTTTTAAAATTTGTATTTTTAAAAGTTGACGTGAAAGGTGACATACAGTGGCTGTCACAGGAGTTTTTGTTTAAAAGAATTGTTTAAACATCAGATTTGAGTGAAAAATAATAGTGCATACAATCCTATTCAGTGACACTACATCTTTGTTGATTTGTTTTTCAAATTGTATTTTTCGTACAAGATGATATGAGTCCGTAACTGACTATTTGCGTCGTTTGTCGGTTTGACAATATAGTTTGTGGGAATAGTTGACCTTTTGTTTAAAGGGAGGCCTACCAAAAATTACCGATTGGTCTAAAAAGGGGAAATGTGTTGAAGAGACAGGATATTTTTTTTTTCAGATCCTTTGGTAGCAATAGCTAAGCTTTCATGCCTCACTAGACACAATCGGCGACCGGAGTCACTTGACTCATAGTGGGTATAACATGTAAACAAACCAAGCAAGCGACGCGCATTGTATGGAAAAGCATGGCTTCTTCCGAGTGCTTCTGCTGTACAAGGCACATCATAGATGTTGCATTTCTTGGTTGGAACACGAGTTTAAGTTCTCTAAATCGATCGGAGATGTTCCCAATTTTAATTTCCAAACATTACGCACATTATCAATGCGCGAAGAAGTTTTTATCCGGAACTCGGGCAAAGCTTGGCCACCACTCATTTTGGGGCGATCTTCAATGTTTGTTCAACTCTTTTATATAAAACTACACCACAGACTTAAAAAAAGAAGAATTTTTCACAACTTTAGAAAAATTCAATGTTGAAAAACGTATCTACATTTTCCGGTCGGCAGCAAAGAACGTCAATGTCGCTTTTTGGGGACCTTTTTCGACTTGTGTTCAACTGAGTTTGCGTCACTAAATGACCGATATCTTCACAACGGTCGCAGTTTAGTGGATGAAAATTACACATTAGATAGTTCATTAGTTATTCCTCACCTCAGTATTGTATAAATTTTCTATCTGAAGTGATGTGAATTAAACAGTTTTTTAATTTGCAGCTATCCAGAATCGGGAAAATCCGAAACCGGGAAAACGACTGTTAGTAAATACAGTAGAGTAGTACGCCAGTCTCCTACAACTTTGACAAAGTCACAAATCATTACGTGAATTTCAGAGCCTAAATTGCATAGAGATTCTAGAATGAATATAACATGATTTTGAACATTCAGTTTGCCTTCCCTTGCCATTCAGCTATTAATGGGTCGTTGTTTTAAAACCCTCCATGGGGCTCCCTATGTTTATGCACTGCTGGTTTGTTATTTTGTACCCACTATACATGTACATCACATGACCACTACTAGCTCGGAGTCACCGATTGTGTCTATTGCGGGCAATCGTCAGTTGCAAGTACTGGCTCAATAGAAGTTAGAACCGGATTGTCTCCTGTCTTATTTTTGGATAAGACATAATTGATGTTTTCCAAAAGGTTCGTTCGTTTGTTGTTTTTATGTGATTTGTTCCTCTAATAAAGAGAGCAGAACATTAAGTGTTTCATCTAGTTCTTCAAAAAAGCCAGATGTGACTGGCTCTGGCAAAACTCTAAACTTGGACCCAATTTTCAAAAGTGACCTCCCGAATTTATTGTGAAAATTAACAATGTTTTTAACAACATTTCAGGATTTTTCTTTTTCCATCAAAATCTAGAGAAAATGCTCTATATGTTGACATGAAAATCTCAAACTGGTCCCTGGGGTTCCTGGGAGTGAGTTTCTCAGTTGATCCTTTTGGATCTGTATTTGTGATATTTACTCGGATTAATTTCTCCCGAATGTTTTGAGCCTTTCTGAATGTTTTGGAAATATTTCCGAGAGTTTGTTGGTTTTGTTGTATTAGAGGCCAATGTTTGTTTACTGCTTGTTTCACATCTTTTGTGGTATTACGAATGGATTATAAGTCGTTGTTTTGTTTATCTTTGTTTATCGTTGTTTTGTTTATCGTTTCGCTCGGTTTGAGTATAGCCTCTGGCTAATAATTTTTGGTGAGAAATGTTGACCTCTTCTGTGAAATCTTCCTCATTGTTGGTGTTTCTGGCATATCGCAGAGTTTCTCAGTAGATAAATGCTTTGAACACATGGGGTGGGTGTGATTGGGTTCTGTGTAGAAACTGGTTTATGTAGGTTTAGTGTACACTTTTGTGTGTAGGACTAGTATGCCACCATGTTTGTATATGATCAGCCTGTTGTAGGATTTTGTTTTCGAGATCATAATTATAATGTTATGTTACAAATTTCCAGACTGGCTGTTAAGCCAATGCACAACCGATTTTCTGGAGGTAGATTTTATTTTCAAATTGGAAACAATTTCTGTTGAGTATTAGTTCCAGAAATTTTCGGATGTATTTGTTCATGAACTATGGATAGTTGGTTTGGTCAATGGCATTGCATACACAGTTTATTGCCTCGGTTTGGCGGATATTTGTGTACATTTTAACATCAATACTTGTGATGAGCACAGTTTCCGCTGTATGTCTGCTGTGTCGCGTACATATCTAGGTTGGGCGGTATTATATAGGGTGTAGAACATGATCTACAAATTCTGAGATTTTGGCAGATGGACTCGAACATCCACTTATAATTGGTCTTCCAACAAAGGGTGTGCCTGTTGGCGGAGCTTTGTGAATTTTCGGTAGAAAATACATTGTTGGAATGTGACATGCACTGTAAAAAAAAACCTGTAAAATTACAAGATTTGTTGCCTTTAAAATTACAGCTTGACACCGTATTTCTGGTTTGACGAAGTTTTGTATGTAAATAAACTCCGTACTTTGATAAACAATACGCAGTTTATTTACGTATTTAAAAAAAAATATTTAACTGTAAATTTATATTGTCAAGCTGTAATTTTACAGGAAAAAATCTTGTAATTTTACAGGATTTTTTTACAGTGTGCCTGTGAGCTCGGATTGAGATATGCCAGTGTGTTTGTTGAGAGTGTGTTGTTTCGCATTTCGGTTAGGACATTATGAACTAAAAGGATGGTTTCTTGTGTAATATCTTGATCGAACTCGGTGTTAGTGCTCTGAGATTCCTGGTTTGATCACGATTTCAGGGTTGTTCCTCAGATATTTGAGGGCTGATAGTTCAGGGTTTGTCATGTTCTTTTTCTGAGTTCTCAGACAAATGTGAGCAAGTTCATATTTTGTGGCTTCCAAAGAGTTTTAAAGTGTTGACTCGATGTAGTTTTTGGATGCTAAGTGGATGGCGGTTTCAACGGATGGGTTTTGGAAGGTTTGTTATGTATATTAGGAATTCAATTCTCATTCACGTTTGGAAGACGTCAATGTCACTCAAACGGGTTGGTTTAGCAGAAGTTGGAACAAAGTTTAAACCTTTACCCAGAGCATTTTTTCAATTTGAGATAGTTTTGCTTTGGAAAGGTTTGTATTGTTTTGGTTTTAGTCGAGCGTTCAAGTGAAAATTGTTTCATTTTCTGTTTTGATTGTGAACGGTTTGCTCTTTCGTAAATGTTAATTTTGCCACAGTCGGTAGATAATTTAGTTATATATAGCATATACTTGTGTTATATTATTAGGTGTTCGGGTATATGCCCGAAACACCTATTGTTTTTGTTCGTTTCTTTTTTTAGGTGTTCGGGTATGTACCCGAAACACCTATTGTTTTTGTTCGGGTTTTTTTTATTTTTATTTTATATTTTTTTTACTTCTTATTCTTCTTCTTCTTCTCCCCCATCTTGTCCGCAAGCAAAAATATACTTGCAAACTTCACATGAACTTGAAACTTGGCATGCACTTAGAACTTAACAAGTAGATGAGACTCCAGTTGTGAGTGACCTCGATTTGACCTTACTTCCTGTCCAAATGATGACGTCAAGCCAACATACATAATGACCAAAATTCGTGAGTTAGAAATGCTAACTATAGAGGGCGCTATACCGTTTTAGTGGTCTTTACACAAAAATAGATTGTCTACAAAAAACACATACTTGCAAACTTCACACGAACTTGAAACTTGGCATGTACTTAGAACTTAACAAGTAGATGAAACACGAGTTGTGAGTGACCCCAATTTGACCTTACTTCCTGTCCAAACCGGAAGTCAAAGTTTAATATTTAAAAAAATCATATCTCAACAACCACAAGAGGTAAACTCAAAATGTTTGTATCATTGTACAGATTGGTAATTGTCAAAAAATATTTACAAAAAGGTGACCCCAATTTGACCTTACTTCCTGGCCAAACCGGAAGTCAAAGTTTAATAATTTAAAAAAATTATATCTCAACAACCAGAAGAGGTAAATTCACAATTTTTTCACCATTGTACAGATCGTTAATTGTCAACAAGTATTTTCAAAAAGGTGACCCCAATTTGACCTTTACTTCCTGTCCAAACCGGAAGTCAAAGTTTAATATTTAACAAAAATCATATCTCAACAACCACAAGAGATAAATTCACAATTCTTTCACTATTGTACAGATCGTTAATTGTCAAATAATATTTAGAAAAGGAAGACCTAATTTGACCTTACTTCCTGTCCGAACCGGAAGTCAAAGTTTAATATTTAAAAAAATCATATCTCAACAAGCACAAGAGGTAAATTCACAATGTTTGTAACATTGTACAGATCGTTAATTGTCAAAAAATATTTACAAAAAGTGACCCCAATTTGACCTTACTTCCTGTCCAAACCGAAGTCAAAGTTTAATATTTTAAAACAATCATATCTCAACAACCACAAGAGGTAAATTCACAATTTTTGTACCATTATACAGATTGTTAATTGTCGAAAAATATTTACACAAAGGTGACCCCAATTTGACCTTACTTCCTGTCCAAACCGGAAGTCACAGTTTAATATTTAACAAAAATCATAAACAACCACAAGAGGTAAATTCACAATTTTTGTACCATTATACAGATTGTTAATTGTCGAAAAATATTTACACAAAGGTGACCCCAATTTGACATTATTTCCTGTCCAAACCGGAAGTCAAAGTTTAATATTAAAAAAGGAATTGATGACGTAACCATTTTAACTTCAACCGAACACCTTGTTTTTGTTCTGACAAAAACTTATATCTAGTTTTTTTTTTTTTTTTTACTTCTTCTTCTTCTCCCCCATCTTGTCCGCAAACAAAAACATACTTGCAAACTTCACATGAACTTGAAACTTGGCATGTACTTAGAACTTAACAAGTAGATGAAACTCCACTTGTGAGTGACCCCGATTTGACCTTACTTCCTGTCCAAACCGGAAGTCAAAGTTTAATATTTAAAAAAATCATATCTCAACAACCACAACAGGTAAATGGACATTTTTTGCACTGTTGTATAGATTGTTAATTGTCGAAAAATATTTACAAAAACATGACCCCAATTTGACCTTACTTCCTGTCCAAACCGGAAGTCAAAGTTTAACATTAATACAAAATCATATCTCAACAACCACAAGAGGTAAATTCACAATTGTTATACCATTGAACAGATCGTTAATTGTCAAAAAATATTTATAAAAAGGTCACCCCAATTTAACCTTACTTCCTGTCCAAACCGGAAGTCAAAGTTTAATATTTAAAAAAAATAATATCTCAACAACCACAAGAGGTAAATTCACAATTTTTGTACCATTATACAGATTGTTAATTGTCGAAAAATATTTACACAAAGGTGACCCCAATTTGACCTTACTTCCTGTCCAAACCGGAAGTCAAAGTTTAACATTAAAAAAAATCATATCTCAACAACCACAAGAGGTAAATTCACAATTTTTGTACCATTGTACAGATCGTTAATTGTCAAACAATATTTACAAAAAGGTGACCCCAATTTGACCTTACTTCCTGTCCAAACCGGAAGTCAAAGTTAATTATTTAAAAAATAATATCTCAACAACCACAAGAGGTAAATTCACAATTTTTGTACCATTATACAGATTGTTAATTGTCGAAAAATATTTACACAAAGGTGACCCCTAATTTGACCTTACTTCCTGTCCAAACCGGAAGTCAAAGTTTAACATTAAAAATCATATCTCAACAACCACAAGAGGTAAATTCACAATTTTGAAAATTATTGTACAGATCGTTAATTGTCGAAAAATATTTTCAAAAAGGTGACCCTAATTTGACCTTACTTCCTGTCCAAACCGGAAGTCAAAGTTTAATATTTAAAAAAAATCATATCTCAACAACCACAAGAGGTAAATTCACAATTGTTGTACCATTATACAGATTGTTAATTGTCGAAAAATATTTACACAAAGGTGACCCCAATTTGACCTTACTTCCTGTCCAAACCGGAAGTCAAAGTTTAATATTTTCAAAAAATCATACCTCAACAACCACAAGAGGTAAATTCACAAATTTTGTACCATTATACAGATCGTTAATTGTCAAAAAATATTTATACCCAATTTGACCTTACTTCCTGTTCAAACCGCAAGTGAAAGTTTAATATTTAAAAAAATCATATATCAACAACCACAGGAGGTAAATTGACAATTTTTGTACCATTGTACAGATCGTTAATTGTCGAAACAATTTTTCAAAAAGGTGACCCCAATTTGACCTTACTTCCTGTCCAAACCGGAAGTCAAAGTTTAACATTAAAAAAAATCATATCTCAACAACCACAAGAGGTAAATTCACAATTTTTGTACCATTGTACAGATTGTTAATTGTCAAAAGTATTTACACAAAGGTGACCCCAATTTGACCTTACTTCCTGTCCAAACCGGAAGTCAAAGTTTAATATTAAAATAATTTCTAAATTGTATTCTATTCAAATAAACTTCTCGCGAGAACTTCAACAGACGTTAACATTTGACTTCTCCAACACTTCGAATTGATGACGTAACCATTTTAACTTCAACCGAACACCTTGTTTTTGTTGTGACAAAAACTTATATCTAGTTTTTATTTATATTATTATATTATTAATAAGATAGTTGGGTTGACAACTTGGCACTTGTGTAAGTCAGGGTTTTTGTTCATTTTTATATATGTATTTATAAAAAAGATTAATCTGGATACAGCATTAATCGGATTTATGGAGCGGGAGTCGTTCACTTACCCAGGCAAATTCCGTCCAAAAAATCCCTCGCTTTTCAGATGGCATTTTTGCAGCTACAATTATTTAAGGATGAACAACGTGATTACATAATAAGCTTTTGTGAAACACGCACTAGGCAAAATGTGCCTTTGTCATGGGTTTTGCAGTCCACTGAGTCTAATGCTAGGTTCCCACTGTCGTGCGATCCGTTACGAACGCCACGATTGGCCATTCGTAGCTGATCGTGGAATTTTTGTTTCCTTTTCAGAAATTTCACGTTTGGATGCGAGTTGATGCGAGTCGATACGTTCTGGTACGATTTGGTGCGCTTGGATGCGATATATGCACGATTGGTCAATTTCAGATGACACGATCTGTCACGATCAGGTCTCCCGTTCAGATACGATCAGATACGTTCCGATAGGATTGTCCCGATTGAGTCCACGATTGTGTCCCGATCTGACACGATCATCACGATCGGGGTCCCCGATTTTGGACGATCTGATACGTGCAGATACGTTCGGATACGTTCGGATACGATCATCACGAACCGATGCGCTCTTTTGCGATCGGATACGATTGTGGTGGCGATGTCTTTCACGATCGGGATGGAGAGTGATCACGATTTGAGCCACGATTGAACCCCGACGGGTACATATACAGCCCGACTGACCATGGACTTCATTGTTTCTTGAACTTCTACAGAGTGAAGACTACAACCCACAATCATTGATGATGGCAGGAGTTGAGGATGATGTTTGTCTTGTCCAAGGTTGATCCCAATCACCACGACTTCGAAGCACTATTAGATGCGATCTGTCGCGCTTTGTTACGATCCAATACGATCTCATGCGATGATCACGATTAAAAATTAATCGTGTTGATCGTAGAACATTTTTGAACCGTCCAAACATGTTCTACGATCAACACGATTGCCACGACTGACCTCAAGATCTGATAAGATCTGATAGGATCACTACGATTACTCCACGATTAAGACCACGATTTCAATCGTGGCGCGAATCGTGATAGTGGGAACGGGGCATAACAACGCTCGCGTAAGGCTTAAAAGGGTCAGTGAAACATTTGCTTCACTTTAGTCCTGACTGCTCTCGTAGACAGACGAAAATTGTCCTCCTACCTCCCCGCCTACCGAAAAATGTTGTCACAAAGGTAATAATTTATTTTGTACAGCTGTGGAATTAGATAAGAAAATTGTCCTCCTCCCCCACCTACCGATCGATTGTGTCACGAAGCTAATTTATTTTGTATAGCTGAGGAGGAAATTTTCCTCTTCTTCCTTCCACACCGCCGACCGTACGATTTTGTCACAAAGCTAATAATTTATTCTCTATAACTGTGGAATTAGATCAGAAAATGTTCTGCTCCCCTTTTATGTCGCAAAGCTAATAATTTATTTTTGTATAACTGTGGAATTGGATATGAACATTTTCCTCCTCCCTCCCCGCCTACCTACTGATTTTGTCACGAAGCTAATAATTTAATTTTGTATAACTGTGGAATGAGATATTTTTTAGTTTCATTGGTTTGGTATGCTCTATTATTACGGGGGAAGCCGAATATCTTACCGAAATGCTTTACTGAAGCTCTTAAAAAGGCGGTGGAAAAAATGGGTCAATAGTACCTGCTTCCATTGTCTTCTTAGTAGCTGATTACACGATTCTATTAGGTTTAGGTATATTCTCAAAACATTTAGAAAGAAAATTAGCAAAGAAAAATTTTTAAAACAAAGAAAATTAGAAACTTTTGGTGAGCAATTGAATAAACTTGCTCAATCGCGAGTAAAGTAAGCTCGTTGTATTTCTAAATTACTAAATTAATTTCATGGGCAATTTATGAGTTATTACTTCTCCTAACAATATGTGAAATGTTAAAATGAAAGTTACAAGTTAATTATTATTACCATATATAAACTGAATCAGTTGGTCAGCGCACATAGTGCAGGTGTGATGAGTGTAGATTACTTGCTGACCAACTGATTTCAAACACAATTGGATTTTAATGTTTCTTCGTTAAATCAACTATGCGAAAATTAAATCAGTGGACTCGGAAACCCAAAACGTTGAAGGACAAAAACAACAGCGTCTTATTTCAGTCTGAGACTCGTAAATCGATAAATGTATATATTTCATAACAAAACAAAATGCTTAAAGGTACAGTCTTAACTTGGTTATTTGGTTAATCCTTGTTACAAATATAAAAATCCACCATATGCGATGCTAATCAGTCAATGGTTTTTAATGTAATATTCATTTACAATTATTTTAACTTGTGATCAGTGCTCAATAGCTTCTGTTGACTGAAACGATACACATAAGTATCTTTAATATGCCTTAAATGGTGACAAATTTGAATTTTCAAATGCCTGCAACACCTTTAATATCATATGAAAGAATTTTATTGTGTTACCAGAGTTAATAAATGTAGAAAATGAAGATCCATATCAGTGTTGTAATATTTTTGCCTTTTGTTCATGCATACAGTATGCACATAACAAAGTGCTAAAAATGGCGGCCATTTTAAAATTCAACATGGCCGCCATAGGGGGAATAGGAAAAAATGGCATCAAGCAGTTTTGCATTTGTTGACATATTTATAGGAGATCCTGAGAGTTTTAAAGATTGTTCCCAAAAATGCATATGGATTCCACAAGCTCACAGACTATACTGCTTTTATAGTCCATGAGCAACCATTTCAAAATTCACCCTTTTCCCCGTACAATCTGGTATGACCAATGTTTGTCAATACATGGTTTGTTTGAATGTGTCTGTCTTTATCAGAATAATATGATAGACTGGTATGGGTCGCTTTATGCTATTTAAAACTGAGACGTTTTAATGACGTTACTTATGGGGATAAAATCAGTGGTATTCAGCACATGGTTAAAACGTGAAATATAACCCAAAATATTGAACATAAATGATGAATTCTGAATTCCGAACTAAAGGAAATATTCATCCCTTGTCCTAGGGAAGGATCCAGTACGAAGCAGGCTGTACTTACATGCTTATTCATGCTGATTGTCCTGGTGTAATTTATTATTTATTTCTTTTTTGTTTATTTATTTTATTATTATTAATTTAGGTATTTCAATAATGCGTATATGAAATAAATTTGGCTGAAATTTAAAAAATCACAAGGAAAATTTAGGAGTAACAAAAGACGGTTCTAAATATTTGTTTTATGTTTGCAAACGCTACACTATCATCATTTAACCATTTACAATTAAGGTGTGTTTGTGTATCACAGGCATTTGTAAAACAAAATGCATGATGAACTGAAAGGTTTGCGGTGACCCCGTGTGATGCGTAACTCTCTCTTTGAGTACTGTATGTGGGTTCCGAAGGGAACCGGTTGACTCAACGTTTCAGACAGTGTATTTGTCCGTCGTCAGGAGAATGCTGGCATTCTCCTGACGACTCATCACATGGTGTCACCGCAAACCTTTCAGTTAATTGTTCTTCCACCATGCAAACCTTCAAGTCTGGCTTAAAATACATGATGTCCAATATCAAAAATCATAAGAAACATGAGAAATATTTCTATGACGAACATCATGTTCAAAGTTTTAACTCAATGAAATAATTTCAGATGAACATTTCGTTGTGGCGGCTATCCTCTTTATAAAACAACATGCTACGATCTGAACAAACTGGTATGGATTGTAATTCCAGTAAGCGGTGCACCCATGCCAAAATTTGAACCCATTGATACCATAATGGAAAGCGATTCACTACTTAGGCCTACCTTGACACCTGTAGTGCGAAGTGCTTGGCGACTTCTTTTTCACCGTTGTTATGTCGCAAGCAGAGAATATTTTGTGAAATGCGCACCTGTAAATTAAGATCGAAGCTGCAAAATCCTACTGGTTTTCACAAATTCTATATTGTAAACCAAGGTGTGTCATTCACATTACATATTAATGAGGGAATTTCCAACAATTATCATGTTTATCCATCGTCGCCAGAAACCCGCCCTGGTGCTTTGGTGTTTTTTTTGGGGGGGGGGTGGGGGGTTGGGAGGTTTTTTGGCAGAATTTTACTAGGATAGAGATTATGTCGGTTTATTAACGAAGATTTGCCCTACAGTTAATTGGTTTTGTATTTAAGCGATCTTACACAGGAGTTCGTAGGGTTCAAAGTCGCAAAAGAAACTTTTTCGTCGTTCGTGGTTGTTTTATTATTTTTTAATCCCGCTACCTTTTTCTGAAAATTGCTGCCGAAAATTTATTGTATGTTACAACTTTCGGCATCATACAATCAGCATCCGCTAGTTTTTCAAACTAAGCTCCGACCAGAAACAGCAATTTCATTTATTCGGCCTTATATTGCAACATCGGGGTTTTTCCAATTATGGGGCAATATTTGCAGAGAACAAAGGGGTGGGGATGTACTCTTCCATCAATAATGTTACCATGTCTACCAATTATATCACCTATTGTTTCGACTTTCGATTTCTCCCTGGCGAGATGGCTTCAAACAAAACATTTTGATTATTGTGCAAAACTGTTCATTATGAGCGCGTCTTTGTGTTAATTTATCAACGCTTTTTACGTGATTCGGTGTTTATAGTGTTATCCCATATAAATTGGTTTTGTTTTTAACGTGTCTTTGTGTCTGAATTAATTAACGTACCAGCGTTTTTGTTGTTTTTGTTTTTGTTTTCGTTTTTTTGTGGGGGGGGGGGGTAAACAACACAATGCGTTTAACTTTCACAAACAAACGCAAAATATAGGCATCAGAAAAGCGTTTAAATATAACTTGTTAATATTGTTTTAAAGTGGAAATACAATCGTTGTTGTTTCTCCTTTGAGTATAGACAATACAGAAAATGTACATTACCAAACCAACATTATTCGTTGTTGTTTCTCCTTTGAGTATAGACAATACAGAAAATGTACATTACCAAACCAACATTATTCGTTGTTGTTTCTCCTTTGAGTATAGACAATACAGAAAATGTACATTACCAAACCAACATTATTCGTTGTTGTTTCTCCTTTGAGTATAGACAATACAGAAAATGTATATTACCAAACCAACATTATTCGTTGTTGTTTCTCCTTTGAGTATAGACAATACAGAAAATGTATATTACCAAACCAACATTATTCGTTGTTGTTTCTCCTTTGAGTATAGACAATACAGAAAATGTATATTACCAAACCAACATTATTTCTGGGAACTATTCTTAATAAAGTGGGCCCACGGCAACAATTTGTTAATGGTCTTGGTATGTATACTGAAAATACAATCCCCATTCATATTTGTTTTTATTCATCCTAACATGGACTTTGGAAATGAGTACTGCCTTAATTCCCAGCTGAAAATTGTTAAACTTTTCTAAGAAACGACAACATCTCAGACACAATTAATTATATGAAGAGTAATACCATCATCAAAAATAGGGCCTAAATTACAGAGTATTACCAAATATTTTGTGAAATATTTTATCATGTTGACACATTGCACCATTACCTTAAACTTGCGTTATGAAAAGTAGTGTTAAGTTTTTCATAATCTTACATAATTTCATTTAAGTGTATATGTATCTAATCACAAACATATGACTTTTGATAACTGATTTACTTTGAGGGAATTTTAGCTGGCTGTTTGTGATCCAACTTCACGGTCATTACCCTTAATTATGGTTTTGGCAGATAACGTATGTTTCAGTGATCGGCCTGCTTTTGATTGAATAGCAGCCTTGCTGTCTGTGTGTAAAATGTTGAGTCTTATTAATGGCCACGTACAGCACAACAAACGACGATTTGGCTTTTGTTTTTAAACTGCCTTTCATACATTGTTGGTGATTCGAAATCAAGGACAGATTGATCAACTGATGTGTGGAAGGGTCTATATGTATCAATTTCATTTTATGAGTAGGCAATAGTACTCTTGCCTCTTGCGATTTAAACAAAATAACCACTCGAACAGCATTCAAATTCACGTTGAGCTTTTCACGGCAGGTATTTGGTCATTCAAATTCACTAATGGGCAGGCATTTGTGAAATTTGTGCGACTTAATTGACGGTAAGCGAAATACCACATGAATGGACAATAAGTAACCAGGATAAAAAAAATCATAAAGACACATGTCCAATATAACATAAATGTTTCAGAAACACATTACAGACTTAGAACCAGGTCAAAAAACCAATAAAGATTATAATCATCACATAATAAACAAAACAAAGTGTGATAAAGACAGAGAGGCCCTGTGTACAGTGTACGAGAAACGCACATGATTAAAGGAAACAAAATTAAATTTGAATTAAAGTAAAGATGTGAAACGTATTCAGTTGTCTTGTACAACTAGGCCTATTTGTTTAAATTTGTTTCTCGGATTTATTTTTGGGAATTCTGATTTTGCGAAATTGATTGCCGTTATACGAAAATCTCCAGTCGAACCTACTTTGCTAAATTGTATAACGAATGTGCATTAGTAAAGAGAACGACGTATATGCTAAATTGAATATAATGCTTAATGAATTCGCATAGCCTGAAAATGAAATTGAATGCTTGAATTCTTAATTCGAAACACAGTAACAACTGGAGAGGCAAAATCGCTTTAATATGAACGTATGAAAGTGACATTGGCTGCTTATTTGCCGAAATTGACCGGGACAACTTATAATATATATACAATTGTATTGTTGTATTTGCAGGTTTCTTTATCTTTGATTATTGATTGATGATTAATAAAACAATCTAAGAGATATAATAGTGTGACTGGTAATCCTACATTAAAACCAGGCGGCATCAGCCGACGAGACAACACTGCCCTATATGTATAACACTCCCCACTACAAGTAAATTACTGGAGAAAAAGAAAGCATTATTTTTTTCTACTGTCAAAACTGTTTAATAAATGTCGACGAAAACTCATTCATAGCAAAGTCAGATTCCACTTTTGGAAGGAAAAAAAGTACAAAGCATGAATTCGATTAAGATTTGTAATTGTAATAGGTTATTGTAATTATATCAGTGGTGCTGCGATGTAACTGCTTTTCAGTTACTCAATGACTTTAGATAAAGAATGTTGAGAAACTGAATGACTATTGCTGAGGCTAAATCATCTGTGGAATTTCTGTTATGTAATTTACTGTACTGCATACAAAACAAGTTGTCCACGAAAGATCGCTTTCTTTCAATTGCCAACTCGTGGGTGTTATTATACCCTTTTGGCATTCGTTGGTTTATATGTTAATAGAATTGTGCATATTCATTAGCAAATATGTGTTGTAATTACTCTAGTGGATTTGTGCATAAAATATGCACAAATCTTTTTTAAAAGTCAGTTGTCTGAATTGTTTTAGTTGTATTGTTAATTGAGCTACTAATCGGTAAACCTATTGAGATAACCATTGTTTTGGGCAACGTTTTGAGTTTTTATTTTGTTTACTTTTGTGATGCTGTGAGACCGAGTTCATATTGTGTTCTCATAAACAGCGCCCTCATGTGTCAAGGAAAAGCATGATTTTGTTTCCAATGTTAACAGGATACTGCCACAAGCATAGATATTTGCTATGATATGTATTTCAGTTACATAAAATTGCATTTCATGAGTCCTATCAGCCCTAATATATTATAAACGCCTGTTTATTGATTATCTGCTTGACGCTGCAGGAACATCTGTAACAGGGTATAAGAATGTAGTCAACTTGTGTAATTTTTTCCGAGTGTTTCCGGTGAACTAGCCATAAAGAGGTACACTCATCATTAACATCGTCAGAAATAAATTTCATGTTGTTATCAATCGTTTTTACATATAATGTAAACTTCCTTTTCAAATTCAAAGTATGACTCTGATGTATCAAACACAATAAATTTACAGTGACTACACTTTTAATTCTTAAAGATGGACGTCAACGGAATATATTACAGTGTTTTGATGCTGTTAGGCTTACAAGAAGTGTGTAATGATTACTTCTATATGATTAAAATTCAAATAAAGTAATTTCTTAATGTAAAAAAAAAATCATTTTGATCAGCATTTCACTATCTAGAAAAGTCGTGTTTCGCAAAAAGCCCGAACTCATGAATAATTCATATCGTAGTTGTGACGTACAATCAAGGACTGGCATTCGCTGCTTATGCCCACATGTCATGAGTGTTCCCCAGCAAAGTGCATTAAAAAGCGACGTGTACGAAACGAAAGCAAGCCTGAGATAAAATGTCGGATAATAGCGGATCCCAGTCGTACTCACTTGCCTTCTCGATATTTGACGCTTTCAAAGTTGGAACAGAGCCTTTGCTTCAAACGATATTTGGTATCCAAACCAAAACTTTCTTTCACTTGACTGGAAGAATCTGTACAGTCGCCCGTAAAATGGGCTGGAACAAATCAACGACCATTTTGTCAACGTGAAATCCTTTTCGTGTATTGTTCACGAACTTCACCCACTCCTTGGAAGCCGCCGGATTCCGCGGAAATCGGAGAAAACTAACCTCTGGATTCTTGGTGGCACTTCTTGTACATCCACCAACAGCACATGTGCTAGGCATTATGCCGTCTTACACAACATCGTCAAAACGGGGAAAAAATCATGTGTATCAGCTTCGAGCAAGTAAAATCCCCATTGCCAAACACATAGACAAAAACGGCTTCCTTTATTTATGCCCCAGATAGTACGTCACACTTACGCTGGTTTACGTGGCCGCTGGTATTTCACCGTTCATTTCGTATTGTATTTCTATGGGCCTTTGCTGGGAACCATGAAAGGCAGCCAACGGCGAGAAAACCACTCGCTCAGAAATCTAAGAAGGGGGGCTATTTTTTACAATCAAAATTAAACAAAATAACGGGGAATAAAACCATCGTACTGATAATGAAATAATAACTAAACACAACATAAACAAGACTCAGGAGACGATTTAGTGTACGAGTTCTCGTTGAAGTCCATCTTTAATATTAAGAAGTCCCGTTCTATTCGTTTCGTACACAAGGAGAACACTGGCAATAACACACAGTATGAAGATAACAAAACACTGTTTTGTTCACTGACGATATTTATTTAAAATACTATAAGAAATAAGACTGCAGGCTTAACCTAAATATGAAGTTGTGTACTATAATAAGTCGATTACATTAACATAGATCAAAACTTATAAAGACTGATAGACAGAATAATGTGGTCCAACTAATTAATCATAGAACATTATTTTATGATTCTGTGTACAATGAGCCGAAATACTCAACGCGTGTTAAAAACGATATTTTATTATTACACGCAGGCTCCATGTGATCTTGTTTTCAAGATATATCTAAGCTACCATTACGTTTAGTCAACATAGGTTCAAATATATTATTTGGAAACATTATAGGTGCGCTTCTTTGAGAAAAAAGGACATGTTTGGATACGTGTAAGTTCATTGATATGATTTACGATTAAAGGCAGATTACACTATTCGTCCCTAATTTGCCACAGTGACCAATCCGACTTTTTTTCAATTTTAAGTTTTCCCGCCCATTAGTACATTCAGGAAGAGACCTACCATTGTATCTAATCCACATGCATGTATTCCTTATAGTTTTGGATAGAGCATGCATTCAAATGACGAATACTCTAACTGGCTATTTTTGTAATTTGGCAAAGTGACCAATACCGCATTGGTCACTATGCCAACTTAATTCGGGATTGGTCACTATGGCAAATTAGGGACGTATTGATAAAAGGTTGGTAAATACATCGAATCAAGAGATTTAATTAAATTTAAAAATGTCAAAAGAAGACGAAGTTTGCCGACCAAATACATTTTCACTAATGTATAGTTAATGACACAACGTTATAAGTTGAAACATTTATAGTTTAGTTGTTTGATGTTTATCTTGACTTATTGAGTAAACGCATACTTTAAAAGGCAGTTTTGCCAATTTTAGCAATATTGTATTTTCCTTTTAAATGTAATATAGGCTTTTAAGCATAATATCAGCAAATGATAAAAATAAACTTCAGCGTCACTATTTAGCAACTCGTACAATAACAACTATACAGTAATTATGAATGCATTTAAATGTATTACTTGATGTTATAACAACTTTAATTTGGAAAGGGTAGCTTAGGTACATTCACGAGGCCCATGTCAACTATAGCTTTATCTAGATTGGGATATCATTTTATTCCCCAAAAATGAAACCCTTGGGTGACAACACCAATTACACCTGCCTATTGTTAGCATGCAGTACCCCTATGTTTGAAACACTCATCAGTGGCGTAACTAATGGGGGCACGGAGCACGTACCCCCAACCCAAAACCTGTGTCCCCTGGTTCTTACAAAAAACATAATTAAAGGGCATATAAAAAGGTGTCCTCTAAAAATCCTTGAGGAGGAACCCACAAGTTCCCCTACTGAACAAACCCCAGTTATGTCGCTGACAATTATTTTGTTAAATTCTTAAAACATCACTGCAGATATCTTCTTTAATCATTCAGCAGTGATTAATAATTTAACATATGGTTGATGAACCAATTACTTCTGAATAGAGAATTTCACAACATACTACATTTGACGTTATATATATCATACACTTCAACAAACATCCCCATTACAAGCCTAGGGATTTATATACATGAGACCAAATAACTACTGGATTGTTTATGCTGACTCAACGACTTAAAACATTTTCCTTTACTTACAACAAGAAGATTTATCAAAGTTACGTGAAGCATACTTGGTTTAAAATTATTTTAGTAAAATTTGTTTTTTAAAGCAAACATGAATACGACAAATGTTCTTGCATTTTGTTAGTAACGACATTATCAAATAAAGTTTCAGTAGATTATGTAGATTTCTTTCTTTGATCTTTATTAAAAGTATATATAATGCATACTAGCTTGAATATAAGTTTACTTTACTTACATTGGTAGAAGAAAAACACTTTAAAGCACATTTTCCTTAACCTTAATTAATATTGGAAGAAAACATAAATACACATTTGCCTTTATTTAAATTAACATAGGAATCAAATGTGATACATTGAATAACACTTTAGCGAACACGTTCATTTACTTAGATTTATTGAAAGAAAACTTTAATACACATTTTCTTTTGCTTAGATTGATTTGAAGACAACGTAAGATTTTCTGGTTGCTGTTTTGTTATTGTGTTTGACATTTTCTGGGAAGTTCCTAAAGCTAAGCGTATGTATTTATAAATGTAGACTTCACGGCATATGAGGCCATTAAAATCACGTAATTCCTCTGAGCTTTTTGGGCGAAGCCTAAGGGGGTGTCGCCCAAGAACCCACGGTCATATTGAATTGGGACGTGAGAGTGTCACATCACCCAACAATTTTCCGATTCGGCATTTAGGTTGATGTCAGCTAATTAATGTGTAGGGTCCTGTATCCTGTGGCGAGCTAACACCTTGTTTGGACACTCGGAATTGTTGCCAGCAATAAATGGACAATTTAGTCACGATTAGATGCAATAGCATATTTATAACCCATGTTTCCTAACAGTTGGTCTAGTCACAACCGTATTTGACAGACAATGGATAGACTAGTATCTTTTAAAACTGAGCACCGCCGGCCGACTTTAAGTCAAAGAACCGTTCGTTTTTAATTAAAACTTACTAATATGGAATAAGTTGGCCAATAACCCATGTAGAGCAAGACAAGAGCGTGCAAATGCCTACCAAGACAAGCCTTAATGTGGTGCAATTCTCTTTGTGGTTATTTTCTTGAGGAAAGATTATGTCCATAGTTATGCAAAGAATAATCAGGCATTATACGATACACCGAATCCATCTCAAAACCACCTGTTTTCTTAAAGGTTTTTCAGGGGAGAAACCTTTTCTGAAGATGAATTGACCACTTGTGGTCATCGATCAGTGACTGCATTGAATGTATCGAATTTCAAATCAATGATGACTAGCGATATTCCACTTCCAATCCCAAATATCACCACAAAAATTAAGGTCTAGTAGCCACATCACTGATTCCCTTTCGAATATAACTCCAAAAGGCTTTCGAATGCTCAGAATTCGATTCTGTCCTGGAGCTTCCTTGTGATATAAAACTTGCTTCAACTTCGGAAATAATCTCTGCATCTTGTCGAATAATCTGAAGTGTTTGTACTCTAGTCTGCCAACCAGGTTCTGCATCATTTTTCTCTGTCTGAATCATCAAGTCTACATAATCAACTGTGTTGAGAAGATTTGGCTTCAATGCAATTTCATTAAGCCGTTTAATGCAATTGCGTGACCTAGCAATCAGACTATACATACCTTCTTTGACTTTCTTAACATCTTCTTCGAGACTCACTATCATCGCTTGGGCTGTGTTTTCCTTACCTTTTGCATGTTTGTACCGCTGTTCAATGTCGGTCTTTGTTCGTGTTACCTTTTCTACGGGGTATTTATACATATGATTCTGCCTTGAATGACGGCCATATCTGCATTCGTTAGGACATGCAGTGCAATTGCCAAACATATCAAGTGCCTTACAGAAATATGGAAATCTTTTAGCAATCACACCTGTACAAGGGTAATGGCATGTAAATTTACATTCAACACAATTCATAGCACTATAACCGGTACCTGATAAGTCAATCTGTTCAAGCTTCATAACTTCAACCTCGTAGGTAAAGTTACTATTTTCTTCTATGTCTGCTTGATGTTGTTGAAGAGTCTCCCGCTCTTTCCTCAATTCCTCAACTTTACAAACAACCATCTGTGTTTGGATTTTTAAACCTTGGACAGTTATTTCCAATATTTGACGTTCTTTCAAGACTTCTTTAGTTAAAGAAAGACTTTTCGGTTCCAGTTTCAAGACAACGTCTTTGAGTAACTTTTCCATACTCTTTTCCCCTATTTCCCAGAGCAGTTCAGATAGTTTATCAAAGCCATCCGCAAGCAATGCAGAGTTGTTGAACTTTAAGATGCTGCCACTGTGTGGAATGTTTGCCTTTTCGAGTGCAGCGGTGACGGATGGCGGTTTCGAATCCGCGAAAGTGGAAAGAATTAACATGTTTGGGGAAATGTCCTTACCGAATATGGACAGGATGGAATAAAAGATGTATTTCTGGTTTGTAGTAATGCGTGCCAGTGGAGCTTGAATAACAAAGCCTATAGCGTCAATATGATCAACCTGGTGGTAGAAAGAGTATGAGAAAAAATCTTCTATCAGGCCAGTGATCTCTTTATCTCGCTTAACACCTTCGATATCCCCGAACCCTGGCGTGTCAATGATTGTCAATGTGTAGGGAAGTGTATGGTCTTGGTTTTTGTTAATCTTATATAATGTTATGAATTGTGTTTGGCTGTATGCTTGTGATTCAGATGCCCCTTTTCTTTGATCATCAATAATCTTAAATCGATACTTATCCTCCCACTCTACTCCGACGATGTAGTTGACCATTGCATTAATCAATGTGCTTTTACCGCTACCTGTAGCACCTAAGAGCATAATCACCTTATGCTCACTGGATCCTACAGATCTCTCACCAAAGCTGTAACTATGGTATTTTGCATTCTTAGGAACATTCATTCTAGTCAAAGGGATGTTGAGTATTTTTGGCTCCCCTTTTCTTGTACATCCCTCTTCGAGTACAGTAGCTTCTCGAGTGAGTCTTTCAGCATATTTCTCTGGCATTTCAGTTGACGGTGGTGGTGTTGTGTTGACCACTTCAGGTGGTGTGGTGTTGACGACAACAGGTTGATCTAGAAACAATAACGAGTATGCGTGTCTAGTTATGCAATTTTACTTTAGCTGGATATTTTAATAACCAAATAGTCATGGGGTTGCATTAACGGCCGGTGAAGACTGGCTGCATATTGGAAAAAAATAACCGAACAGCAATTATGCGCTCGGCTGCTGCCCGTGTGTATTCGCGTCAAGGAGATCAAGAACTAAGTTGGAATTAGATTTTTCCTCAAAATAGTGTTGATCTGTCAGTTTCTTTCTGGATCTTTTTCCACAATACAACTAACTGAATATTTACATTTTAAAACAGGGTTGTGGCCATGGGCGATAAAAAAAAACTCGCTTTCGGCTCGGTCATTTATCGTATGTGGCCCTTGGTCTTTATCCTGTGATAAAAGACTTTTATTCCCTTACTAATCCAGCAAATGTATTGTAACCGTTAAACATATTTTATTCAAATCAACGGAGGCATCAAAGGAAATAGAAACAGAAGCAATTGTGACAATGACGACGACATGTTTTACCGACGATGGCAACAGTTGCACAGTGAATGTTGATGTTGACGCATCAATTTATTTTGGAGACACTCTTTCGCAGTTTGAAAGAGGTTATTAATGTCAATGGTTGTACATTACGTAATCGGGAAATACATTATGTTGATAAAAGTTTTATACTGTTCAACCTTAAGCAATGCTTGTAAACTTTTTTACAAATTTTATATCAAATACATTCAACTTTTTTATTGTTAAATCAAGTTATATTGTGAAATAATCTACAAAAACGCCATATCAGACAGAAGCATTTTACTTCAAAGATATCGTCTTAAAGTAACAACGGGATTAAAGATGCACCATTATTGGAATGATGAGTTTTCCAAACTTTGTGTGTGTGCTTATATCAATATTGTAACTACTTATGCACTTTCACAAATATTTCAACACCTTTAGCCATTGCATGAACAATACCAAGCTTATCAGTTCATATGGTTTCCCGTTACCTGTTATTTTCACCGCCATATCAGCACGGCCAATTTTGCGCAAAGCCGCTGTCAACGTGCCTCTTGCATATCCATCGTCAATCTGCATTCTCTTCCAAGCAACGAACATCTGAAAAGCCTGTTCCTGTAACTTGTCCTTGTAGTTGCGTTCATATGTTTCAATATGTACTGCTGAAACGTCTAATTCGGTGGCTAGTGGCTTCCAGTTCATACCTATGTTTCCAGCTAGCTCCCGTAACAACTTGTCATCTAACGTCCTTTCTACTACATCAAACCAAACCAAGGGAAAACACATAGTTTTGGAGTTAATTCGGTAAACAAATTTGAAATCGAAATCTCTTTAACAAAACCTCAAATCTGTTGACTTGTTGATCTTTTGAATTTGTCATAGGCCTATTTGCCAATTCACAGAAAAGCATGACCATGACATTGGCCTACTCCTATTTGTGTTTTATCTTTCCCGTACTGCCCAAGGCCTCACTTGGGAATTTGGTAAAATATTTGAAGACAGTGGCCGGGTTTAGGTTTTACTTGAAACATAGTTTTAATAATTCAAATCAAACATATCTCCTGAACCAATGTTAAACAAATCTAAAGAACTTGACATTTTTTCTTATCTAACGTGACCTTTACTTCCGGTCCAAACAGGAAGTTCATAGTCAAAAATGTTAACGCACATTTGGTAGGGTGTTACCAGTTTGTACACTAAGTGTCTAGCGGCAGTTTTAAAATGTCACTCTGTACAATCTTTAAGAAATACATCATTCAGAATTTTTTAGGAAATGGCACAGTGAACGATCACATTACGAACGAGAGCGGTCACTTGGTATTATGTGATTACCTCCGCCACAAGTTTATCATTTACGAGACTAGTTTTGGTGCAAGACGAATTTTCTGGTTTAGTTTATCGTGCATCCCACATTATGCTAACGCTTTAGAATGCACGCGCCCTCTATCATTGTACACTTAATTCACGTGGATTGCAATGAATCGTGCACAAATATAATGTTAACACAGAACCGTCTTTGTGACAAGGGTTGTATACAATTGTTTTTAATTAAAATCACTTTTTATGGAATCACATCTTCACCAAAATTTAACCGATTGGTACTTTAAACAAACTGGCCGTATTCTTGAAACTTCATCAACATCTGTTAATAACTTTTAGAAATATCTTGTATCGTCCATGTACGTATTATTCGCCGCACTCGTGAAATGACGCAACTTAACCTTTGGCTTTAGGATTTCTCGGAAAACGTACAAAACTATGGCGTATTACTGGTTGCATAAACTTATCGAAGTCATGCTTGTTACAAAAAGAAATCATAGTGATCATGTATGATTTACGGGAAAGTTAGTGCTTGTGAAAGTGGAAAAAGTTATTTAACCACTGACTTTACTAGATACAACTATTTGTCAGTAGTGGTAAATTATTGAGTAAATGAAACTTTAATATCATGGTTATGAAAAGAAATCTTTTATTTGACAAAATGTTAACAGCATTTTACCCATTTCAATGTAATAAAATACTTTTTGCAAAAATTTTAACCACTTTCCATTTTATTGGTCTTTCAAGAATATTGATTAAAAGTTTTGAGAGCTTCTCCAAATAATACCATATTATTTAAAAAATCTTTAAAAATATTTTTATTTTCAAAATTAAAAACAATTTACAACAACCTGGAATAAGATGAAGCATGATTCAACTGGTGTTCTTCTTGGGTACATTTTCTGTGCCCCCATAAACGTTAACAGTTTGGGGGTGAGTCATACCAAAATCAATGTTTTGATGACCACAGTTCTGTGCGTCTCAAAAAGCGGCGCGCAAGACATCCACGCATATGATCATTCACGCATTGAGATTCAGCATTTTACAAGATAATCCTTCACTGAAATAAACTGAAACATCAAACTGGTACTTCTTTTAAGTTACTGTCCAGTTGATGATATATCCTTGGTAAATTGAGGATACAGAAGACAGTTTTGTACATACACACCCACATGCACGCACACACACTCACATATGTTGACTTTGTGGGTACCTTGTTGTTCGTTTATCCCTTTTTCGCTATAGAATTCTCCTGTGGGGTACCAGATTTTAGATTCCTTTGTGGGGTACCATTGTTCCATTGTGTTTGGTACCCACAAACGAATGGTGGTATAAGTACACTCAAACACACCACCCACAGGGTGATTACATTGACTTGGGACACTTCCGTGGCGGCAAATAATAACATTGTGACGTAAATGCAATCACGTGATTACTTCTGGTCAAAAACCAAAGCTAAAACAATTTGATGTATTTAAAAAATGTGGGACTGCTAGTGAAATAACAAACTTTGGTTTATGTTAATGTATGCGGAGAAGAGTTTTCGAGAACAAAACGAACAATGTCAAAGGAGTGTTCAGAGTTACCCTGAACACCCAAAGAAAAACGTACCTCCTGAACATAAAAAGCCCTTTATTTTTGAATAATCGTAAACATATCAAATATGTGACATTTCTTACTACTGAAATGACCTTACATTTTGGTCAAAACAGGAAGTTAAAATTAAAAAATTATGATGTATTTCAAAATTCGTTTCAAGACAGTTCAGACTATTCAGCAATATGATTGTGTTGTAATCAGTTGATTTTATCTCTAGTTTATTTTAGAAATATCCTAATTGAAATTAACTTTCTTTTTATAGGCTAGGCCAAAGGTACAAACAAATTAGCGAAACGATCGGAAACACTGTTATTTCAAACATCATATTTTTGACAATATTAGTCATTTCTACATGAAGACCTACCAGGATTCCTTCCTGATGCAGGTGACATTGCTTGGTCTCTCTGTGTATCCATAGTGTGGTTGGGGTCTCAGAAATCATGGAAACATTTTCATGACGTAATAAATCAATATCAAAAATAACTGACATTCGTAAAACAAGACAAGTTTTTGTTATACTATATAACAGAACTTCTATGGTTAAAATTAATGATGAAAACATCGATCAAATGACCAGACCACGGTTACAACTATAAAAATAGTATTTTTCCCTTTTAATTTTATCCATTGGCCATGGAGTTTGGCGCAATGTCGTCTTCAGTACAAGCAACACTGACATATAAATCTTCGCTAGAGGGCGCTATAAGCAATCGTTTTGGTAATTTTTTTTTATCCAAAGGTACAATAAAGCATTATACATCCGTGGTACTACTGATAACACAAATTGATACATTGAGCAAAACATTCTGAAAAACCTTTAAAAAATAAGTTTTTTGGAACAAAATACGTCATTGCATTTAAACGTAACATTTGCCAGAATTCAAGAGCGAAAGCGAGATAGTTTTATAAAAGCTGTTGAGACAATCTTGAAAAGGCGCTCTACCCCGTTGGTTGGTTTTAAACCAAATCACTGGCCGACTATAGTGTTAAGAGAATTTTCGCTGAGCGTCAGAAATATTTGTGATGGCAAAATCCTCCAGGAGTTTAATTTCAAAGTTGTGTAAAAGAGATTCTTACTGAACTGAATCCGAACTTGTTTTAGTGATTCCTATATGTATATTTGGGAAATCACCTTTATTATCGCCAATTGAAGTCACCAAGCTAAATAAGAATAGACAGCCTCTGAGTGCAAAATCGCTGGCCAGAAAAGAGAGGGACTGCGTTTGGAAGGTGTAAATTGAAGTTGAAAGCCACTTGTAATTGTGGTAATTTTTAGTAATTAAGATCATTGTACTAAGTTTGATTCAAACTTTGTATAATCGTAAAACTTGATTAATTTGTGTTAATTAAACAATTTGAATAATTGTTGTTGTCAAGTGTTGTTGTCAAGTGTAACCTTGTTTGATTTCTTTGTTACGTCTAGACATCGCAAATGATATCGCTATAGGTGTTGCTGGCCGTATTCACTGAAACTGTTATTAGCTAAGCGATAAGGATAGAGCCATTACAGTAAAAGTTGTAAGAAAAAGTAAAAAATCATTAAGGAGAAGGGGAATTTGAAGAGTACGGTGGTTGATGACCTCACATTGATAGTCTAAACTCATTTCCATTCGGAATGTATTTACTTAATCTCAAAATACTTTTTCCAGGGTTCAAGTGTATTAAATTAAACAGGGTGAGACACAAGAGAGCCAAAAATAGAATCTGTATCGCGAAATCTGTAAATAAGTTAAAACAATTCGTTCAACTCTATTATTAAAGATCATCAGAGCGAATACGTAGGGTATAGTTTCGTTTCAACTGAAATGTAAACGTTTTTGATTCAGAAACGATATTTGTGTATACCGTTGTGAACATTTGGCCACAGACGCGGGAATTGAACCATAAGAATTACACATATTAGACGCAATTTTAACTAAATTTTTAACTCAACTGGAAATTTGCATAACCATGCCATTCTTGAAATCCCTGAGTGATTAAAACCTGCTTTGTTAACTCGTACCAGATAATGTCCGACAGAGATCGTTTAACAAAATACACTTAGCTAACCTGTGTCTATCGGCTTATCTGAGAATCCTAAAATCACATGTTTTCACGAACCAAGTAAAGACAACTCAGTGGGATAAGTGTGATTGATTGTGTTGTACTATCTGGAAACATTCAGACTACAGTGAGATTTTGAGGTTTGATATTACTCCACTGAATGAATGTTCAGACCACTGTTTACTAGATTTCACTCTCCGGTCATGTGTTAATGAGATAATAATACAGCTAATATTGAGTTGAATGGAAACAACATTCAGGGTCTGAATACGCCACATTCTGGCGAATAAGCAAATACGTATACTTATGAATATGACTCTATTGATATTAAAGGGAAAAAATAAAAATTAAATAAAGCCGTTGACAAACATGGTTAGCCTAAGTAGCTTTTGACATTGGGTAATTCACAACATTACTGACACTTCTTTTTAAATATTTTAAAGATTTACGATACGTATTGTATCGTGAAAAAGTGGAGGGTTACACCCCTAGCCTGTTTCTAACTGTATTATTCACAACCTAACTTGAAGTTAAAACATCTGGACGACTCGCCATAAAAATATCAAACTGTCTGACGTCGACTACACGTTATCTTAATACCGCCGTTGATATCGTGAATAACCACACCCCCCTTTTGTACTCCCCTGTAACACTAATTAGTAAATCCACATAGCGCCCTCGTGAGGCAGATCCTTTACTCTATGTGATTTACGCTTCCAAAAACTTAAGATAATGTATTCTGTTCGATTATGAGTTAAGGCAACAAAAAAAAATCAAATAACTGAAAGGCTCCTGTCTCTTCCCTGCTGTACCGAAGTGTGTCCCACTGTATACCAAAACCATCCTTCAGTAAAATTCTTAGACTACGTGTAAGCTGCAGAAAACCTATTAAAAACCTTAGTTCTCCATGTAAGTTTCATCATTGAAAACAATCAGTTACATCAGGCGCCATTTGTTTTAGTACGTTGGTATCATGAATAGGTAACCTAATTTTTGGATTGCTGAATCCGAAAATGGAGGATACCTAAGAACAAAGAAAACCAGTAGAAGAAGCTATTTAAACACTTACGTGCCAAAATAGTCAGTCAGGGGCGTGTCGGCAACCTTCTGCGCCAACAAATATTGTGCCTGGAAAACCGCTTTATTTTTATGAAATTTTACTGACAATAAAGCTGAAGCATATCGGGTGTTGCATTTTAAGGTGTTTTATTTGCGATACTGTATTTAGTGAAAACACGAATCAGTGTCAAAGGCGAATCTAGTATTTTGTAGTAAATGAGAAGCGTGTGATTTAAAGAAATGGAGGCCAATCAGCCTTCTGAACGTTGATTACAAAATAATTGTCAAGATTTATAACAGTCAGAACAAACATACTGCTATCCTAAGTATAGATCAAGAAGTCTTTCGAATGGAAATAGGATTGAATACAAATATATGTTTTCAGTTATGGCTAAAATAAGTATTCCAAATGACCAGCTTATTACTGTAATCCTTAGAGTGCGATTATAGTCAACAATTTCATTACTAAACCTTTTAAAGTCACCAGATCAATAAGCCCACTTAGCTGGTATGGAGAATACTAATAATTGAGTTTAGTTATTTGCTTTGTTTGTTGTTATTGTTTCGTTTGATTGTAGTTGTTTTTTGTTTGTTTGTTGGGGTGTTGGGGTGTTTGTTTGTTTGTTTTTATTTATTATTATTTTTTGGGGGTGGGGATTGCCCTAACACTCATCCCCACTCCCTGTCACATATTAATTTAGAATTATATCATGTAATGATATACATGTGTGTTTATTTTAACCAATTCAAAGGCAAATGTGCAAACTAATTTTCCGTTTATAACCTCGCTTCTTGTGGCCATGTATTTCTCTTTACGAATTACAACAGTAATATCCTTTTGTAAGTGATTTTTAAAAATTTCAAATTTACTAGTAAATAATAGTCGTTTTGAGGGACAAGGATTCTTTGATAATCAGTTTTGAGCAATCTCGTGTAAGCACGTAACGATAATGCATAATGTTTAATGTTATGTTTGTGTTGTGATTGTAACCACTAGTAATAGTAGGCGTATCTGTACGTGTGAAATAAATACGTGTGAAAAATGCAGATGTAAATGGAAACTTGAAATTAGACTGCAAGAAACTGATGTTGTCCGCTCAGCTCACATCGTATCCATCTAGCGCTTAATTTACACCCAGTGTCTTCATGATAGCCACATTGGCAAGCTGTGGGTAATGTTTAATGTCATGTTTGTGTATGATTGTATCCACTAGTAGGCCATTTTGTTAAAAATATGCGATTTATTTTAATATAATAAAAGTTGGGTCGCATTTGATAGTTTTTAAAGGTGTTAACTCCACATACAATAATGCGTACTGCTTAAAGATGCTGGGGTTTGTAGCAGTTCAAGTTCCTGATGAAGAAATCAACCGATGATACAGTGTTCATTACATTTGATAGATTACAGTGTGTTCCATGATTTAATTTATAGATTATATTCAATATTTAATTATGGTTGAAACCACCAGTATCACACAGCGTCTTCAAAACAGATGTCCTTGAAATTCACCTGTTCACAGGGTAGTGCTGGCTTCAACGACACATGTTATCACCAAACATATAAAAACACACCAAATAATCTGTGAACTATTTTTACAGGGACTTGCTGTTTATTAGAGTATAAATTATTTATCAGACATGAGCGTGGAAACAGTTTAATTTACTAGGTAATTACATGTAGATTGCTCTTAAATAATCCAGTGTCCTTGTAAAAGACACTTTTACCATATTTGCTTTTCCTTTCCACCCAGGCGTAAATGGGTACCTGTGAGGGCAGAGTTGGTTGTTCTGTTTGATCAGCCCTATATGCGCCGAAATGGGAAATTGAGCTATATACTCCCAGGAGCTGAGATGGTTCAGGAATGCGCCTGACGAGCAGTTTGGTCGGGTGCGCTTATAAAGTTCACATTATTATTATTATTAAAAAAATACATCTGCATTTATCTGTCGAAAACACGAGCAATAGCTTTATACAGTAAGTGATGTATTACCTAATTACCTTTAGTGGCAGAATACAGGTAGCACATAGTTATGTTTCAATTTGAGAACATACATGAATTAGAGTCTACATTAACTAAACGTTGGTTCTGGTCGTTATATTTTATATCGTGACTGATGTGTACTGTGACTATTTACTCGTACGTATTGCATTTTGCCGGAGATGTTACCCATTATTTATTTATTGTATCCCATGTTACCCAATAAACGTCGCTGATTCGATGAAATCTTATGAATATGTATAGACTCAGCATTTGTGGAGGTGACATTAATTTGGCAAACGGCCATATCACCGTATTGTTATCTTTGGAATTTTTCAGCGAACAAAGTGTATCAGTGGTATAGCCTAAGAAAACTGTTGATAGGCAGATGTTACTAATAATAGCTTATATTTTGCGCAGAAGGGGTCGTTCTCACCTCCCAAGCCTATCCAGGGCAATCCCCAATCATATCGTCGCCGGTCTGGCCATGAAGACACAAACTTGCCCACTAGACACAATTTACATTTGAAGAAATGTTTGAAGTCAGTTTTTTTTTAAACACACGTTTCTTGTTGTCACTTAGTGGCCTTTATAGAATTTTCGAATTATGGAAATATGTTGTTTTTGAATCTCTGGCGTTTTTAATTTCTAAGCAATTAACCGCTGGAATCACTTTAATGTTTGTGTTAGTTCGGGAAAGCAAAAACTGTACAAAGGCCGCCATCTTTAAATATTATAACACCGACATTTTTTTAAATGGCGGAACTGATAGGACATAATACTCATTAATGTTGGTTTTTAATTGTAGGGCACTGCAAACCTATACATACACATGAAGACTTTAGGCATCTTAATTAGTTTCTAAGTAATACTAGACTTGGTACAATGCGAAGATATTCGGTTTTCCAGTAATACATATGAGACTGTTGACCAATATGGTCCGATTTCTAATTGCAAACCAGGAACACTGATACATTTTTCTTTGATTTCGAACCAGAACCTTATTAGACCTTGGGGCATGCACTGAAAATGTTAAAGATTTGGGGCAATATCTGATGATTTCATTACAAAGGATTCACATTCCTAAGAACTTCCCTTGAACAAACTGACTGCTCCTTGCATGCATGTCTGATGTTCCAATGCTCGACCCCCCCCCCCCCACCACCACCATTCCTCGTACTACCAGGGTACGAGGTCAGGGTGGCGGTGTTCCTCTTAACCAACCATATACAAAAGGAAATTGACAATAAATGTCAATGTTTTTGGCTCTCTCCCCATCTCTGCCTAAAATGTGTGTGTCCCATCCCATTTAGTACCATCCTTATACTACTCTGCCATACCCCAAACGCCAATTTGTGATTATTTTATGATCTCTAAAAATACAAATGTTCGTTTAAAAAACTTGTAATTTATTTTTTGGTTATTTAGAACTAAGCGATGTAAACAATTTTTGGGACACTTTTGCTTTATTTTGCAAGTTATTGCGTTTGCTTTTTCCATTCATTTCTGCGATATAACAGACTAATAATCCATTTAATACAGAATATGTAATAATCAAAACCTGAGGGTTTACATATTCTACATTAACCCTATCAGGCCTGGGGAGGGGCACAATGTCTCCCCATGACATTTTTTATAATATTCCAGAACGCTTTGCCTGATAACACTGAAATTTTCTTGACGTGTATTTTGAACAGATTTTGTTATAAATACTAAATTGTTACTTTTTAAACATTTAATATGTGTTTGGCTTTTTTTTTTAACAATATTGGTCATATGACCGCTTCCAACGCATTCTGGGAATCCTGTTTATACCCGCAAGTTTTTAAATTCAAGTTTTGTTTTGTCCCAAAACCCAAATATTTTATAGGTTTTACAGAATTGTTTGCCATCATTGTACCATGGATGTTACTATATATACCTTATTGTATATTTATTTGGTTTAAAAATCCTAATTTTGTGACAAAATCTTTAAAAATCATGTATAGCTTATAGCGGTGATTTAGATTATGTCTCAGATTGTTACTTTTGCTGAAGACAACATTTGTGCCAAATTTCATGGCCGTCGGATAAATATTAAGGAAGTTATGGGCAAAATACTATTTTTGACCAAAAATGAGGATATATAGATTGCACCAAACCGAACATGCCTAAAACGTTTCATGAAAATTGGCTGTTGAATACATAAAATATGGAGGGTCACAATGAGCCCCTCCCCAGGTCTGAGAAGGGAAATATGCCCAGGCTTGATAGGGTTAACCCTCCTACTATAGCTGTACTTTAGTGGGAAGTAGCTGTAGATGTTAAAATCAGTCAACTGCCTGTTTTGACTGTTGACCCAAATGTGCACACAGGGGCATTTTTTAATGGTTTTTACTGTCATTTTGACCACCCTGAACAATACCAGATAATGCTTTTACCAGTCAAAAACAGTCGACTCATTCTGACCAGTGTACTTTTAAGTGTACTCGATATACCTTGGGAAAAATATCAACATTTTGACTGATTTTGACCCTTGTCTAAATTGTACAAATGCTGTTGAATACAAATTGAGATTGGTAATGGCGTTCTGCTGGACAAGGGGAAGCTGATCACCATGACGCAGGCCAGTGACAGTACAATACTTACATAGTTCAAAAGCACAAAGCTGTCCATCAAAATTTCATATACATATAGACCACAATCAGATTTGTTTAAAAGCAGGTATTTAAACGAAATTTGGATGTATAATTGAGGAAATAAATGTAAAAATGTCAAAACACGATGTTGCTTGTCATATATCTCTAAATCTATTTGAATTTGATACCCATGATTAGAAAGCTCTTATTACAGCATTACGTCATCGCCGAGACCCAGAATCCACCAATGAAATTCGTGTCAGCCTCGTTCATATATTCCGAAAATAATGTGTGGTAAATACAACCAAACATGGTGGCATCGTTTGAAATTCAGCCCAGTTTTTGCTGCATGCTTTTTTAAAAAAGACGAAACTGGGAGAATATTACAACGCCAGCCATTCAAAATGTAAAATCAAACCTTTTTATATGTTTTAGAATATCATTTAGATGGATTTGTTGTAAATAAATTTTTAATAACTTTTTTTGAACAAAAAAGTTTGTATTTTATTAATTTACCTAGATGATAGATCAGGACCAGGCATTTTTTATTGGGGCCCATAGCACCCTCTTGGAGGCCCAAAAACACCCTCTGTGTAATAACACCAAGTAAGTAATAATAAATAATATCTTTAAAATGTGCAATTTACGACTTGACTTAACAATTATAATTAGATTCAGCACCATTGAAAACCCCTATTCCCAAATTTTTTGTGGTCAGTGAATGGGGGGATCACGAAATTAAAAAATAGGTCTCATTTTAAGTTCATCCCTTGGTCTATAGTGACAATTTTGTTGCACTGCAGTCCAATGATTTATATATAAAAGTAGTCAAAAGAAGTTTGACCAGTTTGAAAATTGCCAAACACTGGTTAACAAACTCTATTTTTAACCTTTTTGAGGAAAAATATTCTTTATTGCTAGCCATGACCCATTATTATAGTTTTTGTCCAGAGTTTATGAAGGCATTTCTTCTTGCCAAATGAACTATAAAATCAATTTTTACTGTTTATTATTCTTTTAAATATATACAACAGTCAGCCAAATAGTATTATTTTATATTTGAATACATTTATTTACATACAAAATGTTATAATACACAAATGATGTTATTATATCTTTAAATTTCCGTGATAGTTATATTATCTATTATGAGTTCAAAGTTTTTGTTAACCATTTATGTTTCATACATTATGGGTTCTTACCAAGATACACATTTTAAAAGACAAGAAACTTTGTATGGAATTCTGTAGAAAAGAAGCAATAAATTTATCGATTTACATCATGAATATTTGTACTGTTAATAGAATCTCTATAGATATAAGCATTTAATGATAAACATAACTGTATGGAATTCTGTGAAAAAGAAGCACAAATTCTATCATAGTTTCTATATTCTATAGAATGTTGCAATTGTTAATAGAATCTCTGTAGATATTCTGTGAAAACGTAAATGAATTTCTGGACATTCTTCTTAGAGAAAAGTGATCCACTTTCTATAGAATTTATAAAGAATTTCTATACAAATTCTATAGAACATTTTGTATGAGTTACCATTCTTAGTCTGTTGTGCATGATTACCCATAAACACCCAATAAGGCAGTTAAATTGAAATATTCTTTTCTCTTTTCACCTTTTTTGTATTTTTGATTTGCAATTGTTAAAAACGCAATCATTCGACAGCCTTAATAACAGAGTTTGGGAATGCATGCAATTTCAGCACTATATATCGCTTAAGAGTTTTTACTGTTGTAATTCCCACCAAAAAATATAAAAGTGGAGTGAATGGATAGCCATACGGCTCAGGGCTTAAACCATTAATGATAATATATAAGTGTTGAATTATTTTACAATTAAATATTTTGTTGGTTTTCATAAAGGGCGGATCACTGAAACAAAACACTGTGCATACATCATTCAATTAAATGTCTCTCTTTTTAAAATGTCATAATATTAAATGAAACAGAAAACACAATGACATTTGACAATGTGCTGAAAAAAGAATAAAGGTGAAATTCTTCTACAAAGAGGGAAATTGTGTTTGTATGTATGTGCCAAAATTGCTTTCCAACAGGTCTCAATAAAACTTTTACACAGACTCTGTATTGAATATACTGCCACATATATTGGTCGGATTTAATTAATAAGTTGATATATCTGTCATCCTAAAATTACACACTTGTAAATAGTCTGTTGCAATGCATGCATGATGGGGTAAATTGATCTGCAAAATTTCTTAGGACTGTGATGAAATACCCACCCGCCCCAAATTATGTTGCCTGAACCAAATCTTTACAAGGAATTTATTCTCAAGAATAACACTTTTCAGTGATGAGGAACAGCCAACATTGTTGTAAGGTGTCCTGAAGATCAATTTGTAAGAGTTTCATTGACTACCCAAAGTGAGAAACATAATTATCTCACTTTCTAGTAGATTTTGGAATTACATCCGTGCATGGAGGCATGTATGTGTGCCCGGATAGCCGTACACACGTAATTGTGCGTGTAGTAGCTGTAACCAGTGCGCGGTGGTAAGGTCGTTCAAAGTACATGTCTGGTAGATGAGAGACCAGTGTATGTGGTCGCCTTATTTCTGAAATATTCGTTTATTCTCTGATTTGTCTGTTTATTTCGCGTCTTTCTCAGCCAGTGCGCAGTTTTGTTTACGGAAAGCCATTGCCGCAAACTGAAGGGTAAATGTTTTTAAGGTTTTTCGAACGAGATACCGTCACGTTCGAACGACACATACCATAATTCGTTCGAACGACGTGATGAAATCCGCCCAACGAAGATACTAAATCATTCAAACGAGACAATAAGTCGTTCGAACGGCATAGTAAGTGCAGTTCGAACAGATACTACGTCAGAACATAATTAGCGCCGTTCAAATGAGATAATAAGTCGTTCGAACGACATATTAAGTCGTTTGAACGACATAGTAAGTCGCCTGAACGAGATACTAGGCCGTTCGAACAGAGATAATAATTAGAATCGTTCGAACGAGATAACCAAGTCCTATTATAAGTTGTGTGAACAAAAGCTGCCAATTACAGGCAACGTGCGAAGCGATGTGGCCAATTCTGGATAAACTCTCTTCCAAACCCTTAAAAGACGATCCTAGTGCATAGGGTTTTAATTATTCAGAATTTATATAAACCACAAGGACTATTTCCCCATTCCCAAGTTTTAATAATAAGTTGTTTTTTTCCTTGAAGAGGCAGCGGTGGTTCAAGTTTTGGGAGTAAGGGGGAAGTAAAAACGTACACACATATATTTTATCTGGGTCCAAGGCAGGGTTACTTGACTGCCACACAGGTGAAATATAGTATTTAGAAAATGATTAAAGGGGTTGAGTTTCAGATTTTGAAAGGTCCACCACGAAATGATCCATCCAATTGCTGGACTAACTATAAGTTGTTCACTTAGATAAACCTTAAAACAAACAAACAAGGAAATAATATTTTAACAAGAATATTATTTTATTATATTAAAATACACAAGGAACTGACACACAAATAAGCGACTAAGAAATTATAAAGGTTAAGTTTCTGCAATAGAAGGTAATAAATTGTGATAATTTATTTTTAAATCACCCGTGTGCTTCATTTAATCTTGGTTGTTGAATACCTTCCAGGATATATTATCATCCATACATATCGTGGAAAATACTTCAATACCTACGCGTTGCAGCTTGATTTTACATAAAATACTGAGATCTCATTCGATATTCTTTCAGGCACACCTATTCGCAAACGTCTGTAAAAAAAAATGGGTATGGTGTCAAATTCCTGACCCACATTTACTAGACACATTGGGGGATCCAAGTGCACCATTATCTCATCTCGAACAATTATCTATGTCGCCTTCGAACCACTTCATTATCTCGTTCGAAGCAATCATTCACTGTCTGTTCGAACGCATTTACTATATCGTTCGAACAATCTTAGTATATTGTTCCGAACGACCCCACATTATCTCGTTCAAACGACTTGATATTATCTCGTTCGAACGACTTACTATATCGTTCAGAACGACTTAAAAATAAAATGTACCACCCTTCAATTTGCAGCAGCAATGCGCTTCCAAAACAACTCAACATTTTTATTACTTTTGTTCTGCCTCTGGTGTTCTGGCTTGTATACTGTCTTAGTATTTGTTAGTGTTTTATGCCGATTAAAATAATAAAAATGTTCAACGGCTTACATCTAGTCTTGCTAAAGAAATAATAAATGCATTAGAATGTTTGTTCCCACATTCTAATGGGGAATTTTTTATCATGAAATTAAAAATATTTCTCTGAATATTATTGTCAGGCTATCATTTGAATTAAAATGATAGCACCTCGATTTCAAAGATGTTTTAATACTGATCAATTTTAGTAAGTTTATGTAAAACTGGGATCATTTAGTGGTTTAAGGACACATTACCTCGCATGACAAATATCAATAAATATAAACAAATTTATTCATACATCAACAATGTCATTGGTATAATTGTACATTTTGTTTCAACTGACTCGCATCTCAAACATCTTCAGAAATTTTATTGACCCGTCAAAGTTTATTCAGACTATGAAAATTCAACAAATAAAATAGTTAAATTCAAACCAAATAAACATGACCAACAGTTATCTATGTGACTCAGGTAAGTAGGACTGCAAATATGTTTTACATGTCCACATCATTGTGATGATTTGTTCGACTTTATTAATCAATGACTTAGGGGTTCTAACGTTTTAATAGCAAAACAACCCAGATCTAGGACTATTAATCGATTATTCACTAGAACTTTGTAAGAATTTTGATCTCAACAATTCATTTGCTTCGTACTTTGCTTTTCCAGATTAAGAATTTGAGCAGAATATCAAACATAATTAATATTATTCTTCACGGTTGCCAATATGATTTACTAAAATGTCTGGGAATTAAACATACATAACATTAAACGACCTTTGTATTTTCGTAACTGGATTTAAAGGCGAAAGTAACAGCATTTGGCAAAACTGTTCTAGGAGTATAATTACTTCCTCTTTGAATCAATATATGGAAATTAGGCAACCAACCTGTAGAAAGTTTCAGCTTGTATTATGTGTCTGTCGTTCAAGAGAAAATATTGTTTGTATTCATTCCAATGCGGATTTAACGTTGAAACAATTCACCTTTTTCTCAAAGTTACAGTACCTTATATTTTGTACAGAAAATTGGTTATTTTACAATTTAAATGTTTTGGGTTATTTTCATAAAGGAATGGAAACACAACACACACACATATATATATATATATATATATATATATATATATATATATATACTCACTAGATTTCACCTTTGGGAGACACTCCAGAAAAATTATAATCTTTAGGGGAGACATTTCACTTTTTAAAGATATGTCATGAAAACAAATATTAGCAGTTGTTACTTTCACCATCCAAAATATTGAATAGAAAGAAAGGACCTTTACGTATTAATGTGTATCACATCTTCTACTGGAATAGGGGAAGCCTGTTTGGATATGTTGCTTTTCACATGGCAGTTATTTTTGTCTCCTTTTAGGTAATTTACTTCAAGTGGTACCGTTAGGGAGACACACGTGTAAGAGGAAATACCTTTGGGAGACGTATCCTCCTGGAAGTTGCATAGGCTGTGTCTACTGCATGCATCACTTATAAGCATAACCAATATATTATACAATTGAAATTCAGCCTGACATATACTTCTGAGGAACTAATTAAACAACTCACACAAAACACCATAATACACCCTAAGTTGACGTAGTTACTAAGTCGTAATGTAATCAAAAACAAGTTTACATTAATTATCGATATTCAAGTTTCTGTAATGACTTCAAATTTTCCACAGTACGTAAAGGGGCCTACCGGTACATTTATTTCACCTGATAGCAATGTAATGTGATTGCTGTTGTGGGACCATTTAACCCAGACAAAACCTCGATCAAGGAAATATTGGTAATCACTTGTAACGCATTTCCGTAAGCTATCAATGTATGATTATGTAAGCTATATTAAAACATTTGAAATAATAATTACTATAGTGTCGCCTTAGTGTACATAATCTTACACCATACTAATGTATCCAATGGTACTTTATTTAGAAGAAGAAATGTATAATATAGTAGTGTTTCCTATAGCTCTTTTACTCCAAAAATGTTCTCCCAATGGTGCCTCTTATTTAGGAAAAATATATACATATATATATAATATATATATAGTGTCTCCTTAGTGTGCATCTCTTACTCCAAAAATGTCTCCTAATAAAATTTTATATATTAGGAAAAAATATATAATATATAGTGTCTCCTTAATTGTGTACATCTCTTTACTCCAAATTGTCTCCCAATGGTACTTATATTTAGGAAAACATATATAATAATATAGTGTCTCCTTAGTGTACATCTCTTTGGCTAACTAAAATGTTCCCTAATGGAATACCCTACCCTTATTTAGAAAACATATAATATATAGAATGTCTCATAATTAGTGTACATCTCTTACTCCAAAATGTGTCTCCAAATGGTAAAATTGCCCTTATTTAGGAAAAAATATATACTATATATATATGTGTCTCCTTGAGTGGCATTTTCTTACTCCAAATTGTCTCCCAATGGTAAATTTATATTTAGGAAAACATATATAATATAGTATCTCCTTAGGTGTACATCTCTACTCCAAAATGTCTCCTAATGGTACCTCTTTATTTAGGAAAACATATATAGTGTCTCCTTGGTTACATCTCTTACTCCAAAACTGTCTTCCAATAGTACCCTTTATTTAGGAAAAAAAGAGTAGTGTCTCCTTTGGTGTACATATCTCTTTACTCCAAACTGTCTTCCAATAAAATTTTATTTAGGAAAAATATATAATAATACACAGTCGAACACTTTTAACCCAATAATAGCACTTCCCAGTACTATTAACCACCTTTATAAACAAGATCCGACACGATCTGATGAAGTCCAAAATTTTGAAATTGCAGTTTGCCCAAAATGTGAAATATTTTTTTTGCTACATCAACTATTTCATACCATTTCGCTGCAGCAAGTTGTCTGCTAGACACCCTTGGTCGATTTTCGTGGCAGTTTGAAGAGAGGAAATTAATTTGACGGCGAAAACCCACTTTTTATTTACGGCAGAACTTTTTCCATCCATTTTCACCACGGAAACTCCACACGCATTGTACACGTGCGTACCGGTACACATACTTTATGCGTGTATTGGGCTTTCTCCATGCGGTAGTACGAGCTTGGTCGGCACGGGCATGCATCGGCATCGGTAATGCATCAACACATCACCACCGGTATGTGCGTTCATGGCGGTCAAGTTATGCCCACAGTGTGATTCTAGCGATGTGCTGTTTGAAAAGTTTCCATTTTGCACAAGTATAATCTTTACGGAAAAAGTATAAAATAAATATGCGTAGAAAACTTCTTTTTCAAAGTGTATTTTGAGACGTTTACCGACATAAAGGCAAATTTTGGAGAAAAATATAAAATTGACTTTGTGTTTTTGCAGAATGATACGAATCAAGTCTAAAAACTCACTTTTGTCTATACAATTTTGAAATTTTCTATGAAGAAGTGCATTTTCTTCCTCCATCTGGTTGAGAGGTTGTCGCGACATCTACGTCAAGTTTCGTGCAATCTTATGCGTTTGTTCTCATTTAGGCCAAAAGCAAAACATTTGACTTTTTGTGTTTTGGCAATAAGATGATTAAGCTCTAAAAATTCACTTTGTCCATAAAATTGAAATTTTCCATGAAGGTCCATTTAAATCTCTCTCCATCTGGTTTGAGAGGTTGATCGCGACATATTACGTCAAGTTTCGTGCAATTTTATGTGTCGGTTTTCATTTTAGGCCAAAAAGCAAAATGGACATTTGATGTTTTGTTTTGCAATAAGATGATTAAGTCTAAAATTCACTCTTTGTCCATAAATTTGAAATTTTCCATAGCAAGGTCCATTTAATTTCTCCATCTGCTTTTGAGAGGTTGTCGCGACATCTTACACGTCAAGTTTTCGTGCAATTTATGCGTCGGTTCTCATTTTAGGCCAAAAAGCAAAACACCAGATTTTGTGTTTTGGGCAATAAGATGATTAAGTCTAAAAATTCACTTTTGTCTATAAAATGGAAATTTTTCCATTGAAGGTCCATTTTCTTCCCTCCATCTGGTTGGAGATGTTGTCGCGACATCTTACGTCAAGTTTGGTGCAATTTTATGCGTTTGTTCTCATTTTTAGGGGCCAAAAAGCAAAAAAATAATTGTGTTTTTTTGCAATACAGATGATTAAGTCTAGAAATTCACTTTGTCTTAACTATACAATTTGAAAATTTTCCATTGAAGGTCCATTTTCTTCCTCCATCTGTTGAGAGGTTGTCAAAGACATCTTAGCCAATCAAGTTTCGTGCGCAATTTTATGTCGGTTCTCATTTTAGGCCAAAAAGCAAAACATTTTGATTCGTGAATTTGAAATTTTCCATGATGGTCCATTTTTCCCCCATCTGGTTGGAGAGGTTGTCGCGACTTCTTACGTAAAGTTTCCTGTGCAATTGTGTGGGCGTCGGTTTCCATTTTTAGCCAAAAAGCAAAGAATTTGATTTTGTGTTTGGCAATAAGATGATTAAGTCTCAGAAATTCACACTTTTTGTTCATAAAATTTGAAATTTGTCCATTGAAGGTCCATTTTCTTCCCCTCCATCTGGTTGGAGAGGTTGTCGCGACATCTTACGTCAAGTTTCGTGTAAATTTATGCGTCGGTTCTTCATTTTAGGCCAAAAAGCAAAACATTTGATGTTGTGTTTTGGCACATAAGGACATCTATTAAGTCTAAAAGCTCACTTTTTTGTCCATAAATTTGAAAATTTTCCATGAAGGTGCATTTTCTTCCCATCTGGCTGGAGAGGTTGTTGCGACATCTTAATACGTCAAGTTTGGTGCAATTTTATGCGTCGGTTGTTCATTTTAGGCCAAAAGCAAAAAATTTTTGTGTTTTGGCAATAAGATGATCATGTAAGTCTTAAAACTGACTTTTGTCTATAAAATTTGAAATTTTCCATGAAGGCCCAGGTCCATTTTCCCCCATCTGGGTTGGAAAGGTTAATGCGACATCTTACGTCAAGTTTGGCAATACTTGTGCCGTTTGTTCTCATTTAATAAAAAGCAAAAATTGATTTTGTGTTTTACAAATAAAGATGATTAAGTCTTAGAAATTCACTTTTTGTCTATAAATTTGAAATTCTTCCATTGAAGGTCCATTATTCTTCCTCCATCTGGTTGAGAGAGTGTTGTCGCGACATCTTACGTCAAAGTTTCAGCAATTTTATGTGTTTTTTTCATTTTAGAAGTTTCAAAAAAGCAAAAATTGATTTTGTGTGTTTTGGCAATAAGATGACTGCGTAAGTCTAAAACTCACTTTTTGTTCTATAAAATTTGAAATTTCTCCATGAAGGTCCATTTTCTTCCCCATCTGGTTGAGAGGTGTCGCGACATCTACGCCAAGTTTTGTGCAATTTTGCGCGCCGGTTCTCATTTTTCTTAGGCCAAAAAAGCTAAAAATTTGATTTTGTGAATTTGAAATCTTTCCATGAAGGTCCATTTTTCTTCCCCATCTGGTTGGAGAGGTTGTCGCGACATTCACGTAAAGTTTTCATGCACTTATGCTTCGGTTCTTCATTTTAGGCCAAAAGCAAACAATTTGATTTTGTGTTTTGCAATAAGCATTGACTGTAAGTTCTAAAACTGACTTTTTGGTCTAAGAATTTAGAAATTTTCTATGAAGGTGCATTTTCTTCCCTCCATCTGGTTGAGAGGTTGTTTAATATCTTACGTCAAGTTTCGTGCTTTTTATGCGTCGGTTCTCATTTTTAGGCCAAAAAGCAAAAACATTTGATTTTGTGCGTTTTGGCAATAAGATGATTAAGTCTAAAAATTCACTTTTTGTCCAAAAAATTTGAAATTTTCCAGTGAAGGTCCATTTAATTCTCTCCATTTGTTTGAGAGGTTGTCGTGACATGTTATTACGTCAAGTTTCGTGCAATTTTATGCGTCGGTTCTCATTTTAGGCCAAAAAGCAAAACATTTGATTTTAGGTTTTTTTGGCAATAAGATGATTAAGTCTAAAAATTCACTTTGTCCAGCAAAATTTGAAATTCCTTCCATGAAGGTCCATTTAATTCCTCCATCTGGTTTGGAGAGGTTGTCGCGATATCTTACGCTCAAGTTTCGTGCAATTTATGTCGGTTCTCATTTTAGGCCAAAAAAGCAAAACATTTGATTTTGTGTTTTGGCAATAAGATGATTAAGTCTAAAAATTCATTTTGTCTTATTCATAAAATTTGAAATTCTTCTATTGAAGGTCCATTTTTCCTCCATCTGGTTGGAGATGTTGTCGCGAGTTATCTTACGTCAAGTTTGGTGCAATTTTTATGCGTTTGTCGAAAACTCATTTTAGGCCAAAAGCAAAAAAAAATAATTTGTGTTTTTGGCAATAAGATGATTAAGTCTAGAAATTACCTTTTTTGTCTCATACAATTTGAAATTTCTTCCATTGAAGGTCCATTTTCTTCCTCCATCTGGTTTTGGAGAGGTTATCGCGACATCTACGTCAAGTTTCGTGCAATTTTTTATGCGTCGGTTCTCATTTTAGGCCCAAAAAAAGCAAAACATTTGACTTTGTGAATTTGAAATTTTCCATGATGGTCCATTTTCCCCCCATCTGGTTGGAGAGGTTGTCGCGACTTCTCTACGTAAAGTTTCGTGCAATTGTATGCGTGCGTCACTCATTTTAGGCCAAAAAAAGAACAAAATTGATTTTTGTGTTTTGGCACAGATGATTAAGTCTAGAAATTCACTTTTTGTCTATGAAAATTGAAATTCTTCCCATTGAAGGTCCTATTTTCTTCCCCATCTGGTTGGAGAGGTTGTCGTGACATCTACAACGTCAAGTTTCGTGCAATTTTATGCGTCGGCCTCTCATTTTAGGCCAAAAGCAAAAATTTGATTTTTGTGAATTTGAAATTTTCCATGAAGGTCCATTTTCTTCCCCATCTGGTTGGAGAGGTTAAGTCGCGACATCTTTACGTCGCCCTTTCGTAATTTTTATGCGTTTGTTCTCTCATTTAGGCCAAAAAAAAGAATTTGACTTTTGTGTTTTACAATAAGATGATTAAGTGCCCAGAAATTCACTTTTGTCCCATATATAAAAATTTGAAATTTTCCATTGAAGGTCCATTTCTTCTTCTTCCTCCATCTGGTTGGAGAGGTTGTCGCGACATCTACGTCAAGTTTCGTCTGCAAATTTATGTCGGTTTATTTTTATTTTAGGCCAAAAAAGCAAAACATTTGATGTTGTGTTTTGGCAATACTAGGACCATTAAGTCTAAAAGCTCACTTTTGTCCATAAAATTTGAAATTTTCCATGAAGGTGCATTTTCTTCCCCCATCTGGTTGGAGAGGTTGTCGCGACATCTTTACGTCAAGTTTGGTGCAATTTTATGTTTTGTCGTTCTCACTTTAGGCCAAAAAGCAAAAAAATTGATTTTGTGTTTTGGCAATAAGATGATCATAAGTCTAAAACTGACTTTGTCTATAAAATTTGAAATTTTCCATGATAGGTCCATTTTTCCCCCCCATCTGGTTGGAGAGGTTGTCGCGACATCTTACGTCAAGTTTTGTGCAATTTTATGCGTCGGTTCTCATTTTAGGCCAAAAAAGCAAAAAGTTTGATTTTGTGAATTTGAAATTTTCCATGAAGGTCCATTTTCTTCCCCCATCTAGTTGGAGAGGTTGTCGCGACATCTTACGTCAAGTTTCATGCAATTTATGTGTTTATTCTCCCCTATTTTAGGGCCAAAATGTTTCTAAAAATTTGATTTTGTGTTTTGGCAATAAGATGATCATGTAAGTTCAGTCTAAACTCACTTTGTCTATAAAATTTGAAATTTTTCCATCAAGGTCCATTTTCTTCCCCATCTGGTTGGAAGAGGTTGTCGCGACATCTCTTTACGTCAAGTTTCGTGCAATTTTATGCGTCGGTTCTCATTTTAGGCCAACAAAGTTAAAAATTTGATTTTGTGTTTGGCAATGAGACATATAAGTCTTGTAACTCACTTTTTATCCCACAAATTAGAAATTTTCCATGAAGGTCCATTTTCTTCCCCCATCTGGTTGGAGAGGATGTCGTGACACCTTACGTCAAGTACATGGAACTTTGCAACAATACATTTGTTAAAACCACCTACATGTATCATACAACAGCACATAACAATACAAAGTGTATGTAGTCAGTTTGAATAAAAGTCAGCACAGAGAAAACTGCCCAATGTTGCAATGAATAACATAACCATTTTCTCTAGGGACTTTTTTTCTGTTATTTAATGTTTGGACTGCACAATGTAACATCATGTACCAATTAATCCTTCTGAATCTGGTAGTTTCCCAAAGTTCTTGATATAAGACATTACCCATGGTTCAATGTAACTACATTGGTACCATAAGACACTTTAGTTTCCTTAATCCCTTACTTTTGCTGCATATCTAATGAAGTGCAAAACATCATTGCTGGGCTCGGTCTGACACCTCAAGTGAACAAAGATAGGAAGTTGTCCACTGTACCCACATGTACTTTAAATAGTGTCGTGGGCAAGGCATGTAAAAAGCCATTAGACTTGTAAACGACATGCGGTTTGTTATTTAATCCATCAACAATGCTTATGCCATGGTTCCAGCCAAGTTTTTAAATTTTTAATCAAAGTTTTAAATTTCCATTTTTCATCTTTAGTAATTTTATGCCACAGTTGTCTTATTATTTACATCACCCTGGACTCCCACAATTGGAGCTGTACATTACTCCATGGTTCAATGTAACTACATTGTACTATAAGACACTTTAGTTTCTTAATCCTCACTTTTGCTGTATATCTAATGAAGTGCAAACATCATTGTTAATTGCCTGACTGGTCTTACACCAGTGAACAAAAGATAGGGAAAGCAAATCACCACATTACGTAGTATTATTGTACCCATTACGTATCTGTGCTCCATGTCGTGGGCAAGGTACGCAAAAATATTAGACTGGCTACACTACCATGTGGTTTCTGTATGAGTTTCTTCTTCTCTCCTCCTTCCATTTTGCCCTTTTGATATCACCAAGTCGTAAAATCAGCAGTGTATTGAGGATCGCTTAATTGAGATCATACTGATGTTCTGTGTTCAGCACAATTCTGGATTTATCGGAATTATAAATTGTAATCGCCCTGTCATAAATCTTTGCACACATGTGATCTTGATTTCATGCGATTTGTTTTATCGATATAACCACGGAGCCTTTCCCAGGGGACAGGTAAAAATCGGGAAGGTAAAATATGGAATGAGTTTAATTCCTCGACAATATTTTTCGTTCCTCGAATAATATTTCGTGGGGAAGAATAAATTATTATTTTTGAGGGAACGAAATAAATTATTTTCATTCCCTCGAAATAATTTATTTCGTTCCTCGAAATAGCATTCTATTTCATTCCTCGAATACTTTATTTCATTCCCTTCAAAGGATTTGGTTTCATTCCCACGAAATGTTGTTTTGAGGAACGAAATGTTGTTTCGAGGAACGAAAAATTGTTTTCGATTAATATTTCGAGGGAACGAAATAATTTATTTCGTTCCTCGAATAATCATTCTATTTCATTCCCACGAAAATGTTGTTTCGAGGGGAACGAATGTTGTTTCGATTAATATTTTGAGGAACGGGTTATTTTATTTCGTTCCTCGAAATACTTATTTCATTCTGCACGAATATTTGTTTTGAGGGAACGAAAATGTTGTTTCGAGGAACGAAGAAATGTTGTTTACGATTAATATTTCAGGAATGAATGAATGATTTCGAGAGAAGAACGATAATTTATTTCGTTCTCTTTGAAATAATTCTATTTCTATTCCCACGAAATATTAATTGAAGGAACGAACATACATTTCCCTTTTTTTTTGTTTTTATTTTTCCCCACTTTTTTTCGTTACTCTGTCCCCTTAGGGGCTCCAGTATAACTGCAAAATATTGTTTGATTCTTTATTGTAAATAAATAATCGTATAGTAAATTAAAAGATTTTCAGAGGTCGTAACAGGTTGAGCTTAAGGAAAAAAAGAAGTTTTTTCCGAATTAAAAATACTGAAGTGTCTCAACTTCTAAAGTTTTTTCAGTCAATCCGCGCACGGTCCGGTGGAAGCCTGCCACGGTACTAGTACACGTACATAATAGCAGAATATCCATATGCATGCAGCGCTGCGTGTAGTTCCGGTACCGGGTCGCGCATACGTACGAACGTGAAGACGCGCGGCTCGGGGCTAGACTTAATCTAAGGCATCCTACAAATAGGGCAAGGTGCTTTTAATAATTCGTTGTATATATTTAGAAATACACGTATATTTTTCCAAATTAATGAAATTGATTCCAAAATTTCTATTATCACATATGATACAATCTAATGAAAGTATATATATACAGAGTTTTTATAAGACGGGCAAACTGAATGTCTCCCAAGTTACTTCCTCTATCTGAGAAAGAGTAGTATACCGCACCCAAAATCGACCCTCCCTTTACTCACAGACATGAAAACCCCACGGTCGTATGGAAATGTCCACAACCTGGCTTCGGGGCCTCAACCAATAGTAGTGTGTAATGTATTCTCTGTACTTAGACCGGAGCTACGACATGGTGGTGAAAACATCAAGGGAGACACAAATTTTCTCCTTTAATGTAAGTGTCTCCCCTAATGTACTTCTCTAACTACGATAAAATGTCTCCCTACAATTAGACACTATTGAGTATATATATATATATATATATATATATATATATATATATATATATATATATATATATATATATATATATATATATAAATTAAATCGAGGGTGGCCTTAGCTTGAATCCAATCCGACCCCTTCATAAGAGGCTTCTCTTCTTGACGAAGCACACAACATATAAAACTCATCCATTTATAGGGAAAAGGGAAAGCAAAAGGATCACAAGCGGGATCCAAAAAATAGGCGGGGAAAATAGTGACCAATTAAAGATAAGCATCAGTCGAGGAATATATACACACATATATACATATATATATATATATATATATATATATATATATATATATATATAATACCGGAATAAAGTAACTGTGCATCATTTCAAAGCGTTATGCTATTTTTTAATGGAAAAAGATAATACAATGATTTGTGGTGTTCTGTTAAATCACCGTTTAACCGTTAACAGGATAATCTCGAAATCTGTATGCTTGGACATCAGGCTTTCGTGACAATGTGTCCTTGAAGAGATGGGTGTCAAAAGTCAGTTCAATAAAACTCAGTATCGTGTGTGTCCACCATTGGCGTTGATGCAGGCTTTATACAACGACGACGTACATAGACGACACCTTAAGCGATTGAAGAAAGTGCTTGGGAATGTTGTTCCATGTCTGAACCAACGCTTGTCCTAATTCAGCTAACGTCGTTAATGGCCAGATTCTGGCTTGACGTAAACGTTGTTCCCATTTCATCCGCAAGGTGCTCGATAGGGGACAGGTCCGGAGAAACAGCTGGCCAGGGAGTACCGGAAGTCTGCTTGTCTCTAGGAAACGTCACAAACACGAGCGACATGTGGACAGGCTATCTTGCTGAAGCGTGATGTTACGTCCTTGTCTTTGAATGAACGCTTGCACATGAGGCCCAATGATCTCGTCCCCTGTATCTCTACAGACCTGCATCAACGCCACCATGGTGACACACAGGATACTGAGTTTGTGAACTGACTTCTTTGACACCACATCTCTTCAAGGACGTGTCACGAAGCCTCAGTGTCCAAGCATACAGATTTCGAGAGATTATCCTGTTAACAGTTAAACAGTGATTTAACAGAACAATTACAAATCATTGTATTATCTTTTTTCATTAAAAATAGTATAACTTCAAATGATGCACAGTTACTTTTATTCCGTAGTATATAAGAAGATATATCAGAAACATATATACAATCAACTGGCATACAGCATTCAATTCAATGTCTCTTTGAAATGTGTCATAATATTAAATGAAAAGAAGAAAAACAAAGACATTTGACAATGTAAAAGGCAAAAAGAATAAATGTATGGAAATACTTAATTACAATTTGAGTAAGTCTCATTACAAATCGACAATTTTATTTTGCTTAAATTTCCCAATAATATAATTAACATGGGCACTAAAGTCGTTTTAATCCAAATTTAGCATTTCATCAATTATTACAGACCGTATTTATACATTTCATCTACTGTAGTATTGATATTTGCGTCTACTATGGTATTAATATTTGTATCTCGATGTATTTGAAATGAACAGAATGAAGCCATTAAAAAACCCCCA